>JACEFZ010007167.1:232500-892441 GCA_014155875.1 Cepaea nemoralis
TCCGTTAGCAGGTAAAGCAGCTGATAGTTTTCGGGAAACCCATGAAGTGAAATAGTCGTTAGGTCAGACTATATTAACATGCAACACATTTATACTTGCGCTAAAGATGTACACACACTGCTATACTCATCAGACGGTTGCGAAGAAGGGGGTAAAATCTATTACCATGAGGAGACCTTCAAACGTCCAGGAAGTCCTGACTGCATGGTTCACCAGTGCGTACACGCAGAAGCAATTGTTTACAAGGAAGGTAAGTGAAGCCAAATAAGTATCCCGTTTACTTGCCTGGAGCGATAAAGGGTACCACATTTACAAACATAAGCTATTGTCCTGAAGCAGGTCCAAGATGTGATGTGATAAGTGTCATCTGTAGTCCCTGGGGGGAGGGGGGGGGGGGGGAGTCAACAGGCACACTGTTTAAATTCCCTTTCTTTAGCTTGGGCTTCTGCCGGACCTTTTTCTACACACCCCCTGTCACTTTGCCAATGATTTTATAATGCATAAGTTTTATATTGTTGCTGTTCTCTGTTAGCCTTGAATGATGTGTGAATGAAATAATGTATGGAAGAGAGTGATAGAAGGGCATAATGTTAGACGGGCCTGCGTGCCCAATTCTTAACCCTTTGAAAATAAAGTTTGTTCTATCTATCTATCTATCTATCTATCTATCTATCTATCTATCTATCTATCTATCTATCTATCTATCTATCTATCTATCTATCTATCTATCTATCTATCTGTTTGTCTGTCTGTCTGTCTGTCTGTCTGTCTCTCTGTCTATATATCTACCTAAATACCTACCTATCTACCTACCTACCTACCCAGCCAGCCAGCCAGCCAGCAAACCACCCACCCAGCCATCCATCCATCCATTCATCCACCCACCCACCCACCTACCTTTCTGCCTAACTACCGACCAACCTACCTACCTACCTACCTTCCTTTCTGTCTGTCTGTCTGTCTGTCTGTCTGTCTGTCTGTCTGTCAGTCAACCAGTCCGCGCTATTAAATATTGATAAAAGTCACTGGAAAAAAATGTGAGGACCATGTATTGAAAGAGGAAGAGGACTATTGGAGAAAGGATGGATTAAATTTTATGCAACCGAGAGCAATCACCAACCTACTGGAATCGTCCGACACAGATTAAGGTCTGAGCAGATCGCAGACCTTAATCTACGCACACACTTACTGGGATATTTTGCTCCAACTATTCAGACTAATTGCAGGCCCTAAACATTACAGCATCAGCATAATGTCAATGGCAACAGTTTGTATTCCACAGTGATGAATTTTCAATTCCGCAAGCCCTAAGCGGTGAAGCAGAATAAGTCAGGCAAATAGATGAATGTCAGGTAATAAAATTAATAGGATACTATAGCTTAAAGTAAGAAAGAGAGAATGATGCCATGTTGTATAGAGCCTGTTTTATTGTATGACGGCGAATCATGGACTGCTAATTGATACATTAGGCACAGCTTAAAGACACCGAGGCTGTGGTTCGTGAGACGAATGTTGCTAATACCTTGGACTGCCAGAGTAACTAACTATTATTGGAACAAGTAAATGCAATCAGAACATTATACACAACTACTTCAAATAGTTGATTTGAATTTGTGTCAAGAACCGGGACATATCCATATTTCGTCTTATATTACAATACATTATATATATATATATATATATATATATATATATATATATATATATATATATATATATATATATATATATATATATATATATATATATTGCGCTATGGAGAGGCAATAACTCCATCCCTGGTCTTAACCGGTCTCAGAATCAAAGCGAGAGGCAACTGTTACGGGTTATAAGTCCTTGTCAGTTGGCGTAGACATGGGGCGCCACGCGTTGCCTCTGACGGTGGGAGACACCTACAGGTGTCACTGATCAGCTACCGCCCGCCTCAAGCTGGGCAGCCCCCGGCCAATTGGGTGCTGATCCGCCACAGCCTGCCTGCTTCAATGGGTGCTTGGGGCTAGGACAAAATCTGAATCGCAGGCTGTAAAACCAATGCACCAGGCACTAATAAAAAGAATAATAGAAACCTCAAGCTACGGCTTGCAACCTGGAACGTGAGAACCATGTGTCCAGGATTTTCCACTGACTTGACAAATATTGACGATGTGAGAAAAACGGCTGTGATTGATGCTGAACTCAATCGTCTTAAGATTGATATTGCTGGCCTGCAGGAGACTCGCCTCGCTGAGGAAGGGTCACTCAGAGAAAACAATTACACCTTTTTTTGGAAGGGAAGAGGGCAGGCAGAAAAAAGGCATCACGGTGTGGGCTTTGCAGTGAAGAATTCGCTACTGGGAATGATTGATATCCCAGCTGGAGGTAATGAAAGATTATTATCACTGCGCTTGGCAACCTCTTGTGGATTTGCCACCATTCTCACTGCATATGCACAGACACTCACTTCCTCTGATGATGTGAAAGATACGTTCTATGAGCAGCTAGACTCTGCGATCAAGGCAGTTCCAAAATCCGACTACATTTATATGCTCGGTGATTTCAATGCTCGTGTGGGCAAGGACTCGAGTTCATGGCCAGTGTGCCTTGGAAAATACAACATCGATCGCATGAATGATAATGGGCAAAGGCTGCTGGAGCATTGCACTAGAAATGACCTATGTATTACAAACTCCTTTTTTAAAACAAAAGAGATGCATAAGGTCACATGGAAACATCCAAGATCCGGCCATTGGCATCAGCTGGACTTCATTATCACACGGAGACAACATCTGAACCATACATCATTAACTCGAAGTTACCACAGTGCTGACTGTGATACAGATCATTCTTTGGTTGTTGCAAGGGTTAGACTGAGACCAAAGAGAATCTACACAGCTAAACACAAGTCTAGCCCCAGGATTAATATTATTAACACTCACGATCCTGGAAAGTGCTTTGAATTTCAACAGCAACTTGAGGACGCTTTCAATGATACATCAGAAAATTGTATAGTAAATGATAAATGGAGTAAACTTAAGGAAACTATTTATAAAACAGCGGTAGGGGTTTACGGCACTGTGGATCATAAGAGGCAGGACTGGTTTGCGGCAAACAGCCAGATACTGCAGCCCTTGATTGATAAAAAGAAGATAGCTCTCTTAAGAAACAAGGAAAGACCAACGCGTAACACTCTGAGTGAGCTGAAGCAAGCGAGGAAGGATGTACAAAAGGCTGCCAGGCAGTGTGCGAATGACTATTGGATCAAGTTATGTGAGTCCATTCAAATCGCAAGTGATAAGGGAAACATCAGAAGCATGTATGAAGGGATAAAGAAAGCCTGTGGTCCAATGATCAAAAGAAGTGCACCGCTGAAAACCTTGACTGGAGAAATCATCACTGATAAGAAACAGCAGATGGATAGATGGGTCGAGCACTATTTAGAGCTTTACTCAAGTGAGACCAAGCTGGCGGATGATGCCCTCAACGCCATAGAGGCCCTGCCAACTCTTGACCACCTGGACACACTTCCCACTATAACAGAAGTTAAGTGTGCTATAAATGAGCTTGCATCTGGCAAGGCTCCAGGTAAGGATGGGATTCCAATAGAGGTGATCAGGAGTGGGCAAGACACCCTCGCTCTAGCAGATCCACCAGCTAATAGAGCTATGCTGGCGAGAAGGACAAGTCCCACAGGATTTCAAAGATTCAAACATCATAACGCTGTACAAGAACAAGGGAGATCGGAGCGACTGCAACAACTATAGGGGTATCTCACTTCTGTGTATTGTTGGGAAAGTATTTGCCAGAATTGTCCTGCGCAGACTTCAAGTCCTGGGAGATCAAGTCTACCCCGAATCACAGTGCGGCTTCCGTCAGAACCGGTCTACCATTGATATGATATTCTCATTGCGACAGATGCAAGAAAAATGCCGGGAACAAAATCAGCCACTGTTTATTGCCTTCATCGACCTCACAAAGGCATTCGATTTGGTCAGTCGTGAGGGTCTGTTCAAAGCACTAAAGAAGATTGGCTGTCCACCAACTCTTCTGTCCATTGTGGAATCGTTCCACACAGGCATGAAGGGTATAATCAAGTTTGATGGCTCAACTTCAGAAGAGTTTGAAATCAAGAGTGGAGTTAAGCAAGGTTGTGTACTAGCCCCCACCCTCTTTGGGATATACTTTTCACTTCTACTGAAATATGCCTTTCGTGATCAGGATGACGGTATATACATTCACTCACGCTCAGATGGTGGCCTCTATAATGCTCAGAGATTGAAGGCCAAGACCAAAATTAGCAGGGTACTAATCAGAGAGTTGCTTTTTGCGGATGATGCTGCGATTACGACCCACTCTGAGGAAGAATTACAACATCTACTATCTGCATTCTCCAATGCTTGTTCTGAATTTGGTTTAACAATTAACAAAAAGAAGACACAGATTATGTCACAATGTGCACATGGTGTACCATCAATCTTTATTGACGACGCCGAACTGGAGATAGTAGACCATTTTACATATCTTGGATCAGAGGTAAATAGCAAATTATCCCTCGATCAGGAAATCAACATCAGGATTGGCAAGGCAGCAACAACAATGAACATGTTAGCAAAAAGAGTCTGGAGAGAACAGGAAGCTTACTGCCAAAACAAAAGTCCTCGTCTACCAAGCCTGTGTCCTTAGTACTCTTCTTTATGGCAGTGAAACCTGGACAACTTACTCACGCCAAGAGAAACGTTTAAACAGCTTTCATATGCGGTGTCTGCGAAGAATACTTGGTATTAAGTGGCAAGACAAAATCACAAATACTGAAGTATTGGAAAGATCAGGTTGTGTGACGGTGTATTCCATGCTCAGTCTTCGTAGACTTAGATGGATAGGACACGTTAGGAGGATGGATGATGGTAGAATACCAAAGGACATCTTTTTTAGGTGAATTACAGACGGGTAGGAGATCTCAGGGTCGGCCTCTACTACGATACAAAGATGTGTGTAAGCGGGACATGATTGATACAGGCATTGATAATGCACAATGGGAGCACGTCGCCGCTGAACGTGTTGCATGGAGGGCAACTATCAGAAATGGAATAAAGACAAAGGAGAAAATGATTTCAGATAAAGCACACACAGAGCGTGAGAGACGTAAGATGGTGCAAAATGGTGGAAATGACCATGTTTTCACATGCACCTACTGTGGGCAAACATTTGCAGCAAGAATTGGCCTTACCAGCCACACTCGCCACCGCCATGGATCGTAGTTTTTGTCATATGACAGTTATTAAGACTTTTTGAAGCACAATGTACCAAACTATCGTCTGTCAAGACGGAAAGGTGCCAATGAATATATATATATATATATATATATATATATATATATATATATATATATATATATATATATATATATATATATATATATATATATATATATATATATATATATAATCTTATTACAATATGCAATCTATGGTCATGTGATGAGAAGATAAAATTGAGAAGATGGACATTAGTTAATATCATGACAACTGAAATTCAGTGAGAAAAGAGACAGAGACAGACGGAGAGAAATTATACTGGAGGACTGAGACGGAGACAAAATATATAGCATCAGCTGAGTTGTTCCAGGGCATAATGGACCAAGATCTACGGAAAGACATAAATGCCTGCGCAAGGGAAGATTCAGAGAAGCTCTTGGAGTTAAATAGTCCTTTGGTAAGATCTAAATTGACATAAAACACATGTATAATTGCACGAAATATGTACACACTCTTCTATATTCATCAGGCCGTTGCAACGGAGACGGGGTCAGATATTTTCCCGATCAACCCGTCACCGGTCCAGGAGTGGGTCAAGAGTGTGTTGTCTACTATTGCCGTCAAGAAATATTATACATTTACTATAGAGGTAAGTGATGTCAAATAAATATCCCCTTTACGTGACACGAGCGGTAGAGAGTAACACGCTTACTAAAAATAATCGATTGTCCCTATGTGATGAGATCAAGCTATCACATTATGTAGGCAGAAGCAGTTCCATAATGTGATGAGATACGGCTATCATATCATGTAGGCCAAAGAAGTTCCATGATGTGATGAGATAAGGCTATCATATCATGTAGGCCGAAGCTGTGCCATAATGTGATGAGATAAGGCTATCATATCATGTAGACCGAAGCTGTGCCATAATGTGATGAGATAAGGCTATCATATCATGTAGGCCGAAGCTGTGCCATAATGTGATGAGATAAGGCTATCATATCATGTGGGCCGAAGCTGTGCCATAATGTGATGAGATAAGGCTATCACATTATGTAGGCCTAAGCAGTTCCATGATGTGATGAGATAAGGCTATCACATTATGTAGGCCGAAGCAGTTCCATGATGTGATGAGATAAGGCTATCATATCATGTAGGCCGAAGCAGTTCCATGATGTGATGAGATAAGGCTATCACATTATGTAGGCCGAAGCAGTTCCATGATGTGATGAGATAAGGCTATCACATTACGCCGGCCTGTTTGCACGGAGGGATAGGTAGCAAATTCTTTCCCTCACCTAACAATGCAATGAGTCCAAATGTCGAACCCACGTCATGACATGATCAGGACACAAGTTAAGAAACATTGTTGAGAACATCCATCTTTCCTGTGGCCAGATACTGACGTGAGTCACGGACCATTTCGCAATCACTAAACAAGAAAGTCGTGGCTCAAATGTTACAGACTTTTAGACTATAGTGGACCAATAACAAACAAACAACAACAATATAGCAATGCTACATACATAATCTTAGACTATAGTGGACAAACAAGAAACATACAACAACAATACTGAAGAAGTATTACAAGGCATGAACGTTGAAACAAACAAGCAAACAAACACACAAACAAATATACTAACACATGTGGCCATATTACGTGTAGCCGTGGCTGGGAAAATAAAATACTGTTGTCATTCTACATGTAGCCGTGGCTGGAAAAGACTAAGATACTGTTGTCATTCTACATGTAGCCGTGGCTGGAAACGACTAAGATGCTGTTGTCATTCTACATGTGGCCGTGGCTGGCAAAGACTAAGATACTGTTGTCATTCTACATGTAGCCGTGGCTGACACAGACTAAGATACTGTTGTCATTCTACATGTGGCCGTGGCTGACAAAGACTAAGATACTGTTGTCATTCTACATGTAGCCGTGGCTGGAAAAGACTAAGATACTGTTGTCATTATACATGTAGCCGTGGCTGGAAAAGACTAAGATACTGTTGTCATTCTACATGTAGCCGTGGCTGGAAAAGACTAAGATACAGTTGTCATTCTACATGTAGCCGTGGCTGGAAACGACTAAGATGCTGTTGTCATTCTACATGTGGCCGTGGCTGGCAAAGACTAAGATACTGTTGTCATTCTACATGGAGCCGTGGCTGACACAGACTAAGATACTGTTGTCATTCTACATGTGGCCGTGGCTGACAAAGACTAAGATACTGTTGTCATTCTACATGTAGCCGTGGCTGGAAAAGACTAAGATACTGTTGTCATT
Source organism: Cepaea nemoralis (assembly GCA_014155875.1). Taxonomy (NCBI): domain Eukaryota; kingdom Metazoa; phylum Mollusca; class Gastropoda; order Stylommatophora; family Helicidae; genus Cepaea; species Cepaea nemoralis. The sequence continues at coordinate 240,016 of JACEFZ010007167.1, forward strand.
ATACATGTAGCCGTGGCTGGAAAAGACTAAGATACTGTTGTCATTCTACATGTAGCCGTGGCTGGAAAAGACTAAGATACTGTTGTCATTCTACATGTAGCCGTGGCTGGAAAAGACTAAGATGCTGTTGTCATTCTACATGTGGCCGTGGCTGACAAAGACTAAGATACTGTTGTCATTCTACATGTAGCCGTGGCTGGAAAAGACTAAGATACTGTTGTCATTCTACATGTAGCCGTGGCTGGAAAGAGTTTATCTTCCACTGTCGTCTCTCTAGGCCAGAAGGTTTGCCTAGATATGTTATATTTTGGGCAGTCTTGGAGTATGTGCTCTGCTGTCTGCGACGCCAATCCACATGTGCACATGGCTGTTTTCACCAATCTTGAATTTTGTATACATGTGGTTGCGTAATCTATTGTGTCCTGTTCTGAGGCGCAGAATAATGACTTGTTCTGGTCTGTCCATAATGTGGTAGTCATCTTGAGCAGGTTTTGGTGGCTTTCTGACTGATTTGATCATTCTTTTCTTTTGGTGGTATGTAACGGGCACATCAGGCTGTTCCTCTTTGGCTCCTTCCTTAGCCAATTGATCAGCTCTGTCGTTTCCGGGTACTCCACAGTGGGATGGTATCCACTGTATGGTGACTTTATGCTGACTGCTAAGTTCAGAAAGTAGTGTCCTTAGTACTGGCAATTTCCCAGAGAGGAGCGCCTCGAGTACTGATTTTGCATCTGTTAGTAGCACCACAGGTTGTGTACCATTGCTGTTATTTAGTAATTTCTCTGTTGCTATCTTGATTGCCTCAATTTCGGCATCATAGTTATGGCAGTACTTTCCTGTCGGTACTCTGGCTGTGTCCCTAGTATTATTTGGGTATTCTATGTGGCAAACTACTGAACGTAAACTTGCCAAGAGATCACAGCAGCAGAAATGCTGGTGTTGACGGCGATGTCCTGTAAAAAGGATATGAAAAAAGAAAAGAAAAACAAGAATTAACACTTGGCTGTTTTGTTTTGTTTTTCTATGTTGTCGCAATGTGTGACACGTGGCAAAATCAGGTAGGTCTACAGCAGATGCTGCAGTTTGGGGCGTTAAGTATTAGATTTTCACAGTTCTTAGGCCACGACATCTGAGGTAGGGTGTCCAGTTCACTTCCTCGTCACCCCCCCCCCCCCCCACACACACACACACACACACACACAGTTTCCAGAAAATTATGACAGTAGTCTGGTACCCACTTTTGTGAGGCTGAATCGACCCCAGAGCCGTCCTGCCTCCGCTAGCGAATGACATCGGACCACTGTCTTGACAGGCAATATCTATGCCAGAACTGCTCCACCACGTAGTTAGTTTCAGCTTAACGGATATTCTCGTCACTGTAGGGTTCGCTTTGTGTTGATTTATATGGTATTAGGTGTCGGCCGAAAGCAATGGCAAACTACTGAACAAAGCTGCCTAGTAAATCACAGCCAGCCAATAAATGCTGAGATTGATTGCAACCTCCCAAACAGGACATGCAACTACCTCGTCATTGTATCAGTCCTATTTAATCTCTACTCCTGTCCTTGAACTTCTGTAACGCCGATCAAAACCTACGACCTTATTTCTCGCGTTATCTATGAATTTACTTCTGGTGTTATTTTAAACAGAGGCCCCAAAAGCCCGCCAGCGATTGAAGCACTCGATCGAAGATTCCTGTTTGTTTACCGGTGCCGGCTCTTCCAGTCCACTTACAACATGTATTGACACACACAACCTCGCAACTCCAAGTTAATATGTGTCTGTCCACTGACTGTCATCACTGCCTTCAGTACCCATCGGTGTAGGACAGTGGGGTCTTGAGCCTGAGATATTAAGAATTGTCTTTTTATCCATCAATTTACCGAGGATTCAAACCCAGGTCTTCCGAATGAGAGCCTGGTATTCTATTCGCTCAGCCAGACGCTCCTCAATATGTGTTTATTTAATTATATTTACATTATTGTATAAATATATTTTACCATCATGTTTTCTCTGCCTTGATTGAGTGTTGGAATGTTATACAAAACCTGTCTTGTTGTATGAATGTGAAACATAGACACAAAGCAGACAAGCTCACAAACATCTAATGGGTGCGTTCTGAAGACAATACAAAGAACACCCTGGACGGACAGCGAAACGGATGAGACAGTCTTCGAAGACATAAATTAAAACTGTAAATTGATTAGGGTCAGAAGTAGACAGGCAAACTTTTCTGGACATGTTATGAAAAGAAATAATCTTGAAAACGTGGCAAAATTAATGGGAACATATCAGGGGGAAGACTGAGTGATAAAAACTTTGAAAGTTTGGTCGCACTGCATAATGGGGACAAGGCCATAGGTCTGGTCCGAGGCTCTGGTAATGGTGTGAGATGGAGAAATGTAACAGTCCACGCTTATCGGCATGGCATATGATGATGATTTGATTGATTGAATTTACAGACAGGCCATTACAGTGTAAAGTTATCAACTGAAGCTTCGATCATTTTCAGATCACACTAGAAAAGTTCAGATGACGTCTGACGGTGTACAAAGAAGAAGAGGAACCTTGAACCACTTGTGATTGTATTCATTTCTTGACAGTTTCTGGTCGCAGATTTAAATGTGTGCGTGTGTGTGTGTGCGCGCGCGCGCGTGCGTGCGTGAGAGACAGACACAAAGCAAGAGAGAGAGAGAGAGAGAGAGAGAGAGTGTAGCCTGGTTGAGGGGTCAACCTTCCTTTCTTCCTACCATCTTGTGCCATACAGAACTGTGTTTTTGTGTTCCTCCACAAACATGTGTCATCTGTGTTCTTGATCAGTCTGGCCGCTGATCGTCTGTCCCGCCACATTGCCAACCCATCCAGCAGTTACACTATTTCCTCTTCTTCTCATCATGCTGTGCCATCCCGGTAAACTGTGAATACCTCGGCTCCACAATTAGCAACAATGGGCACTGTTCTGATAAAGCCAGAAGGAGAAGGCCCTAGCAATGCAGAAGATAAACAATATACAGAATCTGTGAAACAACACCAGCAGACTCATTAACTGATTCAGTGCCGAAGAATAATATATCGCCATATGTGATTTCCCATTTGAATAGAAGGACGACATATCCCCAGACTAGGATCACCGTGTTATTTGTTTTGTTGTATCTTCCATTTCAATGCTCAGTGAATGGACATTTGCATTATAATATGTGTTCATGTGACTGTGTACCTTGCTTGGCCCAAACCTACTTTCCGTTTGGCACTGTGTCAGTGAAAGCAAATATTTTGAGAACATGAATCTTTCATGTGAGGGAGGAGTTTGGAGTGTGCTAGCTGAGGGCCTATGCCTCAATGGGCGATAGAGGACAAAAGAAGAAGAATATTTTGTGTGGTAATCTACGGATGTGAGACATGGACTTCTTCGCAATCACTAACAAAGATAGCTGGGACTTTTGAACTAAAGTTATAGCAGAATTCGTAGAATACCGTGGATGATGACGTAGAAACAATATCGACATTCAACAAGATCTGAACATAAAAGAAAACTGGCTCATAAATAGCACTGTGTCTCGGCCACTGAATTATATTAAACATGACCGGTGTTTTGAGAGAACGGTGATTTTTTATTCGGGTTGGGGGGCGCTGGCTCCCGCTCGAGGGTAGTCCATATATGCTACTTATAAAAACACTGGACTAAATTTTGCATGTGGATTAGCTTTCCCTATTACCAATGTCCTTCGTCATCAGGCGAACCACTCCGATTCTACAGGTACTTCTAATTTAAATGACAGGGGGAACATTGTGAAAGACTGAGTCTTTCTGGCAGATCGTGTTGAGAGGAAAATGCATGACACAGAGGATATTGCAAAAGAGTGAGTCTTTCTGACATAGCGCGTTACGAGGAAAATGCATAACACAGGGGGCATTGTGAGTCTTTCTAACAGACCGTCTTAAGAGCAACGTTCTGTCAAAGACTGCTGCATGCTGATGATCCTCCATATAAGATATACAGATGATACAGTAGACTGCAGACTGACAAGATTGTTCAACATTTATTGGATGCTGTTGTTCTGCACAGTGAGCAGTTAGTTACCAATACCTCTTTGGGTATCACCCAACTAACTATGCAGTTATCAGATATTTCTTTCTTGATATAATTTTCTGAACTTCCTTTGTCTCATTCAGTTGTTACATTATCCCACTATATTTGTGCCGTTACTTTAACTCCTTCTCTTCCCAAGTAATTTGATAACTCCTTAAAACCCAAAATCTCATAACTTTAAAGCAGCTACTGCTTGGGCCAGAGCACGGTCTGTTTGCCACTGAAAGGTTTAATTGTTGTTGTTGCGTATCCCTTACAGGACGTTGCAGTCAACACCAGCATTTTCAGCTGTTGTTGATGTACTAGGCAAGTGTTATGTTCAGTAGTTTGCCATTGCTTTCTGAACGACCAGCCCCTATACCTTTTTCGAAAAAACCAGCACCGCTGTGTTTCGAACCTGGGTATACAGGCTCACAAACCGCGTTTGCAAGCCCTTAGCCACAGAGACCGACAAACAAGTTACAGTCATCTCCTAGAAATCAGAAAAACCACAATTTAACAATGCAGTAAATTGGAACAATTTTAAATGAACAATTTGTTTCAACTATCTTGTAACAGTCATAACATTAGATAGAAACTGCTGTGTAGAGATTCAAACAAGAATCGATATGATAGATGCAGCCTTTTGCAAGATGGAAAGCCAATAAAATGCTGTCAATAACAGAAAAAAAAACATAGAGCCTATCATCTTGTAAGCATGTGAAACATGGACAGTTGTAAGCATGTAAAACATGGACAGTGAGCAAACACTGGGCGGGTGTCTGTTGACAATGACATACATAAATCCCAAGGAGAAAGCATTGTGAAACTAAGCCTAGTCCAAGCCAGTTTGTATGTGCCGTCTCGATCATGTCCTGGCTACATCTGTTTGCCTCTATGGAGATGTAAAGTTCCAGCACCTGCCTTGCATATCTCGCTGGTGTTTGGGCTTGGGATGGGGAAGAAGAGCTCTACAATGCAATCCCCATGTAGATGTTACTTTGCTATCAGGTCAGGGGGAATAAATCTCTACACCAACACGAGTGAGACTGATGCTTTTCAGGGCTTCAATAGCGTGAATGCCAATAAATAGGACTTGGGTTAAAGTTCAGCCTTCCAGAGCATTCACAACCAACCAAACAACCATCAACTTTACAATGTAATTTTAACTTCAAACTAATTTGAACTCATCTCAAAGCTAGATGCTGGCTCAATGACATTTCTCCTTGTGTGTTCCCAACATAACTATTGCACTGCCCTAAAAGGCTGGACAGAAAAACCACTGCAGGAGATCCTCCTCCTGGAACATCAAGCATTCTTTGCCCACATTGTCAAAGAACATTTCAAGCTAAAATAGGCCTTACCAGCCATCTTAGAACTCATGGCTCCATACTTCCAACCCCACTGGATGAAATGAATGATCATCATCATTCTTGATGGACAAACAACAACTACACTGAAATCATTTAAGAGACTCAATGACATTTCTCCTCAAAAGCCATTAAACAGTTGTATAGAAATGAAGCAACTGATGGCATCTATCTATATCCTTGCACAACTGTTGGAACAATCATGTGTCAAGCGATGTGAATTATTTGATCCTAAACCTTCTCTAGTTTAGCAGCTAGTGTTCCTCAGGTCAGTATCTGATGGTGAATCATAAGATTACAATAAATACCTTTCATTTTGGAGGCTCATTTTTTCACTCACTTTAAATCCAGAGTCTGTTACCTATATAACTCTTGCACTGCCTGTACAACTCCACTGAAATCGTTGAAGAGACTAAAAGAAAGACAACAAAATGTCCAAGACTTTGGCAGTTGTTTCAAGACGTGGTCAAAAGAGGGACTCTTTCAATGAACCAAAGTGAACATGCTGTGCAAGCATCATTAATTGAAAACTCAATTGCATAATCAGTGGATTCACAACGTGGAAGTCTGCTGAACAACTAGTTCCTTGATGCTGATCCTTCAATGTTTGCTAGTGAAAGTGCTGCCCGCTGACTCTCCAATCCATTTCCAAAGACAATATGAGAATGCAAAGTTTGATCAAATGAACATTTATCAAGCCTATTTATGTTAAGTCAGTTGCATACAGTATGTGGCAGTCAACCCCAGCATTTTTTGGCTGCTTATGATTTCTTGGCAAGTTTACGTTCAGTAGTTTGCCACTGCTTTCTGAACGACCAGCACTCATGCCATTGTTAGAAAACAAGCTTCCAAATTGCCCGCAGCTGTGTATTTTGAGCTTGCGGTATGCAGGACTGCAAACTGTGTTCATAACCCATTTGCCTGAGTGCTGGCTGTTTATGTAGAAAGATTACATCCCAACAGTTTGGGTTTATGGTGCAAGGGTTCTGAATCTTCAGGTGATGCCATGACAAGCAAACAAACCTCACTAGTAGTATTCAATAAGCCTGGCTGGTCAGTCTACCAAACTGGCATATTAATGTTCTATTTTTAAATTATACTAGTTTGATGAGAATCCTCATTTTAACTTGTCTCTTGCTTGAGTGAAAATTACTCCAATAACTAGTGACAGTGGTTTGTTTGGGACCCAACCAAGTGCACGAATTAAAGTGATTAAAACAATCTGAAGGATTCTGACTGGACCTAACCATGTATTTTTTTTTCTCGCACATCCTATTACAGGACATTGCTGTCAACACCAGCATTTTACCGCTGTTGCTGATTTCTTGGCAAGATTACGCTCAGCAGTTTGCAACCATGTATACAGCTCTTAAATGTGGTTGTGCTGCATGAGTTGAAGTGAGTACTATTATGAAAATGTGACTGATCATCACTGTTGAGAACAAGTCTGTTTTCAAGAGGCCAGACAAAGATTAGAAGATCTCTCAAAGATTAGAAGATCTCTCAAAGATTAGAAGATCTCTCAAAGATTAGAAGATCTCTCAAAGATTAGAAGATCTCTCAAAGATTAGAAGATCTCTGTTTCCTTCAGCAACAAACAAGCTGATCAGTTTCCAGAATTGCCTTATTAGGATTCACTTTTCATGATGTTCCAAACTAAACTAGTCAATGAACACTAAGTAGGATACAGTTGTATCTTATTTATAATGGAAGTCATTAGACTAGACTTCTGCTGCTGGTACCTTTCATCTCCCAATGGAGTATAGGCCAAACTCTTTGTAGACTTGTTCATGAATGGTTGCATTCTGCAGCTAAAGTTTTCTACAGGAGGAGGTGCATAGTTGCTTTCCCACACTTTAGTTATTCTTTTAAGCATGTTTTGTGTTTTGTTTTATTATGACTTGATCACTCCACCAATAAACTCAATTTGTTCATACTACTAAAGTATATTTAACCCATAATTTTCATTACTAAAGACTCCTGCATCTTAAATTAAATTTAACTGTATTTATCACGGAAGGGAATCAATACACGTATTGATCCATGACGTCTGAGATTTAATTTGTGGAGAGAGCCGCCAAGACACTGGATGGTGATCACAGAAAAATAAATAAAGTGACCAGCTTTCATTACGGTTTGCAAGTGATATTTGAGTAATTTCGAACAGACCATAGCCAAGACACACGCAAGTGAAACAGACACTGTATTGTTTTATCAAGGCAACTGCACGCTTTGAAACATATTACATTCATTCAGTGATTCTCAAAAATAAACATAAATCTCATGAGAAAAGTAATGCCTCTTACAATGCAACAGTACTTAATACTGGCCACTGAAATGTGTAAATGCTTCTGCAGCCACGACGTATAAGGCAATTACTACCCCAGCCTACTCCTTTCAACTGATAAATAGCTTTAAGTTCAGCATACTGGCACAGGCGTACAAACATAAACTAGCTAACTAACTAGGGTACAGCATCACAACACTTCTCATCCCCTGACAGCGAGCAAGCCAGACAGCAAGCAGTATGCCCAATGTACAATTGTCATCACAGAGAAAGCTACATATACGAGTTCATACAGACACACATAAAATATATTTAACTCATTCTTGAGTAAACAAAATTCTTTTCTGTCTTTTTCTTCTTCCAGCTTAAAGTGTGAATGAAAATAAGATAATGTGGCCTTGAAGGTACAAACATGGTGTCGAGGAAAGTGTGAAGGAAAGTAAGACAATGCCATAAACATGAATAGACGATGGAGTGCATCATCAACCTCAAATCTAGCGGTACACTGAAAGTAAAAACATTCTTGTACCAGTCAGCATGATTTAGGCGATGTTATTCTATAAAAGAGTAGACAATCTTAAGATGATGAAGAAAGTAAGAAAATGCGGCTTTAAGCACTTGGCATGAATAGACATTTTCAGAAATAACTGAAGCCTGATAAAGTCTGCAAGCTGTCAAGCCTTGGAACTCTGATCCCCTGGACTTCCAGATGCCCTCTGTACCTGTGACCCCAAGGCAAATGTTTCCTGACTACTGTTTACCCCATTCATAACCCACACCTAAACCACTCGGCCTGCTTCTATTTATCCTCTGCCCCTGGCAAGAGGACATGGCAGCTGTGTTTGCTCTGTCCCTCCTCTCTCCAGGGAAGAGCACCCCACTTAGTTATACACCTTACAGGGCAGGGTGTCTGACTTCGGCATGCATTTGTGTCAAGTTTGCTTGCTCTAGTCATATTCTATTCAAGGTAAATTATTCTATCTAACCGGGGCTAGGTTTTCTTTCCTAAAAATGTTGCCAGAGTAGTAGCCTTTTGGCTTGCTTCTTTATGATTCTCAACTGCCCTACGATTTTTAATGTCACAACTTGTACACGGGACATCCTGTTTTTCACCCTAAATCCAAGGACAGGCATCTGATCCACTACCCAAGAGATTGGGGGACGTGAGATATCATCAAGTTCTTGGGAAAACTCCCAGCTCTATGCAGAGTTTGAACCTGTAGATGTAAACTCCATATTTTCTGCCTCAGCGCCTGAAAACTCATCAACTCCATCAACTTTAAAAACCAACAAAATTATATCTACGATAAGCATTATCATCTGTGATCTCATTTAATAAAACAAGCCTGATAGAAAAAAATAATTGCTACTATTTTCTAGCACCAGGAAGTGAACAAGGCAGATCTACACATATCTCATAAATAGAACAATGTATTAGAGAAAGCAGCACTCTCTCAAGGTGGAACTAATGAAGACAGACTAGACAATGTATCACTATTGCAACAGCATTCTGGATAGAAACCTGAACATAGCTAAACACATAAATAAAGTAGCTAATGAATTCAGCACATGCATACCACAGGCAGCACAAGAAACAAAACCAAGGGGCTCTCATAAGCAACATAAACCCCACTATATTTGGAATAGTGAATTAGAGCAGCTGCATAATAATGTGGAAACATCTAGAAAGCAAGCAGACACCAAACATGCCAAGATCACCGTAACAAATACCAGCACGCAAAGGCCACATTTCTAAGAGCCATGTTACAGGCTAGGCAGAACAGTAGCAAGAGAAAACAGTCTCAACTTCGAAGAAGACACAAATATAGATGCATTAGCTACATGGACAAATAGACAGTGTGCCACTATCAGCACAGTCGTGTGTGGCACCACTCTCCTCACTCCCTCTCCAAAACAAAAAGCAGGTACCATAAGATAAATGGAAAACAAGCTAGGTCTATATTTTCCCCATGAAGTATGTGGGGTACATCTACATATTTCCCATGAAGTAAGTGGGGTACATCTACATATTTCCCATGAAGTATGTGGGGTACATCTACATATTTCCCATGAAGTATGTGGGGTACATCTACATATTTCTCATGAAGTATGTGGGGTACATCTACATTTTCCCCATGAAGTATGCAGGATACATCTACATATTTCTCATGAAGTGAACAATGTAGATCTATACATATTCAGTGAACAAGGTACATCTACACATATCTCATGCAATGAGCAAAGAAGATCTACATATCTCCAACTGTTTGTGCTGGAAACATCTCTCTTTGTACAGGGTAAGTCTACATATTTCTCATGAAGTACATAGGGTACATCTACATATTTCTCATAAAGAATGCAGGGTATATCTACAAATTTCTCATGAAGTGAACAAGGTAGATTTACACACATCTCATGCAGTGAACAAAATAGATCTACATATCTTCCCCTGTTTATGCTGGTAAACATCGCTTCTTGTTTAAACCATTGCAAAATGTGCAAAACAATCAACTATAAATTAAATTCAAACTTGCTATGGGCACAGACTTCTTGTCTAAAGTTATCCCTTCATTCCATTAAAACAAAGATCAATACTTTAAGTCTTCTATTACACTAGACAACAATCAAAATGTACCCGATATGAAAATATCTGATCTTAACTAATTTTGGTGTGCTGAAAACGAAAATGACATTTAAAAAATGTTGATTGGCTCTAGTTCTCAAGATATATGCTACCAGTTTATTTAATTGTGGTCAATTTATATATATGACGTTATTGTTGTGGGTGATTGCATAATTTTTTCTAATACCCAATTGTAATTAGGTCATGATGCAATCCTACCTATGATTACATCACTTTTATGTATAAATATCTTATCTCTGATAAAATTAGCTAATCAGGCAGTCATTGCAGCCTGTGCAGTAAAAACATTGAGAACCCAGCACTTGTCGACACCAGCAAGATTTTGTTGCCACACTTACACATTAATCTGGGTCTCATGGAAAACTTTGTCAAGGCAATAGAGTAAACAGATGAGGCTTCCAATTACCTCATCAGAAAATTTCAAAGACTGAGTGAAGCTAAAATAAGAGATGGGGTATTTGTTGGTCCGCAAATTCAAAATCTTCTTCATGATGATGAGTTTCTTTGCGTGTTACATGGCAAGGAAAAAGCAGCATGGCTAGCATTTAAGTCAGTGGTCGACAATTTTCTTGGAAACAACAGATCTGATAATTACAATTATATTGTAGAAAATTTCCTTATGAAGTATAAGAGTCTTGGCTGCAACATTATTTTGAAAAATCAATTCTGGATTCTCATCTGGATTTCTTCACGTCAAACTGTGGAGCTGTCAGTGATGAACATGGTGAACGATTTCACCAGAACATTGTTGCTATGGAGGTCAAGGAAATTGGAGCCCTTCAATGCTTGCTGACTACTATTGGACTGTGATAAGAGAAACCTCATCAATTAACTACAAGAAGCAGAGAGCTCAAACTGTGACTAAATAATGACAGAATGGGTTCAAATTTGCCTTTTTAAAACCCTATATGTGAACTTTAAAATATGATTTTATTTTGTCTATATTTTATGTTGAAATATCAATTAATTGAGTATGTAACCATAATTTTTATAATGCTAAAGTAAACAGACTAACTGTGCACCCCCAGAAAATTAAACAAACATACATTATTTGTATTACCGTAATGTAAATTTATCAGTTTTTTAAAAAAAACAGAGCCAATTGGTGAATTCCATTATGATATTTCAAATCAGCATGTCAAAATCAACAAGAAATTGTGTATTTAAATTCTGATACAAATAACTTTTGAAAATTTGTTGACTAGTGTAATCAGCATAAAATGTGCTTTTCCAAAAGTTTATGAGCAAGTGAGTTAATGTAGTTCATAATGAGCAATGCTGGTAATGTCATGAGTGCAGTTGGAGGAGAGTTCGACGTTTGCAGTGCCAACAGAGGAAAAGACTGGCCCATCTGTCCCTCCGTGCATTCAGGCCTTCAAAATGTGATGGTCCGATCACATCACAGACCCATTGCCGGTTCTTGTTTTAGGACACGTTTACTAGGCTTATGAGATGACAGCTTTACCAGGTAGTTGTGTGTTACAAAGGCGGGCTTTATGGAGATGACATCCAGCACGCTAAAACAGGCTTATGGACTCATGAAGTAAACAAAGTAGATCTAAATGTTTAGTCTGTAAAGAAATGAGGCAGTCCTTAGAACAACTGAAAATGAAACAACTTGTCTGCTCCTCTCGTGTTCACAGACAACTATCTAAACTGTGCACATTCACAGAAGATGCAGGGAGACACATAGTGCAACCCCAAAATATATCATTATCATCAAATGAGCTAGAGAACCAAGTCAATGCATCATGTAAACCAGTTAGACATTGATATTTCAAGATCAGAAGACAAAAGTCATCATTACCCTACATAATGCCCTAGTAATAGTAATAATATATGAGATTTAATTGACCCTTAAGTCCTGTTGCCATAAAAATCCCACCACAAGGAGATTTAAATTTAGGACTGCTGGGTCAGGAGGCTAGTGCATTAGCAAAGTTAGGATATATATATATATATATATATATATATATATATATATATATATATATATATATATATATATATATAATATATATATATATATATATATATATCCTAGATGACGTAAAAATACAGAGTTCTAGAAATGAATAGAAAGTTAAACACAGTGAGGTGCAACAATTGAGTTTTAAAAAACTGGAAACATGATGAAATTTGAAGGAGGAAAAAATGCTTCCACATCACTAAAAATTGACAGCATTTTGCAATGATGAACAGTATTGGAGGCAATAAAAAACCGCAGGCAATAAATAAATGTCAAACACTGTTAGCTAATCAGATACTCTGCTGCCTTCGTCACATCCCAATCTTTCGTTGATAGCGCCACTCTTGCCTTGTGCTGGTAGGAGCAGCAACAAAACACAGATTATGTGAGTTGTTTAAATACTCAGAAATATCAAGACAGTTTATCATACATCTCTAACAATATTGAGAAGACAATAGGCACACTACAAACATGACACAATGTTTGTCAGAAAGACACAATCATTGTCAGAAAGTCACTCTCATTTTTATTTTTTTAAAGTTGCATATCCTTTCAGGACGTAGCAGTCAACCCCACCATATTTTTGCTGTTCGTGATTCCTGGGCAAGTTTATGTTCAGTAGTATACCATTGATTTCTGAATGACCGACACCCATACCATTTCATAAAAAAACAGCATAAAGCGGTCCACTGCCAAATCGCCCACAGCTGTGTTTCGAAAGCAGTATACGGGATTACGAATTGCGTCCGTAACCTCTTCACTACAGCCACTCCCATCACGACTTGCTATAAAGTTGTCTAATCCTTGGTTAGTTCCCCTGCCTTATGCCCAAAGTGTCTGCGGACATCTTCATGCTGGTTGACCCCTGCTGCCTCTTCTTCCAGAACCATGCCTTCCATCACTGTCCTTCCCAGGCCACTGGGATTTTAATATGGCCAAAGTATTTCAGTCTCTAAGACATGACGTTGTTTATGAGACAGTTCTCTTCAATGTTCCGATCTGGAAGAGCATAAGTATTTGTCTTCCTGTTGCTACACAATGTTCTACTAAACTTTTCAGTAACATGTAAATTCAAAAGCTCTAATTGTCTTCTTTAATGATTACAAAATAGTACATGACTCCATCCACCTGTAGCCACAGGAAAGATGCACGTTCTCAACAATTTTACATTAATTAGTTTGCTGGTGTTGTGTCACGAGATCTAAATGCTGTTTAACCTCTGTAAGGCTGTGGCCGGTCTAGGTCCGACTTCTGTGAAACAGTCCACTGTTGCTGGTCATAAAGCCAGGATATTCACAGACATAACCAGCTTTATCAAATCTGTTGGACTGATACACAAACATTTCAGCTCTAAATGTAATTTTATGCTGAGATGCCTGTAGTCTGAAAGCTGCCAACTATTAACAAATGTCTGTGTATATTTTGTGAAATGATCGAGTGTTTTTATATAGCTGCACTGTTTGCTCCTTTCTGGGGTTTTATATTTTTATATTAGAGACGTATTCTGATTTTGTTTGAACAGGATCGTCTTCACTGCACTCAGATAATTTCACAAGTGTTCCAGTCTCCTCTCACAGATCACACCAGGAGAATCTCAACACATTTCACAAACTCAACAGCACTGGCAAGGGTCCAAATGTGTGTACACAAGAATCATGCATGTCTTGAATATTCTACCAGTTATTACTATTACTGAGTCGTGTAGTATTGATTTTTCATTTTCCACATGCCTTTATAATACATATCTTTTATATTGTTGCTGTTTTCAGTTAGCCTTGAATGATGTGTGAATGGTATCATGTATGAAAGAGAGATATAAAAGGGCAGAATGTTAGACGGGACTGCACGCCCAATTCTTAACCCTTTCAAAATAAAGTTTTGTTGTTGTTGTTGTTTTCTGTGGGTAGGTTTTATAACTTTGAAATTTAGCATGGGCTACAATAGGATATGTTGTGAATCTGATCTATGTGGTTTTGTTCCATATAAAGTTTATTTTAACTAATGAATGACTGGTGAAAAGGGGGTGGGGGGGGGGGGGGGGGGGGGGGGTTGTAATTGATACTTTCAGAATTTGTAAAGAGAAGAATATCATGGTAGAAGAAAAAAACAAGTATTAGAAAAACAGGCATTGAAGAAAAACAAGGCAGACCAAAAGAAATGATGCTGTATGGACAGATGGTGACATGGAGGAATATCATCGGCAGAGTTGATCCACAGCACCATGATTATGTTTACTCGGCTGATTGGAGGGTGCCAATTATTTGTCTAATAGTAACATTTTTCCCTTGTTTGTGTTGTGGTAGATTCTTATGGAAACACAAACAGAATGGCAGAGGAAATGGCACAACACTGTCAAACAAATAAACATAAACATTTACACAACAAGCAACATTCCTGTGGCAACATATGGGTGTGGATTATAAAAGAATTTACAAACTCTACAGAAGAATATTAAGGATTTTGAACTTAAATGTTACAGAAAAATTCTTAGAATACCACAGATCAAGATGAAACAAATAATATTCTGCAAAGTGTGAATATGAAAAAATCTCTGGCCATATTAAAAATCACCATAGTATAGAAGGAAAGTAATGGAAAGCATGGTTTGTGGAAGACAAGGCGGGGCTAACCAACACAACAATGGATATTTACAAGACAACTTGGGCATGAAAATACATGAGCTGAAGACGGATAATGAGTTTTTCGGTGGGCTCTGATGTGAGTGACGTTCTGTACAACAAAGCAGGCAAACTGATGATGGCAGCTTCTGAAGACAGGAATACTATATGCTAGTTACATCCTCTGCAGACACAGCAGCTATACAAATAGGGGTCTATCCCCATATACCAAATAGGTCCTTTGCTTTATCCTTCACACAGCTGCACGCTTGCCTGCCAGCCCCACAGGCGTGCATTAGAATCCCCATTGAGGCAGATTTGTTTATTGACTTGGGCTTTCAGGTCAATCCAGCCTAAACTGGGTATGATGAAATGTCCTGGGGAAATAAAGGTGGTCCACATGATATTGACCACATCACCCATCACGTGTCTATTGGTTTATAACAATATGGGGCTATCACCACATACCCAATATGCCACGAGGTATGTAACAGGGTGCTTTACTAACTGTGTCACACAGAGCTGACATGAGGAGCAACATGTCTTGGCAACTGTCACAAACAATATGTCTCGCTTATAAATGCAATGACAGCCTTTTCTTAAATGAAAATATCAATACTGTTGTGGTGACGTACATAAATGTAATGGCAGAGGAAATGGTGACTTACTTCATCAAATCCCATATTTTTCATGCTCAAAATTTTGTCCTCAAGTTCTTTATCTTGCCTTGGACCTGAGGTAACAAACACTTGTATTACAACAAATACACATAGGCTGTGCATGCATGCACGCACACTTACACAGACAAACACATTTTAAGCAAATTTAAGCAAACTAAAAATTATATGATGACTTTGAACTGAATGAAAGTAAACAGAATTATTTAGAAAGTTTGAAGTCTCCCTCTCACTCCTTCCCGCATTCGTCGTCATACACATACACATATTGACATAAAATCATTGGACGCCAGTCCAACCGACTAGTCTGTGGAATGAACCCACCATGCCACGGTCACCAGAGATAGTTTCAACAAGCATGCTAAACCTCTCAGCCATGCTGACCTGCCAGCAGACAGAAAACTTGATGCATGTGAACAATAAAGAGTGACTGACTACAGTCAACTTTAACATAATTAATAAGAAAACTTCGTTAAGATTGCACACTATGCTATCAATGTCAAACGTGGACATTATCTAAATCACACTTACGCAAAATTAACACCTGCGAGATAAGATGCTTGAGAAGAGCTGCAGAATTAACTATCTGAGACCAATTATGAAATGATGTAACAGACAGTAAAATAAACACCTTGTGCCAGATACATTAAAAGACAGAAGATCAAATGGTTTGGCCATCTCGTTAGAATACAACACAACAAACTACCAGCACTGACACTACATCAAAGAAGATTTGATAAGAACAAGAGGACGCCCGAAAAGAAAACGGTTTTATGACATCAAAGACATTGTACAATCACATAGAATGACACTCTCCAGTGTCACCCACACCCTGCGCTGGAACATCCACTATCCTCCCCATGATGCTTGACAGCAAACATGGAAGAAGATGATGATTATGATGATGACAATTATTATGTCTCTCCGTTATCAGTTATGTTATCAGTTATCAGTTGGGGTATCTTCATTGCACTCCGGACATGTCCATAGGTGCTCAGATCCTCCCCCCAGCATATGCATCAGCGTCCGGTGGCTAATAGTGCCAGTTCTGTGTTGGTTGACGAGGTGCTTTGTTTTCCCGATGTACCTCTCACGTCTGGCTGTGCCGATTCTTACTCCCAAGTCTTTCATCCTGGACAGCGATGTGGAATCACTGACGTCAAAGTCCTCTGTTCTCACCATATCTTTGAGGACGTTAATAACGTCGGCACGATCCATGGGCTGGCCATCTACAGGGAGTGCAGAGCCAGCCAGTTTATCAGCTCGTTCATTTCCCTCGACTCCCGCATGTCCCGGGACGAAGATGAAGGTGACTATACGGACAACAGACTTCCGCAGCGACTCAGTCCACTGTCTACGTACAGATCCAGCTTCGACCTTCTGAATCATGCTCATTGAATCACTTAGTACACACACGTTGGTATAATGCTGTGATTCCAGCCATATGAAAGCCTGTGTAACTGCCATCACCTCCATCGTCATGCTGCTCGTGGTCATAGAGTGGGCACCACTGGATTCTTGAATGGTTCGGCCCACTGAACGGGCTGTAAATGCCCACGCACTTCTCTGCTGCTTTACAACAGATCCATCTGTATAGATGAGCACTTCGGGGCTATCTGAGTGTTCATAGATGAGTGCGTTAACCTCTGCATTGACAGCGGCAGGGTTCTGCTCTCTGCACCGTCTGTCGAGTGTGATAATGCAGGAGAAAGTGCACTTAAAAGCTGGAGGAACCGGCACCCATTCCTTGCCGGGGTTGATACTGGTAAGACTGCAGACCTGTCTGACGACATCTTCCGCCCAACCCATCCATGACTTGCCCCTCTTTAGCCTGTCACCCTTTTCTCTGAATATAGCGTCATGCAAAGGGTGCTGCTCATCTGCACTTATTTTTAAGTATGCACAAGCTCTCCAGATCTTGATCATGTGTTCCATTGTCGGGAAGTCAAGGAGGTATCTCATTGCTACACAGCTGGTGTCTCTCGTGCAGCCCAAAATGATGCGCATGGCTTCGTTTGTACCTTTTCAAGTCTTCCAATCTGTGTAGGGCTGACAGTGAGGATGGCCAGGGCATACTCGATGCGTGAAAGCACAAGTCCTTGGAACAGAAGTATTAGCAGTCTTTGCTCGATATTGGCAGTCGCCATGACTCTCATTGCTGACAAACCTTTTCGAGCCTTCGTTATGACATAATCGACATGATCTCTGAAGGACAGGCTACGATCAAGCCTCACACCAAGATATGTCATTGACTGGGTTCTACTCAAAATGCTCCCATCCATTCTTACTGCCGGCAGGTCTGTTTTCACAATATGGTTGTTTAGGGAGAACCATGTAACCGATGCCTTTGTAGGGTTGACAAGGGCGTCGACATCAGCACACCATGAGGAAATACGATCTAGTTCGCCCTGCATATCATTGGCAACCGCCTGTCTATCTCAACCCTGTCGATACACGAGGATGTCGTCAACAAATGACAGTCCTACCCCTCCCGTCCAACTGTTGTTCAGTGATCGGCACCGTATACACGTTGAATAGTACTGGTGACAGTGGTGAACCCTGCGGCAATCCTGGACATATCGTTATCGGCTCAGAAGACCAACTCCCGCATCTTAGCACCACCTTCCTTTGGAGCAGAACTGCAGCTATCCATCGTACAAGGTGAGGGTACACTTTCAGTCTGAGGAGGGTTTGCATCAAGTGCTCGAAAGATACTCTGTTATATGCGTCCTTTAAGTCTATGGCGGCCGCATATGTCTCTTCTCTGACCTGAAATCCTTCGTAAACATCTTGAGCAAAGACCGCCGCATTCAGCCATGACTCTTTGTTGCATCTGTACCCTCCAAGTGTGGGCGGGAAGCAGCTGAGTTGTTCCAAGTCACAAGCAAGTCTGTGTGCTACAATTTTCTCCAGTAACTTGCCCGCAGTGTTCTGCATCGTAATGATTCTGTAGCCGCTTATCTTGGAATGGTCTTTGTTCGGTTTTGGCAGCGGCAGCAAGTAGCTGTGTAGCCATTCTTCTTTGATCTGACCCCTCTGGATACTGGTGTTGAATTCTCTGGCAAGTTCTTCCATGTCATCATCTGACATCATCAGTAGGTAACCATATCGGATGCCGTCTGAGCCTGGGGCGGTGTTAGGTGATTTCTTGAGCATCGCACGCATTATCTCAGCTGTGATTATCCATTCTTTGTCTGTCCCGACCCCCTCGCACAACTGAGATAGTGTCGTTGTGGTCCTCTGTCTGGTGGGCTCGTCTTTCTGGTCAGTCTGTTCTATGTAGCGTGCAAGAAAGGCCTTATCTTTATCCGCATCCGACTTTTTCCATGTGAGGTCTGTGCCTTGAAAGTCTGGAATACCCCTACGTTGTGCAGCACCGTTCATGCTCTTGTGGAGGCGCCAGAATGTCGTAAGAGATCGCTCGGAGCACACCTTCATGCAGAACTCGTCCCATTTGTCGGCCTTGGCCTGTTTGGCGCAGGATTTGAATAAAGTCGTCGTCCTATCGACCTCAGTCTTCAGGTTTGCCAACTCAACCTGTGGCATGTTAGCCTTTCTGGCCTTTTGCCAGTCTTTGACAGCCTGCCTCTTTCCCAGCCATGCCTTCTCGACCTCTCCATTCCACCATGGTGGCTGCAACCATCTTTCTTGTCTCCTGCGGGAGGAAGTTAGTTTTCTTCTTCTGATCTTGCTCATGGCGTCTTGACCAGTGTTGTCGTACGGGAAGGCATTTGTCTTGTTTGACTCATGGCCCTGTCTTTCTTGATCAGGATGACACAAGGGTAGTGGTCACTATCGTGGTATCCCAGTGTGCCCACCGGCACCTTGGTGCGATGGTGGGCAACATCAGAGCCAAGTCAATGACGCTGTCAGAGTCACCTGGTCGAGTGGCCTTTTCTAGTGACCTTCCCATCATTCAGACAGATTAGGGCAGCAGACGCCAGGGCGTCCTCCAGATCTTCTCCCTGTCTATTGGTGATGTAATTCCCCCATTTACTGCCTCTGGCATTGAAGTCCCCACAGTAGATGATATGCCTTTCATCCATATTGAACAAACTCTGCCATTGTCGCACGTCGACCTTCCCATTTCGCGCATAAACGTTCACGATTACAAACTGCACTGGCGTCATTATTCTTAATGCCTGCACTTGCAGGGCATCACTGTTCCAGGAAGACATATCGATCTCAGACACTAGTATGTTGTCGCGGACCAGAATGACCTGTCCGAGGTGCCGCCTGTTAAAGAATCCCTGAAATCCCGCGACATTGACTGATCCGTCGCCGAGCTGTGTTTCTTGTAAGACTACAATATCGTTTCCATAGAGTAGTTTTTCAAGAATGGGTCGGCGTTGACTAAATGATGCACAGTTCCAGTACAGTACTCGAACGTTTCCGATACCCAATCTGTCACATTTTAATCGCCTTCTACATGCGTCTGCCCTCTTCCCACGCTGTGTCCTTGCCGGTCGTCTGGTCGTCATGTCAGGCTTAACTATCGCCACAGGGCGCCGATGATACGCCGAAGGAAGTCCGGGGGCGCGTGCACGAACTCCGTTGCACGGTCCGAACTCCATTTCACCACAAAAAAACACACTTAATCCATAAACATTTCGGAAAAAACACGTTCCATTTTACGGGACGAAGAAATGTCCCGCCATCTTGCTTCAAGGGAACTCACTCTCAAGAAAGGAGTATTATGTCTCTTTTGAACTGCAATCCAATCAGACACTTTAAATACACCGATGCGCAATAAAGGCTAACTGCATTATTCAAACTTTCCCAAACAATCAATAAACTTTAATCACAAAATATAAAAAAAACTTTCAACACAAGTGGAACCACGGAAACTCACAACTGACAGCCAGACACATCAGCATAATTAGAATCGTTTAAACTCCCAAATGTTATAAATCCATCAACACAACTAAATCATTTAACCCTTTACAAGGCGTAGCGTCCTTTACCGGCCGGTCTCTAAATACGAGCGTAACGGCCAATTCCGGCCGATACTATTATGCATTGTAAAAACGCGATCTCTCGGCTTTCCGACACTTCCGTCGGCTACTTTCACTTTCGCCCATAGCTTGACAACGTGGCCGCCATTTGTAAACGCGCTACAATGACTTTGAACGGACTTTTACGGACTTGTTTTGATAGTTTTCGGGAGTTTTACGCTGTTTTTCCAAATGGATTTCGGCGATTCTTCAAGTGATAGCCGAGATTTCGCTCTGTTCAATTTAAATGACATTAAAGGGCACGAAGTTGATTATTAATCGGAGCTAGATATCAGTGCAAAGCGTTACTTTGCATTAGCAGTCGTGAGTCGGACTTTAAAGTAAGTGATTATGATTCTGAAAATGTGTTTGTAAATTGCCGTATAGATGACGGACAATCACAAACAACATGCCGTATTTCGTAAATATTTGTGTTCATATATGGATTACCGGCAACAATCAAGTGAGTAACATATTCTGCATGCTTTTCCCTTCATTGTGTTGTTTATTTAACTAAAATCGGTTGACTAACACCTTGTTTGTGATGTTTTTATTAACGCGACCCGAAATTTTTACAGAACCTGAAAAAATCTTGCCCGTTCAGGGCTACAAAATGGACAAGCGTCTGCCCTGTAAAGGGTTAAGCTCACATATGATAGATGTTAAACTCCCAACTGCTAGACATGCACAGCAACACAGCTGAATCAGTTAAAGCCAAAACTGTCTGACATAAACACAACTAAATTACCAAATCTTACAACCACTAGAATATCAAAATGTCACTAAATCACCAAATATTACAACTATTAGAATATCAAAATGTCACTAAATCACCAAATATTACAACTATTAGAATATCAAAATGTCACTAAATCACCAAATATTACAACTATTAGAATATCAAAATGTCACTAAATCACCAAATATTACAACTATTAGAATATCAAAATGTCACTAAATCACCAAATATTACAACTATTAGAATATCAAAATGTCACTAAATCACCAAATATTACAACTATTAGAATATCAAAATGTCACTAAATCACCAAATATTACAACTATTAGAATATCAAAATGTCACTAAATCACCAAATATTACAACTATTAGAATATCAAAATGTCACTAAATCACCAAATCTTACAACTATTAGAATATCAAAATGTCACTAAATCACCAAATCTTACAACTATTAGAATACTACAACACCAACATTTACAACTATTAGAATAACCCAAAACTTAAACTATTAGAGTATCACAACGTCACTAAATTACCAAAACTGAAAATGTTAAGAAAAGTACAACACCACTAAATCACTTAAACTCATGAAGGTTAGATACACACACAAGAACAACTGGAATTGTTACTTCTTACAGGAGTCAGTTGACCACAATCTCACCTCCAGCATAAACTGCAGTCCAATGTCTAGCGGTGCGCTGAAATATAGCATGGTTGTCTTTGTACTGCTGAGCTACAACAGCATCCTGTGGATCATCAGGTTCAGCTGCTGCAAGCAAAGCTTGCAAAGACAACAGCACTGTTCTCAATGTCATGGCTGCTGCCCTGAACAGACAGAAACAATTTAACAACTGAAATTAAGCTAACTGCCCATTTGAAAAAATTATGTATGCTGAAAAACACTCCCTCTAAACACTATCCTTCAAGGGAAAGTAGAAAGCAAAGGAGAAAAGAAAGGCACACAAAAACTTATCTAGGATGTCATAGATGGATGGATCAGGCAGCCCAGCCCTTGGACCTATGATTGAATAATGGAGGTTCCTAGAATGTTGGTGCTTCTATGAGGGTGCCCCTACAACCTACAACTAGAATAAAAGAATTAGGATGTATATAGGAAATGAGATTTAATATGGATTTAGATAGAATATTTTGTTTTCTACTAGTACTCCTGATAAATATAAAATTGCCTGGCACTATGAACAATCTTGATCCAACTAAAGCGGCCTGGAGGGACACCATCTTCCCCCAACTCGAAAAGACTGACTTTGAATCACAGTATGGGACATAATAAGGTACCTGAGGATAGTATACTGCTTTATGATTCTGAGACAGTGGATCAGATACCTAGCCTTATCAGTTATGGTGAAAAACTACTGGAGAATTGATGAAGGTGCACAGTTCAAGTGATCCATACCAAACCAAACCAAATGAAAGTAGAATTAAGAAGCACAACAATAATATGGAGTGATGCTCAGGATGACTTCAGATATAGATGTTCATCTTCCTACAGTACCAAAAATACCTTTTAGATTTTAGTAATGACCACCATGTGAGATATTTTGTTCAAGTCAGTATTAACAGTTATGAGAATGAGAATGAGAATGTGTGTGTGTGTGTGTGTGTGTGTGTGTGTGAGAGAGAGAGAGAGAGAGAGAGAGAGAGAGAGAGAGAGAGAGAGAGAGAGAGAGAGAGAGAGAGAGAGAGAGAGAGAGAGAGAGAGAGAGAGAGAGAGAGAGAGAGAGAGAGATTGAGAGAGAGAGAGAGAGAGAGAGGGTAGGGGAATAAATTAGAGAGAGGGCTACTCTGTGCATATTATACCTTCTCAGTGTCAACATGAATGGATTATAAATGCAGTTGCTAGAGTATTATCAGGCTAACAATAGTTTATACAGAAAATTACAGGCCGCAGACATTGATAGTTTTTGTTGTTGCCCAGGTCAGCTCAGCCTAAAATGGGTACCAAGAAATGTCTTAGGAAAATAAAGGCGGCAGCATAATAATGACCATATCACCCGCTGAGTGCCATTAGAAAAATATGTATCCAGCAGCATTAAGTCTTGTGTTGTGTAAAAGGATCCTTTATTTTTACTTACAGGTCACAGGACAGGATTAACACTGGCCAAGACTTTGGAAAACCTCTATGTGGTGAGGTATATTCTCCGACAGGGCTTCCAGTCTGGCCAACATTCCAAGGATCATCATACCTCGTCACAGATGTGAAGCTCCAGTAATTATCAGACTAACACACTTTCATTCATTCATTCATTCATTCATTGGCACCTTGCCGTCTTGACAGACGATAGTTTGTGCTTTAAAAAGGCATAATAACTTTTAACTATGGCGGTAGCGAGTGTGACTGATAAGGCCAATTTGCGCTGTAAATGTCCGTTCACAGTGGGTGCATGTGAACACGTGGTCATTTCCACCATCATGCACCATCTTACGTCTCAAACGCTTGGTGTGTGACTTTTCTGCAATAATTTTCTCCTTTGACTTTATTCCATTTCTGATATTTGCCCTCCATGCAACACGTTCAGCGGCGACTTGCTCCCAATGTGCATTATCAATGCCTGTATCAATCATGTCCCGCTAACACACATCTTTGTATCGTAGTAGAGGCCGACCCTGAGATCTCTTACCCATCTGTAATTCACCAAAAAAGATATCCTTTGGTATTCTACCATCATCCATCCTCCTAAGATGTCCTATCCATCTAAGTCTACGAAGACTGAGCATGGAATAAACTGTCACACAACCTGATCTTTCCAATACTTCAGTATTTGTGGTTTTGTCTTGCCACTTAATACCAAGAATTCTTCGCAGACACCGCATATGAAAGCTGTTTAAATTGTTCTCTTGGTGTGAGTAAGTTGTCCAGGTTTCACTGCCATAGAGAAGAGTACTAAGGACACAGGCTTGATAGACAAGGACTTTTGTTTTGGCAGTAAGCTTCCTGTTCTCCCAGACTCTTTTTCTTAACCTGTTCATTGTTGTTGCTGCCTTACCAATCCGGATGTTGATTTCCTGATCTAGGGATAATTTGCTATTTACCACTGATCCTAGATATGTAAAATGGTCTACTATCTCTAGTTCGGCGTCATCAATAAAGATTGATGGTACCCCATGTGCACCTTGTGACATAATCTGTGTCTTCTTTTTGCTAATTGTTAAACCAAATTCAGAACAAGCATTGGAGAATGCAGATAGTAGACTAACACACTTTATACAAATAATAACCACTGATCATTAAGAACATCAAGGCAAATTACTCCAGTTATTATCATACTAATAGTTTATACAGAAACTCACCCCAGTAATTATTAGATTAACAACACATTGTATATAGCAACTAACCAATGATATTCAGAATACCAAGAAACATTACCCCAGTAATTATCAGACCGCTGGTCTCCGTGGCTAAAGGGCTTGCGAACGCGATTTGGCAGCCTGCTTACCTGCTTTCAAAACACAGCTGCAACTGATTCGGCAGCAGACCATGTCGTGCTGTATCTTAACATATTGGTATGGGAGCCGTCTGTTTAGAAAAATTGCAAACTGCTGAACGTAAACTTGCCAAGTCATCAACAATAGCATTAAAATGCTGGTGTTGACAGCAATGTCACGTAAATAGGTTATGCATACACACACACACACACAAATTATCAGACCAACACACAGTTTATACACAAACTCACCACTGATCCTTAAAAACATCATGACAAACTGCTCCAGTAATTATCAGGCTAACACAGCTTATACACAAACTCACCACTGATCCTTTAGAATATCAAGACAAATGGCTCCAGTAACAGAGCTGATGTTTGGATGCCATATCTTGGTGACGAACTTGACCTGCAACACAGACAGGCTGCAGTTTACACCATGTCAACATGATTCTACCTATGCTACAGTTTATATCAACTGCAAGGTGTTTCCGTAAACTGATGTATTTTACTCATTTTTACAACATATCGGGGCTCCCAGGTCAACCCAACCTAAAATGGGCTATATTAGCATTTTGGGATTAAGCAAAACAAGATGGAAGGGACCAGGCAAAATGGTTCAAAATCTTTAAAAAACAGAAGATAGAAAAAGAAAAAGCAGATTTTAAACAATAGTAAAGCCAGAGCTATTAAAGTCAGAGCCCATGAAAATTACACAGAAGCAATTAATGAAGTTAGGACACAGATACAAATGGATAAAGAGAATATTTAGAAGCCCAGCAGGAGAACGAACGAACGAACAAACAAACTTTATTTTTAGGAGAGGCAGAAGTAGCAGCAGCTAAAGGAAACCTCCGAGACATTTAGAGCGCCTTAAGGAAAATTCAATCATCCAAGTGGACTGATCAAATATAGTAATAGGGAAACTCTTCAGCAAGATTAAAGGTTAAATCAACAGATGGGCTAAATGCTTAAAGGAATTTATGAACTGGCCTGTCCCAGACGACACTACTCTGCAAACTAATGAGGCACCATGGAATCCTAAAGATGATGATTAACTTAATAAATGCAACATATAAAGACATAAAATGCAGAGTTCATAAGGAAAAACTAACAGTTAGTTTGAAATAAGAACAGGAATTCCACAGGGATTCCTTTTGCCACCTGTATTACTCTCATTGCCGGTCTCTCTGGCCGAGGGGTTACAACACTTTCTCCGTAATCCCGTTTATCACGCAGAGTCTCGTAAGCGGGCGAGAGCTGGGAGCGGTTCGTCCCCCGCTGGTGACTTGCGGGATAACTGAGCCGGCCGCTCAGAAAGCAATGGCAAACTACTGAGCGTAATCTTGCCAAGAAATCAACAGACAGCTGAAAGATGCTGCTGTTGACAGCGATGTCCTGTAAAGGATATGCAAAACATTACTCTCATTAACAATTGATTGGTTTATGAAGACAACAATAACTACCACCAGAAATGGTATCCAAATGACCTTGACAGAGCACTTGATGATCTGGACTTTGTTGACCACACTGCCCTCCTGTCCCACACATGCAAGACAAACTAAACATATTTGATAGTAGGTCACAACAATTAGGGCTGAAAATTAATAGGGTACAGACAAAGGTAAAAGAATAAATCAAGCAAATGATACGTGATCTCCTGTGGTGATACCTCACTACAAGAGGTGGAGCATACACACATTAAGGTATCAATGTAGACAATGCTAGAGATACAGATACTAAAATAAGAATACAAAAGGCAAAGGAGCTTTGATGGCACTAAGAAATTGTGGAAGTCAAAACAAATTAAATCTAGTACGAATCTTAGAGTATTTAACTCTACATCAAATCAGTACCACTGTGTGGGTCAGAAACATGGAGGACTAAAACAATGACTAATAAATTACAGTCATTCATTAACTTGAGTCTATGCAGGATAGAAGAGCTAAAATGGAAGACATAATCACTCATGTGGAGCTTATGGAGAGTACTAAACAAATTCCAGTGAATCAAGTGGAGAGAACAAGAGCTGGCACTAGATAGAACACACAATGAGAAAACCTGTAAATAGTATAACCTGAAAGCTCTTTATCTGGAACCCACATGGCAAATAAACATAGAGGGAGACCTAAAAATACACAGAGAAGAGAATTAGAGATAAGAGATAAATACAAGACAGGGAGCTGCAGGAGATGGCATGACATGAGTTGGTTGAGGCACTGCTTCACTAGGGGAACAAATGCAGCAGAAGATATAGGGAGTTTTGAAACCAGCATTCATTAAACATAGAAACTCAACTAATGGAACCATCAATTACTAAATACAAGCCTCAGAGAAGAAATTAACAGTTACTGTAGCTAGACATCCAACCTATATAAAACTAGTGCCACACATCTACCCAATAATCTAAAACACTGAAAGTGAGATATATAAATGTATAGGGCATTGCTATATATAAGAAAAATGCATACCTGAGGTGGATTAAATGGGTAGGTCTCAGGAATCTTAATTTCTAGCTTGAATTTTCCTCCTTCGTATGCTGTGTCCGGAGGACCAGCAATCTCCCCTCTCAATTCTTTAAAGCTGTCGCCAACAAGCTCCACTTTAATGTTGCAAGCAGCAACCTAGACATACACAAACATACAGCTACAATATCATGAATAAAAGATCTGCTAATACAATACTGATGCATCACTAAATCTATTGTAATTAAATTTGCTTTAAACAATCATTACTGCCTTTTGTACCATTGGTGATTTTCAGTTTTGTTTAGCTGGGGATTCCGAAATAATGGCTGCTAGACCAGGCAATCCTCATTCAATACCCGTTGGGTTTTGTTTTATTTCATTTTCAATGAACAAATACCAACTGCCTCCGTGTGAGAGACTGATTCTCCAACCTCTTGGCTGCCCACCACTGCATAATTTATGTAAATTACATTCATTACCATAAAATGTCTTTATCAAGAATATTAGGAGAGTTACAAGACTGTATCAATCCATATGTTGTTTCCAACAAATGTTTTTTACAAATCTATGGTCTTTCCCATCAATTTGTAGATCTGCAAGCATCTTCATCATGTTGATATGTCTTACTTTATCAAAAGCCTTTGTGTGTAGTCAATAAAGCAAAGAGGTAGGCCTTAGTTTACTTCTATAGAACATTAATGTTCTCAGCATATACACAGCATTTACTGTACCCTTGCCTTCTACAAACCCACATTGTTGTTATCCGATTTCAGGTTGAATTTTCTACCTAACTCTTTGCATGATAATTCTCAGCAAAATCTTTGTGATGTGATGCTTTACATCTTGCAATATCCAACAGCAACGAGTATGTTTTCCATTTTGCATAATATACTTCTGCCATGACAATTCTTGTTATAATCTTTACAAGGCATCTTGTGACAGGTGTTATTATTGTTCCAAGACAGCTGTACCAATTCACCTGGTTTAAGAATTGTCCTACTTACTCAGATGTTATGCTGGGGTATTTCTTTCTTCTTGGAGTGGAAATTATTGTTTATAATCTCTTTTTTCTTACAATTGTAAACCTAATTGTTCACTGTATACAATAACAGCATCTACTAAATGCTGAAGAATGTGTTCATAGTCTGCAGTCAATGCTGTATCATTTGCATATCTTACATTGCTGATGTTATTTCCTCCTAAACATTTACTCTTGTCTTTTAAATATCCACTATTTTTACCTATATAGAGAAAAATGTCTGAAAACTTAACACAAATTATCATACACCTTTCTTGATTGGCCGATACTGACCTACTTAGTTATAAATTTTTATGGCAGCATGCTGTTTCCAACGTGTTCTTTGTTAAGTCTAAAGAGGAGCAGCTGGCCGCTAAAATGCTTGGTTCTCCTTTGTCGAGGCAAAAAGAAAAACCCTAACCTGCACAGCTCGCAGCGACTACAATAGCCAAGCCCCTTAATTCCTCAGGCTCAAGGCCCCCTCCCCCCCCCCCACCTACTTCGCAAGGTACTACAGGTAGTAGATGACATTCAACAACTGATTGATTGATTGATTGATTTAGGAATCGACATCACAGCATTCGGGGCATTCCCATAAGTGCTCCGTCCCCATCCTCAGCAGCCAGCGAAGAGTTCCAACACTAATAGTACCAGTAGCAAGAGTTCCAACACTAATAGTACCAGTAGCAATCTGATTATATGTCCGTCTAGCCTTTCCTCTGAGCATTGAGCGTCGGCCAGATCCCTTCGTCACTCCTCGTTGTCTCATTCTTGCCAGACCATGGTAATCCATTTGCTCCTCCGAGGTGTGCATGTGCTCCCACAAGGCCGCAACCACGTCTGCCTTGTCATGCATCAATACTCCACCAAGTTCTGCAGAGCCAGCCAATCTGTCCTCCTGTTCATTTCCCAGCACACCGGCATGCCCCGGAGAAAAGATCCAGGCGATGCTTGTCACCCGTGACCTCCGAAGCGAAGCAAGCCACTCCGCACGAAGTCTGCCGGTCCTCACCCTCGTCAGCATGCTTTCTGAGTCTGTTACAATCACGATGTGTGTGTGTGTCGTATTCTCCATCCAGCGGAGAGCCGCAGTAACTGCTTCCACTTCCATTCTTAAGCTGGATGTTGTGGTATCATATGCCAGGCTCTCCTGCCCCAAACATTGACCATTAGCTTTGGCTATGAACCCCCAGCCACTTCTCTCACCTCTTGACACCGAACCATCTGTGTAGATAATCACATCACTCGAGTGAGCATTGTCCTGAATTAGTTGCCGGATTTCCACTTCCGTGGCCCCTGCTGGCCACTCCCTGCTTAATGTGATTATAACTCTGCACAAGTCTGACTGCTATTCAACAACTGCATTCATGCAAGCATCTTTATCACGTCTTACTTTATCGCATAAATGTCATACAAGTGTTACTACTACACTGCTGTGTAATCAATGAAGCAAAGATGCAAGAACTTGAAGTGTGATTTGGTCAATATCACACTTACCACTTTTACTTCCCAATATATTTCCTGATACCATTTTTAATCTGGATCAACCTGGGAGACCAGGTCAATTCTCTTAAAATTCATCATTCAGAAACTGCTCAACACATCTGCAGGACTGTCCTCTGTTACAGTTGGTTGCATGTCCTTTACAGAACACTGCAATAAACCCCAGCATTTTTAGGCTGTTTATTATTCTCTAAGAAAGTTTATATTCAGGTAGTTTACCACTGCTTTCTGAATGATCGACGCTCGTAGCATTTTTAAAAATCAACACAAGGCGGTCTGCTTCCAAATCGCCTGCAGCAGATTTTGAACACGGTAAGCGAGATTGCGAATCATGTTCACTACCCCTTCACCACAGAAGCTGGCTGTCCTCTGGAGAGGGCTAAAAATATACACTTGCCCACTATATCAACAGTCAACTCCAAGTTTTATGGAACTAAAGAGGACCTCCATAAAATGAATTCTAGCTCATCGTGAGAACTTGCCGTACATTGTAATCATCAAAATAAGTAACTGCAAGAAAATTTAATTAGAGGCCTGTATCAGGCTTCGATGGTTTTCAACATAGATATACATATCAAGCTACTGACCCTATATGATTTTGAAAATTTAATTTGAAGTTGATTGTGCAACCGACAATTTACTGATAATATTGATCTTATAGTAGACACATAATCAGAATTCCAAGAACTCATCACAAAATTAGGAAAATCAGCAAGATCTTTTAAGCTAGGAATTCGTTAAGGAAAAAGCAAGGCATGAACAAACTTTTTTTCAAAGGGTTAAGAATTGGGCATGCAGGCTAACATTCTACCATTCTTAATGGTCTGCTGTCATACATTATTTCATTCAAACATTACCTATGAGGCTAATCTTAGACAGCAACATTATATGCATTAAAATGCATACTGGTCAATAGCTATAAACAATTTGAGTTAATCAACATGCTCAATACCCAAAAATGTTGAGTGCCCTAAAATATCTCAAGTTAACTGTATGTAAACATGGAAGTTCAGATCAAGATCAGATTTGATCTGATGTTTGCTATGACAAGACAATCTCAACAAGCAATGAAATCAGATAGCTTCCTTGGGGCAATTCAACTACACATATTTTTGTGCTGCCTATTCTCTTGCTGATTTGAAATACTGGCTATGAAATACAAGAACTGTAGAGGATACATGCATTTCATACACATAAATTAAACTAAATGTTCAAGTTAGTTGCAAATCCTTTACAGGACATCACCTACAACAAAAACATATTTTGGCTGTTTGAATTTCTAGGTAATTTTTACATTCAGTAGTTTCTGAACAACCAATGTTTATGCCATTGCATCGATGGTCTGCTTCCAATTCGTCTGCGACTGATTTTGAACCCTCAATATGTTGAGTAATTGTGAAATACTGCCCCCCATAGCACCAGATATATAAGTAAACAAAGAAAGTCAAGAACACCTTTTCATGCCATGCCTAAATGTTAGGTTACGCTCTTACAAACGTAAAGGAAACCGCCAATCCTGTGACAACCACCGAGGCATCTCCTTGCTTTCAATTGCAGGGAAGATACTCGCCAGAATTCTTCTCAATCGCCTCACAGCCCATCTCGATCAAGGTCTTCTTCCTGAGAGTCAATGTGGCTTCAGAAAAGAACGTGGAACTGTTGACATGATTTTCGCTGCAAGGCAGCTGCAAGAGAAATGTCAGGAACAGAACTGCGAAATGTTCTCCACTTTCATTGACCTTACCAAGGCTTTTGATACAGTTAGCAGAGAAGGACTGTGGAAGATTATAGCAAAATATGGCTGTCCACGAAAGTTTGTCCAAATAGTGCGGCTATTTCATGACGGCATGCAGGCAAGAGTACAGGAAAATGGTGAACTGTCTGAACCCTTTCCTGTCACCAATGGAGTGAAGCAAGGATGTGTCCTGGCACCAACACTGTTCAGCCTCATGTTTTCAGCCATGTTGATGAATGCCTTCGAGAACGACGACATTGGAATAGACATCAACTACCGTATGGATGGAAAGTTATTCAATCTCAGAAGGCTGAAAGCTTAAACCAAAATTAACAGCGGCACCGTCAGAGAGCTCCTGTTTGCTGATGATTGCGCTCTATACGCCAACTCAGAGACGGACATGCAACATAATGTTTCAGCTTTTTCACATGCCTGTGCCAACTTTGGGCTCAATATCAACTTGGAGAAGACTGTAGTTATGTACCAGCCAGCTCCAGGGAATAATCACACTGTGTCGAATATCAAAGTGAATGATCATAGACTAAGTGTTGTAGACAAATTCACCTATCTTTGCAGCACCGTGTCACAAGCTGCCACAATCGATGACGAAGTGAATGCAAGAATCTCCAAGGCCAGTGCAGCCTTTGGCAGACTGTACAAGAATGTATGGGACAGAACTGGAATAAGCCTGCAAACAAAGCTAAAAGTCTACAAAGCAGTTGTATTATCCACACTGCTATAAGCTTGTGAAACCTGGACTGTTTATCAGCGACATGCTAGGAAATTAAACCACTTCCACACAGTCTGCCTAAGGAAGCTACTGAAGATTAAATGGCAAGACAAGATTCCAGACACTGAAGTCCTAGAAAGAGCATCCATGCCGAGTATCCACACTCTACTGATGAAGAATCAGATTCGCTGGGCTGGTCACTTGACTCGCATGCCAGATCACAGGCTCCCTAAACGAATTTTTTACAGCGAACTGCGTTGTGGTAAACGCTCCCAAGGTGGCCGGAGGAAACGTTTTAAAGACACTCTGAAAATTTCACTGAATGCTTTTAGAATTCATCATGACACCTGGGAGGCTGCAGCCAGAGACCGAAATTCGTGGCGTGCATCATTACGCAAAGGTGCAGTCATATGCGAGGCAACCAGGACTGCAAGAGCTGTGAAGAAAAGGCAGGACAGAAAAACCACTGCAGGAAATCCTCCTCCAGACGTCAAGCATTCTTTGCCCACATTGTCAAAGAACATTTCAAGCCAAAATAGGCCTTATCGGCCATCTTAGAACCCACGGCTCCACACCTTCAACCCCACTGGATGAAATGAATGGTCATCATCATTCTTGATGGACAAACAACAACAAATGTTAGGTAACAAATAAATGCATAAACAGTTTAGCAAGATCCTCTGTTGTCAGAAGTCACCACTGAAAGCCTGGTATGGCTTAGCCATGCAACTTACGATTCCCTCTCTAAAAGTATCCTCTCAGAACAGATGAAGACAAATACAATAGGGTAGACAAAATACATTCTCTTAAATATTGTTAATGGACCTGCTTCAAAACTGCCACACCTGTAGCTCAAGCAACTGTAGCTTAACTACTGTAGCACTGTAGTGTAAGATTGGACCTAAAGATTAAAGACATTGGTTGGATGGACAACATAAGCCTTCAACCAACAGATGGAGCTATTGGACATCATCTTCATCTTCAGCGTTCCGAGCCATTGAGGTTCTTTGCTGCAGATACAATCCGTCTCCATTCATCTCTCTGGTTGTCCTCTTGCCACTCATTGATTCCAAGTACTTGTAGGTCTGTATATATATTATCTCTCCACTGTCTTCTTGGTCTACCTCGGGGTCTACGGTCATTTATTTCCCGAGTGTAAGCGAATTTTGTTTCCCTATTGTCTTCCATTCTTTCTATATGCCCCAGCCATTGTAGTCTATTAGCCTTCATGATACCAGTGATTAGCGTGGACTTAAACAGATCATAAATGTCTTTGTTACTTCTTCTTTTCCACTCTCCACTTTGTGTATCCCTAATGGGTCCAAAGATGCGTCTTAAAACTTTGTTCTCAAAGGTTTGTAACAAGGCTTGCTTCGTCTCCTTTCGTTGTACTCCAGGTTTCAGAGCCATACAGCACAACTGGTGCTGGACATCATATTAATTTAAAATTATCAAATAGACCTGCAAAATCTGCATTTAAAATATCCTAAATATAAGTAATGGCAAAGCAGTTAGTTGAGTTAGTAACTCACTCAGTCACTGAGTAGGAGTAGAAGAGCAGTTCCGTATGAAATAAAAATGATCATCCATACAATATTTTGATAATTTTGCATATTTTTTTCAAACATTCTGCTGTTTATATTGTATATAAATAATTATCCACCATTTACCGCATGATTTAAAAAAAAAATTAATCATCAGAAAGTAGTTACTAACTTAAATAAGAATCAAAATAACTACAAGAAGTGAAGACAAGCCACAAATGGTCATTCCGTCTCTCTACCTCGTCGCTTTTGACGACCTCTTTGAATTCTCTCTTGATCCTTTGTTCGGCTATGTTAGCCATATTCTCTTATCTCTGCGACTTAGAGATATGATTCCAGTATTTGCAAATGAAAAGTGTAAAATCAGACGACTGATTGTGGCAATCTTCGAAACAGAACAAGACGACACCCCCTCGATCTCCTGAAGCAAACCTGACAGTGCGAGCAGACTATCCAAGCAACAGTGGTTTAGGACGAGGTGACTTCCGTTTTGTTCAAATGTAACTAGGCCGGCACAAAGACAACGGGCCTAATCCATATTTAATTATATAATTTTAAACAATATATTCTCATTGCTCATGTTATTAGGGACAAATAAATATGTCTCAGTAGTACAGGACTTATAAATTTTAATCGAACATTTCGTAAATTACAGTTATTTACATCCCCATCAATATACATAATAGCCTACATGTTTGTATTTGTATTTATAGAATTATACAGTATTATCACAGGCCTTTCGGAAATGCAAGTTTTTGAGTAGCAAGCCGTATTCCAAACGCAAATACTTTTAAAGTTCCAAAATTTATGCATGCTAAATAATTAACAGGTTCCATGTGTGTGTGTGTGTGTGTGTGTGTGTGTGTGTGTGTGTGTGTGTGTGTCGTGTGCTCGCCTGTGTGTGAGTGTGTGTGTGTGTGTTAATTGGGATAATACAGTTTGATAAGAGGTTGCTAAGAGAAGCAGTAGCAGTTGTTAGTTTGTAAGCGTAAGCGTCATTCGGTGGCAGCTTCATCTAGCTTCACGATTAGCTTATATGCGGATAAGATTGTTGTTATTGTCGGATCTCGTCGAAATGATTCGTTCATTCTTGTACGACTTGATGAAAATTGGTGATGAGTAAATTTCATCACAATAGGCAGGCAACATAACTCAATCTGTGTAACCTTGTAAGCTCTCTAATCTGTGAGTGCAAGACCTATGCTACTTACTACTTACGTACACTCATCACTGGGAAAGTCGTGACTCTTTAGCGGTCTCGAAGTGTTGTGCAGAGAAAGAGACCTGTGCGGGCTTTGACAGATCAGATACATTGCGGTCGGCGTGGTCGAGCGGTTTAACATGCTTAAACTTTCTCTTCTGACCGCGGTGTAGTGGACTTGTACCACACACAGGTCAACTGGACTTAAATGCTAACTTCCCACCCTCGACTAGGGGACGTAAATTACAAGTATCTCCGAAGTCGAACTGATGGCGAGGGACACTGGTGATAGGGACAGCTAACCATCACACAAAATGTGTCCAGTACTCTCACTAGTAGTAACAACTGCTAATAGTTTTAGCACATGTGTAGCCCTCGCTCGAGTTTAATGGGGAGAAAAACAGCGGAGACCATAATATTAATAAATCCCTCCTTCCTTTCACACTAATGTATGCCCGGGATCCTGCACGTGAAGCTGAAGAGAGGTCTTGTCAGTATAAGCCCAGCTCTAGCACACCAGGAGCAAATCAACAACCACAGAGTTTAAATGAGCTGCGGTTTGCTGACGACCATAGTTTACTGTATGAGAACAATGTGGATCTCCAGCCTTGACAACTGCTGTCAAAATTCTGATATGAAAATTACCACCGAAAGTCAGAATTGTGACAATTCGACAATTCCAGTGCAGTATAACGAAAATATAAATAGAAAATCATTCAAACAAGTTAGAGAGTATAAGTATCTAGGCAGTTGTGTTCACTGAGGCTGGAAGATTAGATATAGAAATATTAGCAGCGTTCATTTGAAAGCCGTTCGTGACGCACCGCGCGTAATTGCGTACGTTGAACATGATCATGTCATAGTCATGTGATAAGTGCTGACCGGACGAGACCGCCCCCAGAGAGTGTTAAGAAATTAACGGTCCGAAATGCTTGGGGAAGGGAGTCCATCTGATGATCTGAAGACCCTGCCGTGTTTGCTCCGCGTCGGAGTTCTTACAAGTGAATGACCAATGAATAAAAGGCTAAGGACTTGAGAACGCGGTTTGTGCGTCCGTATACACGGGTTCGAAACACAGCGGTGCTGGTTTTTTTTCGAAAAAAGGATATGTGCCGGTCGTTCAGAAAACAACGGCAAACTACTGAACGTAAAATTTGCCCAGGAAGCAAAAATGCTGGGGTTGACTGCTACGTCCTGTGAAGGACGTGCAACTTTTTTTTTTTATGAAAAAAAGAGCGCGTGCTTATCGCCCCATGATGCTTAGATTCTGTTTCTGACCGTTGAGAAAATGGTCGAGTTGATCCAAAATCCGTCCAAAGAAGCTCAAAGAGCGGTGATTCAGTTTCTTTCATTTGAAGGATGTCGACCAGTGGACATCCATCGAAGAATGCATGCAGCGTACGGTAACAAATGTGTATCGAAGACAACAGTGACAGACTGGGCACGAATGTTTCGGAAAGGACGTCAGTTCACGACAGATCTTCGACGGCCGGGTCAAGCGCATATTATCGCAACAGAAAAAAAACATCACCAAAATTGAAGCATACGTTAGCTAGCGAAAGAATTTAATGTGTCAATTGGGACAATTCAAAAGGTCGTTCGTAAGAAACTGCAATATCGGAAGGTGTGTTCACAGTGGGTACCACGGATGTTGACCGACCACCAAAAAAGAGGAACGCATGGGATGGTGTTTGAACCACTTGCTGCGTTACTGAGTGGAGGGTGATGCATTTTTCATCCGCATAGTGATAGGCGATGAATCATGGTGTCACCACCTTGAGCCGAGCAGCAAAAGAGAGAGCATGCAATGGAAGCATGCTGGAATACCAAAAGCAAAAAAAATTCAAATTACAGGTTTCCGCTGGTAAGGTTATGCTGAGCGCATTTTTTAACCATGAAGGGCTATTTTTGGCCGACTTTAAAGAACATGGTGTCAACATCAACTCTACCCACTACTTGCAAACACTAGACAAGCTGCAAAAAAAGCCATCAAGAATAAACGACACGGCATGCTTTCTCGCTGTGTGATTTTGTTGCACGATAATGCCCGTCCGCATGTTGCAAAGATTGTGCAGGAAGCATTAGCTTGGAAGAAGTGGGAAATTCTGCCACATTCAGCCTATAGTCCTGATTTGTCACCATGGGATTTTCATTTGTTCGGACCTCTAAAAAAGCTCTCATGGGGCAACGATTTCACGCAGATACAGACGTAAGGAACGCGGTAAACACTTGGTTCAGTGAACAACCACAATCCCTTTTTTTTTTTTGCTGACGGCATTCGCCGCCTACCTAAGCAATGGAATGCTTGCCTGAATGCCCACGGCGACTTCTTCTCTTCTGACCAACCCATGGTGCATAATTCATTCAAAATGAATGCTTTGTTTAATTCTACCACACCTGTTAATGTTTCTTTCATGTTATTGTAATACACCCATTGGAACGGGTTTCAAATGAACGACCGTTAAAGAAGCGATCATACACAAAAAAAGTCGCTTAAAAGTCGACAGGGTCGACTTCATTGCACCGGGTTTTATCCCATATAGCTCGGTCTCTTTCCGCAGCACGGAAAGCGTCGCACAAAGCACGACCTCCGTAGCTTTTAGCGACGACCTACAGGAGTCTCCGAAACATTTAACTCGTAGACCAAAGGACGCGGCCCGGAATCGAACCCACGACTTCGGAGCACGAGTCAAACGGCTTGACCACTTCGCCACAGAGACTCAGCGATTATACAGAAAGCAAACAAATCAAACAGCACCTATCCTAAAACATTCGAACATCAACAAGCATACCTAAGAAATTTTTTTCAACTTTATAGACACTATTCAAAAACGTTGTGTCACCAATGCCATACCATGGACAGTCCTAGAAACACACTGGTGTAAATCACATCATGTGAGACGAGATACATAAGAAATGCAACGGAAAAACAAGAAGAGAGAAAGACAAGTGAGAAACTAGTAACACGTGTAGGAGTAACCCCATTACTAGCTTTATAGAACACCACAGAATGAAATGGTTCGGACATTCAGTTAGAGTGGAACACGATCAACCAGCTGCTAGAGTATTCTACATGAGAACATCGGAATACAATGCGAGAAGACGATTTATGGAGAGCTGGTAAGTTGGTGTAAGAGAGACATTGAAGAAATCAGATATGGCATTAGTACAAGCAACAAGGCAATGGAAAAACAGAAAATTACACCCGCCTCCTCTCTCTGACGCTTTATGGCGATAAGCAGGAGAACAAACTGAGGTCAGCGTGGCCGAATGGATCAGAGCGGTCGCACTCTTCCGGTGTGCTATGTCGAGATAACGGGTTCAATCCCATATACCGGTCAGCTGGACTAAAATGTTGACTTCTCGTCCTTGAATTGGGGACGTAAATTACAAGTACTTCAGAAGTCGGAGTGGGTTTGCCTGATGGTGAGGTACACTGGTAATAGGGCAAGCTAATCCACACACAAAAATTAGTCCAGTGCACTAGAAGTAGTACCACGTGTATGGACTACGTTGGAGTCCAAAGTAAGCGAACAAACACCAAACAAATAAACCAACAGTAGGACCAAAGAGAAGACGTTGATATTGCCGAGAGTTCATTTCTATATGCCAACAGCAATTAACTTGAGGAATAAAGAAGGAAATTATGAACAAATAAGGCTGTGAGTACCACAGGGATGTGTTTTTGGCACAGGGTCTTTTCTTCTTCAATAGCGAAGTAATAATGAGAGAGGTCAAAGAAAAGACAGGAATAATATTCCGAGGTTATAATATAAACAATATACGCTATGCAGACGATACAGTACTGGTGCCGGATAATACAAAATAATCTACAACAATTGTTAGACAATGTAGGAACAGAGATTGCAAAGAAATGACTCTCCTTGAATATCAAGAAAACAGTATCAATGGTGATATCAAAGAAAAAGGTGACAATCAAAAGTGAAATAGGGATAGACGGGATTTTTCTTCACTAAGTGGATTGTTTTAATACATAGAGGCATGTATAACATCAGATGGAAGATGCACAACAAAGATTACGAGGAGAATAGTGCACGCAAAAGCTGCATTTCAGAAAATAAAAAAATATCTTATGCAATAAGTCACTATCATTGAATGTAAGAAAGAGAATACTGAAGTGCTATATAGAACCAGTTTTGCTGTCTGGCTGTGAATCTTGGAATGTGAATGAGCACATTAGGGAGAGTTTGGAAGCAACAGAAATGTGGTTCCTGAGACGAATGTTGTGAATTCCTTGGACTGCCAAAGTAACTAAGTCTCCGATCTCCATGGCGATTGCATTGCGGACGCCATTCGTAATGCCGCTTACTAGCGTTCGAAACACAGTGGTTACCGATTTGGCAGCAGACCGTGTCGCGCTGGTTTTAACGTGTTGGTATGGGAGCTGGCCGTTCAGAAAGCAATGGCAAACTACTGAACGTAAAACTTGCCACGACGTCAACAACGGCAGTAAAATGCTGGTGTTGACTGCAATGTCCTGTAAAGGATAGTCAACTTTAAAAAATAAGTAACTAACGACTGCCTGAAAGAGACTAATGAAACTAGAACACTATATACAACAATAAGAAAGAGGCAAACGGCTTTTTTTTTGGGGCGGGGGGCGGAGTCATATGATGAGACGAGAGGCATTGGAGAACATCGTGACAACTGGAAAGATCGAGGGGAAGAGAGGCAGACCAAGAGAAATGATGATGTTTGGATTGAGACGGTGGCACGGAGGAATATCATCAGCAGAGTTGATCCAGAAAACCAAAGACCGAGATCTGTTGAGAGTCATGAACGCCTACGTCAGCCGGCATTGCACTTGATGATGATGATGATGATGATGGGGGTGATGATGATGATGATGATCAGGGGAAGCTAAGCTCCGATGATCGAGCCCAAAGCACGATTGCTTCTATGCGGATATTGTGACTCTCTCGTCTCTAGCGGTCTCGTAGTGTTGTGCAAAGAAAGAGACCTAACCCGGCTTCATCAGAGCAGAGACATTGAGGTCGGCGTGGCCAAGGCCCGAGATTGTTTGAATTATATGTTCCGACTGGCTTTGGCCTGGGAGACATTACATTTGTGCTGTCGGCATCTTCATCTCAAAAGTTACATTGAGGCATTCTCTGTGACATCTGGGTCGTTGGTTTGGTCACCCCTTCATTTGGCTCTGGCGATGATCACCACGCGTAGGAGTTTGGGGGGGGGGGGGGGGGGTAATTTACAGATGTATTTCCCACTAGTTACAGGCATTTTTTTTGCAGGCCTCATTTCTCAGTTCTGTCACCTAGCTTTCAGTGTCTGGGTCACGTCCTGTATTCTATGTATTAACCAATACTCCCAACACTACGGCTTTCCACTTCCATCGGGACTGAGTGGTTTCACCACCAATCAGGAAGTCAGCAGTTGGACAAGGTCTGATGGTATGTGCAGTGTCAGGTCACATTGGTCAGCAGTTGGACAAGGTCCGATGGTATGTGCAGTGTCAGGTCGCATTGGTCAGCAGTTGGACAAGGTCTGATGGTATGTGCAGTGTCAGGTCACATTGGTCAGCAGTTGGACAAGGTCTGATGGTATGTGCAGTGTCAGGTCACATTGGTCAGCAGTTGGACAAGGTCTGATGGTATGTGCAGTCTCAGGTCACATTGTGGCTTCTCTGCTGCTGGGACACTGAGCGTGTCCAGACTTCTCTTTCAGGTTTGGAGGCATTCCTGAATATTGCCATTACCGTCAGGCATCCATTCAGAAAAGCAATGAAAAGATAAGGTGGTGGTCGAGTGTGGGCCACCCATGAGAGAGGTTTGGGTTGGCGCAAGCCACAACATCACCTTTCCCTTCTGCTTCTGTCATTCAGCTTAGGCCATCAACTCACGCCAAGCCGTTATATCTTTTGTTACCTCCTGCATGTCTCAATTTTTGTTGTTGTTGTTGTTGACGTGTTTTAGGGTTCCCCTCTATATAGTTTGCCCCGTGTGTTCCAGATCAAGGACTTTTTATTTATACTACTTTCAGGTTTTCTCAATGTGTGTCCAAACCAGCACCAACATCTTTTCTTCACGGCTGGATTCAGTAGAATCTGTCTAGTTCTCTCCCTACACTCTGCATTAGTGTTTCTGTCATACCAATTTAAATCTTTCATCCCGCACAGGTACCAGATAATTAGTATATATAGTTTATTAGTAATTCCTTTAGTCATTCTCCATGTTTCTGACCCACATAGCAAAGGCCATTTAACATTTGAGCTCAAATTTGGTACTAGTTTTAATTTTCTTGACTTCCACACATTTGCATACGAATGATATGGGCTAAACTGTGGTGAAGCTTTAGAAATGCAAATAAAATAAAAACACAAGGTATAGGGTAGCTTTACAAAATACAAATATGAAAAAAAAGGATGTTGCTACGACAAGAAGCCTTCATCAGCAAACCAACACAGTGTGTTTGTAAAGTCTCAATACACTTTATCAGTAGAACAAATTTGAAAAATTAAGTACATGACGTCATCAAAAAATGTTCTCCAGTCCACCGTGAAGCAATATGCAGCGAATGCTGCCATCTGCTGGATTAATTCTTTGCACTCCAAACAGAATGGTGTTATCAACGGAAGAAAGAAATGGCGGTCGATACACACGGCAATAACGGACGCTTTGCAGAAGTTGTTCAACAATTTGAAGAGACGTATGCAGTCATGTCTTGAAGCCCGTGGTGGACATTTCCAACACCTGTTTTTGAATACTTTATTGGTACTTTCCAGCTCCCCCAAAACAGCTTTAGATCATAGCAGTAACTATTGTAACTTATTTAATGAATTGTTTAGCACATTTTATGATGACATCATGCACTTCATTTTTCAAATTTGACCTACATACAACGTGTAGTGAGACTTTACTATAGTGTGTTTTTTTTTTTTTTTGGTTGCCTCAATATAAAATTCAATATCTCAGTAACCAACTGACGGAAAATGATGATATTTAGCATATAACCTTATCATTATGTCCACCCAACAAAAAAATTTTTGTTCTGGAGATTGTACAGCAGATTTCAATGTTTGCTTATATGCGGTATATAATCTACCGCCCCCGCATTCATGCCATCATTGTAAGAGTAGTACAGCTTCAGCAAGACACACCCCCCTCTTTTCGAAATTATTTGGTGGGTTTCGTTTTGGCGAAGTTAAATTGGTTTGTTCAGAGGTGTCTCAAATGGGGGTTCTTTCATGAAACGTGATTATATAATAAAAAAACTAGCTGACTCGGCTCCTGGCGGGGATCTATCTATCTATATATCTCTCTCTATCTATCTACCTACCTATCTATCCCCTGCCTGCCTGCCGGCCGACCGACCTACCTTTCTGCTTACCTACCTACCTACCTGTCTGTACATTCTCTTCTTCTTCAGCATTCCGAGCCATTGAGGTTCTGTGCTGCAAATACAATCCGTCTCCATTCGTCTCTCTGGTGGACCTTCTCTTGCCAGTCGTTGATTCCAAGTGCTTGTAGGTCTGTACATGTATTATCTCTCCACCGTCTCCTTGGTCTACCTCGGGGTCTACGGTCATTTATTTCCTGAGTGTAAGCGAGTTTTGTTTAACTATTATCTTCCATTCTTTCTATATGCCCCAGCCATTGTAGTCTATTAGCCTTCATGATACCAGTGATTAGCGTGGACTTAAACAGATCATAAATGTCTTTGTTACTTCTTCTTTTCCACTCTCCACTTTGTGTATCCCTAATGGGTCCAAAGATGCGTCTTAAAATTTTGTTCTCACAGGTTTGTAACAAGGCTTCGTCTCCTTTCGTTGTACTCCAGGTTTCAGAGCCATACAGCACAACTGGTCTGATCAGTGTTTTGTATATTGTGATTTTGGTGTTACGAGATAGCGCATTTGATTTTAGTAGATTTTGTAGTGCATAGTATATCTTATTTCCAGAGTTGATTCTAGTTTGTATTTCTTCCCTTATGATGTTGGAGCAGTTGAAGATTGTACCCAGGTATTTGTATGTTTCCGTTCTTTTAATGGTCATATTATCTATTTGTATGTGGCCAGAGTTTTTAGCCATTCCGTCTCTTGAAATTACCATATATTCTGTCTTATCTTGGTTGATAACCAGCCCCATCTGTTGGGCTTTTTCCTTTAAGTGAGTCAATATTTCCAATGTCTTTTGTTCACTTTGCCCTATAATATCTATATCATCTGCATAACCAAGCAGTTTGGATGTTCCTCCAATATCACATTCCTCCTTTATCTTCCTTACAACTTTCTCTAGAGCCAGATTGAAGAGTAGCGGCGATAGTGCATCACCCTGTTTCAAGCCAGATGTTATTTGGAAGGGGTCTGATTTCCTGCCTTTATATGTTACTCAGTACTACATTCTCTGTCTTTACTAATATTACACATTGCACCCCTCTCGGGATTCTCCGTGGTGAAGTGGTCAAGCCATCTGACTCGGGCTCCGAAGGTTGTATGTTCGATTCCAGGCCGCGTCCTTCATTTCACGAGTGCATTTTTTTCGGAGACTCCCGAGGGTCGTTGCTGGAGCTACGGAGTTCGTG
Source organism: Cepaea nemoralis (assembly GCA_014155875.1). Lineage (NCBI taxonomy): Eukaryota > Metazoa > Mollusca > Gastropoda > Stylommatophora > Helicidae > Cepaea > Cepaea nemoralis. Next base: position 283,587 of record JACEFZ010007167.1, read on the forward strand.
CTTTGTGCGACGCTTTCCGCGCTGTGGAAAGAAACTGAGCCATATGGGATAAAAACCCGATGCAAATGTAGCCGACCCTGTAAGCTACTTCTTTCATTGCACCCACTCCCATACGAATCCAGATACGCCTTTGTGTGTCATCTGAATTTGCAGGTCCACATTACCGTAAACATAACTTTTTTTAGTGAGAAATCACTAGTTGTTCAGCAAAACATTAAAGGAATGTCGCCGCTTTCAATGATTTAAGTTGTTTTTGGACCTATCAAAGACATATTCCTTGGGTGGGGGTAAATATAAGACGGCTGGAAAAATTTCATAACGATGCAACAGACAGTTTTCAAAATAATTGATCGTGAATGAAGGCAAACAAATGTGGACATACTATAACACCCTGCATATATCAAGGAGATTATACTACAGTGACTGCATTAAGACATAATCAGCATAATGAGAACAGAAAAGATATTTCTTAATGCTATGAAAGCTTCTCTTTTATTTATTTGGTTATTCTTATTTTAACATCTCTATATGCACCAGTCCCTTTCTTTGTCTAAATTAACATTGCTGCCTAGAGAGGTCTATGATTTCACCTTTTGAAGTGAGGTTTCGCAAAGGCAGATCATCATCATCATCAAGTACCCTGCCAGCTGGCGCAGACGTTCATGGCTCGCCACAGATCTTGGTCTTTGGTGTTCTGGTTCAACTCTGCTAATGATATTCCTCCACGCCACTGTTTCAATCTATCCAGCATCATTTCTCTTGGTCTGCCTCTGCCTCTCTTCCCCTCAATCTTTCCAGTTGTCAAGATGTTCTCCAATGCCTCTCTTCTCATCACATGACTGAAAAACGCTGTTTGTCTCTTTCTTATTGTTGTATATAATGTTCTAGTTTCATTAGCCTGTTTCAGGCAATTCTTGATAGTTACTCTGGCAGTCCAAGGAATTTGCAACATTCGTCTCAGGAAATACATCTCTGATGCTTCTGATTTCTTCTTAATTTGTTCATTTACATTCTAAGATTCACTGCCCTACAGCAAAGCTGGTTCTATATTTGAGCACTCTCTTACTTACATTCAGTGATAATGACTTATTGCAGGGAGATCAGGTTGTCAGTATTTGTTTGATGTAGTCTTATTATCTTTGTTGTTTCCCTATCGAGTTCTTATACCAACTTGTAATGACCTCCCTTCAAGTGTGTTTAGTTTACTCTGCATCTGATTTTGTTTGTGGGACAAGAGGGCAATGTCACCAATGGAGTCCAGATCATTAAGTTGCAGAGCCTATCAGATTCCATTTATGACAGTAGTTTTTGTCTTCATAATCCAGTCTATGATCACTAATAATTATAAAGGAGACAAAGGGCATGGTTGTCATAGTCCTGTTCTTATTTCCAATGTATCTAATAGTTTTCTGAAGATGAGGGAAAAGTGATGATGTGAGGTAGAGAGCGCAACGCTGAATGCGTTCGTGCTAAAGAGATGAAGAGCGAGAAACAGAAGACAAATAGAAATAAACAACAGAAACCTCACAATGTTCCTTGAACAAACAAGAACAGGGAAAGTGAAAAGGAAAGAAAGGGTTACAGGACTCTAAAACAGAAGTTGAGAATGGACATCTTGAAACCCAAATAATGAACTTATATGTTAGACTGTGATACAATAGTCAGTGCACAAACTAAACTTATACAATTACGGACTAAACTAACAAATCAGTAACAACACAAAAGCACTTTATTTCTCTTCCAAAATCTACAATTCCAGGGATAACTAATGTTGACACAAACATTTAAGTACTGTTTTTAAATACTGCAGACAACTGCACTCTAGATTGAAACACTGTGGTGAGTGTTTTCTATCTTATGAGCAGGCCTTTGCCCTCTATCTAGGCCAAGTCTATCAGGTACATCAAGTACCACAACTGAATGGCTATTCACTATAATTACTTGTCACTCCATAGAAAAAAGGAAACCTACAACAATCTACGCATATGACACATAAACTAGATAGGTTCTGATACTTAAACAGAAGCCCAGGAGAGCTTTGACACTGCAGTCATTAGCTACTCGTTTTCAACCTGTTTACATTTGACTTTTTTACGTCAATCAGGCATTAACTGCCAGCGACAATTGATGCAGTATTTGCACAGATTGTCCCGCTAGTTAATTAATCTCTCTCTTTTATCCCCCTGGAGCTGTCACAGACCTTCTGGTGTACACTTCCAGAACCTTCTGGTTTCTTCCATGCTCACCTTTGCCAGATAGTTTCCAATTTGACTGTTCCATCTAGTGGAATTATTCCTACTGATTTCCACTGTTAATTAGTGCTTTTATGGCTTGTCCACATGTTCCCCTCCTACTTCTGTTGTTGTCTCAACAACACAATGAAATATATCATCACCTCATCTTCATGGAAACACTGGAAAAAAAAACACTTTTGACTTATCCCAAAAACCTAAGTATAAAAAAACATCACACATTATTAGACCATCACCAGCAATCAAAAGAAAAATCACATACAACTGATACTGCTAAAAGTGCACAATATAGTATCAAATACCAAACAAATTAATTGTCAAAAACTGTCATCTGCCTTTATAGTTAGTACCTTGTGGTGTAGGGTGGTGGGGGTCTTGAACCTGAGGAATTAAAGCCTCTTGGCTAAAGCACTCGCCGCAAACTGTGCAGGTTAGGGTTTTCTTTTTTTTCCTCCGATAGAAATAATCCACACCTTACTGAGGATTTGAACCCGGGTCTCACAGCAATCTAGCCACTCAGCCAGCTGCTCTTCTTCAAACAAATAATGATATTAATATTATCAAACAGAAATATTTCAAAATAGACACCAATGGGGTCTCATACATTACCACTAATTCTTCTTAATCCATGTTCTCCCTGAACACCTTACACCTAAGTCCCCAGAAAAGCTGCTCTGGAACTCTTGTCACACTCCACTACACATCTTGTTTAGAAAACCCTGTGATACATGATACACCTTATAGAAAAATGTTTCCAACTTCCAACTCATCTATATAATATGATTGAGAACATCAGAACTTACAAGCTGTGTGATCAAACTACAGTTAAGACATAAAACATCACAGCTGAATTATTAAAACTTGCAAAATACTCAGTACTACAATTGTACATGTCTTAATTTATTTGACCAATGTACTGTCTGGTTCTTAACTGGTTGTAGCTTAAATCTTCCTGGTTTTGATAAATCTTGCAGAATACTGTCCACTGGGCACACAGTCTCTTTCTGGTGGCCTTTATCCATCTCCTTTCAAGTAACACCTTGAAACACACATGTGGGGACCTCTCTGGCCAGCGTCTGTCACAACATACTGGTCATGTCATATTTGGAGCATGGATAATAACTCTTTCTCTTTCTCTGACCTGTAACCTTGATCAGTACCTGAAAAAGATCTCACTTTCATCTGTGCCCTATCTCCCACCTGCAGTGGAATTCGACAGAGTAAATTTAACAGTATTCTCTGTGCATTAATAGCGGGTACCTTTGGTGTTTGCTTAGTTGCTGTATCGCTATTCTGTTGCAGCTGACTGGCGGCATCAGTACTAGAAAATGGCCATTGTCTACTTTTCCTCCGCTGTTTGTGAAATACATGGCCCCCAAAACTCACAGGAGTCATGCACATTATCTTTCCCAGGAACTAACACAGTATCTATCTGAGCAGCTGGGGCTGATCCTTTAGAAGGTTCAACCTGAGGTGGACACTGATGTCGCTGAGGGCCTGCTGCCGGGTTTGATGGTTTACAGTTTCACCCACCTCTCTATGCTTCCTCCTTGCAGAGCCCTGAAAAGCACAGGTTCTTGCTCTCCCCAAGAATATGTCCTCAAGGTGGACCTGGCTCCTACACATATTGCACCACTTGTGCCATGCTTTGGACTACAGTAAAACATCAACCTGAGTCATCATTTGACCCACTTCAGCTCTCAACTCCTCCAGCTCCAACACATCTTTCTGTGCTGCTCAACAGTATTAACATCACCTCTGCCATAAGGCCACATCTGTGAACTAACAAAATCTGCTTGTTTCACATATTTTCTTGCATGGGCTGTATCAACTTCTGACACTATTGCCACAGCTGTCTATCTTATGGAAGTCTCTTACACTGAGAACAGTTGCAGAAGGATCTTAAAAGATCCTCTCTTCTGCCATCCTTCTGCTAGAAACATCTTGTAGTTGTGCAACAAACAGTCTCTCAGGATCACTGGACCTCAAGGAACCATGTCAATCCTTCTCTGTGCCTCCATCACCAACTCATGAACTCTGTGGGAGAAATCCCTGATGGATTCCACAGCCTCACACTTGACACCGAAGAAAGCCGCCATCAGCTTCACCATGCTGTGCTGCTCACTCACTATACATCGGCTTTACATATGATCTGCAGTAGCATCTCCTATGGGTCATTACAAGTTGTACAAAACCTGAACAGCCTAAACACTGGGATCGATGCTCTCCCAGATTACATCAATCTTGTCTGCTGTGCATGCATACCAGCCCTCCATGCCACTGTCATGTTCTGCAAGGTACTTCCCTTCTTGTAGGTACCATTATGAATCTGACTTCACTGGTGAGTTCTGACATGACAGATGCATCAACGGGTGGAAAATTGTGGCTCCCAACATAGTAGATAGTGCCATCACTGCTCTGAATTAATGGCAGTAAAGGTGTAAATGGAGGCTCTCTCTGAAACCCACTCACAGCACAAGAGAATCCACTCTGGCACAGCATGTTTTGGAAACGTCTCAAGCTAACCTGGGATCTGTCAGTGTCTGCTTTCTTGTTTTTCTTCTGTTTTTTTTTTTTAGAATTCATGGCATTATCCATGCTTTATGTTTTCATTTCTTTTTTCCAGGATTTCTAAATATCATTCTTACCAAATGTTTTTAGCCTGCTGCTCGCTGACTTCCGTACTCACCTCATCTACTGACTGTTGCAGAACCTGGTATTTTTGCACACTGTGAAGATAAATCATTCCTTACTTTCTTGGTTTATGAGACATCCTACATTGTATTGATTTCCATTCTTGTTAAAATATATATGGACGATCTGATTTTTTTTTGTCTTGAGGACTGGTGATGCCCATGTTGCTTTATGTATTATGTAGATGGAAAAAATAGTGCACGTTAAATGATGAAATTATTGGAGTTTAATTGAAAAATTAAGGACAATTGGATTTTTTTATTTATTTATTTACTTGACACGTGTTTGTCTACACATAATAATAATTTAAGAGTCAGGATTATTTTTCTGACCAGCATGGCTCTGGGGCTAACGCAGTCTAATAAAAATGGGTACCATTCTTCTAATTCTGTGATCAAGTTTGCTATTTGTCTATTCCAACATGGAACACAAACAGGATGACTCACTTGAGGTCCTCACTGGTCCCCCCGTTTTTCTCTTGGAGGGTCAGTCCAATCAATCAGATTTCCTCTCAGTTCAGAGAAGTCAGGGCAGTCTTGTAGGACATGCTTTGGAATTTGCTGGGTGCTCCCCATTTGCAAGAGACAGAGTCAGGGAAACACATTCGGCAGAGGTATGCCCTGAAACAATTTTCATAATTTTTTGGGGAATTCTATAGGAAGGCGATGAGTTGGAAACTGGCGACCCTACCACATATGCCATGACCTAGAATATGTGAAGGCCTAACATGTCACACCTCCGCAACAGTATCTGCAATGGGACTACCTTTACCTTTTTTACATGAATAATAACAGCTTTCCATTTCTGCTGCTACAGTGATAACTTGTACACTGTACCATTAGAAATATAACAAAAGAAAAACATCTTACACATCATATTTAAGATGCATTATCTTTACATGAAGTACATACACCTATTGGCAATTCTCCTAGGAAATATTGGTGAAACTTGACTGGCTGTGGTTCGTTCTAAACATAAAATCTGTCAAAGTAAGTCTAAACGTTACAAATTAGAAGGTTTGAGTTTCTATTACAAAAACTGAAAGATGGCATTTCAAGATATGTGAATACAATGATTTGTCGGTGAGAAATTAAATGGAGACCCTTACAACAATATCATGAAAAATAAACTTCTAATCATTATAACATTTATTATAATCATGATACATGAATTTATAGCTTACTTGTTAACAGCTGACATTATCAAATAACTCAAAGAAGAATATCAGTTATCATCATAGTAATAATAATTAATACATAAATCATAAAATTTTAAAAGAAAATAGTAATTCGAACAATGACATCATTGTTGTAAAACAAAATAGCATTCATCAGTAGCACTAACAAAACAGTTTTTTTTTAAAAAGCAATTGGACAATGATTTTACTACCAGCACTGTTACTATCTCCATGTATTATGATGATGATATATATATATCATAATATATGAATCAGAGAAAATAGGCTCAGACTGTCACAACTGTTTTGGCATGTTACAAGAAGACATAGACTAGAGAACTTGGTAACAACTGGCAAAACTGAGAAAAGAACAAAGGGAAGGCAGAGAAGTGAATATCTGGATGGCTTGACCACATGACATGGTCGGGACAAGAACACAGAGCTGATCCATGACTCTGGTGATAGTGTAAGATGTTGAAACCTGACTGCCCACGCTTTTCGGTATGGCACATAATGATGATTATGTATATTGTGTGTGTGTGTACACCTCGGAGGAGCAAATGGATCACCATGGTCTGGCAAGAATGACGAGGGGATCTGGCCAATGCTCGCTATTGGTGTTGGAACTCTTCGCTGGCTGCTGAGGTTGGGGACAGAGCGCTTATGGGAATGCCCCGAATGCTGTGATGTCAGTTCCTAGATCAATCAATCATATTTAGTCAGCATACCATATGTAGTGTATTTATTTGGCATGTGTTTATTTTGTTTTTCTCAGCAGGATCTAAAAACACCTTTTAATTTAATTATATATTGTAACATCCTGCAGTAGTCAAGAACTTTCTTATCTAATACTTAGTAAGCATACTATATGCAATTTATTTATTTGGCATTAAGTTAAAAGACTAATTAGTAGAATAATAGCAATACAAATGGCAATAAACATGTATTCTTTATCTCTTTTAGATCTAGTTATCTGTATTATTTTTTCCATCTTTCTATTGTCTATGCATGCGTGTGAAAAACACTGACATCAAATCCTGCACTTCTCATTCACAAGATAAAGAGTGGAACATCACACAAGTTGTTTTGGAAATAATTCAGAGGCAGTGACCATTGGCCAGTCTTTCTAACTGTAGAAATTGAGCTTGTTAGGGAAAACAGCATGCTCTTGAGATGGAACTGAAGAAGGCAGATTAGACAATGTAGCAACACCACACCAGCATATTGGTTAGCAATCTGAACATAAAGATTACATACATAGATAAAGTAGTTGAGCTCAGCTAATGCATACTATGGACAGTACAAGAAACAATGCCACGAGATGCCTATATGAAATATAAACCCAAATGGAATAATGAATCAGGGCAAGTGAATAATGATTTGGAAATATCCTGAAAGCAAGCAGAGTCCAAACCATGACAAGCACACCATGATAAATAACAACATCCAAAGACCAAATTACCAAGTTGCAGGAGAGATGAAAAAGCTGGCAGAAGAAAACAGAGTCTCAGAGCTTTGAAAGAGACACAAGGAAGTTATGGACACTAATAAAGACAAACTTAATAATGAGGGCACTGGGAGAAACTAAAAACATGCATAACATAAACATGGGAACTTCATAACAGGAAAAAAGGCAGCTGACCATTTTGCAGACTCATATGCTAATGACAACACTGAAATCAGTTCACAGAAATAGCAAGAGATATGAGAGAAAAAACATACAGGGCAGAATGAAGTAACACCTGAAACACAGATTACACCCAGTTAACTTGGGTTTGCAATAGTCCTCATATCCTTTAAAAGTTAATCAATAGATATCAACGCCATGCAACATTGTGCATTGTCAGTTTAAATATGTGCTTGCAGATAAGCTGAATATCCATTCCTCTATATTATTATTATTCTCTTTGGTAAGAGATAAGATATTCAGGATAACATTGATGTTTGTCATAAACAACAAACTCTCTGAAAATCCACTTTCCATCACCCATGACAGAATCATACAGCTCTTGATTTGGGCAGCGACAAATGTCCTTTCCGCACTGTATACATGGAGGGCGAGTCAGTTTTATAGATTCTGTGGATAATTAAAAAGTCATACACCAATTAATAGTTTAAACAAACTTCATATTCTCAGTTTTATAATGTCTGTAAAAGTATGTTAGACTATGTCACAAGTTATGATTGACATAGAGAAGTGGCTATAGTTGTCTAGAGGATATCAGTGTGAATGTTGTGTTGAACAACTGATCACAACTATAAATCAATTTCAAACACCAGGCTGCGCACACAAGAATTTAATTCAATTTCAGACACCAAGCTGCGCACATGAGAATTTAATTTGAAAACAAACACAATGCCTTCACAATCATCAGGAAAAACTTCTGTAGAAACAATATACTTCTATTTAACACCATAAGGTCCTGCAACCACACGATAGTCGTTACTGGTCTCACAAACTACACTGTTCTGAACTCTTCTCCACTCTACTGGGCCAGACCTCAGTCCTCCACTCTCTGCTCAGGACTCTGACTAACTGCCCAGAACTCAGACCTCCACTGCCTGGCTCCAAAAACTCAACTCCCAGTTTGCACTAGCTTGGCTGGTGTCCCACACCTCAGTCCAACTTCAACTCAACTCCCCGTAATTTTCCCAGTCTGTCTTCTTATCCACTTTTTCTTGGGACCTCCCAGAACACCATTTAATCTCTGTCACCCTACTTTACATTCTTCAAATCTACCCTTTCTATGTTTCCCTTAGTCTATTAGTTTCCAATCACGTTTTACCTTCCCACCGGTGATTTAAATCTAGACAACTACGTGAGGTCCTGCGGTGGACATTAAGCGAATTAGAAATATAAACTGCAATACCCGTCTCTTGTTTCTGATAAGAATCTCTTCTAATAGCTTTAAAACCTCTGACAGCAATGTCATCATCTGAGATGTTACCATTTAATCGACTTTCACTAACGCCAAACATGTGAAAATTTTGATTAAGTATAAGTGACTCTGAGCCCATCTTTACTGAGCCAGTGTTCGTACTTATAAGACATTTCAACAATGCGTAATCATAAATTTTTAAAAACACAAAATTAATACAACTTATGTCCCTTATTACAATACACACTCTAAAGTACAAAGAAAGAGTAATATCTCTGTCAATATAAAAAATATGTATACAGATCAGTAAGGATGAGCAGTGAAGACCCCTCACTCACAGTATAAACACAATAAAAAGTATTATAAGTGCCTGATGAAGTGAAGCTGGGCTAAAACGTGTGAGGTATAATCATTCTGAGTTACAATGAAATGGATACTGTTGATGTCTCACGGGTGTGCAACAAATACCAACTACAGGCTCTGATTCGTGGCTAACAGGAGGCTGTAGTGGCATGTTGTTGTTACTGATAGATGGTTCCTTGCTGGGGAGAAGAGGGAACATATCTTCATAACTATCACCCTCCTGTGTGAAAGAGGGCGTATTGTATGGACTTGGTGTGGTGGAAGTGTTCCGTCTGGCTTGGATTTCAGGTGCAGTGGTTATGAGTGGTCTACGCACTTCTGGCCTATTGGTACCTGATATGACTGTAGCATGTTGTCTGGCTTGAGTTTCAAGTGCAATAGCTAAAAGTGTCCTACGCAATCCTGTATTAGATGTATGTTGTGTCCGTTCTGGGTATTTTATATTTTTGGCGAGCAAGCTAGCGAGCAAGTAAACATAGCCTGTGTAATAATGTCCATATTATGACCCTTTGTGTGCTGTTTGGCCATCAAAAATGTTGCCATAACACGACATCCTCTAAATACCTGAATGGCATGCAAATTGGTCTACATTACTTTACATACTTCTGTTCATCAGCTCATTGGCCAAGAATGACACACCTTTCACTGCATGTTTAACAGGATAATTTTCAAGATGGTTGTTTCATGTTGGTTATTGACATAAATTAGGAATTAGGAAGAAAACTCATTATGAATTCTATAATTTGTCAGTATTTTCTACTGTGACATTTCTTACGTTCAGCTTAAATAAATTCAGAAACTCAACAAGATGTGCCTGCAGCAAAGAACCTCAATGGCTCGGAACGCTGAAGAAGAACAAGAAGAAGAACAAGAATACAGAGAGAAAAACTGCTTCAACGTTAAAGGGTACATGAGGCAGGCCGCACCTGTATTTTCTAAGTGTAACATAAAACCACCCTCTCCTTTCTCTTCTGGAAATTTACACGTTAAGAGTCGGCAACAACATGCGCCCCCGCAATTCCTAGAACTTCGCTAGCTGACACCTGTGAGCTGACAGGATGGTTGTGACAGACAAACAACCAATTAGGATGAGTCTGATTGGTGTAAAGAGAGGAATTGAGTGGGTGTATTTAAATTAGGAAGAGTTGGGATGGATTTACCGCAAGAGTGTTAATTGTAGGGACTGTCCACAAAATGCATTTCTAGGAAACAGATGTGTTTTTCCTTATAGGATAAAATGTGTTTTTTATTGGCTGAGAGAAGGTGGTCTTTTTGGCTTAACCTTGAGATATTTCTGAAATGCTGAATAATGTCATCAGGAGGGTCAAGGTTCTCAATGCAGGATGAGGAGATTGCCTTGATACTACTGAAAGAGCATATCTCCATTTATCATCATATGACCCATCCTATGGCAGAATCCAACCCAACATGGTGGACTACAGCCAGTATCCTTTGAATATCCGTTAGTTTAATATGGCTAAACAAACCCTGTCCTGACCGCAGTAGTAATATGTCTTTCAAGGACTTCTCTAGATACCTTCCTGAACATTGTTACTATCGAAGGTGTTATAACCATAGAGACTGTTGAATATAGTCAATATGGTGGTGAACTGAACTTAGTAGTCATATAATCTCGATGAGGAATACATGAACATTAGATATTAGATCTTGTGATGGACATTTTTAGACTTTCTAAAGGAGTTCCGGTGGTGAATTGTCGTAAGACTTGTGTTAATTTAGTTATTACATTCAATTTTATTAAGATAGAGAATTAGTGTGCTTATTATGTTTTATTGATGTGTCATTTTTTGAGTTTTGTAAAATTGATATGACAATTGAACAACCCTTTTACCCCATGTTATCCAATTATACTATGATAATGTATGATGGAGAGTTTTTTATTTTCTTGTCATTTGTTGTTTGTTTTTATGTGTGTTTAAGTTAGAAATTCTTCAAGACTTAACAAACCTTTGAAGAACAGAGTGTGGCTGAGAGATAACAAACGTTAGATTTTCTAGAGTGAAATTTCCCCTCAGCTGAATGCAGTGGCTTCTCAGTGCTCTCCTGGCCTCTATTAGGAAACATTACCTCATACCTGTATGAGCCAATTTCTAGTTTCCTTATAATAGTTGACTACTACGATTTAGGTATTCTTCTCCAATTTCTATTTTAATATACCACAACTACTTTCAAGCACAATTTTAAAAATTGACAGTCTTTATGCAAAAGGTAGCATATGTGAAAATGGACTGTCATATGAAATCAAAGAAAATATGTTCACACAACGACACAAATACAAAATAACAGTTTTATGTCACAAGACCCACAGTGGCTTAACAACCAACTTTTCCACTCTTCTTCTTATGGTGAATTAAAATATTATAGTGTTGGTCATTATATTTGTTTATGACCTTCCGTCTTGTGTGTTGTCAATCATGCCCAATAAAAATGTTTTCCATGCCATGATGGCAAGATGTCTGCATCATCCATCCATCCATCCATCATGTCCCACGCTGATAAGTGTGGGCAGTCATGTTTTGCCATTTCACTCGATCACCAGAGTCGTGGATCAGCTCCGTGTTTCTGTCTTGACCATGCCATGTAGCCAAGTCATCCAGGTATTTACTTCTTGGTCTTCCCCTTGGTCTCTTCCCTTCGATCTTGCCAGTTGTCACCAAGTTCTCCAATCCATTTCTTCTCATAACATACCCAAAAAGTTTTGACTGTCTACGTCTAATGTCTCTAATTAGTTTACGATCTTCATTTGTTTCTTGTAGGACTTGTTCATTGGTTTTTCTGTCTGTGCATGGTATTCTTTGCATTTTCCTCAGAAACCACATTTCCACAGCCATCAGATGTTTTTCAGCTTGTCTGCTCATTGTCCAGACTTCACATCCATATAAAAGTACAGGTTCTATGTAGCAGTTCAACACTCTTTCTCTCATTTCAGTTGATATCTTTTTATTGGTCAGTATGTTTTTCAACTTATGAAAGGCTACCTTCGCAATGGCAATTCTTGTTCTAATCTCTTCAAGGCATCTCCCATCAGATGTTATGACTGTTCCAACATAGATGTATCGATTCACTTGTTGAAGAATATTCCCATTTACTTGTATATTACATTGAGGTATTTCTTCCTTACTAGTGACGACCATAATCTGTGTCTTCTTACAATTCAATTCTAACCCTAGTTGTTCACTGTGTGCAACAACCGCATCTACTAAATGTTGCACATCCTGTTCATTGTCTGCAATCAAGACTGTATCATCTGCATATCTAATGTTATTGATGTACTATCCCCCACAATGTTGATTCCTTCCATATCTTCTATATTTCTGAAAATATTTTCACTGTACAGGGAAAAAAAGATCTGGAGACACTACACATCAATGTCTCACACCTCTTTTAATAGGCTGATACTGACCTACATCATTATCAATTCTGATGGCAGCTTGTTGTTTCCAATATATGTTTTTTACAAGTCTAAGGTCTTTTCCATCAATTTGTAGATCTTCAAGCATCCTATCCTTATCATGTCAACATGTCTCACTTTATTGAAAGCCTTTGTGTAGTCAATAAAGCAAAGGTGTAGATCTTTGTTTACTTCTATAGAACGTTCAATTACTGTTCTCAGTATATACACAGCATTTACTGTACCCTTGCCTTCTACAAACCCACATTGTTCTTCCCCTATTTAAGGTTGTATTTTCTTCCTAACTCTTTGCATGATAATTCTTAGCAAAATCTTCGTGATGTGACTCACCATACTAATTGTTCGATGCTGATCATATTCCAAGGCTCCTGATTTCTTTGGAATTGCAATAAATACAGAATTACATAATACATAAGGTATATCTCCAGTGTCATATATTGTATTCAGGAGTCTGGTAACTTTATCTATTCCGTATTCTTCTAAAGCAGGGGTGTCAAAACTCAATGGCTCAGCGGGCCAAAACTCAAATCACACATAAGGTTGTGGGTCGGACAGGATAAACATTCAATAAGCCGAAAATTAAACCTTTTTTAAACATTAATATAAATTAAAACAGAAAAAAGTTTTAATATAAAACATCATTGGAATATACATTTTCACTCCTATGTTGGGACGCAGAGGTGTTTCCAAGGCACCAGGGCCGGGTTATATACTGGCCAAGACCTATTGACGCGTCCTCGTCGAGCATCCTGGGCAACAGGTCCCTTCGGGGTCCTAGCGAAAGTCAGCAGGATCGCCGATTCCTCCGAAGTCGGAGAGTGTCTGCCTGTATGGCGAGGAACCACCAGTCTGCACACCAATAAGCCAGACATGGGACAACGGATACTCACGCAAAACTCAGGTCCTGTATGACATCACACTGATGTTGGACAACAGGATGCCTTCATCCGACATACAGGACTTCGCGTTGGAGCTCAAGCCAACGAACACAAGCAAGCAAGCAAGCAACTCCTATCTCAATTTGTCAGAGCACGATGTTTGGCATCTTTTCTTGGCTGCAAGCTCGTTTATGTTGGGAGTAATGTTTTGTGTCATTGAGATTCTCATGATGGACTGTAAGTGTTCATCAGTGAGACGACTCCTGTGTGATGTTTTGTCAATCTTCATCACAGAAAACAGCTGCTCACACAGATATGTGCTACCAAACATGCTCAAGGTTTGAGCCGCATGTAGACGAAGCCGGGGCATCTCTTCAGGAATGAAACAAGTGAACTGTGCAGGTCCACAGTGTCGTACTTTGCATTTAGTGTCCCATTACACTGCAGCTCTATTAATCCCATCTGCAAATTTACAGGTGCAGTTTCCACATCTATGGCAAATGGAATACGAAACAGTTTGAAATTACTTTTCATATATTCAGCCTTCCAGCGGCTTTGAAAGGCTCTGTTTTCAGAATCAACTTTTCTCTTGGCCATTTTAAAGGCTAGTTTTGATTTTAAGAGATTGTGCAACTACCGACAGACGCTTTATTGATTTCAGGTTAGCCGTAGCGGGAAAAGGTGATGTAATATCTGGGCATTACAATACTTTCATTTTTTTACGCGCCAATCCAAAACGAGCATCTGAACATTGCTAAGAAACTATAACGACGAACACTAACTCACTACACAACTTTTATTTTTGCTTATTCTGATTGAAGCGAGAATGCTCTCAGGTAAGCCTATCATTCGGAAGACTGCTAATTAGGGAATTTGATTTGCACTTTATATCGTAATCATTAAAAAAAAATATTTTTGTCTAAAATTCTCTCTTGGGCCGAATATATTTGTATGTCAATTGAGACCTCTCGGGCCTGATATGATTGTACGGCGGGCCGAATGTGGCCCATGGGCCTTGTGTTTGACACATGTGTTCTAAAGCATTAATCATTCTGTGTGATGCTGTCATGAGCCGGGGGGGGGGGGGGGGGGGGGGGGGGGGGGGGGGGGGGGGGTTGTCTTTGCCAGTTTTCATATGGTTAAGAGCATTCTAACCCTCCATCTCAAAATTGATGGTCCTTCATTATTATTTTGAATATCATACTGTTCTTTTCTGTTATCATCATAAAGGTTTTTCACATAATCTGACCATACATGTATTTGCCTATTATGATTTTTTCCATCATTTGTCTTTAGGCAGCTGCTGATGTATGTGTATGCATCATCTCTCCAGCCATTTTCTTGTCATTTCCCTTCCAATATTTCTGAATCAAGATATTTTCCAGCGTATTTCTCATCAGTCAGAAAGAGAGCACAGATACGATGTATGAACTATTCTGCTGTAGGGCATTGATCTTGACATGTGAACAAACAAATTCGGAAGAGCATGGCCACAATTTTCAGCAATGAAAACCCCTGGGCTCCCCAATATGTTTCACGCTGACAGTACAGAAACCTGCAGGATGAGTGATGTTGCCAGTCTTTTGGAATGCTAAAAGGGTCCAAATGAAAGATAATCTGTCTAATGGTAACTGTTGATAATGGACAGAACTATGCAGATCTCTAGCAAACTAAAAAGCTGTGATGTAAAGAACAAAGGATAGCATACACTCAAAATCTTTGTTTGCTTCAGCCAATGATGTTAATAATATTCTTCCGCACCCACTCTATTCTTTGGATTTGGCTCCATCAGATGTTTTTCTTTTCCCAAATCTTTTTTTTTTTTTAAACAGCTCAAAGGAAATCATTTGACAATGATGAAAAAATAATACTGGCAGTGATGGCTGGCTTAGTTATAAAAAAATTGTATTCTAGCTAATCTTCAGGTTCAGATCTAATGGCACAAATGTGTCAATTCAAATGATGGCTACACTGAAAAGAAAAAAAGACTATACATAATTTCAGTTCTCTATTAAATATCCTTCATATTCAGGGTAAAGACTTATGGCCAGCCCCGTGTATCAATATCTATACTACAAAGCACTTACGTTTGCTTGCAACACTTGGGTGTGAATCATTACATAGGAAAACATTTCCTAGCAGAACTCTTGCCAGAATCATATGCAGTGTTGTTCCTAGTGGTGTTCGCTGTGTACGTTCATCTGAAAAGTTCAGATGACAGTAAATACAGTTTTCGCTAAATAATGAAAGTTTACAGTCGTATGAAAAGGAGACTTTATTTGCAGTCATCATGTCCTTCGCGTGTAGCCACTTTACCATGAGTAGATTAAGGTTTTAAAATAGTTAACCCCACTGATTTACAATCATAATGGGTAAGTCAATCTCCCATGAAACAGTAAAAGGAAGTAAATCAGACTAATAACTCAGACAGTCTCAGACAAGTAACTCAAACAGCCTCAGAGAAGTAACTTAGACAGTCTCAGACAAGTAGTTCAGACAAGTAACTTTGACAGTCTCAGACAGACTCAGAAAGTAACAAGACAAGTAACTCAGACAAGTAGTACTGGCAGTCTCAGAACAAGTAACCTCAGATAGTCTCAGACAAGTAAGCTCAGGACAGTCTCAGGCCAATTAATCAGACAGTCTCAGACAAGTAACTCAGGACTGTATCAGGACAAGTAACTCAGGCAGACTAGAAAATTTAGAATTAACTTAATGGAAAGATGAGGAACAAACGATGGGTTATCAATTACCACTGGGAATGTGCAGCATGCTCAGAAGATAGAAAACTTAGAATTAAAACTTAATGAAAGCCTAAGGATAGAGACACTAAGGAGTAGAGAGATACATATGAAACTATGAAATTAAATTCAATATGTTAGCTGATCAAGCTGAAAACAAAGTAAAAACTTAATGAATAGAAAATTATGCACCTTAATTGAGCACAATATTAAGCCTCATATTTTCATGCTTTTCACCAATTTTAATTACTTCTGTGTATATCCTGTAGCTCTTATAAAGCTAATCTTGGTATCCTTTTATATCAGAAGCTATCTGTGTAGGATTGTTCTGGTTGTTAGCAATCTAGTGGAATGTCATCCATGGGTCTAATGCTGTGCAGTGATACATGCAGTGTTCATCATCTGTTGTGTTGCTGCACATACAGTGATCCTTTTATCTGGGTCAGATGGAAGTAACAGTTCAAAGTAGTGATGTTTGACAGTCTCAGATTAAGCTGTGGTTGCTGTCTGATCAGGTGCAGATTTAAGTGACATATGTTTCAAGTTTGAAAATTGTGTTCTGGTCCTTCGTTGTCAAATGGTTTATGTTGTCTTTTGGGTAAGTATCTGGCACATATTTGTATACTTCCCTTCCAGTGATCTACTTCCCTTCCGGTGTCTCCAGTGATCTATCTGTTCAACTAAGTTTCTTTACTTACAGTTTGTATCTGTTGCTTGGTCATTGTAATAGAACCTAGCTCTGCTAGGACAGGTTATGGATAATTAGCCATACAGAATGAGTCTGAGTGTCCAGTCTTAGATTACTGAGGTCAGTTTCAAATATAAGGTGACACAAGACGAGATAGACTTTTCTACGGCCCAGACATCAGCTGTTTAGGGTTTTTATTTGTCCTGCAATGCTTTTGTGGTAGAACCATAAAAACTCCAACAACGACCCTAGACAAGAGGTACAGAACAAGTAATTTTAACAGTAGAAACAACAATGTGAAAATGTAATGCAACTAACAAACTGTTTAATATATATATATTTTTAAAAAAAACAAGACATTGAAATAATGACTTACCAGTATACTGATCAGATTTTATAAATTTTTCCGCTGTATATATGCCTTTACCAAACATGCCTCCTTCACTGGAGACTCGAGGATCAATGCCATTGGAAATAATAGCTTCAGGAAACTTTGTGCCATGAAATAAATAGTGCTCATTAACTTCATGATAGAGTTCTTCTTTCATAGAGTCCTCTAGGTTCTCTGTTATCACAATTGCTCCTTTTGACCCTGGCATTTTCTTAATATCAGGACAAATTTTATTTTTTGAATACATTTTCTTAAAAATTTGCCTCCTGTGTCCTGAGTATAAATCAAAAAGGTACTTATTCTCTATTCTTTTAATATCGATAACTTTAATTTGGCTATACCCAGATAGTCCAGCAGCATCAGCACCATGACCAACTAAGTTTGGATCCCAAGTGTTAATTATCAGTTTTTTAATGGCTTCCTTAGTCTGGGAGTCAACATTTACCAAACATGTCTCTGACTCATGTGAACTTAAAGAGCCCTTCTGTTTCTTCAGTGAACTTTTTTCTGGATTTAAGTTATTTAGTTTCCAGTAAGATGGACAAACTTCATCACTGTCAGCTGCATGTTTCAAAAATGCACAGGTACCTCGCTTTGGAGCTTTAGATGATTTTATTGGATTCTTTGGCAAATGAGATGAAAAGTCAATGAGCTCTTTACTAATAATATCAAAAACTTTTTTAACCTGTTTCTTCTCTCCTTTGATGATGAATCCTGGCTTTTTTGTCTTGCAATCAGGGGAACTTTCAACCCAAACATATGATTTCATAGCCTCTTGAAGGATGTGATGTCTGGAATCCTTGGGCCAAAAATTAACAATATCTTGACTGAAATATTGTGTATGTAAACAGACTTTTAAGACTGCTGCTTTTAATTCTGACCACATATTTTCTATGCCATTACCACAAAGTACTGCAATACTGATTTCTGAACTACCTGAATTTTGTAAATCATGCTGTAGTACCTCAACATCCTCTTCATCGACACCACCTTCATCAACATCATCCTCATCATCTGAGATGGTTTCATCAGGCACTGATGAACTAGTTGCATCAACATTCTGGACAGCTGTATCTTTGGCAGGTGAAAGCTGGAAGTGCTGTGATGCTATATTTTTGAACTCTTTGAAAAGCTCTGTATCCGGTGCTAAAAGCACAACTTTTTCTAAAGCTTGGCCAAATTGAGATGATTTTATGCTTGTTAAAGTAATCTCAGCGACATCAGATGCAGGGAACTTAAATGCTCTTCCATAGCCCAAAACAGGAAAAGAAACAGACTTGGCATTTAGAGCAATCGCCTTGGTAATAACAGACTGAATGGCTTTAGAAAGTTGTGCTGGGGATGAGTTTGGATCCCATGGGGTAAGAACTATATGACAAATAGCCTGGCATTTGAATTGATTGAATGGTCCCATTGTTGTGAGGACTTCATCAGTTGGGTGAGCTGCATGTTCAGCTTGTAGATCTTTCCACAGAGAAGGGCACTTATTGTTAAATGTTTGTCCAACTCTTGTCTTGCGTAGGTCAATGTGTGTGGTTAAAACACTCACTAAAACATCAGAAGTTTCTTTTGTGATGTCACCATAAGGTTTAACAACCAGCTTGCAGGTGTCATTTATCTTGAGCTTTAATTTAGTTTCTGTCTGTACTGGGGCAGCAACCTGTGAACGCATTTTGTGTTTTAATACTGAATGATAAGGCTGCTGTGCTTTCTTTGATGTTCCCATTTTGAAAGACTCTAAGCTTGGTAGTTTATGAGAAACAATGCATTTTTTTGTAGCTTCAAATGCGTCAATCTGTTTCTTCATTTTATCAGATGCAAACCCTTTTGCAATCAACATTAGCTCCTCAGGTTTCTTAAATTCAGATCTCAGATCCCAGGATTTCACCATCACTTTTGTTCTCAATTCTGTAAGATTTCTGTGAACCTGTTGTATGACCTTTCTATCTCCTTTAAATGTTATGTCTATGTCAGCTTCTGTGGATGAATAATCAACTATCTTAACTAATTGCAAATACTGTTTGATTTTATCTTCATGGAATTTATGAAGCAATTTTGCATGCAATCCTCTGATAGAAAATGATTTTTCATGGTCCACATGGTCAAGCATGAGTGTTTTAATCTCTCTGATTGACTCAAAAACATCATCTTTGATACCTTCAACATAAATTTCTGTTTTCTTATCATTCCAGGAAATTTTGACAAGAAATTTTTCTTCTATTGACAGTTTTAGAGACTGCAGTTTCTCTGTGGGTATTTCAGCATCAGATGTACTAGTTTCCTTATAATTTAATTTGCCATTTAGAAAATCCATGGCATCTTTTAAGGCATGGTCACTTTCAGCAACTACTAATAGAGATTTATCATGGAGGAAAACTTTGGCTCCATTCAGGTGATTTGTATTTAAACTCAGTAGGTACTGTTTACCTTCTTCTTTACACAGAATGGAATGCATGGCTGGAGTGATATCTAGTGGTCCCTCCTTCAACTTCTTTAGTTCTTTCAATAATTTTAATTGCTGCTCTTTGACACTTTCTGTTTTTCCCTCTACAACAGCAAAACTTCCATTAAAATAAACACGGTAATCTACAAAATTTCCAAAACAATGTGGCAAGAATTCTTTCTGCCAAGTTGTCATTTCTATTTCTTCAATACATAGTTTTGACTGTTCATCTTTTTTGGCCAATTCTTCTTCAAGCTGCTTTATTTTTGCATCTCTCGCTGCAAGGTCACTTGCCAATTTGTTGCTACTTTCCTGTTCAACTTTCTGAAATGCGTCTTTGTTTGCAGGTAAAGCATGGTTGCAACTTGCACCTTGGGTCTTTTCTTGTGGTCTTATTCCTGCTTCTAAACTAGATGATGTGTCCTGATCAATGTTTTCAAGAGATGTATGGCCTGTACTGTGTTGTTTGCTCATAAGTGGCCTAAAAATAGGGGCATCCAAATTCCAATTGTGATGAATTTCTGACTCGTCAAATCTTTCATTATATACAGGTAGCCCAGAGGTGTAAAAACTGTTACCCTGCTCACTTTTACCCTGAAATACAGCTCCACCCCGCCCACGAAAGTTATGGGACTTTGTGTTGTTTGCCTTATTAATTTCATATTTCCTTTCTACACGAATGTCCTCATTATGAGAACGGGTAGGAAGGCCTATCCTGCCATGATAATTTCCTCTTCCTTTTATATACCCAACGTTTGAAGATGGTATATCATATATGCTTTTAAAGTCTTTTTCCTCATGAGACAAAATTTTTCTAGAAGATGATTTGCTTTTTGCATTATCTTTTCTTATTTCCTCATTTTGTTCATATGATTTCTTTCTTAAAGATGATGCTGTGAGACCTCCTCTCAGTGCTTGAGTACCTCTTCCCCTAAATCCACTTCTGACACAAGATTTTTGTCTGGATGTAGCAGCAGCATCTTTATTTTGATCTCTGTTAAGTCCCTGATTTGAAGCAGAACCAACTTTTCCATATTCTCTATCTGAATCACTCTCTTCTGAACTATCTGTTTCAGATTCATCATTATAGTCTTTATTTTTATTTTCGTTTTGAACTTCTTCATTATCACTGTTATCTGTATCTTCTTCTGTGTCTTTGTCTTCACTAACATCATCTTCTTCATCATCATCTTCTCCTGTTTCTTCGTCTGTATCTTCTTCCATTTCTTTCTTGACATCCTCTTCCCCTACTTTTTCTTCTGCAATATTGATTGTCTCTGCTACTTCATGATGTATCTGCTGTCCAATGTATTCATGAAAATTTTTATAACATGGATGAACAGAAATGTGGTAGTCTTCAGATGGTAAAGGCACAAGAACACTGCTCTCCAAGATTTTCTTGACCACTGTAAAAAGATTTTTAAAACAATAGTTAATCACATACACAAAGTGTGTTAAGTAGAAAACAGCAACTTCTAGCTACTTCATGCAAAACTGATGTTGATATATTTTTGGGATGTTCTCTTGCTTTGAACTCAGCTGTAGTCCAAATATGTGCTACTACTACTACTACTACTACTACTACTACTACTACTACTACTACTACTACTACTACTACTACTACTACTACTACTACTACTACTAGTTGCTACTATTAGGAAGTACACAAAGGTAAACTTTTCCTACAACCAATGTTCCCTGCCATCAGGCAAAATCTTCTCTGATTATAAAGGAACTTGTAATTTGCATCCCCTAGTCAACAAGAAGTCAACACTTAAGTCCAACAGACTGGCATGTGGAACGAACCCACTATACTGTGACCAGAAGATGACATTTAATAGTGTTAGATTTATGTCAGGGGCAAAAAGTTAACCCTTGCCTGCAGTTTGCGATGACTGCACTAGCCAGGTGCCACATGACGAGCACGCCAACAGACAATGCAGGAAAAAGGATAAAGGGATTTTGCATAAGGATGCACCAAAGTGGATGATGAACAAGGAAACCAAGGGAGACAAGAGACGTCAGAGGACAACCAAGAGACAGACGTTGTGAAGCCGTGTTACCAAGCGTTTGTGTTTTCCAAATTCTGTGTCAAGTGGATATCTGGATGTAATGATACGATGATCTGCAAGTGAACAACAGGAGGAAGAATTTGTTGATAAGAAGCAATAGAGAAGGACTGGGAGACTAGAAACCTAGTCGAATTCTGAACGACGGAACTGTGGAATGGAAATTAGGCTTCAAGGTGAACAGGACAGAGTTAGGTAGGATCATTCGTAGATATTTTTAATAGATGCCGGCCCTGCGTCAAGGGCGCTCTATGTTACTACGTGAATTGTATCTTATCACTCTGTAACGCAACATTAAATATGTGTGGAACCGTTCACGGAGCTACGTGATTTTTATTTCCTATTACCATGTTCAGGTGAGATCAGTTATTGTCCAGTATTACGAGTTACAATGCTTTCATATGTGGATTCACTATAAGGCACCAGGGAGCCTTAATTCCACAGGCTCAAACCCCCTCCCCATCACCCAGCCTACACTGCAAGGTACTCTAGGCAGTAGATGACTGATTACTTAATCTATTATGTGATATTTATGAAATAAGTGAGTCAAAGTGTCATTAAATACTTGTTTACTTAATAGATGTAAGTTCAATTCCCAGTGTTGGAGGGTGTTTTGAGTTAATATGGAAGAAATAAAAGACATATGACTAGACACAACAAGCAAAAAAGTAATAAGTAAAGAACATTTTACACGTCTTGCGGAGTATTGAACTTATGGGCTAGGTCCATATTTTTATGGACCAATTGGCACTCGATGGGTGATGGGGGTCAACAACACACCAGTCACCTTTACTTCCCAAGATATTTCATGGAACATATTTTAGGCTGGGTCTACCTGAGAGGCCGGGTCAATTGTTTAATTCTGCCTCGATGCAAATTCAAACAGATGACCACCACGCTAGCAGACACCATGCAAGCCAGTGCAAAGCCGCGGCTCTCCATGCCTCCCAAAATAAGCATAGGAAGGTATAAATGTCAGATGAATTGAGTGCAGCTAGATGTATGCATCTGGTTTTTGTTAGGACTGAGTGATGGCAAAGGAGGCTTATATTGGTTATTGTGAGCAGATGAGATGTTACACAAAATACGAGGGAAAGTAATTAAATAACAGGAATTTTATTATCAAGTACATGAAAGAGTATGGACAATGGAAAATCTTACTGCAGGACACATGCTGGCTGTTAAGCAATACCCTAGGCAGGGGTAGTGAATATCGAGCAGTTTACATACATTCCAGACTTGGTGTCATTGGACTTTCATTTGTTTGAACCCTTGAAAGAACATTTGTGAGGACAGAGGTTTGCAGATGAGAACAAGGTAATGGAGACGATGTCGAATTGGTTTCAGGCCACACTCAAAAACGTTTTTCCTAGAAGACGAGCTTTTGGACATGCGTATCAAGTGTGTTGCCAGGCATTGGAACTATGCTGGTAAATAACACACACACAATTTCAGGTTTGCACTATTATTCTTCTTCTTCTTTCGTTCGCTTGAAATATGTCTATAACTGCAGTGCTGTCTCTTGTATGAATTGAACTGTCTTTTTCAGTTCACACAGCGGTCCATAGAGTTTATCTTCCACTGTTGTCTCTCTAGGCCAGAAGGTTTGCCTAGATATGTTATATTTTGGGCAGTCTTGGAGTATGTGCTCTGCTGTCTGCGACGCCAATCCACATGTACACATGGCTGTTTCACCAATCTTGAATTTTGTATACATGTGGTTGCGTAATCTATTGTGCCTTGTTCTGAGGCGCAGAATAATGACTTGTTCTGGTCTATCCATAACGTGGTAGTCATCTTGAGCAGGTTTTGGTGGCTTTCTGACTGATTTGATCATTCTTTTCTTTTGGTGGTATGTTACAGGCACATCAGGCTGTTCTTCTTTGGCTCCTTCCTTAGCCAATTGATCAGCTCTGTCGTTCCCGGGTACTCCACAGTGGGATGGTATCCACTGTATGGTGACCTTATGCTGACTGCTAAGTTCAGAAAGTAGTGTCCTTAGTACTGGCAATTTCCCAGACAGGAGCGCCTCGAGTACTGATTTTGCATCTGTCAATAGCACCACAGGTTGTGTACCATTGCTGGTATTTAGTAATTTCTCTGTTGCTATCTTGACTTGCCTCAATTTCAGCATCGTAGTTATGGCAGTACTTTCCTGTCGGTACCCTGGCTGTGTCCCTGGTATTATTTGGGTATTCTATGTACACTCCCGCTCCTCCATTTCGAACAGCATTTTGTGCTGACCCATCTGTGTAGACTCGGATCCAGAGGTCCTGTGGGTATTCTTCATCAAGGAAGCTGAGAGTGGCTGTTCTGCGCTGCACACTGTTCTGATCTCCCTTGTCAAATATTCCTCTCACTTTTGTCTGGATTTGTAATGATAGTCTATGCTCATCTTTCCATGGAGTTCGCTCTGGAATAGTTGTTAGGGGGATACCAACTGTGGGCAGATCGGTGGTTTCTCTGCAGAGTTGTTTGGCCTGGTGGATAAAACTACTTCTTTTCAACTGCCCCATAGCTAGGTTTTCAAATCTGTTCTTCATAGGGTGGCCTGGCAAGCTGAGGAACTTTTCTGCTTGTATTAGCATTTTTGTATCTCTGCGCTCACTCAGTGCTTGTGTCCTCCCCATCTTCTCCATTTCCACTATAGGGGTTGCTTGCTTGCTTGTGTTCGTTGGCTTGAGCTCCAACGCGAGGTCCTGTATGTCGGATGAAGGCATCCTGTTGTCCAACATCAGTGTGATGTCATACAGGACCTGAGGTTTGCGTGAGTATCCGTTGTCCCATGTCTGGCTTATTGGTGTGCAGACTGGTGGTTCCTCGCCGTACAGGCAGACACTCTCCGACTTCGGAAGAATCGGCGATCCTATTGACTTTAGCCAGGACCCCGAAGGGACCTGTTGCCCAGGACGCTCGACGAGGACGCGTCAATAGGTCTTGGCCAGTATATAACCCGGCCCTGGTGCCTTGGAAACACCTCTGCGTCCCACTATAGGGGTTGATCTCATCCCTTCTGTGGTGACTCTAAGTGCTTGATTTTGCACTTTGTCCAGCTCTTGTAGTGTGGTTTTTGCTGCCGAACACCATGCAGTTGACCCGTATTCCAGGTGTGGTCGTATGCTATGTTGATAAACTTTGCTAAGTATTTTCCCACTGGCTCCCCATGTGGTTCCACTTAGCTTTCTCAGGATGGCTATTTTCCTTCTGGCTTTTGCTACTACTTTGTTGATATGCTTTCTCCATGTCAGCCTGCCATAAAATGTTACTCCAAGGTATGTTGGTTCTTTATCTTCTCGTAGGGGTGTTCCATTTATCTGGATGGTCCCTGCCTTTTGTTTTGGAGAGAAGGTAAATAGGGTGGTGCTGCACTTGTCAGTGTTTATGCTGACACACCATCTATTTGCCCATGCAACAAATGTATCTACAGCTCTTTGTAGTAATCTGGTGGCCACTGATGCATGTTCATTTGTGCTCCATAGAACCAGGTCATCGGCATATATTGCGGCTTTAATTCCATGCGGTAGATTAGCAATGAGATCATTGATGAAGATTAGAAAGAGTGTGGGGGACAATACTCCGCCCTGGGGAACTCCGTGACGCAGTAGTACTTTCTTGCTCTTTAGTCCGTCTATCTGTACTCGGGCTCTTCTGTTGTGCAAGTATGCTTTCACCCATTTGTACATTCTTCCATTGACTTTGCAGTTTCTCAGTTTATTCATCAGACCTTCTTTCCAGACTTTGTCAAAGGCTTTCTTCAAATCTATCCATGCCGCAAGCACCAGCTTCTTCTCTTGGAATGCATCCTCAATTTCTTGAGAGAGGTAGGTTGTCTGATCTTCTGTAGAGTAGCACTGCCTAAAGCCAGCCTGCTGTGGCACAAGGATGTTTTTACTTTCAATGTACCACTGCAGTCTGTGATTGATGATGCGCTCCAGTGTTTTGCAGAGACAGCTGGTGAGGCTAATTGGTCTGTAGCTAGAGGCAATGGAACTATCTTTCCCTGATTTTAGGAGGGGTATCATGATTGCTTCTCTCCAGGCTTGTGAACACTGCCTAAGGTCCAACTGTTATTGAAGATCTGCAACAGCTTTGCTTTGGCCTCTGTTCCTAGGTTCTTGATCATTTCATTGGAGATACCATCAGCTCATGGTGACTTTCTCATTTTCAGTTTTGATATGGCTAGCTCCAATTCGCTGATTGTGATGGGTGCCTCCAGAATCTCATGTACTATTTCCTTCTGTCCTGTATGTTGCCATTTCTCTTGAATCTCTTGTTGTTTCTCTGGACTGATTTTGATATTGTTATCTTGTGCGAATGAGTCCTGCAAAATGGTCAGCTGCTTGCTTTCTTGTTAAGATGTTTCCATCTTTATGTAGTGCAATTTTTGAGTTTCTCCCTGTGCCCTCATCGTTAAGTTGTTTTATTAGCTTCCACAATTTCCTTGTGTCTCTTTCAAAGTTCAGAGACTCTGTTTTCTCCTGCCAGCTTTTCCGTCTAGCCTGCAGCTTGGCCCTTTGAAATTTGGCTTTTGCATGCTGGAATTTATTGTGGTGCTCTTGGCTGGGTGTGGCCTCTGCTTGCTTTCTACATACTTCCACATCATTATGCAACTGTTCCAGTTCACTACTCCAGTAGGGTTTATATTGTTTACGGGCTCCTCTTGGTACTGTTTCTCGCGCTGCCTGTAGTATGCATTTCCCAACTCTTCAACTACTTTATTTATGTCTTTCTCAGTGTTCAGGTTTATAACCAGTATGCTGGTGTGATGCTTGTACACTGCCCAGTCTGCTTTCTTGTAGTTCCACCTCGAGAGGGTGCTGCTTTGACTTACAAGCTCATTTTCTACAGTTAGAAAGACTGGTCGATGGTCACTGCCACCTAGTTGTTTCCCAACAATTCGTGTAATGTTCCACTCCAGGTCTGGTGAATGAAAAGCCAGGTCAGGTGTAGTTGTAGAGTGCCATGATCTCGAGTAGAAAGTATGTGGGTCGGACGGCTTGTTAACCAAGATGAATCTATTCTCATCCTGCCAGTCTTCCAGTCTCTCTCCTCTCTGGTCCATGTGATCATAGCCCCAACTCTGCGAGTGGCTGTTGAAATCGCCGCACACAATCATTTTTTCTGTTAATGGTAGTGTGTCCAGTGCCTGTGGACGGTCACTTGGACAGTAGTAATTGATCAGATGTAGGTCTGTATAGCCTGTTTTAAGTTTAAGTGTCTGATACTCAGCCCCTTCCATATAGACTTCGATTTGGGAAGCAGTGATGTTATTTTTTACAAGGGTAAGTATCCCACCTTTTCGCCTGTCCTTTCGGTCAGATCGGTAACACTGGTAGCCTCTGATTTTGAAGGCTATATTTTCGTTGAGGTGAGTTTCTTGCAAGCAACATATGCTTACTTTTTCTTTGTCCAGGATGTTTTCTAATTCTACTTTTTTGTTGCTGACTCCCTCCGCATTCCAGTGCATTATTTTAAGTCTTAGTTTAGTATGGCCAGCTGTTCTATTCTCATGTCCCCTGGCTCCACAGGACATCTGAGAAGGACCTCCAGTAGTTGGGGTTGGACCCTTTCGAGACATAGGGCCCGGCACTGCACCTGCCTGGGGGTCCAAAGCAGGGCGAGCACCATAACGTTTAGCAGCAGTCGACATATTCCATTTTGCGTAATTGCGTGGCATCCTGATTTCTGTGGTGCGCCTCCTGGCTGGTTGCCTCCGTCTTCAGCACCTTTCCTTTGCTAGAGCAAACTGTGGTCTCACTCGAGTTTAGATGTGTACACACGCACACACGTGTCTGCACATGCATGTATGTGTATACACATCTAGAGCACACTGGTTATTTTCCGGCGCCAGATACTCGCCGTCGCCCCTTCTCCTGTTAGTTAAAACAGTTCCGCCACGTGAAGGCCAGGAGTTGGACTTTTGCTGCAGAGGTTATGTATTCACGAGCCATTGGGGTATTTAAGCAATGTTGGGCGCTCACCCCAACACTGCGCCCCGGCTACATACAGCAATTTGGAACCTGCACTATTATAAAAATGTTATTCATAAAATTCCTGTTACTTAATAGCTTCCCCTCGAAATTCAGCAAAGTTTTGAGTGACAAGAAACTTTCAGCAAAAGCCTGGCAGACAACAGTTAAGGACAGTCAGTACTTGACTTTGGTAATATTAATTTGTTTGGTTGTTTCAGGATTTGAAGTCTTAACCACTTGACCACGCAGCTCACGCCTAGACACAACCACATTATCAGGTTAGAATATCAAAGCATCACCCATCATAGGCTATAGCTCAAAATTTGCCCAATCACAGAGACTGACATCCGTCAATTGTTGTGGCCCTGAATGATCAGGTCTTCTTGATCTGACAAGGCACACCAGGCACCTAAATTCAAATTGATTCGTTTGGTTTATTTAGCAGTGTGGTCAAGTGGTTACATGCCCGCCTCACATGCCAGTGATCCAGAGTTTGATCCCAGGTCCAGTCAGGGATATGCACTACTGACGAGCTCAAAAGAAAGCGAAACTCGAATCTAGTGCTTCCAATCTGACGTGGACAAGGTTTTAGGTTTGTGCCAGAATACGATCAGCATTGCCAGTAGTGGGTTGTGGTAATATTGTCAGAATATATAAATTCCAACTCAATTGCCATAAGGACAGGATATGTTTTATTTTGATTGGTGATGACTGTGTGCAAGTAGTTTCCAAAAATATATATAGCCAGTTTAGGAGAAACCAAAGTATACTATAAGTTATTCTTACAAATAAAACTTCTTACAATAAGTTATTCTTAAAATAAACAAAACCAAAGTTGCATTCAAGGTAAAGACGGAATTTTGCAAAACATTGTATTTTGATGAATGGATTATGAAAAAATATTTTGGCATACTCGCATGAAATGTCTGAGATGGAGAACAAAAATGAAATTTGTGAATAAGATTGTGTCTACATATAAATTCTTCTTGAGACTGGAGTTGACCATGAATACTTAGATAAGAGACTTTTATTTGTTTAATTTTATAATTTCATATTTTTATTTACATCTGTTTGTGTTTTCCTGAGGAAGATTATTATAAATGAAACATCTATTCACTGTGTTGTAGTATATTTGTTTTTATTTTATTTTTTTATGTTATAATTGATTCCCCCCCCCCCCCCACCCCACAACTAATGTTTGCCAGTTTCCGTGGCTTAGGCATTACGGACGCTGTTCGTAATTCCGCTTACTTGCGTTCGAAACACAGCTGCAATCGATATGGAAGCAGACCGTGTCGTGCTGTGTTTTAACGTGATGGTATGGGAGCTGGTAGTTCAGAAAGCAATGGCAAACTACTGAACATAAACTTGCCAAAACATCAACGACAGCAGTGCTGGTGTTGACAGTGATTTCCTGTTCTTCTTCTTCTTTCAGTCACTTGAAACATTTCTATAATTGCAATGTTGTCTCTTGTATGAATTTAACCTGGGAAGGTTAACCCGGTCAACAAATGCCCACAGAAGTCGGATGTGTCGGCCTAACGGCACAAGAACGCAGCTCTGCTGTAAACAGGAATCGCAGTCACATCCGGAAAAAAAATCCGGATGAATGCAGAAGAAGAAGAAGAAGTATGAATGTAACTGTCTTTTTTAGTTCACTCAGCAGTCCATAGAGTTTATCTTCCACTGTCGTCTCTCTAGGCCAGAAGGTTTGCCTAGACATGTTGTAATTTGGGCAGTCTTGGAGTATGTGCTCTGCTGTCTGCGACGCCAATCCACATGTGCACATGGCTGATTCACCAATCTTGAATTTTGTATACATGTCGTTGCATAATCTATTGTGTCCCGTTCTGAGGCGTAGAATAATTACTTGTTCTGGTTTGTTCATAATGTGGTAGTCGTCTTGAGCAGGTTTTGGTGGCTTTCTAACTGATTTGATCATTCTTTTCTTTTGGTGGTATGTAACGGGCACATCAGGCTATTCTTCTTTTGCTCCTTCCTTAGCCAATCGATCAGCTCTGTCGTTTCCAGGTATTCCACAGTGGGATGGTATCCACTGCAAGTTAACCTTAAGTTGACTGCAATTTCCCAGACAGGAGCGCCTCGAGTACTGATTTTGCATCTGTCAATAGCACCACAAGTCGCTTACCATGGCTGGTATTTAGTAATTTCTCTGTTGCTATCTTGATTGCCTCAATTTCAGCATCATAGTTATGGCAGTACTTTCCTGTTGGTACTCTGGCCATGTCCCTAGTATTATTTAGATATTCTATGTACACTCCCGCTCCTCCATTTCGAATAGCATTTTGTGCTGACCCATCTGTGTAGACTCGGATCCAGAAGTCCTGTGGGTATTCTTCATCAAGGAAGCTGCGAGTGGCTGTTCTGCACTGTACACTGTTCTGTTCTTCCTTGTCAAATACTCCTCTCACTTTTGTCTGGATTTGTAGTGATAGTCTATGTTCATCTTTCCATGGAGTTCGCTCTGGAATAGTTTTCAGGGGAATACCAACTGTGGGCAGATCGGTGGTTTCTCTGCAGAGTCATTTAGCCTGGTGGAGTTCATTGTAAGGTATGTACACTTTTTCGCAGGAGTTTCTTTACCTTTTTTTATTTCATATGAATACTTAGAGGATATTTTGTGAAGAGAAAATCTACACTCACTTAAATATTTCAAGTTGTGATAGATTTGATTAAATAAGTAGGAGAATTTATGCTTGCTTATAAATGAGTAAACTTTTTGAAGTGATAGATTGTGATGCAATTAATACTGGTGAAGTGAAGACTAATTTTACAAATGAAGTGTTCTACTGGCACAAGGTGGAAAATTTCACGTATTATCAAGTTCTTATGTACCAAATTAGAGTAACAAACACACAACACTGAGTACAAATATATTACCTGCTTTCTGATGAGGGTTGAAGTAGACTACAGCCATTTTCAGATCTGGCCATGCCTGGGATGATTCAATGATATCGTAACCATCAGCAAACTCACTTTCAAAATATAAACACAGAAACTCCTCAGATAATTTCTGAAAGTCAATATGATTTACAACAACTGCGGCTTCTCTGGATGCCATTAATAATTTAACTTTTTTAGTTTCCAAGACTCCTTTTGCAATTTTCTCTTTAGCTTTTGAGAAGTCTGAGGAAAGAGCATAAGTAAAGCATCACTTGTAATTTACATTTATTAACATATGTAGTATTGTGAACATAGCCATTCAAAATTGTTTAACACTTTATTTATTCCTCTCCAATGCATTTCTTTGCTACTTTCAGATATTGTGTACAATTTTTATTTTTACAGGATCACCCCCTTTCAGCTTAGTTTATTTTTCAATGCAATTCATAAATACAGTGTTTATACTGCTAGTAGTTCCTATAAACTGTAGCCTGCTGGCATTCCTGGTTATACACAATTGTGTATGCAAAAGGGATTCTTCCACTGCTAGATATCTTCATCATCATTATCAAGTGCCAACCAGAGGTTGGTTAAAATAAGTCTTTAAATCTGTGTCCTGAATCTTCAGGATAAACTTATATAGGCTGTGTCCTGAATCTTCAGGATAAACTTATATAGGCTGTGTCCTGAGTCTTCAGGATAAACTTATATAGGCTGTGTCCTGAATCTTCAGGATAAACTTATATAGGCTTTTTTCCCCAGCCCATCTCTTAATGCAGTCTACCACCATGAAAAATTGTCTCTCTTTTGAATGCTTTCCCAGTATTTTTCTCTCCAGTAAATCCAGTAACAAAGAGCTGTATCTCTTCATATGACCTAAGTACTTTAATTGTCTGATCCTGATTTCACGGAGTAATATTTACTTCAAACCCTGTTTTTTTTTAAAATAAATACTTCTTTGTTTGTTTTCCTCACCTTCCATGATATTCCTCCTATTTGTCTATATAATCACATTAAAAGGCTTCACTTTTGTCTTCACGTTGTTAATTCATTGTCTATGTTTCTGTACCTTACAATAACAAAGAGTAAATGTAACACTTGATCACTGTTACCTTTAATTCATAACTTAGCTATTTAGATGTGAGAAGCTCTTTCTTGTTGTTAACTGTTCAATATCTTCAACAATACATGTTCTTATTGTAGATCCCAAATCTGCCGATTTGTCTACTCTCAACAGTCCAATGCCACTGTTAATCAAGATGACTGTCCTCTGTGGTTGTTCCAAACCCACACAAACAATAACTGTTGGAGATGGCTGTGGTCTTTTCCCTTGGATTTAACAGTACATGGCATTGGAAAATAAAGTGGCCAGTGCTTTCATAAGGGTGTGAGCAATCTATGGCTGCACAGAGAAGCATGTCAGAGATTGATATGGTTCAGATGACTGTTATCAACTCCTAGCATGCCTCGTTCAAAACTGGAAAATTATGTTTCCTCTGCTAAGGACATTGATTTTGTCATTGACTTTTGGT
This sequence comes from Cepaea nemoralis, assembly GCA_014155875.1. Lineage (NCBI taxonomy): Eukaryota > Metazoa > Mollusca > Gastropoda > Stylommatophora > Helicidae > Cepaea > Cepaea nemoralis. The sequence goes on from JACEFZ010007167.1 coordinate 316,003, forward strand.
TGGTGCATTTAAATAAAAGAGCTCTGTCTGTTGTTCCTTTTACGCAACTGTTCATCCAGTCTTCTCTTGTGTTTTTCAGAGAATCTGTTGGACTGTTCTCTTACTGCAAGGTCAATTCCTTTACTGTTTGCAGCTCCTGCTTTATCAAGTCTATCAGTCTTTTCATTTCCCATGAGGTGGCTGTGATTGAGAATTCACTGTATTGTCATGAACATGGAGGATAGGCGTTGAAATGGCTAAGGCCTCTGGAGTGTTTATGCTCGTGGCTACCGTTTGCATTCGCATTTTCCTCATGTTGGACTGGAAGTGTATGATTCCGTCGTCCTGCTACTGAGCTGAGTGCATGGCGTGACGCTGTGAGCTGTGAATTTTGTGTGAAATGCTTTACATCTGCCCGAGGTTGTTTGGAGCAATGGCGGCTGGCCTTTTGCCTTATGCAGAAATGTGTGGCTGCTGGTCTTCTAGTGACTGCCGCTTCCATCGGACTTTGAACTGTATTTTTTTGTGTTGATATTCTGGCGACGGCATTATAAGATGAACTGTATTTTTGTGGAGGATTTTAGTGTTGATATTCTGGTGGCGGCATCTGTGCGGGCTGTTGGTTGTCAAGACTCGGTCTTTTCCACTTTCACATGGGGCAGTGGGGAGCATTTTATGTGATATTCACTGGCACAGGAACGGAGCATAATGGGGACGACCCATTGCTATGAAGTTGGAACCGCGATTAACTAACTAACTAACTAAGTAACTGATGAAGTAGGATGCTATCAAGTTGTGGATTGTTATTCTTACTTGAAAGATTTCTTTGAGTTCATGTGGAGTGTTTTTTATGGTGAAGACAGGTATACTTCATACAGAGGGGCATGCTTCTATTAAAAAATTCATTGGTAGGAAGCATCTGTTGCATCTTTTCCAATTCCTGTTTTCTGTATTTATAAATGGATTAACTACAAATATGAGGGCAAGTCAGTAAGTAAGTCACACAGTTCTGTGGGATGGCAGGTAAATGTAGATACAGGTGGGTGGTGCTAGGTGTCTCGTGAGCATGCGCAGCGCATAAACAAAATGGCGACTGTACTTACGGAGTGTACAACCAAAGAGCAATGTGCTGTTGTGCGTTTTTTGTGGGCAAAAGGACTGCCTGCAAAGGACATTCATAAGGAAATGCTTCCTGTTTATACTGACAAATGTTTGTCCCATAAAGCAGTGCATAGCTGGGTAGAAACATTTTCTCAAGGATGCTCTAAAATTGTTGATGAAATCCGATCTGGTTGTCCTGTTGAGATTGCAACAGCAGCATCCGTGCAGCTGGTGGAGGAGATGATTAGAGGTTACAAGCGAGTAACGACAGACTCTGTAGCATCTGCAATAGGGTGCTCACATGGTTCAGCATACAGCATAATGCATGATCAATTGAAATTTAAGAAAGTGTGCTCAAGGTGGATACCCAGACAACTGAAGGAGGAACACAAAATGAACTGATTTGGCCTGTCCTTGCATCATTTCTGTCAATACGAAAATGAAGGAAAAGACATGCTAAACAGGATTGTTACTGGGGACGAATCATGGGTGCATCACTACCAGTCTGAATCAAAGCGTGCATCAATGCAATGGAAACATCCTTCTTCGCCATGTATCAAAAAATTCAAGGTTACGCCATCAGCAGGGAAGGTTTGCTGACAGTGATAGGGATTGTCAAGGAGTGCTTTTAATCAATTTCAAGAAGAAAGGTGACAATGTGAATTCTGAATCGTACTGTGAAGTTCTATCGATGCTTCATGATGAAATTCTAAGAAAACGTCCAGGACTGCTGACTAGAGGAGTGTTGCTTCTTCATGACAATGCCAGATCACATGCATCCATCATGTGCCATGCCGGAAAGCGTGGGCGATCATGACTATATTTAGTTATTTTTCTACAGCCATTTGTGACTTACTTATTGACTTCCCCTCGTATATAGCAGTCAGATTGCATGAGGTAAATATTGTCTTTTAAAAAGGACTTGAGTAAGTGGACAATTTATTTCCAGATTTCCAAATTCTCTTTTTTGCATGCATGTTTCTGAAGAAACATTAACTAAACAAAACACTTCTAAACAATGAACAGAATGCAGTGTTCATTCCTGTTCCCTTTAAGCTGATGTGCAATATTTACTATTTTTTCTTAAAAACCTGAAGCAGCTTCCTGCTATAGGTCTGTGATGTGATAGGGAGAGCAAGGAGGATTAGGTGGTCAATCTTTATTTCCCTTTGGCAAGCAACAAGCCCAGGCATCAAACTCACGTCTGATCATGCTGATAACATTGCCAACAGAGTTCGCTATCAACTTAGCTAGCGTGACCACCATATATTATGTTATGCTTTACTCACGATTAAGTGTAACATCATAGTAAATGTAAATTGTGTGTGTGTGTGTCTATATTTTAGGTTTGATAAATAAGTGCAGCCACAAAATAACATGATTATGCATGGAATCAGTTAAAATACCCTGCAGAAAAAAAACAATACCTAACCTTTAAGTTTGTTCTCCAAGTACACAAGAGCTCTTCCTTGAAGGAAAGGATACAATGTGACCTCTTTAACATCGACATCCAAAGTACTCTCTACATAATTGGTAATCAAGTCTTCATTGTAGTTCTGAGGTACATTCTGTAAAGAAATATATTTTAAAAACTATCTGAAATGGCATGCTGATGTCTGAAATGTGACACCAATGAATTATTGTACCGAAATACTCTTATATATTGGAAACCAGTCTGTTAAAAGTAACAATATTCTTTGATGAAGAACAACAACCTCTCAAGTCACAGAAATGTAGTTTTACAGAAGACTTAAAAATAGCATGGACTGCCAAGATTATTAATCGACATACAAAATACTCTTTATGTAATTGGTAATCAAGTCTTCATTGTATTTCAGAGGTAAATTCTGTAAGGACACATACATAAAATCTGTGGGTGAAATGATATAATTCCTGAAATGTGACATCACTAATTTATTGTACCAAAATAATCTTATATATTGGAAAATAATCTGTCAGAGTGACAACAGTGTTCGATGAAGAAACCAAGCAAAAAAATTCTTTGAAGTCACTGAAATGTGGTTTCATTATACTGGCATCTTGCCATCTGGACAGGTGATAGTTTGTTACATTGTGCTTTAAAAAAAGCATAATAACTACAACCCATGGCGGAGACAAGGGATGGAGCTTGGCTGAAATAAAGAGACCATGTGTTGCCATTGCAGAATGATCCCTCCAGAGGAAAGGTAACACCAATACATCTGAAATAAGACAAGCTGCACATGCTGCTGGATTAGCAAAGCAATGCTCTAACTGTCCGCCTGTCGGAGCTTTGATCCTACACCAGTTGCCAACCAAGGCTTAGAGCCTGGTCTACCCTGTCATGACATTTAGTCTTTAGGTTGCATTTCCTCACACTAGGATCAAGCTTGTACAACCCCCGCCCCCATGGCACTCCACCACCCAAGGTTTCATTGAAGACCATTATAATATCATAGACAGCCAAAATTAGTAACACAAATGTTTAAAAGCCGGTCTACCTGGCCTAGAGTTAGCGACCTTCTCCGTAATCCCGTATACTCTCGTGAGTAACGTGGCGCTGGCAAGAATCGGTAGCGGTAACTTACGGGGTATGTGAGCCGGTCGCTCAGAAAGCAATGGCAAACTACTGAGCGTAATCTTGCCAAGAAATCAGCTGAAAGATGCTAATGTTGACAGCGATGTCCTGTAAAGGATATGGAAACATTTTTTTTAATGTTTTAAAAGAGGTAAGAGACACAAATAAATGTTCACAAACATGAGAAGAAAGAAGTCCAAATTTGATGTTGCATTATGATAAGAGAAAATCTTGGAATATTTTGTTAAAACTAGTAAGATCAATGGAAGACTGAGTGAAAGATTCTTAACTGTTATGCATGATGACATGGAAATAATTGATACAGGCAAAAACTTGAGCTGTGGAGAAACACACCACTTGGCAACTGATGATGATGAACATTTGCCATACATAAAATAAACTACAGTGAGTGGATTTTATAATCTAAAATTTGTCATACATAAAATAAAGCACAGTGAGTGGATGCACAATCTAAAGTTACACAATGTCATGACACAATCTATTATGATAGAGTACTGATTTCTTAATACATGGCAGTTAGGCATTGAACCGTTAAGTGCTTTGGCATGTTTATGCTTGTGGCTATGGTTTGCATTTGCATTTTCCTCATGTTGGACTGGTAGAACATGGTTCCGTCACCCTGCTACAGAGTGAGTGTGTGGTGCGAGACTGTGAGCTGTGAGATTCTAGTGGAATGCTTTTACATCTGTCTGCTGTTGTTTACACAGTGAACTGCATGTTCGGAACAATGGCCAGCTGTCACTGAATTGACTGGTTTGTCTTTTCGGTTCATGAGTGCATTTTTCAGGAGACTTTTGGGAGATGTTGATGGAGCTACGGAGTTCATGCTTTGTGCGGCACTTTTGACGGGTCGCACTGCTGAAAGAGACCGAGCATTGTGGAATAAAACCCGGGTCAATGAAGTCTTTCTGGTGACTGCTCATTCCATTGACGATGAACTGTATTTTTCGTGGAGGACTTTTGTGTTGGCATTCTGCACAGTGTACCTGTGCAGGTTGTTGGCTTGCCAAGACTCCTGTCTTTTCCAGTTTTCACTTTGGGCAATGAGGAGCATTGTGTATGCTATTCACTGGCACAGGAGCAGGGCATAATGGGGATGACCCATTGCCATGAAGTTGGAACCTTGACTAACTAACTAACTAACTAACATAAGACATTATATTAATGACTGCAGTAAAGATACAGTTTGGAGAGTCCTTAGTGACAATAACAATTCAGCTCTAGGGCCTTGGCTGAAAGTACATACGATAAGCTACAGGATTTATAAAATGAGAATAGTTAGGTGAATATGGCTCCTGAGAGAGAACAAGAGAAAACAAACACAGATACCATGTCAATACCTTACAGCGAACTCAAACCCGGTGAATAAAAATCATAATGGGCAGATGAATCAGAAAAAGCAAAAATTATAATACAATTATATTAAAATAACATAATAATTAAACAAATATGAGTATGCATGATTAATTTACTAAAATAATCAGATTTCAGAAATCTGCAAGCTTGCAAGCATCAATGGGGATCAATTATTCAAGAAAAGAAAAAGTATTTTAGGTATACTTTGGTTATTTCAACACCTGTTTTCACTTATATAGATCTGATCGCTTAAATAGATGGTGAGCAGCTACCAAGTAGTCTACTAATGCCTATTCAAAAACTCATTGTCCATTCTAAGTTTCTAACAATGTACTAAATCATAAACCTGGCGGCCACATTAGCATAGTTGATAAGGAGCTGTACTGAAAATGTCATGAGTCGGTTGGACAAGAGTTTGATGTCTATGTTCATCCTCTTGCTAAGTGAGGGAATGTCAGGCCATCTACTTCCCTGTGCATTCAGACCTACAAAAAGTTGTGAACTTTCGCCCCCTCCCCCCAATGAGTCCTTAATAAAAAAAAAAACAATGCACGAATGTTATATTGATTTGGTGATATCAATTAGAGGTGTTTGGTATAGGTTGTATTAATCTAGAGAAACTGAAATAGTTAATAATCAAATCTTTTGTGAACATAATATCACTATAGAATGAGTTATTTCTGCATCTGATTTATATTTACACACATTTTTGCATCAAGTAGGTACAGTTGATTTAATTATTATGATAATGTTTAAACATCAAGGCCTAAGTGATGAGCTGTCAACCCATAATTCCAGCTGCAGGTATAACACAAACAGGCAAGTCAAAATAACACTTTGTTAGTCTTTCCTCTTGAGCCCAAGGCAGTGCATAGGGCAGAAGTCATGGCTCTCCATGTCTGGTGGTTCACTGCTACCTGTTGTAAATCTTGGATGTTTATTTGGCCGTTGAATGAGCCTTCTCTGATGATGGTTCTACGCAGGGTCTCTCTTGGTCTTGCCAGTTTTCTCTTCCCTAACGGTGTCCATATGAGGACTTGGTAGGGGAGTTTTGTCTTGTCCATTCTGAGTGCATGGTAGATATAGTTCCAATAGCGTTTTCTAATAAAATTGGATACAATATCTTGCTTAGTTTCTTGTCTTATTTGCGTAGTACTGGTTCTAAAATCTGTCCAGTGGAGGTTTAGAATTCTTCTAAGACATTTGTTCTCAAAATTGTCAAATTTTTTATCTAAGGCTACCGTTGAGCACAAAATAACACTGCTATTTGGCAAATCTGTATTTGTCTGTAATTTTCAAGAACTGAAGTTGAGCAGATCAATTCATACAAACATTAATATCTTCTCTTATAAGTGACATACAGCCTCTATTGACACACCATTGGATTTCATTTTCTTGCTCCTGTTCAGCTAATTGATTATTTTCTGTTCACAATTTTTGTCCCAACATTAAAGAAATGTCATTTCAGTTATTCTTCTACCTTTCACCTCCCAATGGAGCAAAGCCCTCAACCACTCACAGCAAGCCATTTGTAGAGTTATTCATGATTGGCTGGATTTAGCAGTTAAAGTTTTCTGTGAGACGAGGTATCCAGTCCCAAGCCAACCTTCCTCTTACAACATACACAGTAGGTTATAGTGTTACTATTCTTTGCTTCCCTTATAGACCTGTATGTGAAAACCTTATTTATACTGACCACCTGGACAAAGCAGGAAATCAATAACTAAATAACTCATATTTATCAAGCTGCAATTAATTAGTTGTGCAAGTGAGATCATGTAGAGGGATAAACAAATCACAGATTATCATGAGGTGAGGGATAGGCGCTGGCACTGGGTAGGACACACACCAAGGAAACCCTTTAAAGGTATAATTAGAAAATCCTACCTCTGGAATCCACAGGGTAAAAGAAACAGAGGGAGACTTAAAAATACCTACATAAGAGAATCAGCCAGAGAGATGTATAATATGGGGAGGACATGAAGGGAGCTGTGGGATTTAACAAAGGATACGAGGCTTGGAATAATGAGTTGGTTGAGAGCCTATGCCCCATTGTGGGATAAGAAGCTGAGGAAGAAGAGGATACTTTCGGACTAAAGAAGGAGAAGCAAAGAAAGAGAAAGAAGCGAAAAAGAAAGAAGAAGGATGAAGAGATCAAGGAGGAGCAAGCAAAGAAGAAGAGAAATGGGGAGTTGGAGAAGAAAGAAAAGGAGGAAGATGAAGAAAAGAAGAAGTGAAAGGAGGAAGAAGAAGGAGGGGGAAGAAAAAGGAGGAGGAAGAATAAATAAATAAGAAGAAAAATGAGAAGGACGGAGGGGAATAAGAAGTGTAGAAAACTATTAAATTTGTATTTTAACTCTCACAACTAACTATTCTACACATACTTATATGATTGATTGATTGATTCAAATAATTCAATCAATCAACCATATAAGTATGTGTAGAACTGTAGAATAGTTGTGAATAGTTAGTTGGGAGAGTTAACAATACACATTCAAAAAATACAAACTCTCACAACTAACTATTCTACACATACTTATACACACGTGCTACCTTTACCTCTAATACAAAAACTGTTCCATCTTCTCCGGAAATATCTCTGTACTTGAAAGCCATTTTATTTTCATGGGTATGATTTGTGAAATATCAAGATGTCTTGATTCAAGATGAAACACGCAAAGTGATCCCTGAGAACTCAGTTCTGTCAATTAAATTGCCGTGATGTTGATCCGTCGACTAAACTAAATTAATTAATTAGTTTGCGTAATTTTAATTAATGTTATGCTTATTTAGCAAACGTATATTTTTATATATAGATATATCTAATCCTATTTGACTTGTAAACGATGATTTTGTCACGTTTAAAGGAATGTTTAATTATGATTAAAACGGAACAATATGTTTTGAAATGGTACCATTTCGAAAACCAAAGTCAAAGTCATGTAGGTAGGTTTCAGTTTTCAGTTTAAGGCCAGAAAAGTTCAGCTTTTCAGAATTGAAAGTGAAAGTGAAACACGTTTCAAATTGACATAGTCAAAAACAAGATTTAATATTAATATATTAAAGTTATTAAAGGCAGGCTATATTATACTATATATAAAAATATAGAATGTATAGTGAATAGCACACACAAAACTATTAGTATTAAGATTCACTGCCACGACTGATGTTATTTATTAATAATCGATCGTATATAAATTTTCTTTAGAAATCATCGTGACTGGGGAGTAAACCAATATTTCTGGGAATTTCCATTCACGATTCATCATATCATGAAGCATATACTTTACAACAGCACGACGCTCTCATCACGGCTCGACGAAAAGTTTTTCAATTTCTTGCCATTTCTCCGCCCTATGTCCAGTGTGTCTGCAATGTCATGCGTCCACCTACGTGATGGTTAACCCTTGCCTCTTCTATACAATATTTTAGTTTCAAAACTTGATAGTGATTTTATGAGCCAGTTTTGTTCGATGATCAGATCTTGAATGTCAGTGTTTTCTTCTTATTTTAATATTTTAAGAATATTTTTGTAGTGGTGAAAAGCTCCACCACGGAGCAAACGCGACAGGATCTTCCCTCGCCGAATGTTTCGGCCTCGTTACCTTCTTTACACTCTCAGGAGGCAGACCCTTTTGGGTCATGACTCTCGGGCGTTTTTCTCCTGTCGTGGATATTCACCTTCGAGATGTTCGTTATCGTACTTATACCATTGATGGACATCCCTATGTGCCCAGAAGCCATCCCGCTCTCGGTGGGCGAACATTAGGTGGCCGGTGCATATACCAGCGTTATCAATGCACTGTAAGTGACCGCGGGAAAGCCAGCTTCTTTCCCCGGCAGTTTGCCTCAGTCTTCACCTCCGCGGCTTGCTATGACCCAGTAGACGTCGTTACCGCCATGTTGCTTTTTTGTACTCAATTCACATTTAAGGAAAAATTGGAGGTAGTGGAAAATTTTGAATATCGTGCGTCATTGATTACCAACAATGGTGACACAATGAAAGAAATTAAAATACGAATATCAATTGCTCTTCAAAGACTAAAACAACTGAATAAATTGTATAGTGGGACAGATAGAACTACAAAAATTAGATTTTTAAGAGCATGCATCTTTCCCATTGCAACATATGCCTGTGGGACCTGGACACTTACTAAAAAAAGCTGAACAGCGCATAAATGCCTTTGAATATAAATGTTATAGACCAGTTCCAAGAATATCTTGGATAAATAAAAGAACAAATACATCCATAGGCCTACTTCAAGCGCTGTATATTGAAGAAGGTTGGCTATTATTAAAGACGATAAAACAATGAAAATTGAAATATTTTGGTCACTTGAAACGTCACGAAAGTATGGAGAGAACAATAATGGGTACTTCAATTTTAATTCACCGCAACAAAGAAGAATCCCTTCGAGCCTCATTTGCATCGGTCCGGCAATCATTTTCCGGTTTAGTGTTCAGTGGACTGCTAGACCGATCGATGGATGTTTTTTTTTAAGTTTTGGGCCCGTAGGGCCCTCACTGTCGTCGATAATAATGAGGGGTATATGCTTGAGTAACTCTCTCGTAACGTGACGTGTGCGAGAATCGGTAGCGGTTCTCGCCGTGTCGGTAACTTACGGGGTATGTGAGCCGGTCGCTCAAAAACAATGGCAAACTACTGAGCGTAATCTTGCCAAGAAATCAACAATCAGCTGAACGATGCTGATGTTGACAGCGATGCCCTGTAAAGGATATGCGACAAAAAATGCTTGGGACGGGAGGAAGATGAAGGCCAAAGAGAAGAAGGGTACAGGCTGTGGCGGATGATCTCCAGATGGGTGTATCGGACGCGGGACATCTTGTTAATGATCGAGAGGTTTTCCGGAAGGTTGTTATGGGAGCGAGTTTCTGCCAAGGACATGCTAATGAATGAATGAATTCACAGCTTACAGATTTACCTCTTGCACTCTCCCAGCGAAAGCCAGCTCTTCCTCTTGGATTATTCTATTCAGGCTTAGGCCCCACCTTGCCCCTGCTACAAGTGCGAGTGCGGTCCTTGTAGGACACCCTATTCCACCACAAGCGATCGTTGTCGACGCTTGGCTGCAGAAGTTCGACTTCGGGCGATAGTTCCAGTCCGCTTGAGCTTGATCGCTACATTATGGTGTTTCCATCCCTCTGTAGCGCCTCGGCTTGGGTGCCCTGTTCTCACCTGGTAGGGTGGTACGATGGCTCCCGGGTCGGCACGAGCTATAAACGTCGTTGGGGCCTCATTGAGAGGTTGCTAAGTTTCGGTCCAATTGAGGTTGCTTTGTTCTGGTTTCATCGCGGGGTTTCCTTCTTTGAGAAACGTTCACTTGCATTGCAAGCAAAGTTGTGAACCATTTATTGCGTATCGGTGTCCCAGTCATCATTGCGCTTGCTCCATAGCCAGCACGAGGCCTTCCCACCTGCCTCTCCCAGTCTTTTAAATGCCAGAGTTCTGGCAGGTCCTTTCACATCTAGTTGTTGCAGAACGTCGTACGCGGAGTTGAAAACAGGCCTCTTGTGCCTATCTCAACGGCGAATAGCCTGACGGTATAGATAGCCTTCTGTCTCATGCTTGTAATTTTCCATCTTGTAGGTGTGCTGCTCCTCGACTCTTGATTCGAACGGGAAAGTTATAGCATGATTCCGATTAGTACCAACTGTTGAGCCGATGGAGACCACACCACATTGTCTGGTCGCAACAGAAACGTCCGGATTACGCTGGGTATTTGCCACAGCGTTTTAGGTCTGCTGTTAATTCCTAGTCCTTGGCGCTCTCGAGGACGGATGGCAAGCTGTCAGAGCAGCCGACTTTTCCGTTCGGCTTTTGTCCAGTTTTTAGGAAATTTATCAATTCGGCCTTGGCCGGACGTCTCGCTACATCCACTATGGCTACCAGCTCGGCAAGTGCCTTGTTATAACACCACGTGAATCGGCTTTGCCCAAGGACCACCATATGCGCAGACAATACCTGTTCTAGTATCTGCGTCCTTTTGGTCTGCGTTTTGCTACAGAGGGAGCATGTCGGGTCGTCGGATATACCTCATTGGACCAGGTTATTAGCTGGTGACACGGTGTAACGTGAGAACGGTCAAAGTACTGTGCAAATGTGCGGAAGTGGGGTCAAGAAGGTTAATCAAAGCGTCCAGCAAACACGATAGTCTCAAGGCAGTTAATATCAGATTACAATAGTGGTGAAGTAGGCACAAGAAGGGGATGGCATTATATTACTACTAATAATCGATCGTGTTCCACAACCTGCAATCTAGTTTTAGCACTTAACAATTTTTCTAGCTGGATGCTGGCATGAGAGGTGTGACGGAGGAAAAAAAAATACAAGTCCAGAAACGTTTAAAATAAATCGATATACTCAACCCTATAAAATGAGTCGAAATGATCTCTTCAAATGGGACGCAGAGGTGTTTCCAAGGCACCAGGGCCGGGTTATATACTGGCCAAGACCTATTGACGCGTCCACGTCGAGCGTCCTGGGCAACAGGTCCCTTCGGGGTCGTGGCTAAAGTCAATAGAATCGCCGATTCCTCCGAAGTCGGAGAGTGTCTGCCTGTACGGCGAGGAACCACCAGTCTGCACACCAATAAGCCAGACATGGGACAACGGATACTCACGCAAACTCAGGTCCTGTATGACATCACACTGATGTTGGACAACAGGATGCCTTCATCCGACATACAGGACTTCGCGTTGGAGCTCAAGCCAACGAACACAAGCAAGCAAGCATCTCTCCAAATCTTTCTATTTTCTCATTTGCATTGTGTCTTTCATTTCGTTATCTAATGCGCAGGACAGCATGTTCTGTAACATCTTCCACACGCCTCCTTCTCGCAAGCGGACGTGAACTTGATCTTCATGCGTGAATCGTCAGAAAGGTGCTGAAGTGCATCGCCAGGACAATCATCTTGAATATTCTCAGCTTTGTGAGGTTCACCCTAACATTTAAGCTGAAAAGATTTTTATTTTCACCGTATCTCTTGACAGACTGGGCCAACTGCTCTAATTCTTTTGCTCTATTTGAGAGGAGGGCGGTGCCATGTGCATATTTAAGTTCCGGAGTTGGATTTACACCAATTACGAATGGATCAAAATTGTCTCTTGTCTCATCATTTTGACGTTTCTCATTACATTTTCTGCATGCATGTTGAATACCTATGGGGAGAGAAGGCAGCCCTGTATTGCTCCCCTTTCTACCCCAAACCAGTTTGACAGCTGCTTGTTGATCGTGATATAATGATTCAGCTACGCGGATCAAATGTGCTGGAAGCCTCATATGAAATATGGGAAGATGGGAAATACCTTAACAGAATCTAGACAAATTCTAGAAAGATGGCAGGAGTATTGCAGTAGAATGTATGATATGATTGACAGTGAGGATATGAATGAGATACAGAAGAGACAGAACCTGAACCCTCATTAGACGAAATTGCATGGGCAATAAAGAACCTTAAGAATGGTAAATCACCTGAATGTGATGAGATACCAGCTGAGTTAATTAAAGCGGGAGGAGAAGAACGCATACAAATCTATCATGCATTATGTAAAAAGATATGGAAATATGGTATATGGCCAAAAGATTGGAAGAGAACTATCTTCATTCCAATACCAAAAAAGGGCCATCTGAAATTATGCACCAACTATAGAACTGTTGCCCTGATCAGTCATGTAAGTAAAATTCTACTAAAAATCATAATGGGAAAATTTCGTAAGAAAATGAAAGAAGAAATTAACGTGGTTAAAGCTGGATTTAGACAAGGAAGAGGAACAAGAGATCATATTCTCAATATGCGTTTAATAATAGATAAGTGCAGAGAATTTAATGTACACTTATTCTCATGCTTTGTGGATTATTCAAAGGCATTTATCTGTGTACAACATCATAAACTTTGGGAAATCATGAGGAATATGGGCTTTGCACCACATGTCATACAACTCATAAGAATGCTCTATCTAGACCAACAAGTAGAAGTTAGAATAGATGGCGAGACATCAGATTGGTTTGACAACAAGCAAGGAGTCCGTCAGGGATGTGTGATGTCCCCCTATTTGTTTAACTTGTACGCTGAAAATATAATAAGAAATGTAAGAGATGATATAAATAGGGAGCTATATGTTGCCCTAAATATCGGTGATCTTTACATACCAGAGATTTGGTATGCTGATGATACAGTATTGCTATCCACAACACAGACTGGTATGGAAAACCTAACTAATATAATAGCCTCTACCCAATTGAATAGTGAAAATCACAACTTGTATCTTAACATTGCAAAAACAAAGATAATGCATACAGATAAAACCACTATGGAGAAAGAAATATATGTTAATGAGGAAAAATTGGAGGTGGTGGAAAATATTGAATATCTTGGGTCATTGATTACCAACAACGGTGACACAATGATAGAAATTAAACGACGACTATCAATTGCTCTTCAAAGACTAAAACAACTGAATAAATTATGGAAGTGGGATCAGACAGAACTACAAAAATTAGATTTTTAAGAGCATGCATCTTTCCCATTGCAACATACGCCTGTGAGACCTGGACACTTACTAAACAAGCTGAACAGCGCATAAATGCCTTTGAATATAAATGTTATAGACGAGTTCTAAGAATATCTTGGGTAAAGAAAAGAACAAATGCATCAATACTTCAAGAGCTGAATATTGAAGAAGATTGGCTATTAAAGACGATAAAACAAAGAAAATTGAAATATTTTGGTCACTTGAAACGTCACGAAAGTTTGGAGAGAACAATAATGGAGGGGTATATGCCTGGGAAGAGAGGAAGAGGAAGGCCAAGGAAAAGATGGTGCAGGATGTGGGATGATCTCCAGATGGGTGTATCGGACGCGGGACATCTTGCTTGTGAATGAGAAGTTTTCCGGAAGGTTGTTATGGTAGCGAGGTTCTGCAAAGGAAATGCTACTGAATGAATGAATGAATGAACTTATTTTCAAACTTCTTTTTGATATTTCGCATTAAGATTTTGCTAGCACGACTTATCCTTGCAATAGTTTGATAAATGGTATCGAGTTTTAAATTTTGTTTCTGTGAGGGATGTAGGTTGATCTCTTGCATGCTTTGGATCAAATGGCGCTATTAGACCTTCATAAATAGTTCATGGTAGATGCGGGCGTTGGCTTATTTTTGCTTGTATGTCGTCACATCCTGGTGATTTCCCCATTCCCAAACTTTGTATTGCTGATCATACTTCCTCTAATAAAGAATAAAGATTCTGGTTCTTTCTCTTCACTTCCATGTATAATATCTGAACTCTTTGTTCTGTCTTCGTACATTTCTCTACAATACTTCTTTCATCCTTCTATTATATCTTTACTTTCTGTTAAAGTATAACCATTCCTATTATTTATAACATGTAATGATGGTCCTTGAACAAACCTTCACCCTTTTCTTACAACTGGAGATGCTCTATTCTATTAAGAGTACTAATTACGCACTGTTTCTTATCTTCTCTGACATCACTCTGATTTTTCTCGTGTAGTTTTTGTTCGTGGGGGATATTTGTTTACGTCAATATATGATTTAATGTTCTATTTCTTCTATTAACTCGAGCCTGTGATATGTATTTGCTTCTCGTACCTTGAGGAACATGTGTGAGTGTGTGTGTGTGGGGGGGGGGGGGGGGGATTAATGTTTTGTGCTTTTGGGGTGAGATGCGAATGCCTCTCGCTTGTGTTGCTAGCGAATTATGTTTATATTTTCTTGTACTGCCACTAACACCTCGGATTTGTTTACAAGTCAATGTTATATGTATCTACGTATCCCAGTGGATGCTTGGTCCCCAAAGCTGCATTTTCCCCAACACCTTCACAGTTGCTATTTCCATGTCGACGTGGCCGAGCCGCCTGCATCAAGCTCTGGAGGTCACGGTTTAGTTTCCGGATTCCCTCTTTCGTTTAGTGGATGCAATTTACTTTGTGAGATCCTTCCGGGTCGTCGTAGGACCTACACTATGCGCTACATTTTTGTCAGGCTGCTGTAGCATCTCTATGGAATGAGACAGAACCATTTGGCATATAATCTGGAGTACCGACATAACCGAGAATAATGCAAAGAGATTTATTAAACGCATTTATTGAACCAAGTGGGAATCAGAGCATCTAGGTCACCAGAAGATGATGCATGTTACCAAAGTAAACAAGTAGTAACAATGTTCAGACTCTGCACAGGATATTTTTTTTTCTGCGTTTCCATCCTGTTTCATGATATTGCGGTCAACACCAGCTGTATGATGATTCCTAGGCTAGATTACGCTCATCAGCACGCCATGACTTTCTGAGCGACCGTCTCCATACTCTCTAAGTCACTGGCGTAACTCGAACCCCTTCAAATTCTTGTGTGCTCACGTCAACCACGAGTGTATTCGGGGTTACGGAGAAAGCAGCTAGTCCCTCATCCAGGGAGACCGGCTATGATGGGCTAAAATACCACTTGTTTAATTAACTAAAGATAGGTGACACTAATGAATGTAATTGTGGAATTGGAACACAACATCATGACATTTGCTGAAAGAGTGTCTAACATATGCATAACAGAGACAATTATTTTTGCCTACACCAGGTATATTCAGGTTGACTTCTGAAGAGTAAGTATGTAAGCAAGTATGAGGGTGACAAATGCGTCAAAGTGTCTATGAAATGGAAAATTGCTAGGCTAACAAATCCATGACGTGGAAAGTCTGAATAGAAAACTCATTGTGTGGATGACTTCCGCAGACTACTTCTTTTGGTCTTCGGAGGAGTGGTCTGTGGTGAACTTAAGGCCCATATACGGAAGTGAGGCTAAGCAGGCATGCTCCATTGTTTTATTCCTTCCAATTTTGCATTTTATCCCATGTCTGGCACAGGAGGGCAGTGTCGTAAAAAAATTCCAGAATGTCCGGATGCGTTGTCCGAGTCCACTGAATTTCATCTCTGTGGTAGTTTTTGTTGACTTCATAATCCAGTCCATCTATAATATTAATTATGAGCACTAATAACCGCTACCCACCCCTTACCAACGAATTTCACTAAGCTATACCCGCTACAATCAATAATATCGGCCATCTTGACCTTTTTAAGGTTTTCACTTGAAGCCATATGATGATAGTGTATAGGTCACTACGACACTCTACAGATCACTAATAGCCGCTACCCATCCCTTACCAACGAATTTCACTAAGTTATACCAGCTACAATCAATAACACCGACCATCTTCACTTTTTAAGGTTTTCATTTGTAACCTGTATGATGATAGTGTTTACACTACTACGACCCTCTACAGATCATATATCTGCCATATTTACATGCTTACCTATTACGATTTTCATATGACACCTGTCACGACCCGAGGTTCAAACCACCTAGCCCTACCCCACATGTCGACACCCGCGCCCCACCCCTGAGCCCTGGAATGCTAGTGTTTATGCCTAATACAGATAAAGAAAAGACGAGAAAAAAAAAGAAAAAAAGAAAGAAACCATGGAGGAAGAACACTGTACCTTAACACCATCACTAGTATGATGATAGTTTTTTAAGCCCCACCCCGCTACAATCAATAATACCAGTAATTATTACATTTTTAAATATATAAAATGTATCATACAAAAAGGGAAGCAACAGTGCAAAAAATGCGTTCGATTGTTTATTCATGAGTTGCATCCCTTGAAAATGTGGTCGCAGTAGGTGCAGTTTTGTGACGTTTTCTATGCAGTGGTAGACTTTTTATATAATAAAAAAATATAGGTGCTGCACCTTAAAATCTAAGCCATTACAACATCCCTTACTACGACGATATGAATAATAATAAAGGTTATAAATGGCATCCCTGTTGCACTCCTTTTATCAAATGTATCTGTTAGTTTTCCCTCATGGAGAACTTTGTACATTATGTCTTTATGTGTTGCCTTTATATAGTTAATGATTTTAAGTGGGATCCCATAATACCTCATTGATTTTCAAAGTGATTCCCTTTCAATGCTTTCAAAGGCTTTTTCTTAGTCCACAAATCCAATATGAAGTGGTGAATTAATTTCAATGCTTTGCTCTGTTATCATGCACAATGTGATAGTCTGGTCAGTGCAGGATATATTTGGTTGAAATCCTTCTGTTCATACTGTAACGAGTGTGAGTTGTGCATCTAACTGAGGTAAACGACCAATAAGGAATTTGCTAATTCTAGCAATGTAATTAGGTCATGGTACTACCCAAGAATGTGAGATTTACAACAAAGGTTCAGAGATGTTAAAAGGAGAAGTATATGCAAATGTTAGGTCATTAAAGGTTGAGGGAGGAATTCCAAGTACAATGACGGGCTCTCAAGACAGTGGAGAGTAGATCATGGTGTTGTCAGCCTTAGTCACGTAGGCACTTGATAAAACATGAGAGTAGAGAGGATGTGAGGTCAAAGAACTCTAGAACAATGGGAAAACCCAACGCAGGGAGTGTTAGGACACACACGAGCTAAGAGGAGGTAACTAATGAGATGCGTATACGTGACATTAAGACTGATAGACAAAGAGAAATCAGGAATAGAATGTTGGAGTTATGTAAAGTAGGGTTCCAGAGGTTAAATGGTGTATTTAGTGGGTGGTCTGCAAAGATAGGATAAATACCCAAGTCTGGGAAAGTGAAAGGGGGATTTGAGTCAAGTACAGCCGAGTGGAGGCTGGGGCTAGGTGTGGAGAGATAGCCCGACAGTGGAGTCTGAGGCTGCTGCATCAGGAAGACGTAGGACATTAACCCTACCAGACCGCTGTACCAATTTTTCGGTAATTTCCTAATCTGCCGCAATACCGCTGTACCCAATTTTCGGTATTTTGCCTAGTACCTGAAAAAGATGCGCCTCAAACTAAAAATAACCAACCAATCGTGGTCAAACCTCACAGTTAACCATTGAAAATGTCTTCCCCCATAGCTTTGAATTGACTTTGTGTGGTTTAACACACAAAAATTCTGAAAATTCACAATGAAACGAGTGGCTGATGAACCAAGCACTTCAACAAGAAAGCCAAGTAGGTCTAGGCTTTTCACAGTCCAACAGGTGATCGATACTTTGGTTGATTCAGACTGGATTGGCACACAACGGTGGAATATTGGCGCTTGATGAAAGGTAGAACTATTTTCTACAATGTCTCCAAGTTACATCTTATTCTAACCACTTGTTTGCATGTAACTAACATTATTCTGTATCATGTTGGTTTTTTATATTTAATGCTCAGGAGCGCAGGTAATAGGGACAGTTAGGTTCAGGGCCTCAGGTCTGGTAGGGTTAAGATATTGACCAGTGAAGGGATCTGAGTCCAGAGCGAAGATACTCGGAGAAGAGCTGAGTTTTGAGTCAGATAGTGGAGGTCTGAGTCTGGGCAGCGAGTGCCATGTGCCGATATGAGGCAAACAGTGGTAAACTGGTGTATTAAGAGTAGATTTACCGTAGAAGAGGAATTGCCATAGTGAGAGCAATCCACGCTATCACTATGAACTAACACGCACAAATAAATCAAGGAAAGTCAGTGCGGAACTCATGATGATGATGAATAGCGAAGGGAGACTATTCAAAGAAGTTGTGTATCATGTGACGGCAGTTGGGTAGTTCACGTGAAAACGAGACAGCTGGACTCAGTCAGGCCAGGGTCTCGATTGAAGCAAGACGTGAAACTGTGTTGAAGCCATGAAAGATTATTCACTCCATTAGTGTAATGATTCTTCAGCAAGAGGCGAAAGTATTTCGTACAAGTGTGCAGCTGATTGAATAGCCATTCAAAGCCTGTTTGCAGTGTGCTGAGTTGATGGCGGCTCAGCAATGCTCCACGCCAGACGTCAAGGCCATAAGTGTGACCGTAGCGTAGTCAGACATTGTGTTAGAAATTACTGTACAAATGAGACGATTGTCTCTCATCAAAGTTGTGAACATTACTCAGCTGCTTTGAATATGTAGCCTACTGTGTATATTTATCACATGCCATCCCACACCTACGGGAACGTATGCAGATATTTGCTGTGATAATCGTCAATAATAAATGTTGAAGAGTGTCAAGGACGTCATGTTGTTCAGTGTTTATATCCTATGAATGTTCCTGCTAAAGTCTGTCATTGAAGCTGAGAAAACGAGCCAAGAAACAGCTCCGTGGCAGCGAGGTTTAGGCTACGTTGAGGATACTAGCCAAGTAGTCCATGTCGGGACTGAGGAGATTATGAGATTTACGGACGGAGAAGATTCCGTAACAGTGCATTACGAGTGGCCGAGAGATGGCAATAGTGGGATTACTGGAGTTACTGTGTTATGTTATAATATGAGTGTGCTGGACCTGGGAAGTTATAACCTAGCTATATTTCATTGTGGACTGTTCCTGTGGAGTAATATTGTATCTAGTTGTTCAAATTAAAGTATTATGTGCGCAGTCTGGTGTTTGGTACTGATGCATCGTGGTTAATCAGTCATTCAACACAACATTCACAATGACATCCTCTAGACACAACCATAGCTACTCCTCTATGTCAATCATACTTAGTGACATATACCTTAGTTATTTGTCAATGGCATCGCCTAATCTCACCAGAATGATCCTGCTTAATATTTTTCCTGGAACAGACAGTAATATTATTCCTGTCAAGTTTTTGTACTCCTCCAGTCCTTATTTTTTTTTGCAGCTTCACCACATATCCCAGCTCACTAGTATTTCTTCAGTCTACCAAACGGCTAAATAATTTGTTCAGTAATTCAACTAAAGCTTTTATATTGGCTTTAACAACCTCTGTTGGGATACCATCTGGCAAGCAGCTTTCCCATCCTTCAGAAGCCAGATAGCTTCACCAATGTTTTTTCCCCAATGGTTTCTCAATTGATATCCAGCTAATTTTCTGCAGGCTGAATATCCATAGAATTTATTGGATCTGGTCTATTCAGAAGTTCATCAAAGTTTTCATCCCATCTGTTCATTTGATCTTTAATGTTGGTGAGGACTTTCCAATTACTATTTTTATCAATCTACATGGCTGATTGTATGTTCCTGCTATTTTCTATGTGGTGCTAAAGGCCCCTCAAATTTCCTTTCGCCGCTGTAACTTCTGCCTCATTTGCTAGACCATCTATATATTGCCTTTTATATTCTGTGTATTTGTCATGGGTTTCGACTTTAATAGCTCTGGTTTTGCTATTGCTTCAATCAGGAGATCCCCCACCCATAATTTTACTTAACTGCAGATGGTGATCTGAATCTACATCTGCATCTTTAAAAGATTTCATTTCATGCCCATATGGTTTAAAATTTCTTGTTAATACAGATATGGACGATTTAATTTTCTTTCTTGCAGATGGTGACGCTTATACTGCTTTATGTATTATTTAAAGGAAAAACTGACAAACACATGATTTACTTTGCTTTATTTACAGAACATATATATTTGTTTACATGTAATCATAGTCTAAAAGAGATAGGATTATTTGATTTATTCTGAGTAGAACGGTTGTGGGGCTGATCCAGCTGTATAAAAATGGGTACCAGATAATTTTCAAAAATTTCTGGCAATTGTCTGGCAAGGAGATGAGGAAAGGAACTGGCCACCCTAGCTCATATTTTATGGCCCATAATAAGTGAGGGTTTAACACATCAAAGCCCCAACAACAGTATCTGCTGTGAGATAATTGTTAACCTTTTTTTCATGGAATAATGATAACAGGTTTCCATACCTGGCAAACGTCCAGAGACTAAAACTTGTACACCATACAATTAACAACCTGATAAAAGATAAATACCCTATACCTCATATATTAATTCTGCATTATCATTATATGAAGTATAAACACCTTTCGCCAATTCTCCAATGATGCATTAGTGGAACTACATTAGTTGTATTTAACAAAGATAGATTTAAAATAATGCAATGAAAATGTGTTTAAAATGTTTAAAAATAAACATTTGGATTATTTAAAAAAAAAAAAAAAAACTTACGTTCTTTGCACGCAAAAAGGACTTTAAATTCAAGTTAATTGCAAAAAAAAAAAAAAATAAATCTGACAAAATAAGACTAAACATTACAAATTAGTAGATATGAGTTGCAATTGCGAATACAGAAATGTGGCATTTCAAGATATGTGAAAACCATAATTTGCTGGTGATACAACTAAATGGAGATCCTTACATCAATAACAATGAAAAATTCATGATAAAATTGATCATAAACATGATAACATGAACACTATTGCTTACCTGTTCAAAGTTGACACAGTCAAATAAATCAGCCTCTCTTACAGAATAGCAATCATCATCATTTTAATAATAATTATTACATAAATGATTTAACATTTAACAAAAATAGTGATAAAACAATGGCATCAATATTGTCAAACAAAACGGCAAGCCGTCAGTAGCACTAACAAAACAAGTTTTGAAAAATAAAGCGTTCAGATAATTTTACTATAGCATTGTCAATATCTTCATCATCATCATCATCATCATCATCATCATCATCATCATCATCATCAGCAGCAGCAGCAGCACATCATCAGAGGATACATCTTTCCTTATCTAAAAACAGTACCTCAATAATAATAATTATAATAAATGCTAGTCATTATCAACACCATTAACATATTAAATAGCACCATATAAATAAAATATTTATCTTTTTCACAATAAGCTGACATTTTATCTAACAATATCTAATTACAAGAAAACTATTAATAAAAAATAAACAGGTAATAATAAGATGACATCACTCGTGGATTACTGAGCCCCGAAAGAAAGCAAAGGATAGTTTATAGTTTAACCTAAAAAATCCAGCTAGTAATGAAGAATTCTACCAAGAGCTTGGCATGAGTTGGTAGAGGGCTTAAGCTTTTGGAGGTGAAACGCAGAAGAGAAATAAGATCATAGCAATGTCCATTTGTAAGATAAATACTGCATTATGTTATCATCATCCAGTGCCATCACATTGAAGGTTATAATAAATTTAAATGATATGGGTGGAATCACCATCAGAGGACATAAATATCAATAATATAAAATGTGTAGATGATACAGTAATGATTGCAGACAGTGGACAGGATGCATTTGTTGTTTACAGTGAGCAACAAGTGTTAGAATTAATTTTTTTTTTTTAATGATGTAATCTCAAAGAAAGAAATACCAGAATGTGATATCCAAGAAATTGGGAACATTCTTGAACAAGCAAATGGGTACAATTATCTTGGGTAGCAGGGTATCCCCTATAAAAGGAGAAGTAAGGTGCATCCTTCCCTCCGTCAGCCTGCGGGACACCCTTGGGCAAGGTGGAGTACCCGTTTAGCCCCCTGATCTGGATTATGTGAAGCCATGGGTACAGGTTGTAGATGAGGTTGAAGAGCAGCCGACAGATAGTTGTGGGTTATGGTCTACAGCTTCATGGCGGTAGACGGAGGATCTCTTTTTTGGGGGGAGACAATAACTATGGTCATTGACCAGTATGGTCACTGCTAAGAAGGAAAGCAGTGACAAACTATCTTCTTTACAGATGCCGAGAACATTATGTTTTGCGATATCATCAAAAATCAGAGAAACGGCGTAAATGGGTGCTCCATAGGAGCAGCCTCGCCTAGTAGGGATAGTCATGTGCACCATGTGACTCCAGACCGTCAGCAGGCTACTAGGTGCAAAAGATTACTATCACTGAAAGTAGGAACTTGGAATGTTAGAACAATGAGTGGAGATGGAAAAGTGGAAAACATCAAACAAGAAATGGGAAGAGAGAATATTAACATAATAGGATTGTGTGAGACGAGATGGAAAGGGCCAAGGATTAAGACAGTGGAGGAATTTTAAGATTATATATTCTGGAGGAGGGGAAAGGCAAAGGGGTGTAGTAAATATCTTGGATCTGAAAACATCAAAATTTGTTAAAGAATATTGGGCAATATCAGACAGGGTTCTATTGGTAAAATTAATTGGCAGACCTTTTAACATAAACGCCATTCAAATACATGCCCCAACAGGAGAAAGCAGTGAAGATAGTGTAGAGGAATTTTATAATGATATGGAGAATGCTTTGAAGAAATGTAAAAATTCAGAAGTAAACATCATAATCGGTGACTTCAATGCGAAAGTAGGAAATCAAGGTGATGGATGCACAGTAGGTAAACATGGTTTTGGAGAACAAAACGTGAGAGCATACAGGCTTGTAGAATGGGCAAAATAACATGAACTGATTTTCAGAAGCACCTGGTCTAAGCAACATTAAAGAAGATTATGGACATGGAGTTCTGACAGCAGGATTAGAAACCAGATTGACTACATCCTGATTAACAGAAGGTTTCGAAATGTGTTAACAATCGCAAAAACAGTTCTGAATGCAGACTGTTACAGTGATCACAGATTGATTATAGGTACATTGAAGGTAAAGTTAAAGAAACTCAAGTATACACTAAATATGATCAAAGTGCATTAAAAAATGACAAGGAAATACAAGCCAATTTTAACATAGAAGTAAAGAACAGATTTGACGTATTGTCTGATGTAGAGATCTTATATCAAGATGTGGATGATCAATGGGAAATGTTGAAGAATTCAATCAATTTGGCTGCAGAAACAACTATCCCAAAAGTAAAGAAGGTAGGTGGTAAGAAATGGATGACTGAAGAAATCTTAAGACTAATAGAAACAAGAAGGCACAACAAAAATAATCCTGACAAATATCAAGAGATTCACAGAAAAGTCAGAAAATTATGTAAAGAAGCAAAAGAAGCATGGCTTGAAAATAATTGCATAGAAAATAAAAAAAAAAACACAACAGTAAAAATACCAAATTAATGCACAAAAGAATTAAGGAGCTTACTAATAAACGAACACCTACATCAACAGGCTTCCTGAAAACAAAGGATGGAAAAATCATAATAGAAAAACATGAGATTTTACATACATGGTCAGATTATGTGAAAAACCGTTATGATGATACAAAAGAACGTTATGTTTGGTATCTTGTACTGACACTTGTTCGTTAACTTTTTCGCGTAGGGGATGGATTTATTCATCTCTTGCGTGTAATTGGTGTGCCAGGATGTAAAACCAGGAGTTTCTACTCAAGATCTGCGCGGGTGCTACGGAGTTCGTGCATCGAGCGAAGCCATCCTTGAGTGAATTTTCAGCAGCGTGTGTGGTTCTCAGCAGTCTGTGTTTACGGTTTTTCAACATGGCGGAAGAACGTGTTTTTTCCGAGCGGTCAGCAGTCAACATAACGAAGCGGCGTGGTAGCCGCGCAGGGACAAAGAAGCAAGGTAAGCGCGGTGGTTTGAGACGTTTTAGACTCAAGTGTCACCGTCTAGGACTCAGGAACATCCGTATTCTATATTGGAACTGTGCCAGTGTAAAACAACGGGGCTCTATTTTAGAAACCCTAGTTTACAGGAACGACATTGTAGCACTCCAGGAGACGAGACTGGGCGATCAGCTACTCCGAATTGCCGGCTTCAAATGTTTCTACAACAGACGACATCTGGGAACGGCGATTCTCGTTCGCGACAGCATGGTGGCGTCAGAGCTAGACATGTCCAGTTGGGACAGTGACGATATACAAATACAGGCGTTGAGAGTTCATTCCAGTATACCATTCGTGTTGGTTAATGTTTATGCCCGCAATGCGAGTATGGACGCCCAGAAGTGGCAGTGCTTAAGTGGCATATTAGGCCACGAGAGAAATGTTATTTTCTGTGGTGACTTCAACGCTAAAGGCAGAGCATGGGGAAACACTTCCTCCAATACACAAGGGGAGGAGCTCGAGACTGCACTAGAAACCATCGACCTGGTTTGTATTAACAGTGGCTGTGTCACCAGGACAGCAAGCCGTCCAGGCGATGAGGACAGTGCTATTGATCTGGCGCTAGTTTCACCTTCACTCACTACAGTGTGTAGATGGGGTGTCCTAGGACACCATGGCAGCGACCACCACCCTTGCAGCATATTGGTGGAGAAAGGCAGAACCAGGCAGCACAAGCTAAAGGTAAAGACGTTCCAGTATGACAGTACAGGGCAAGATGTGGTGAGTAAAATAAGACGTGACAAGCGCAGAACGTTTCAGGGCAGGAAAAAAAGCTGGGAGCAGCCACCGTGGTGGAGTTTCGAGGTGGAGAAGGCTTGGGTGGATAAGCGTAGTGCTGTAAGGAGATGGCAAAATGCCAAGAAGAACAGAGCTGGTCATCCTAGTCCCTGCTTGCACTTAGAAAGAGAGATGCACACAAAAGTAAGCTATTTAAAAAAACTGGTCAAGGTGGTTAAAAGCGAAAAATGGGCAGAGGTGTGTCAAAGAGTAAGCACAGACAAGTCACTGAAATTGTTCTGGCGACTACATAAAAGCATGAGTGGTGTAGTCAAGAATAAGAGCATTTCAGACTTCCAAGGTGCTGACCTCACCTGGCAGAGGACTGACGAGGACAAGGGCAAAGCCCTCTTTGAACGCTACCTTGAGCAGGGCAACCAGACAGACATGGGAGGCCGAAATCTGGCCAAGGAGGTCACCTCAGACAGATGCAAGGCCCAGAACACTTCGGAGGAAGACACAGTGACAGTGAAAGAAATCAAGGCTGTGCTTCGACGATCAAAAAACAGTGCTCCAGGTCCTGATGGCATAAGATACGACGACATAAATAGGTGTACCGACAATGAGCTAGAGAAACTAGCAGACATGTACAACAACAGTATAGGGAGTGCTAGCATCAAGGAGGAATGGTTACACAGCTATCTGATTCCCTTGCCGAAGCCTGACAAAGACCACAAAAAAATTCAGGGATATCGAATTATAACCATGCAGAATACAATAGGCAAGCTGCTGGAGAAGGTAATTGCCAGGAAAATATCAAGCCAACTAGAGAGGCAAGGTGTTTTCCCACCTACCCTGGGTGGGTACCGTCCAAAAAGAGAAACCTGGACCAATGCAGCAGTCTTTGCCCATGATGTCTATGAAGGTTTCCACTCAGGCACTGAAACCGTTGCTGCAGCGATTGATCCTTGAGGACGCATACAACAGAGTACCACTGGATTTTTTAATGTTTCAGCTACTTGAACTAAACGTAAGTCCATTCCTCCTTAGTTGGATCGCTGCAGCCCTCTACCAACGGAAAGTAGTTTTTAGATGTGGCAGTTGGACTTCGGAACCAACAACAATATATCCTGGCCTACCACAGGGATCACCATTATCTCCGGTACTGTTCAACGCCTACACAGTGAGAATCACCAGTGAGCAGATCACTGGACCTGGCAGGACATTGTCGTATGCCGATGATGTTTTAGTGTATCGTCAGGGTAAGGATAGAGAGGAGGTTGCTGTGGAACTACAAACCGAACTCAATCGCATAAGTACTTGGTGTGATGAAGCTGGGGCAATAGTCAACCCAACAAAGGCAACAGTGACTTGGTTCTCGTTGAATAATCATATTGTCAACAATCCAACACCAACTGTAATGCTGTGTTCAGAGACGGTGGAAAGAACGCAGGCAATGAATTACCTGGGGATACGGTTTGATCGAAGCCTTGCTTATAATGTGCACATAGACCAGGTGATAACAAAGGCCAAGCGGGGTTTGGCAGCGATGCGGGTGATGGCGGCAGCAAACTGTGAGCAGCGCCATCTATGTCTTCTGTACGAGGGGCTGGTCATGTCTGTTTTGGAGTATGCAATGGCAATCCTGACTCTCAGCCATAAGCAGATAGAAAGGATGGAAAGGATACAGAATGAAGCTATGCGCATTATTCTTGGATGTACAAGAGATACAGCATGCAGGGCGATGCGCTACCTTCTTGATTTTCCAACCATTGAAGAGAGAATACAAGTTTGCAGGGCACGCGCCTAACTCAGAATTAACGCAAACACACAACATCCACTGCATAGTGAAATTAGGAAGGTGAAGGGCAGCAGGTTAAAAAGAGGACGGTCGTGGATGGGTCAAGCCGAAGACATTCTTCAACAGGTGTGTTCACTTGAGGACTTAGAACCTGGCGAGGAGTGGGTGCAAGTGCCAACAGACTTCTGCACATCCTTTTCAGTTTGCATCCAACTAGATAGAAAATGCAGACAAGAAAATCCGGCTGCTGTTGAGGCTGAAGTACAAGCGTTGATTTTCGAGAATTCGCTAGACGGTGACGCGGTCATCTACACAGATGGGTCGGTCGTCCGACATGTGAGAAGCTCATGGGCCTTTACAGCTCGGGCCGGAGGGAGAATTGTGAAGGAGGACTCTGGTGCTTTCACTGAAACCACAAGTAGCCTGACCATGGAAGTCATGGCAGTAAGTAAAGCAATAACATGGCTCGAGACACAGACATTCACTAGGGCTTGTTTCCTTAGCGACTCAATGAACATGATCAAGAGGATAGAGGAGGGGTCGATCCGAAGAGAATGGTTGCTGCCTCTGAAGCGGTCTCGGCTGGCAAAGATTAGTTTCATCTTCGTGCCAGGTCATGCGGGAGTACAAGGAAATGAGCGGGCTGACAAGCTCGCAGGTGAGGCTACTGTGGAGGGCGGACGCGCCATGGACCAGGCTGACATTCTGAATGCTCTACGAGAAGTGAGACTTTTGCGAGAACCAAGTGATGACTGTGAATCTACAACAATGGCCAGACTGCGGGAGCAGCAAATTAAAAGAGGGGTGGCCAAACAAGAACACTACGCAGGAAGCCAAAGAAGATTGATAAACCAACACAGAACTGGCGTCGTTAGCCGCTACACGCTGCGGGATTTGCTGAGGAGGGGATCCGAGCACTCATGGACTGAATGGTTCGATGTGCAACGAGGATGATCTGTCGACTAACTAACTAACTAACTAACTAAAAGAACGTTATGATATTCGGAGTAATAATGAAGGACCATCAATTCTGAAGATAGAAGTTCAGAATGCTCTTAACCACATGAAATAATGGCAACACCCTGGCAACATCACAACATAAATGATTAATGCTTTAGAAGAATATGGAATAGATCTCCACCAGACTGCTGAACACAATATATGATACAGGAGATATACCTCCTGAATTATGTAATTCTATATTTATTGCAATTCCAAAGAAATCAGGAGCATTGAAATGCGATCAATATCAAACAGTTAGTATAATGAGTCACATCACACAGATTTTGCTAAGAATTATCATGCAAAGAGTTAGGAAGAAAATACAACCCGAAAT
This sequence comes from Cepaea nemoralis, assembly GCA_014155875.1. NCBI lineage: Eukaryota > Metazoa > Mollusca > Gastropoda > Stylommatophora > Helicidae > Cepaea > Cepaea nemoralis. The sequence goes on from JACEFZ010007167.1 coordinate 344,188, forward strand.
AAGAGAAGACAAATGTGGGTTTGTAGAAGGCAAAGATACAGTACATGCTGTGTAAATGCTGAGAACAGTAAATGAACGTTCTATATAAGTAAATAAAGATATACATATTTGCTTTATTGACTACACAAAGGCTTTTGATAAAGTAAGATGTCAACATGATGGAGATGCTTGCAGATCTTACAGATGGGAAAGACTTTAGGCTCATACAAAACATATTGGAAACAACAAGCTGCCATAAAGATTGATAATGAAGTAGGTCAATATCAGCCTATTAAGAGAGATGTGACACAGGATGTGTAATGTCTCCAGATCTGTTTTCCTTTACAGTGAAAGTATTTTCAGAAATGTTGATGATATGAAAGGAATCATCATCGGGGGACATAACATCAATGACATTAGATATGCGGACGATACAGTATTGATTGCAGACAATGAGCAGGATCTGCAACATTTAGTAGATGTGATTGTTGCACACAGTGAACAACTTGGGTTAGAATTAAATTGTAAAAAGACACAGATTATGGTTGTCACTAAGAAGAACGAGATGCCACACTGTAAAAATACAAATAAATGGGAATATTCTTCAACAAGTGAATCGGTACAATTATCTCAGAACAGTCATAACATCTGATGGAAGATGCCTTGAAAAGATTAGAACAAGAATCGCCATGGCAAAGGCAGCCTTTTGCAAGATTAAAAACATACTGACCAATAAAAAGATGTCATTTTGCAGCAAGAAAAAGAGTGTTGAGGTGCAACACAGAATCTGTGCTTTTATATGGATGTGAAGCGTGGACAATGAGCAGACAAGCTGAAAAACATCTTATGGCTGTGGAAATGTGGTTTCTGAGGAGAATGCAAAGAATACCATGGACAGACAGAAAAACCAATGATCAAGTACTATAGGAGACAAATGAAAATCATAAATTGATTAGAGAAATTAGACGTAGAGAGTCAAAATGTTTTGGACATGTTATGAGAAGAAATGAATTGGAGAACTTGGTGACAACTGGCAAGATCGAAGGGAAGAGACCAAGGGGAAGACTGAGAAGTAAATACCTGCATGGCTTAGCCGATGACAGGAACACAGAGCTGATCCACGACTCTGGTGATTGAGTGAAATGGCGAGTCATGACCGCCCACGCTTTCCGGCATGGCACATGATTGATTGCTTGACTACACAAAGATGGAAACATCTTCACAGGACATCACGCAGTTGACCCTTTTGGAGACTCATCTGCTAAACACAATAACACTGAAGTCAGTCCCAAGAAACAGCAAGAGAATAACAGAAACCACAACAGAATAATACACAACTAAGGTGCTGGATACCCAGAGAGCTAATCATACCAAAACGGACAATGAGAACATCTCCAGGAATTGATGGAATATATTAGGAGCGTTCATTTGAAATCTGTTCGTGCCGCACCACGCATAATTGCATACGTTGAACATGATCATGTCATAGTCATTTGATAAGTACTGACCAATGAATAAAAGAGTACGTGCTTATCATCCCATTGATAGGTTCTGTTTCTGACCATTGAGGAAATGGCCGAGTTAATCCAAAATCAGTCCAAGGAAGCTCAAAGAGTGGTTTCTTTCATTTGAAGGATGTTGACCAGTGGACATTCATCGAAGAATGCAGGCAGCGTACGGTAACAAGTATGTGTCGAAGATAACAGTGACAGACTGGGCACGAATGTTGCGGAAAGGACGTCAGTTCACGACAGACCTTCGACGGCCGGGTCAAGCGCATATTGTTGCAACAGAAAAAAACCATCGCCAAAATTGATGCAGCAGTACAGATGAACCGTTGTCAAAGCATACGTTCACTAGCGAAAATTTTGATGTGTCAATTGGGACAATTCAAAAGGTCGTTCGTAAGAAACTGCAATATCGGAAGGTGTGTTCACAGTGAGTACCACGGATGTTGACCGACCACCAAAAAGAGGAACGCATGGGATGGTGTTTGAACCACTTGCTGCGTTACAGAGTGGAGGGTGATGCAGTTTTTGTCCGCATAGTGGCAGGCGATGAATCATGGTGTCACCACTTTGAGCCTTGCAGCAAAAGAGAGAGCATGCGATGGAAGCATGCTGGATCACCAAAAGCCAACAAATTCAAGTTACAGGTTTCCGCTGGTAAGGTTATGCTGAGCGCATTTTTTGACCATGAAGGGCTATTGTTGGCCGACTTTAAAGAACCTGGTGTCAACATCAACTATACCTACTACTTGGAAACACTAGACAAGCTGCAAAAAGCCATCAAGAATAAATGACCCGGCTTGCTTTCTCGCGGTGTGATTTTGTTGCACGATAATGCTCGTCCTCATGTGCAAAGATTGTGCAGGAAACATTAGCTTGGAAAAGTGGGAAATTCTGCAACATCCAGCCCATAGTCCTGATTTGTCACTATGTGATTTTCATTTGTTCGGACCTCTAGAAAAAGCTCTCAAGGGGCAACGATTTCACACAGATGCAGACGTAATGAACACAGTAAACACTTGGTTCAGTGAGCAACCACAATCCTTTTTTTGTGGACGGCATTCGCTGTCTACCTAAGCAATGGGATGCTTGCCTGAATGCCTACGGCGACTTCTTCTGACCAACCCATTAATGAATGCTTTGTTTAATTCTACCACACCTGTTAATGTTTCTTTCATGCTTTTGTAATAAAACCATTGGAACAGGTTTCAAATGAACAACCCTTATACAATGAAATTTATCAAAACCCTAGGAACTACAGCAAAAATAAAGCTACGGCAGAACATAAATAATTGCTGGATCTTAGGAGAATTCCTCAGACCTGGAGATCATCAACCTGAGATTACATTGCTACACTGAAAATGAAAACATCTTGTGCCACAACAGGCAGGCTTTAGTCAGTGTTCTTCTATGGTCGTGGGGCTGGCTTCCTCATCCCGTAGAAAAACTTTAGCCACAACATCCAAACCAATCATGAATAAGTCCATAAAATGGTATGATAAAATCACCAATGTGGAGCTCCTGGAGAGGACTAAACAAATACCAATGAACTAAACATCCAATCTCAGTTTCCTAGATGAAGAATACCCACATGACCATTGGGTCAGAATTTTGGTCCGGATGTATGAGAGAATGTAAATGATGTGTTCACAACCAGCGTGCTACTGGAACGCTTAGCATCTACACATTACATTTGCTGCAGAGACTGAGCATCCATGGGTTTGAATGCTGTGCTATGATGTCAATTCTTATATCAATAAATCAATCAAAGCTGACAATAATTTCAATCAATCAATCAAAGCTGACAATAATTTCAATCAATCAATCAAAGCTGACCATTATTTCTCTATATTAAGCTCTTTGGTACGAGATCAGATATTCAGGGTAGCAGTGGTTTCTGTCATACACAACAAATTCTCTGAAGATCCACCTTCCATCACCCATGACAGAATCATACAGCTGCAGATCTGCACAAGCACACGTGTCACTTCTGCAGTGCATACACGGAGGCCGAGTCAGTTTTTTAGCTTCTGTGGACAATTTTTAAAAGACATACACAAATTAACCCTTTTAAAATAGTCAATACTTTTAGTTTCGTAATATCAGTTAAACTGTGTTAGACTAAATGAATTGAAAACATTAATTGAAAAGCGATTACCAAAATGCAAGCAGAGCAAATAAATACTATTTCAAGTCATATATACTATTTCACATGAAATACTATTTAGAAGTTGCAAGTAGAACCTTGTTTGTGATACCCAAGCCAGCTTCTTTCTTTGTCTTTACTAATTACTAAATATTTAAGCTTTATAGTTTATTATCATCTGAATATTTTTGCATCTAGCATCTATCTGCCCATGCCTTCGGCCAACAAATACAGATCATATTGCCCGGAGGCAAGCACTGCAGTACCATGGCTACCAAGTTGGATGAGACGGATACCAAACATTGCCAACTCTTGTCCCACACATGACATCAGATGCAAGATAAACTAAACACACTGGATGGGAGGACATAATAATTAGGTTTAAAAATTATTAGGGGAAAGACAAAGACATGAGAAAAAATAAAACTTGATAGTCAGTGATATCACGCCTGATAGTTAATAATGATAGAAAATAATAAATTAAGCAAATGATAGCCAATCTTCCTTGGTGGAACTTTCATTCAAGAGACAGATTCAAACACATATTTAGATAGCAATGCAGTCAAATATGGGGCAACAGATAAAGATAAAATAAGAATACAAAAGGCAAGAAGAGCTTTTATAGTATAAGGAAATTTGTTGAAGTAAAAAGAAATTAAACTTACCACAAAACTATATAAATATTTAATTTTAACATTAAACCAGTACTACTATATAGATCAGAAAGTTTCTGAGAAACATGGAGAATGACTAAAATGAAAACTAATAAACTAAAAACATTAATTAACTGGTGTCTCATCAAAACAGAGGACTAAAATGGTGTGACAGAATCACCATGTATAACTCGTGGAGAAAACAAAACAAACACCAGTGAATCAATAGGTGAAGAAAAGAAGCTGGTGCTGACTTGGAAATGCATTGAGAAAAACTTAGAATAGTATAACTAGAAAATCCTTTGTCTGGAATCAACATAAAAAATAAAGGAAGGCAAACACAAATACAGACATAAATAAATATGGGGAGAACATGGACAGATCTGTATGGGACGACGAAAGAAAAACATTGACACAGCTACATGCAATAACCAAGGATAGAATGGCTTTGAGTGAGTTGGTAAAGGACTCTATACCCCAATGGGAGTTACAGGTTGCAAGAAGAAGAAACAATGATTGCTGAAAAACAAGAAGAGTAAGAAGAAAATGAAGAGGTGATTGCCTGTTATGAGCTAGAACAAAGTATCAAACAAACAGTGTGTTTGGTGTACTACTAAAGAAAATCATCCTTTACACGTTTATTATCCATGTTTTAGTAATAGTATTCACAATATGGGTGTTTTTTTTTTTTTTGGGGGGGGGGGGGGGGGGAGAGAGAGAGAGAGAGAGAGAGAGAGAGAGAGATGAGAGAGAGAGAGAGAGAAGAGAGAGAAAGAGAGAGAGAGTAAAAATCAGTACTTATGCTAGCCTGAAAAAAAAAAAAAAAGATTACAAATGGAAAGACTCAGTTTTAAGAATTTGAGAATATGTTACTGGAACTGTCGCAGCGCATTTAAAAGAGGACCAGTTCTTGAAAAATTAACATATGACTTAGTTAGTTAGATGACAGATCATCCTCATTGCACAACAAACCATTCAGTCCATAAGTGCTCGGATCCCCTCCTCAGCAAATCCCACAGTGTGTAGCGGCTAACGAAACCAGTTCTATTTTGGTTTATCAGTCTTCTTTGGCTTCCTGCGCAGTGTTCTTGTTTGGCCATACTTCTTTTAATTTGCTGTTCTCGCAGTCTGACCATGGTTGTAGATTCGCAGTCATCACTTTGTTCTCGCAAAAGCCTTACTTCTCGTAGAGCATTCAGAATGTCAGCCTGGTCCATGGCGCGTCCGCCCTCCACATTAGCCATACCTGCAAGCTTGTCAGCCCGCTCATTTCCTTGTACTCCCGCACGCCCTGGCACGAAGATGAAACTAATCTTTGTCAGCCGACACCACTCCAGAGACAGCAACCACTCTCTTCGGAACCACACCGTCTCTATCCTCTTGAGTATGCTCATTGAGTCGCAAAGGACACATGCCCTGGTGAATGTCCATGTTATTGCTTTACTTACTGCCATGACTTCCATAGTAGGCTACTTGTGGTCTCAACAAAAGCACCAGAGTCTTCCTTCACAATTCTCCCTCCGGCCCATGCCTTAAAGGCCCATGAGCTTCTCACATGTCGGACGACCGACCCATCTGTGTAAATGACAGCATCACCGTCTAACGAAGTCTCGAAAATCAAAGCTTGTACTTCCACCTCCACAGCAGCCGGATTTTCTTGTCTGCATTTTCTGTCTAGTTGGATGCAAACTGAAAAGGACGTATAGAAATCTGTTGGCACTTGTACCCACTCCTCGCCAGGTTCTAAGTCCTCCAGTGAACACACCTGTTGAAGAATGTCTTCGGCTTGACCCATCCATGACCTTCCTCTTTTTAACCTGCTGAACTTCACCTTCCTAATTTCACTATGCAGTGGATGTTGTGTGTGTGCGTTAATTCTGAGGTAGGCACGTGCTCTGCAAATTTGTAGTCTGTCTTCAATGGTTGGAAAACCAAGAAGGTAACGCATCGCCCTGCATGCTGTATCTCTTGTACATCCAAGAATAATGCGCATAGCTTCGTTTTGCATCCTTTCCTTCCTTTCTATCTGCTTACAGCTGAGAGTCAGGATCACCATCGCATACTCAAAAACAGACATGACCAGCCCCTCGTGTAGGAGGCATAGATGGTGCTGTTCACAGTTTGCTGTCGCCATCACCCGCATCGCAGCCAAACCCCGCTTGGCCTTTATTATCTTCTGGTCTACGTGCTCATTATAAGCAAGGCTTTGATCAAGACGTATTCCCAGGTAATTCATTGCCTGCGTTCTTTCCACAGTCTCTGAACACAGCTTTACAGTTGGTGTTGGAGTGTTGACAATATGATTATTCAAAGAGAACCATGTCACTGTTGCCTTTATATCTTGAATGTTTAACCCTTCATCATCATACTGTGAAAGTAAATGATAACTGCTTTTTTTTTTTTTTTGAAAGAAAAAAGATAATAAAGAATCAAGCTAGTGTAGTTATCAACTCATAGTTTATATTTTCTCAGTGTCTGAGTTGATGTTTTATGTATAATAATAGAAATGTTGGATGGGGGGTGGGGGGCATGGTGTTCACTTGTATTCAGTCAAATAGTAGAAGGGTCACGGGATGACATTCTGTTTGGCTGCTTCCTCAACATCTACTCCCCTCTGCCGTGTGTCCACCGTGACGAGGTAGAGGGGCTTGCGCGTCCCAATGACCCCAAGAGCTATGCCGACGGTAGCACAGCTACTGGTAGGGCCACCCATGTCGGACAGGTCAAGGGAGAGGGACCAGACGAAGAGACACACAAACCTGCTGCCTTGTAGGTAGACTGGCGGCAGTCAAAGGCTAGGGAAAGCACCCCGAATAAATGCTTGTCGAAATCGGATGTACTGAGCCACAGGCTTGACAAAGCAGTGCAACGTAACTTAATTCATGATGTCACAAATCAAAATTAATCGTTATGGTGCTAATCCCGCGAAGTCCTATCAGGCGGCGATAGTGCCGGGCCCCCTGCCTCGAGGGGGTCCACCCATGACTACTGGTGGTCACCTTCCCCTGTGCTGTGGAGCCAAGGCACAGAGGAGTAGGTTAAGAGCTATTGACCAAATACCCCAGACACTCAACATACTACAGTGGAATGCCGAAGGAGTTTACAAGAAGAAAGACTCCCTAACACAGCGTCTTCATAAAGATAGAATAGATGTGGCATGCATTCAAGAGACACACCTCAACGCCAATCGCAAATTCTCAGTCAGAGGATATCAGGCCACACGTTTCGACCGCGAAGGACACAAAGGAGGAGTTCTAATACTTACACGAAATACAATACCTTGCAGCGAAGTATCTGTGATCTCTGACAACCAAACGGAAATTATAGGTGTTGATATATTGATAAAGGACGTGAAAATAAGAATCTACAATCTGTATAGCCCAGCAGATAAGGACCTTACACTCTCAAACATGAAAATAACTGACACAAACTGCATTATTGTCGGAGACTTTAATAGCCGTTCAGAAAGATGGGGATACCCAGATACTGACAAAAGAGGAGATGAATTGGAGGACTGGGAAATAGACTCAAATCTCCATCTACTCAACAAAGCGGATGACACACCGAGCTTCTACTCCAGAAGATGGCTTACCACTTCTACTCCAGACTTAGCTTTCTGCACAGGAGACATCCTCCACAAAATCGATCGCCATGTGCTGGACCAATTAGCAGGTAGTGACCACAGACCAATCAAGCTTGTAATGAATATGGAGTATGTTCCACAGGAGCAAAAGCCCTTGCCCCGCTGGAATTACAAACGAGCAGATTGGGACAGATTTGCCATACTAACAGACAAATATTGTGAAAACATAAATACACGATATGGCAACATAAAGCAAATGGTGGAAAGTCTAAACAGAGCGATAATACAGGCAGCCACTGAGTCCATTCCAAGAGGAGCGAGGAAAAATTACAAACCATACTGGACTGAAGAACTACAAAGTTTGGAGGACAAAGTTGAAGATGCCAGGAAGACAGCAGAGAGAGAACAAACAATTGAAGCGAACATCTCTCTCAAAGCCATCTCAGCAAAATATAAAAGAACAGTAAATCAAACAACAAGAGATTGTTGGAGGGAAAAAACAGAAAACCTGAATTTTGACAGGGATGGAAACAAACTATGGAAACTAGTGAAAGCCATGAACAATGAAGGACCTAGAAACAAACAAATAACAATTAAACAAGGAAATGCCTTGCTTACAGGAAAAAAGGCTGCAAATGCACTAATGGAACACTATGCAAATGCAAACCACATTGATATTACAACCGAACAGAAGAAAGCAATCAAAGACAAACAGATACATCACAGAAATACAGAGACAGCAGCAGAATATATGATGGCAAATCTAACGATGGAAGAAATGGAACAGGCAATGAATACCCTAAAAAAGAAGAAATCATCAGGAAAGGATGGAATCACAAATGAAATGCTAATAGGACTAGGCACCAAGGCAAAGAAGAAACTACTAGCAGTCCTAAATAACAGCTGGAAGAGAGGAATAGTCCCACAGGCATGGAAGGAAGCTATACTAATACCAGTCCCAAAGAAAGGAAAAGACCTGGAAGAACCAAATGGCTATCGACCTATCAGTCTACTTAGCTGTGTAGGAAAATTAATGGAACGCATTATCAATGGCAGGCTAACATGGCATCTGGAAGAAAACAAACTCTTAACACCACACCAAGCAGGATTCAGAAAGTACAGATCCACTGAAGATCAAATAACCTATATAGCTCAGGAAATAGAGGATGCCTTCCAAGAGAAAAAGCACACACTAGCAGTCTGGATAGATTTAGAAAAAGCATTTGATAAAGTATGGAAGGAAGGACTGAAAGTAAAACTGCAAAAAATGCATGTTTGTGGAAAAATGTATAAATGGATCAGCCACTACCTTGAGAACAGAACTGCCAGGACAAAAGTACAAGGACAAACAAGCAAAATGATGCTGTTGGAGCAAGGTGTCCCCCAAGGAGGAGTTCTTTCACCAACATTATTCCTAGCATATATAAATGACATCACGGAAAATTTTCCAGCCAGAGTACACACATCCTCCTTTGCAGATGACCTAGCCATATGGACATCTGAAGAATATATTAGTACAGCTAACAGCAGAATACAGCAAGCCTTATTAGCGCTAGAGGACTGGTCAAAATCATGGCTAGTGAAGATAAGTGAGGAGAAAACAACATGCACAGTGTTCTCCCTCTCAAATAAAACTCAGCAACCTAAGCTGGTATTGAATGGAAAAATATTGCGCCATGAAGAAAATCCAAACTATCTAGGAGTCACCTTTGATCGTCGCCTGACATGGAAGACACAGGTTGAGAAAAATCGAACAAGAGCAAGGCAGAGAATGGCAATCATGAAAAAGCTTGCTGGTACAACGTGGGGAGCAGATGAGAAAGTTCTCAAGAAGTTATATACTGGACGGGTGAGGCCAGTACTGGAATATGGCATTGCAGCTTGGGCAACAGCAGCTAAGTCAAACTTTAACAAAATAAGTAGAGTCCAAAACCAAGGAATGCGAATCATAACTGGAAGCCTGAAGACAACGCCTATTAATGAACTAGAAAAGATCACTTGTTTACAACCAATGCAGGACAGAAGAGATAGCAGAGCCCAGCAACAAGCAGAAAAATTTAGAAGATTGACAGACCACCCTATGTATAACAGGTTTAATGGTTTTGGAAAAGGAAGACTGAAGCGTAGCAACTTTGTAGAAACTGCAAAACGAAAGATTAGGGCAGATCCCATACTTAACATATCAACAGTCAAGCCCATTTACAATGCACACAACTTCCCAGCTTGGAGACAGCAGCAACTGCCTGAGATGATAGAAAACATTCCTGGTATTGAGAAAAAGAACACTCAGAATGAAACCGAAAGAAGAAAAATAACCCTCAACTACATAAAAGAACATTACCCAAGCAGCAATTGGACCCATGCATATACAGATGGATCAGCCAAAGATTCAATTAAAAATGGAGGAGGAGGAATTCTCCTTAATTTAAAAAATGGAGTGATAAAAACACAGTCAGTGGCAACTGGAAAATTTTCAAGTAACTTCAAAGCGGAGGTAGAGGCTTTGAAAACTGCAGCAGAAATGCTCTTGATGGAGGAAAATAAAGAGAAGCAAATAGCTATCTTCACAGATGCAAAGTCAGCTGTCTCAATACTGAAGAGCAAAAACAGCACAGAACTAGCTGACCTAAGAGCAGCACTCCATGGTCTATGCCAGAAATCCAAAAAAGTTGTAATACAGTGGATCCCATCACATTGCAGTATACCTGGAAATGAAGAGGCTGACAGACTAGCAAAAGAGGGTGGACGATTACCACAGCCTGACATAGACATAACCTATAATGAGGCAAAAAGGTTTATAAAAAGCACTTATAGAACCAAATGGGAATCAGAGCATCCAGGCCACCAGAAGGATGATGCATATTACAAACTCGACCGAAGAGAACAAGTAGCAATCTTCAGACTCCGCACAGGACATAACAGGCTGAAACACCACTTGTTCAATAAACTAAAGATAGGAGATACCGATGAATGTAATTGTGGAACTGGTAAAATGACAGCTAAACATTTGCTGCAGGAGTGCCCAATATATGCAGAACAGAGAAAGATATTTTGGCCCACGCCTGCTTCATTTGAGGACAAGCTCTATGGAGATATCAACAAGCTCAAGTTGACTACAGCTCACTAACACTACATTCAAGTTGACATCTAAAGGTGCATGAAGATGTATTTAGACTGCCACACTTCATACCACAGGTATGTCGGTTACAAAAGCGTCCCAGAGGCATGAAATGGAATATTGCTTGGATAGCAAATCCATTACGTGGAAAGTCCGAATCAAAAGCTCACTGTGTGGGCTTCGTAAAAGGTGGAAAAAGTGTCCTAGTGACACGAAATGGAATATTGCTTGGATAGCAAATCCATTACGTGAAAAGTCCGAATCGAAAGCTCACTGTGTGGGCTTCATAAAAGGTGGAAAAAGTGTCCTAGTGGCACGAAATGGAATATTGCTTGGATAGCAAATCCATTATGTGGAAAGTCTTAATCGAAAGCTCACTGTGTGGATGTCATCTGCAGACTGCATTCTTCTGGTTTCCGGAGGAACAGCCTATGGTGAATGGAAGGCCCAATATACGGAAGTGAGGCTAAGCAGCCATGTGCAGGACGTGACGATTCCTTGGGTGAGCCCAGTACCAGAGCGCTGTGTGATGGCTCTGCAAGTATGGAAGCCTCCTTGGATGGCGGGGAATGCCCATGGTCTGCCCCTGCCTTCCCTTGAGGGTTGACCAGGATGTCTTTGGCTGTTCTATATGGGCCAGCTAGGATGGGGGATAACACCACAACAGTGAGATTCAAACGTCCTAAGAAACCCCCGGGAAGGTTAACCCGGTCAACAAATGCCCGCAGAAGTCGGATGTGTCGGCCTAACGGCGCAAGAACGCAGCTCTGCTGTAAACAGGCACAACGCAGTCACATCCGAAAAAAAAATCCGGATGAACGCAGAAGAAGAAGAAGACATCTACTGTTAATTCCTCCTGCTTGTGACACTCCGTTCAGCCTATTTCCAAATAACATGATTGAAAGTAAATCTATAAATTAGTCTGAATTCACTCACAAATCAAGCCAATTCTGGATTGATTCTTGAGTATCTTCATGAGTTTTCTCTATTATTTTCATTCAGACATCACTGGGATCCCAGCAGGGATCTTAATCCCCGTGCGATGTTAAAATGCAGGACAACGAAGAGACCCATACAGTGGCTGCTGCTGCCTGTCAGAGTGGAGAACTACTTTATGATAAAGGTGATGTGGTGACAAAGGCTCTTTGGGTAGAGAGCTACTTTATGATAAAGGTGATGTGACATAGGTTCTCTGCGTGGAGAGCTACTTTGTGATAAAGGTGATGTGACATAGGTTCTTTGTGTGGAGAGCTACTTTGTGATAAAAGAGATGTGACATAGGTTCTCTGTGTGGAGAGCTACTTTGCGATAAAAGAGATGTGACATAGGTTCTCTGTGTCGAGAGCTACTTTGTGATAAAAGAGATGTGACATAGGTTCTCTGTGTGGAGAGCTACTTTATGATAAAAGAGATGTGACATAGGTTCTGTGTGTGGAGAGCTACTTTATGATACAGGTGATGTGACAAAAGCTCTCTGGGTGGAGAGCTACTTTACGATAAAGGTGATGTGACAAGGGGTCTCTGATTGGAGAACTCATTCATTCAGTAGCATGTCCTTTGCAGAACCTCGCACCCTTTAAAACCTTCCGGAAAACTTCTCGATCACAAGCATAATGTCCGGCATCCGATACATCCATCTGGAGATCATCCACCACATCCTGCACGCATCTTCTCTTTGGCTTTCCTCTTCCTCTCTTCCCAGGCATATACCCCTCCATTATTGTTCTCTCCAAACTTTCATGACGTTTCAAGTGACCAAAATATATAAATTTTCTTTGTTTTATCATCTTTAATAGCCAACCCTCTTCAATATTCAGCTCTTGAAGTATGGATGCATGTATTCTTTTCTTTACCCAAGATATTCTTTGAACCCGTCTATAACATATATATTCAAAGGCATTTATGCGCTGTTCAACCTGTTTAGTAAGTGTCCAGGTATCTCAGGCTTATGTTGTAATGGGAAAGATGCATGCTCTTAAAAATCTAATATTTGTAGTACTATCAGTCCCACTCCATAATTTATTCAGTTGTTTTAGTCTTTGAAGAGCAATTGATAGTCGTCATTTAATTTCTTTCATTGTATCGCCATTGTTGGTAATCAATGACTCAAGATATTTGAAATTTCCCACCACCTCCAATCTTACCTCATTAACATATATTTCTTTCTCCATGGTAGTTTTCATCTCTATGCATTATCGTTGTCTTTGCTATGTAAGTTATGATTTTCACTATTTGGGTTGCGGTTATTAGGTTTTCTATACCGTTCTGTGATGTGGATAGTAATACTGTATCATCAGCCTATCGAATCCCTGGTATTTTCATGACAACCAATATTTAGGGCATCATGTTGCTCTCTGGTTATATCATCTCTGACATTTCTCATTATATTTTCGGCGTACACAGCCCTGAAGGACTCCTTGCTTATGTCAAACCAATCTGATGTCTCGCCATCAATTCTAACCGCTGCTTGTTCGATCTTGATAGAGCATTATTATGAGTTGTACTACATGTGATGGAAAGCCCATATTTCTCATGATTTCCCAAAGTTTCTGATGTTGTACACAGTCAAATGCCCTTGAATAATCCACAAAACATGAGAACAGGTTTACATTAAATTCTCTGCACTTCTCTATTATTAAACGCATGTTGAATATCTGATCTTTTGCTCCGCTTCCTTGTCTAAATCCAGCTTGAACCACATGAATCTCTTCTTCCATTTTCTTATGAAGTCTTCCCATGATTTTTAGTAGAATGTTACTTGCATGACTGATCAGGGCAACAGTTCTATAGTTGGTGCATAATTTCAGGTTGCCCTTTTTTGGTATTGGAATGAAGATAGTTCTCTTCCAATCTTTTGGCCATATACCATATTTCCATATATTTTTACATAATGCGTGATAAATTTGTATGCTTTCTTCTCCTCCTGCTTTAATTAGTTCAGCTGGTAGCTCATCACATCCTGGTAATTTACATTTCTTCAGGTTCTTTATTGCCCATGCAATTTCATCTAATGAGGGTTCAGGTTCTATTTCTGCTGTCACTGGTTAATGTATATCATTCATATCCTCACAGTCATTCATATCATACATTCCACTGCAGTATTCCTGTCATCTTTCTAGAATTTGTCTAGATTTTGTTAATATATATCCCAACTTGTCACAGATAACATTTAATTGAGGTTGAACATTTCTTGTCAATAACTTCATTTCTTTGAACATTTCATAATCTCTTCCAGTCTTATGATATTGCTCTATTTTAATACAACAACCTTGTATATACTGGTTTTTGTTTTGTCATTTCTTGTGTTCTTTCATATTACTCGTGTTAAAGTTTTATACTTCATCTTACTGTTACCGGTTTCTCCTTTCCTTTTCAGTTCCCTTCGTTGTTTTATTAATTCTAACATGCAGTATGTAATCCATGGCTTATGTTGCTTAGTCCTGGTCAGAATTAAATCTGTGGCTGCTGTTATCAAGATATCGCTAGCTTGTACTGCCAGTTCATCAGGTGTCATTTCCTCTTGTACAGACATCAAGACCCAAAAACGATTCCTCACTTCTACGTTGCATGCATCTGGTATTTTTGTGAGATCAAAACGAAGTGGCCTAGGTCCTCGGGTAAGCTTTTTGAGTATTAATTTCACACAGAGAGCTCTTTATGATAAAGGTGATGTGACGAAGGCTCTATGGGTGGAGAGCTACTTTATGATATAGGTTGAATTGAGCTAAGAACTGACATCACTGCACTCAGGACATTCCCATTCGCGCTCCGTCCCCTCGTTCAACAGCCAGAGAAGAGTCACACTACTAATCGTTCTCACCGCCATCTGATTGAATGTTCTCCTGGTCTTCACTCTCAGCCCTGAGACTCCACCAGAACTCCTGCTAATCCCCTGCAATCCCATCCCCTCCACACATGGGCTCTCAGTCCACTCCCCCACCCGGTCCCACAGGCGCACGAACACTCCTCCCCTGTCCACAAGCAACCCTCCACCAAGAGGTGCACCCCACTCCTCACCTGCACCCCTGCATGGCTAGTGCAAAACATTTATATAATTCTCACAATCTGTGACCTCTGAAGCGAGGTGAGCCACTCCACATTCCCCTCTCCACCTAACCAAGCACACTCCCTGAGTTCATGATGAAGACGTGTGCTGCAGTGGTCTCCTCCAACCAACCAAATACCGCTGTAACTGCCTCCATCTCCACTCCTACTCTGGAGGCTGCAGTCCAATATGTCATACTCTCTCCTCTCAAGAATCGTCCACTAGCCCCCGCAATGAAACCCCAACCACCCTGTCCGTCTCCTAACACTGTCCCATCAGCACAGATCACGTCACCCCGATGTGTATCACTCTGGACCAGCTGTCCTCAAACTCAATGTGGCCCGCAGCCCACAACCCAGTGCCACCATTACACCGTGCCAGTTCGTCCTGTCTGCCGGCACTTCAACCCACTCTCCTCCACGATTGATGGTTGGCATGAGGTTACTCCATCCATCTTAAAGGTGGAATGAACATCAATTATAAACTCGTTAACAAAGTACGTTGAACTCACCTCGAACAGTCACAAGTGTGACAAATAGACTGACGCCAATCCAATGAACAAACTCACACTTTATTATCGTGTTGAGTGAAAACAATAGTGGATATTATCGCATACTATAAAACTGCCCCTAGATGTAGGAGCGGCGTTTATCATCTAGTATTTACGAAACTCCCTACTCTATTCAAATGTTCACCTTGAGGCGTAAACCCGCTATTTCGCTGTTCTGAGTTCAGGCATGTCTAAGCTTGGGTCCTGCATTGTATAACCTTGCCAATCGATCGTTCCTGCTGTTATCTATTTGCCGAAGCTCGGAATAAACGCATCCAGTTCTTCACCAACACGGGCTCCTCAAAGATACGTCATCTCCTTAACAGAATCACACACACAATGTCCTTTGTTGTCTTGTGACATCCTTTACGTTCCCAATGGTTTCTCCTTTTTCTGTTTGTCCATTTT
The DNA here is from genome assembly GCA_014155875.1 of Cepaea nemoralis. Lineage (NCBI taxonomy): Eukaryota > Metazoa > Mollusca > Gastropoda > Stylommatophora > Helicidae > Cepaea > Cepaea nemoralis. The sequence goes on from JACEFZ010007167.1 coordinate 360,178, forward strand.
CGTGCATAACTGGAAAACCCTATTTTCCTTTTGGTGGCGTGTGCCGTCATATGGCAATGGTCTCCAGAACACACACCCAACATATAGATATCTCTGCCTGCGCATTCCAGGTCCTGCCATGCCCTAGTCTATGACCCTCTGACCATATCCATGGCCCCATGCAGGGGGCGATCCCCATCTGCAGCAACACTCAGGCACCAATTGGCCCGAAGGACCCATGCAAATCCGTCACCACCGGCAGCGCCAGGATACAACTCACCTGCACACAATTGGTGTGTCCTTTGTGCACCCAAGAATCACTCGCATGGCCGCATTCTGTATGCTCTCCAACTTCTCAAGTTGGTTCTTTGATACTGTCAGCAGCCCCAAACCATGCTCAATGACATAAATTATTAACTACTGAAAGAACCTGTAAAGCTCCTCTACCCCGGTTGCTGCCATCACCCTCAATGCATTAAGTCCTTAAAAGACATACACCTATCAAATGTGATACCCAAGAACTTCAATTTACTCTCTACTAAGAGGACATCTATTCAATAAAATACATGGGACATCTGCCTTCAGAACCCGACTATCCAGGGAGCACCACACAAACTAATGCCACATCTGAATTTATAATGACTCCTGCGTCCCTGCACCACTCTCCCACGCTGTTTACTGCCATCTGTAAGTCTGCAGCCAAACTTTCCCTGTCTTTACACCAGCACATCATCTGCAAATGTCAAGATTCTACCAACACCTGACGTCTCAATAGCTGAGCTGCGACTTTGCTAGTTTAGACTTTAAAGAGCACGGGGACATGGCAGATCCCTGTGGCAACACAGCTGTAGTAGTGCAGGGTTCATCTTCTGCGTTCATCCGGAGTGTTTTGTTTTTAGACATAATTGCGGTGTGTCTCGTTATGCACCTTTGGGCCAAAACAGATCCGACTTTAGCGGGTGTTTTTTAAACCAGGTTAGCCATCCTGGGGGACTCTCACTGTTGTGGTACCGTCCACATCCCAGCTGATCAAGTTAGAATGGTTGAAGACTTCACGGTCAGCCTTCAAGGGAAAGCAGGAGCAGTCCATGGGCATTTACCACCATCCAAGGAGGCTTCAATAATTGCAGAGCCGATACATAGCGCTCTGGCTCCGAGCTCACCCAAGGAATTGCCACGTGCTGCACATGGCTGCTTTAATTCCTCACTTCCATGTATTGGGCATTTCATTTGCCACTGGCCGCTCCCCACACAGACCAGAAACAGTCAGTCTGCAGACGACATCCACTCAGCAAGCTTTCGCTTCGGACTTCCACGTAATGGATAAGCTAGCCAAGCGTTCAATTTCATGTTAATGAGACGTTTTTCCACCTTAGTTTGTAGACGACATCCACTCAGCAAGCTTTTGCTTTGGACTTCCACGTAATGGATACGCTAGCCACGCGTTCGATTTTGTATTAATGAGACGTTTTTTGAGTTTGTAGACGACATCCACTCAGCAAGCTTTCACTTCAGATCTCCACGTATTGGACTCGCTAGCCAAGCATTCCATTTCGTGTTAATGAGACATCCATTCGGCAAGCTTTCGCTTCATTTGTGTCGCGTGCAGCTGGGACGCTTTTTCCAAATTTAGTAACGCTCACGAGGTAGGCTGCATATGATGCCGGCTCAGCATCTTACTTCCATGTAGCAGAGTGCGAGTAGCGGCCAGGCCCTCTCATCCGAGGGGATCCCTTGTGCCCCTCGGCTGACAGCCGTAGTACAAGTATCTGGACCAAGCATGTAGCAGGCTCAGCATCTCACCTCCATTTTGCAGTGGGTGAGTATCGGCCCAGCCCTCACATCAGGGGGATATTGATTTAAGTGGCGTTCAGCCATATCCCTCAGCTGAGAGCCGTAGAATGTGTGTCTGGACGAAGAATGTAGTGACATCGTGCGCTTGATCCGGACTTTGAGTGCAATGGATTTGCTTATCCCTAGCCTTTGACTGTCTGTCCCTAGTCTACCTGCAAGGCAGCAGGAGTGTGTCTCTCTTGGTCTGGTTCCTATCCCTTGACCTGTCCGACATGGGAGCCCTACCAGTAGCTGTGCTATCGTCGGCATAGCTCTTAGGGTCAATGGAAAATACAAGCCCCTCTACCAGGGCAAAGTGGAGACACGTCAGAGAGGTGCAAGGTTCAGAAGTCCAGGAACCCATGCGCAGGGCAACCTTATGCTCATAAAAAACTGTCACAACCCATCTGACAAGGCAAGGGCAGGACATCTATGTCCAAGAGATTGTATATCAACTGATCATACCTAACCTTTTTATACGCATCCTCCCGTCAAAGAGCTACCGCCACTGTCTCTTATTTACCCTGGAAGCTTTTATAAACATCAAATTCAAAAGTTGCCGCATTGGTCCAGGTGTCCTTCCCAGGCTTGTAACTCCTGAGCCCTTTGGGAAGCAGAGTATGACTTTCCAAATGTCACTTGAGCTTGCAGACTACTATCTTTTCATGGGCTTTGCCAAAGGTGGTTTGCAGGGTTATGATAAAGGTGATGTGACAAAGGCTCTCTGGATGGAGAGCTATTTTATGATAAAGGTGATGTGACAAAGGCTCTCTGGTTTAAGAGCTACTTTATGATAAAGATGGTGTAACAAAGGCCTTCTGGTCGGAGAGCTACTTTATGATAGAGGTGATATGACAACAGCTCTTTGGGTGGAGAGCTACTTTATGACAACAGTGATATGACAAAGGCTCTCAGGGTGGACAGCTATTTTATGATAAAGGTGACGTGACAAAGGCCCTCTGGAATCCGGTGGAGAGTGCAGCTGAACAGATGCAGTATCCATATCTGGACAGAATGGCTGAGAAGGGAGTAGAGGGTCTGGATGATACGCAAAGCTGTCACAGTCTCACATGAGGGCGGTATTAACATAAAGATAATAGAGAGTGGAGAAGGGATAGAACTCCAGCTAAAGGGAAAGAACCGAGTCACTCGAAGGCTCGAATAACCCAGAGCCTTCTCGAAGGACCGGTCAGCGTGTCCACAGCCCCGTGGACACCGATGGAGCCCGCCGATTGCGGGGTCCACGAGAAACTCAGAGAGAGTTACCACCCGTGTCGGATCGCGACACGTGTGGAAAAAGGCAGACACGGACTGGACATCGAAGAAGCAACAGGGCTTACCTTAAGGGGGACTTGATAGATTAAAACCCAAGTGTATTTAGGGGTGTTACGCATACGTTAGATAGCTGATAGAGGTGTTGTAATGATCATGTATTATTGCTTTATTGTAAACTCCTGTGATACGCAACTCGAGGGTTGCTGGCTGCGAAAACCTTTCTTCGCCAGCTTAATGTAACATAATATAAATAAATGATGTTAGATTGTATCTGAACGGAGTTTGTTGCCTGTATGAGCCCGAGTTTCATTCCCCTAGGTATCTAGGACGGTGACAGGCTATTTGGGGGCTCCAAGCCGGTTTTGGCAAGCACAAGCTTTACTTTCCAGACAGCTCTTGGTTTTGCCAAGTAAAATATATCAACTTTCATACATAACAAAGTCTAGAACTTTGCAGCTACTATCGTATCATCTGATAATGAGCTATTGTAGTCCCTCTAGAAAAGTAATTAAATTATGATGTTCATGAATTTTGACATTGACATGACTGGACAATTACAGTGACAATTACTAATTTTTTTTTAATTCCAACATCAGATTGTTCCGCGAAAGATTGTGTGTATGTAAACTGTCCTCCAGCAGTGGCGAGAAAACAGGAGAACCAAACAACACTACAGTCAAGAAACCAGTAAAATAAGATGAGTCCCATTTCATGCTCATTAGATCCCTAAGCGATACTCATTCATGTTCATTAATGTAACATTTTTCTTTGCATTGCTTTTCATATATATGCTAATCTCATAACCAAGTGAATGTGCTCGTAGAAAGTTGAATGTAAACATTAAGGGAGATAACCAAATTTTATACACCCAAACTAATTTCAAAGGGATTTAATTTCAATAAAGTTAACAATAGCTAAAATACAAAATGTCAACATTAGAGCACTGCATTGAATTAGGAATTAAGTTAGGGTATTCTGCCGAGAAACTTTCAGAATGGGCACAAAAGACACATTCAGAAAATATGGCACGAGAAGATAGGGCAGTGGAAAGAGAAGAGAAAAAGATGCAAGCGGAAAGAGAAGAGAAAAAGACGCAGATGCAAATGGAGGCTGAAGGAAAAAAATGCAACTGGAGGCTCAAGAGAAGAAGATGCAAATGGAGCTCGAAGCTGCGACCAAGTAAGCCCAATTAAATGCAGAAACACAGATAAAAATAAAACAAATGGAAATTGACTCCAACTTAGAAATTTCAGTAAACAAAATTAGAAGTAAGGAAGAGGAACAAAAATACAACAAATATAAAGGCTTAGTCAAGCCCTTTTGTTCAGGAGATTCAATAAGCGCATATTTAGAGAACTTCGAGTGTTTGATGACTTACCATAACGTTGCAAAGGTCGACTGGGCATTTATTCTAATGAGAAATTTAGCATTAGAGCCCTTAAAAGTGATAGAGACAATTCCATAAGACATGAGGAAAGATTACAACTATTTAAAATAAAGAATACTCCAACATTTTTCACTAGACACAGCAGGCTATCAACTACAGTTTTCAAAATTAGCCCCATCACCTAACCAAACGTTCATAGACTACGTGTCTACAGTCCAAGATATTTGTACAAAATGGATAACCTCAGCAAAAACAAATAACAGCTACGATAAACTAAAGGAGCTAATTATAATTGATAAAATCATTAACACAATACCAACCCCTTTCTCTAAATTTCTGAGGCAAAATGATTGTAAGACTATCCAAGAAATAGAAAATAAGGGGAGCGCATATTTTACAGCTAATCGCGATATTTTTCAGTTAAATATGAGCCAAAATGAAACAGCAGCGGTTACAAACACCAAATATTCAAAGCCAAATGAAAATAGGTTCAAACAACGCTCTAAGTTCACAAAACCAGTCCTGTGTCAGTATTGTCATCTAACACACGAACAGTACGCGATGTGTGATAAATCACCGAATTATCCACATCATCTCCAAATGATGGTGGAAAAAAACAAAACAAAAGGAACGCATATCAGAGAGCAGTCAAATGTTTTTTTTTGCTCCAGTTATGGGCATTTCTCAGGACGTTGTGAAGGCCGAAAGATGATGAAGCAGGCCAATGCCACATTAATAGATACATCTTCGGATGAAGAAACTGAACAACAGAACGAATGCGACATCCAGAATGAAAGTGCGAATGAGTCAGGTAATGCAGTAGAGATCATTAACACCATCACTGATAACACATGTAACACCTGCAGAAAATTTCAGCTTGATACCACTTTGTTATGCGGCCACACAATCCCAGTGTCCAACGAAATGGCCAACGCAGCCTTAACATCAACAGGCAAGTTAAAATTTGCGACAGGTTTTGTTAATAACAAACAATGTACACTAATACGTGATAGCGGAGCGACTCTTTGTGGAATTAAAAGAACATTAATTAATGACAAAGTCTACACACACAAATACGTAACATGTCGCACATTCGCAGGCACCATCGAAAGATACCCCCTAGCACTGGCCGAAATTCAGACACCTTTTATATCAGGACAAGTGCTATGCACAGTACTGGAAAATCCTTGCGCGGGAATTATCCTTGGGAATCTTCCTAACATAAGATCCTGCTCTGAAGAAATCAGAGAATGGGAACAGAAAAACTGTATCCAAATAGCAAACAGCGATTCCAGAATTAAAAAACACACTTGCATGTCTCAAACTGCCAAAAGCACAAGGGAGACCACCGATGACGGAATTCGAAACGAATTCACAGAGGTGCAAAACACAGGGGCGGTTAAATCTTTCAAGGACACCATCAGCATAACACCTCGAACTGAGGACGCCACCAAACCACAAAATATTGAGCCTGTAAATGTGCAACAATTGACAGAATACGCTAATATAGTAACAAAAGGAATGACTCACATAACCCACATAAACAACTCAACAGAAACAACACATAAAGCTGCAGAAAATTATACAGATACAGAAATATCATCATGCAACATTCATGCAAGCAAACAGTATGCAAATAAACAAACACAAACAAGTGACTTCACACAAAATCAAAGTCAGAAACATTGACATAAAAACAAACTGCTTTATCGCATGAACAAAAACACCAAACGAGGCGGGTCTAAATCCATCAGCACAAAGACTACTATTGTCAACTCGCTATCTACCACTTTAGCATACGAATACACCAAGTTCTTTGACACACACACCTCAACCAACAAGAGTAAACAATCACTTTCACCAAACATTAAAATAAACAAAGACAAACTACTGACACTCTTGCTCCTTTTGCTATTAGTCCAACTTACAAAAATACTACTTACCTTGCAAAATGTATCTTCCACAACTATCCGGATAACAAACATATTGTCCATCATATTTACCATCTCATTCATATATCAATCAACTTTGCGCCAAATTGAAAGAGCAAAAATCATGCTACAGTTCATTAACGCCTATTGGTACAAGGCTTGTCATATAACTTTGAGATATGCCTATGTTAAATTTATTTTCACTCTTACAGTAGTTAGACTTATTTTTACATCGATACCTACACAATTATGGAGTATGTGCAATTGTAAGAGTATCCGCTTAGAGGATGTAATGTGCAAATTGAAATTAATTTTTTCTAACCCACCCGTATTGAGATTACCAAACATAGATATACCTTTTATTCTGACCACAGATTCGAGTGCTATCGCAATTGGAGGATGCCTGATGCAGGGGTATCAAGGCGTGAGACATCCAATACTGTATGTCAGCCGCAAGCTTAAAAAGGCAGAAATACGTTATTCCACAGTTGAGTTGGAGGCATTAAGTCTACTTTTTTGTATGCGTCGTTTATCTAAGTTCCTCTTAGGTTCCCATTTTTTTGTTTTGACCGATAATGCGCCACTGCTGGTATTTAAAGAAGGCACTCCAAAGAACCATCGTTTAGCAAGATGGTGTCTTCTACTTCAGGATTTCGACTTTGAAATCCGTCACATCAAGGGTACGGATAATATCATTGCTGACCTATTATCACGACAGACCAATGCACCAGCAGACTAACACTATTCACATTAATTAGTGGCCAGATAATAAGCTGTGATATTTTAGTCTGTTGCATAAAAGAGTGTTCCTTTACACTTACTGTAGAACTGTGATTCAGAAGTATCAACTGCTAAGTGAATAATCTACTTATAACATTCACGGACATGAAACTTTCAGAACCCTAGATTGTATTAAGCCATATTAGCAATTGGCAATGCTTTAAAAACAATCCGAACGATATATAATATCTGTGAAGTTATTTCATCAACCAAGGAACTTAAAGTCATCGTGTAAAGATTAAGAACTCTGCATACTCACTATTTCAATGAACTTCGCAAACTACCGGAATAGAACTACGACTATTACAACATACAAAAGACAGCTATACGAACTGTTAACATTGGTAGAACAACACACGGACAACAGGAGGACAACACACACATCGTCGTTGGAGTTAATTAATTTACTATTAGTTAATATGTATTACACTTGTATTTGATTATATATATATAAAATATGTCAACACGTAACTTGTATATTTTCTACCATAATATATTACAAACATTTTCACTCATAGTTAAAATATTCTTCCAATACAATTTTTCTATTTAACTTATAAACCATTTTTTGATTACAAGTACAAAAAGTACTTGCTACCGTAAAGGGAACATATCGCCTAATCATTTTTCTAAGGGCAATAAGACTTACCTCAACTTTATTTGTATATATTAACAAAATACTATTTTGGATGAAAGATGTACGTATGAGAGAGCGAATGAATTAAATAAGAGAGCGATATACTGAGCAGACAAATTGTACGCAAAACGTATTTATTTTAATTTGTCTGCGTTTTTCATGTAAAAATGTACTACCTGTCTGAATTGTTGATACATGTTTAGTATTAAATACAATAAGTCTAAGTATCACTGTTTGAATGCCCTGATCATGCATTACACAGATTGGGTAATTCATGACAAAGGATATTCCAACTCGTGACGCTTAGAAGTAAACCACACATCACATACACACATTGAGCACACACTTTATACATAAGCTAAGACATACTCAAAACTGAACACTAACAATTAAAACACAGTCAGTTATTATAGAAAGCAACATACCAGTCAATACACTAACAAGCAAACAAGAACATACGTAGTCAGATGTGATAAAACAACAGTATACATATATATTCAGCAGTATACAACATACGGAAGTAAAAATGTATCGATATACACATGCAGGACAAGATTTGCAAGTGTGCTTAAATAAGCCAAGACAATTTGTCTTATATCTTGGTATCATATGGATACTTGAGAAGGGCGCGGTTGCAAAAACAACTGGAAGCGTCACGGAACTTCGGTCGGATAAGCATGTTTAAGAACATAGAAGAGAGAGGAGACCTCTTCAGCAATCATCTTGAAGTGCTGTATGGGAGAATACATGAGTTGTTGATGCCAATATATAGGTTGCCAAGTTACTATCCACCAAACTACAAACACCTACTTCATGTGATCCTGTGACAGAATTAGTACAAAACTAATTACCATATAATAACCCATCAAAGCAGGGGGGGGGAGGGGAACTCCTGTCACAGTCTCACGTGAGGGCGGTATTAACATAAAGATAATAGAGAGTGGAGAAGGGATAGAACTCCAGCTAAAGGGAAAGAACCGAGTCACTCGAAGGCTCGAATAACCCAGAGCCTTCTCGAAGGACCGGTCAGCGTGTCCACAGCCCCGTGGACACCGATGGAGCCCGCCGATTGCGGGGTCCACGAGAAACTCAGAGAGAGTTACCACCTGTGTCGGATCGCGACACGTGTGGAAAAAGGCAGACACGGACTGGACATCGAAGAAGCAACAGGGCTTACCTTAAGGGGGACTTGATAGATTAAAACCCAAGTGTATTTAGGGGTGTTACGCATACGTTAGATAGCTGATAGAGGTGTTGTAATGATCATGTATTATTGCTTTATTGTAAACTCCTGTGATACGCAACTCGAGGGTTGCTAGCTGCGAAAACCTTTCTTCGCCAGCTTAATGTAACATAATATAAATAAACGATGTTAGATTGTATCTGAACGGAGTTTGTTGCCTGTATGAGCCCGAGTTTCATTCCCCTAGGTATCTAGGACGGTGACAAAAGCACAGAGGAAAATGTAAATTGACTTTAATCAAATGACTACTGGAATAATCAGTATGGGAACCCTTCATTGGTTTTAATTTTAAAGAGAGATGGAGCACGTGTGGGAATGTTCTAAGTGCAGTTACGTAACTCCGTAAATTTAGTATTCAGTATGAAAGTGCTTACGTCTATTTGCAACACTCGGGTGTTTATCATCACAAAGGAAAACATTTCCTAGCAGAACTCTTGCAAGAATCATATACAATGTTGTTCCTGGTGGTGTTCGCTGTGTACGTGAATCTGAAAAGTAAGTCAATATAGAATATAGTTTTTCATTTAATAATTGAAGTTTACAGGTGACACTTATTCACAGTTATCATATCCTTCATGTGGACATTGCAAGGCTCTAATAGTTGTCGTTCATTGATTTACAATCATATCTACTAAAAATGTATGGACCAGTCTTTCCTAAATGCTGCAATTGGATTATTTTAACTGTCATCTACTGCCTATAGCATCTTGCGATGTAGGACAGGGGAGTCTTGAGCCTGAGCAATTAACGCCATCTGGCTAGTGTAGTCGCTGCAAACTGTGTAGGTTAGGGTTTTCTTTTTGCCCCCGATGTAAAAAATATCACACCTTACTGCGGATTCAAACCCAGGTCTCGTGAAGGAGAATCCCACCTTCTAACCACCCTGCCAGCCTCTCCTCAATCAATTGTTTTAACGGACGTTGTAAAATTAAAAAGCATTTTAAAACAGATGAATTAAAATCAAAATTTATGAAAATGTAGGCCTACATTTTATACGTTCTGTTGAAATAGAACTGGCACTTACAAATGTATTTGCAATGGTATAATTGCCGTTAGCTTCAATTGTTCTGAGAAACTTTCAATTTTGTGTCTATATGTATCCTTGTCTTGAAGTGTTCAATGATGTTACCATCAGGACCGGATTAAGCCATCTTGGTGCCCTAGGCACAAACCCACATGGGTGCCCCCCTACTGCCCCGGGCCCCCGATCCTCCACTGACTGCTGGTATGTTCAATATTATGCAAAGAACTAACAAAGAAAAACAGTTGTGAAATGTAAACACATATGTTTGTACTACTATCACTTATATAAAACCTACAATAAGGTATTTCTGTATTAAAATTAATAGTTAATTAATTTTGTAATAATAGTAGACAAAAATACTGGAACTTTTTTGATAGATAAGAAAGTCAGAGAGAGAGCACACATTTACATTTTAAAGTTCTTTTTTCTAGATTTACGTCTGGCAAAGTTTTTTGAGTACATCATCAAAGTTAATTTTGCGCAACAAGTCTGCCTCAATCATCAGCAAAGATAAGGAATCAAGCCTTTCTTGTTTCATTGTCGATCTGCTTGGATTTTTTGTACGTTTCAACTGAGAAAAAGAGCGCTCAGTTGAACAGTTCGTAACCATTATATTAAAAATATGCGCAAGGTGATTTCTACATTTGGAAAAGCACACTCGATGTTGTCTCTAACTATTACTTTGTAGAGTTCTGCATGACTGAACGTGTTGTTGTCAGATTTTGATGCACGAAACTTGTGGCGAATAAATGAGTGGAACTGTTGTAGTTCAGTATATAAATTATTGTTCAGATCTTCAGGATAAGCATTTATTAGTCCTTCACAACACTGAGATGTTTGTGGTACATCGACCAAACAAGAAAATCGAACTGCTAGATCATTATATACCTGTCCTCGTCTACTCATCTCTGTCTCAAGTTTGTCAACAATGGTGTAGAAAGCAGATATACGAAATTTGTCTCTGGCATTCTGAAATACCTCAGGGGCATCACCATCAATGACCACTGTCTTTCGTTTACGATTACGGTTCAAAGTTGACTTATAATCCACACCTGGTGTTATTTCTTTTGCAGCTTCTTCAAATCTTTCAAATTCATTCCTAGATTCATGCAAGTGATCTGCTAGTGAAGAATACAAATCAGCACACGTTTTCAAGTTCACGTGCTCATTTTGTAGAGCTTGACTGACCCTGTGAAAATGTTGTAACACTTCTTCCCAAAAGACAAGCATGAAAGCAAATTCTAATTCTTGCATCTTCTTTGCAATGTTTTCTGCTTCTCTTCTGGTGTCCCCCTTCTGTGACTGGTCTTCTTGTAAACATTCTAACGCTTCTATAATCTGAGGATGAGACATTAGAATGGCTTCAGTTGCAACAGTATGTGCTTCCCATCTAGTATCGGAAAGGGACTTTACCAGCTTTTCATTCACAAGGCATCCTTTCAGAATCTTCCATCTTTTGGTTGAAGCTGAGAAAAAAGTATAGATCAGTTGCACTGTATGGAAGAAGTTTACTGCCTCTAAACAAGAGTCAACGGCACTTCTGCCTACCAGATTTAGTGAATGGGCAGCACAGGGTATGTATATAGCAAACTCATTTTCTTCTAGAATTTTTTTCTGCATGCCCTTGTAGCACCCAAACATATTAGCTGCGTTGTCGTAGGACTGACCTCTACATTTCGAAAAATCAATATTGCAAGCTTCACGTAAGTACTGCAACACTTGTTTAGCCATACCTTCATCGGCGTGACTTTGCAGCTCCAAGAAAGTCAAAAAGCGCTCAATGGGCTCTCCATCTACCACATATCGAAGAACAACGCTTAACTGATCTATATGTGAAATATCAGGTGTTGAGTCTACTGACAAGCTGAAATAACCGGAAGCCTTTACTTCATCTACAATTACTGCATGGACTTTTTGGGACATAATTTCAATCAGTTCTTCACATATAGGTTTGGATAAATAAGAAGGATTTCTTTTTCCAGAATGTCCATATTTCGCAATGTGTGATGCTAAAAATGGATCGAACTGACTGACCAACTCCAGCAACCCTAGATAATTTCCATTTTGTAAAGATCCAAATTTTTCATTTGTCCCTCTAAAAGCCAGACCACGCTCAGCTATAGTACAAATAACCGCTACTGCTCGCCACAAAACATGTTCCCAGTAAATGTACTCTTCATTTATTTGCTCTTCTAGCTTTTGTAGTAGACCCGAGCCTTGTCTACGAGCTATGTATGTTAACATGCAGTCTTTATGAGTAGCGCTTTGTTAATGATTATCAACTTGAATGTTATTTTTCCAGTCACTGAACCCATTTTTATCAGCCAAACTTGTGGAACCTTTAGACGCAAAATGTTTACAAACAAAGCAGTACACAGATCCTGTGGATGGTGAATACAATAACCATTCTCTCCTGTACTGCTCACCATTTGCTTTTGTGCCATAGAAGAGTTTTTGAGAACAATATCTTGTTATTTTTCCTTCAGCATAAATACGGCAAGATTTATCAAAGGGACCATAATGATGCTGACAGTTAGTGGGCCCACAGTCAACCTAGTAAGCCACATCATCAGCCGAGAAGTCAATCCACAGTCCTGGATCTACTGCTTGATTTATTTTATCATCTTCATCTTTATCATCATCTTCAGCAGACTGAAGTGGGTCACCACAAATTTCATTTTCAAGCACTAATGCAGTGTCTGGATTTGCAGAACAGCCTATAGTAGACTTATCAAGAGGGTTGATAGTGTCAGTAAAATCCTGTTCCACCTGTTGCTTAACCGAAACTAAATAATTCGTTAATTTTCTGCTCTTAGCTTTTATAACTGAAACAGTATGCTCTGTTTGTTTAGCTAGTTTTCTCTTTTGTGCACCACTTAATTGAACACGTTTTATCTTGGGGTCTGAATCTGGAGAAAAAAAAAGTCTGTGAAAAGCTGTAAATGAAAAATGAATAAATAATATAATCAATATAAGTGGGTATGCTAAGGTATCATTTTCCGATTATTCATAATTACATTTTTTTAAACGAAAATGTATTTACATAAATATTAGAAAATTATGCACATCACACGATTTTCTTAATGATAAGGGCGTGTGATGGTCGTTGTCTAGATAATGATACTCCTGATGTGTCAATTGAGCTCTCTCACTGTCTTACACTATGACTCACCCCCGCAGTGCACCTTCACCAGTCAGTAAACAAGATCGATTTTAGCGCACATAATCCTTTAATACAGAAATAACACAGACCCACGGACAAACGGAACATGTTTATAAATCCAGAACACAATGTAATCCACCGAAAAGATATATATTCCTCACAACTCTACACGCACACATCAATGCCTTCTCAAGGCCTGCTGAATCTCAAATTCATAGACATTTAGTCCAGCTACTATCCACGGCTGGATCTCACACAATACGACCCACCCACTGGGTCGGAGCCTCTGCTTACTATGTAACCCACTCTGGGTTTTAGGACTGCATTCACAGCTCGGAGAATCACACAACACAGTTCTCCGTCGACTCCCGACTCATTCGGTGTCTAAAACTCAACTCCCTTGTCTTAAAACGACCTGACCCGTAGTCGGTCTCTGCTCTCACTTTCATCCATTCTTTCTCATGCCCGGTCACTCAACTCACTGTCAATGACCCAGGCTTATGTCATCACCCCCCTCTTAAAAGAAAACTTCGTTTTCAAATATTGGGAGACTAAAACTTACTAAACATGTGACCCAGACATATTGCCTGGGTAGCCCTAAGTATGGCTCCATCTCACTTTAGCTACCACCCTAAATAATACATCAAATGCTCATAGTACACTCCCATATTCCCCACACATACATACAACCATCTTTCTATCTTGTGTACCAATGCATGAACTAATACATCACATAATAATAATACATCATAGGAAACATCATATCTGTGTATCTGCAGGTCTATTAACATCTTCAAAAAGACACAAGCTATTTGTGTACCGACCATCAGGTGGTTCTTTTCTTGCATCAACCCACCTCTGATTCCTGTCGATGCTGTGTCTACCCTTCATATACCCATGCCTCATGTTTCCTATATCTTTAAAACATCTATTTGCTAATCCTGGTTCAGTGATGTCGTTAACACTCTTTTGAACTGCCTTAACTTTGCAATCTACATATTGTACCGTTACACTGGAGTCTCTGTTTAGTCTGAACTCTTTATTCAATCTTGGCCCATATACCTGGCACCTTGCTTTCTGCTGCATACGCCTTATGCCTATGTGCCCTGCACATGCACTATCCTGAGCTGTTCTAGTATATCGGTCTCTGTGTGCTAAAGGTACTGCTACTTGCCCACGTGCAGTTCTGCTATCTGAAAACCTGCGAGTGAGACCATTGTTCTTCCTTCCAAAGCACCATCTACCCTTCTTTGATTGCCTATGTCTCACTTTACCCCGCCCATGGAAACATTTGTCTGCCGTCTCATCTTGTCTGTGGGAGTCACTCCCACTATGTTTGAGATCAATTCTCACCTGCTCAGCTGTACTATCCTTGTCCTGAGTCCCTATGTTTACTTCAAGTGCCTCTTCTACCTCAGCTATACTCTCTAATTTAGGTTCTCTTGTGGTAACTACCTCATTACTGCTTACACTATATTTTTGGTCCTAATAAACTACTTCCTCTTCTGTACAAACTTTAACTCCTATAACATTTCCTATGATCAAATCAGCCACTGGTGAGTCCAAAACACACGCTGTCACTCTTCCAGTGATATATGGTGTTTTTACTGTTATTATGGCTAATGGGTAGAACTCTACTGTGCCGTTGAATGTTATGCATCTAATCTTTTTCCCTGTATAATCCGAGGGATCTATTAAACTTTTCCTCACTCCGATAGACGTACATCCGGAATCCCTAATTGTTAACGCTGGTCTATCATTGACGAATCCCTGATGCAGCTTCAGACTTCCTCCTTCACGCACTGCTGATCCTGCTTTCACTGTATGACCACATATTAGGACTGGCTGACTCTTTTTCAAAAAGAGGTTTGCACCCACTACAATCTTCATTGTTCAGCGTCTCAATTACTTGCGCTGCATTTGAGTGCTCTCTTTCTCTCATCCTACATTGATGGCTGACATGCCCCTTCTTTCCACATTTGAAACAGATGATCTCTTTCCTTGCGTTACTTGTTGGCTCACTGGCTGGCTGCACGTCACACTCCGCTGCCTTGTGTCTCCAGCTCCCACAATTCCAACATCCGGCACAACTGTTTGGACGTCTCTGGAAATTCCCTCTTCTATATGGGTACCGTCCTACTCTACCAACATTGTTTCCTCGGAAACCATTATCTTGAGGTTCTTGCTGCTCACCTTTTTGTGCTGAATCCACACTTTTCGCCCTTGGTCTGATGACTGGATTCTGGTCCTGTTTAGTGTACGCTGCACAGACTATTTCCTCACTAAATTGTCTACCAATAGATACGTTAGGATGTGCAGTGATGTAATTTTGCCCTAACTGTGACATTGTGTCTATGTCCTTTGGCTTACGTTCCTCAAAGAAAGCCACTAAGTTAGTATTACATGAAGCTAATACTTTGTCTCTTAACACTAAATCTACTAATTTATTAAAATCTTTCCCTACTTCTGCGAGCTCCATCCATTTGTTAAATGTGTTCTTTACTGTGTTAACAAAGTCTGTGAAATCTTGATTTGTCTCTGGCACTAACTGTCTAAACTTTGTTCTATATCCATGTTCAGTTAGTTGGAACTTTGTCAGCAAACGTTGACGTAAGATAGTGTAGTTGTTTCTTTCTTCTACAGGTAAATTGAACATGGTGTCTAGGGCCTTACCCGTAAGATACTCGCCCAGTCTAATAGCATACTCGCCTTCTGGGATGCCTAACACTTTCACTGATGCTTCGAATCTCGACAAATAAGATTTGAAGTTATCTCGGTCCGTAAAGTATGGCAGTTTTAATCGTTGTGATGACTGTGAAGGTCTTCTGTTTTCCTCACTTTGACCCTTCGAAGATAGTTCTAGTTTTCTGAGTGCAATTTCAGCTTCCATTTTAATCTTCTCTTTCTCGATTTCCACCGCATTTGTTTGTTTTAACTTTTCAAGTTCCAGTTGTGTCATTTCTAGTTTCAATTGTGTCTCTTTCTCTTCCTGTAGACGCTTGTTTTCCATTTCAGCTAACTTTACTTGTGTCTCTTTCTCTTCCTGTAGACGCTTGTTTTCTATTTCAGCTAACTTTACTTCCTGTAGACGTTTTGACTCGCGTTCATTATGCCTTTCCTCTCTTTCCGTCTGTTTTTGTTCTTTTGCTTTTGCATACTCCTGTAACTCTTTACCTTTCAGGCCTATTCGTTCACCTGCTTCAATATATTCCATTAAAGTAGGCATCTTGTACTTGTGGACACGTTGCTGTCTGTCAGCCAACTATAAATGTGACGACTCTGCTGTTAGTCTTTGTGTCACTTCCCTAAGTACACCAGCACTCCCTGTGTACGTAAATTCGTAGTGCTAAAATATCACTCTGTACTCACACAGTCACTCTATAAGCACTAGGTAGTGAGGGGGGAAGTATCACCTATACTCCCTCGCATATATATCCATGACCACAAGTTCATAAAGTCCCTGGAAATGTTGTTAAACATACATATAAATACATATACAAACAAATGGATGATAACAGTAAGTGGTGCCTATAAAACGCTAGACGCATAGGCTAGTGACACACATACAGATGATTACATAGAAATAAAAACCACTAACATTGACATGCCCATGTAAAAACACAACTGTGCGCGTAATATATAAATATAAACTGACACCGACCACTAGACAGTAGAAATGACGAAAGATCACAATAATAATATATATCCGACCACAACAAATATCATATGTAAATATAACGAAAAGAAGAAAGAGAAAGGGAAAGAAAAAAAATTATAGCATAAAAATACACACACAAATCTAACGTCAGAAAACTCGGCTCTAGATATTGGTTAGGACTATTCCAATGCCACTGCACGACACGCTAACTCATTAACGTTTTCCTTACAAACCAATATCTTAAGCACCAGAAATACCCACGTTTCACAAGGCCTATCCTGATGTAGATAGAGATCGCAAAAAGTGCCTATCAACAACTACATGTAATAACATATCCATATATATATATATATAATATATATATATATATATATATATATATATATATATATATATATAAGTAGACAAACGATAACGACAGTTAAGACGATGAGAGAGCAAACAAAATGTCCAACTGGTTGGCCGATAAATATGTCCTTATTGATCCGTCGCCAAAAGTTCTTAATTTAATAATTTTTCACAATATGCTGGGAATTTATATTGGTAAATGTTCCGAAATGTCTACGATATTCCAAATTTGTTGCGTGGTGACTTAATTTTACGTGGTGATCACAAGTTCAAACCGTCGAAAAAATTGAAGATGATGATTGATTATCCACAATGTTCTGTCTCGACACAGTCCGTCACGTTATTGTACTTTCCTTGGACGTGGTGGCCCCAAAGTAATAATCCAAACGTCTTTCTACCTTCGTTGCGGAGATGACACTTCGTTGTAAAATGTTTGCTCATAACAGATTAATGGTCACAAAGGGATTGAACACCTGACCCGTAGTCGGTCTCTGCTCTCACTTTCATCCATTCTTTCTCATGCCCGGTCACTCAACTCACTGTCAATGACCCAGGCTTATGTCAATGCAAAATAAGGCTAAGGAATAATATACTTAGGCCCTATCAATAATTGCTTTATCAAAATCAATAAAAGCACATTTAAAGCGCAGTAATGCGTAGAGTTCACGGAAGATAACACGATAGAACACTATCTCATAATCGTGCAAGACATATGACCAGGAACGTCAGAAACTGATAGGACTACTTTCAAGCCAGGGATACCATGATGACAATGAAAGAGTGCCTGCGGACAGACGGAGACAAGGACTTGCAAAAACTGGTCAATCAATTTATAGCAAGAACAGGGAAAGATATATAAACGACAACCACCGAATGAAGAGGACAGTAACCTTCAATCCGTTGAAACAACTATCAGTGATGACGAATAACCAAGGAAAGACCCTTAGGCATCGGAGAAGAGATGCAACGGGTCATACACCAGGATGGGAATAGAAAAAGATACCAAACACTCCATAAAGGAAGAACATACAAATATATTTACTACCAAATTAAACTCTTTAGACAAACAAACTAAACAGCTAGACACATAACCTCTACCCAAATAAAACAAAACAAATTAAATAAATAAATAAATAAATATGCCACCTAACAGATCCGATAAATAATTACCACAAACGAGTTAAATATATAGACAAATAAATAATCAACCCAGGCAGATAAATAAAGGAATAAAGTCGCGGATAAAATAGAAAACCACAGACAATAGATGCTCATAAACAAAAACAAAAACGATGAGAATCAGGAAAGGAGCGAAAATCTAGGCAGGAAATCAGCAGCCCACCATGAATGTCTGCACCCGATGAATGTCAGTTTGTACCTTTATTGTCCATGTTTTATGTACCTAAATTCCTTTTTTTTTTCGGACATCCACTTTTTTCCATTGTGGTGGATGTCCGGAATGCCCTGAAAGGGCCAGTGGACTGCGGCATGGTCTGGACGGGATGTGTGTGGTTTGGCTCCTCCCTGGAGGACCTGGAAGGAGGGAGACGAGATGAGCGATCCCTCTTGGTGGCAATAACACTATCACGGGCGGGAACGAGAGAGACTAGGACAAAGATCAGCACCGGTATCTTGGGCCTGCATATGAGATAATCAACAGGAATGGATTGACAACGGCTTGGACAGACGAACCAGAGAAGGACTTAAACACCCCCCCCCCCCAAAAAAAAGGACTTGATGGACAACCAGACCCCCCACCCAACGTCACAGACAGTGACTGCGCACAACATAAGTCAGGTTTTACTGGCACATAAATAAAGTAATAATCTACGCACTATGAACCACTGCTATTATAACCGATGCCGCACGGGCTGGTTGAAACAAGGTGGAAAGTTTAGTTTTTTTTTACAAATTGGATGGACGGACGGCAGTAATGAACTCCTTCAACACTAACTACCAATAGACGTCATATATATATATATATATATATATATATATATATATATATATTATATAATATATATATATAAGATGTTTTAGAATTAAAAACCCTTAGATGAAAACGAAAGTAAAAAGTGTAACCATTAACCTTACCTTCGTCAAATCAAGTTTTGCTGTGTAAGCTAAATTAGTAATATCTACATCAGTAAGTAGTTTATACAAATTTTCGAAAATACAAAGTAGTTCTAAGCCGTTATGCAAATGTACAGTCATTCAATGACACGTCGACAAATTAGCACTATTCACAATTGTTTTCACTAGCAGACCAAAACGGAAGTGAATTTGTCGCTACACATTAGTGCGTTACGTAGCACAAACATATCCCAGAAAAGACAAAAAATAGCACAAAAAAACCTTGACGAAAAATAACAAAGAGCAAAAAAAAAACTGGGTGGGGGATATTTTACCCCCGGGTTGTGGGACCAAGGTTAAATAATGTGCGATTCAATATTACATTTGCGATTTGCTTATGCCATGCAATTACTCTACCGGGACAATATACGCATTTTTCTTGAGGACTTGTGGTGCCCCCCAAATGCTTGGTGCCCTAGGCACGTGCCTTGTTTGCCTAATGGTTAATCCATCCCTGGCTACCATACACTTATGCCATGTTTACTGGCATTGGACAGATGGTTATTTGCATACAACATGCCAGGGTCGTGCGGTAGATTTTCTCAGTATGACGCAAGTCTTTTAAATGCCGCCACTCAAATGTCGCCGAAATGCAGCCCCTTAAACGATGCACTACCTGCACCCATGGCTTCGCGTAACTCTGATCGGGGGGCTAAACGGGTATTCCATTTTTCCCAAAGGTGTCCCGTTGGCTAGTGGATGGAAGGAGGCACCTTATATTAAATACAATATATTAGATAATCAAATTGAAAGCAAAATAAAACTGAAAAATTAGTATGAAAAGAAGAAATATGCATCTTTATTGAGCACAATATTGTTTGACACTTTTATATTCTTAAATCGTTTTCCTTATTTCTGTTTATATTTTGTAACTCTTATCTGATAGTGATTTTATTTTACAGCAAATCATTTTACTCTTTTATGCAAAAAGCTATCTGTGCATGAATATTCTTTTACTTATTGATCTAAAGACGCCTGAGCCTGAGTCCAATGTCTTGTAGGTATATATGCAAGCATTCATTAGTTATTTTTTTGCTGCTTATAAAGTGTTCCTGTGATCAGGCTCTGGTGAAAGTAACAATTTCCTGATGTCTGTAAGAGTTGAACATTCAAAGAGGTGATGTTTGAGACTCATAAAGGAATGTGTAAAGCAGACACTTTGAATGAGCTGTGGTCGCAGTCACCTGGTGAATGTTAAGTGCTATATATTGTGTTCTGTCATCTTTGGGTTCAGGACCTGGAACCCTTCTGGTGTCTCCAGTGGTCTATTCAACTACTACTGGCACCATGCCATCTTGACGACTATAGCATATAACCTGTCCCTAAAACAAAGCCTGGGCTGAATTGCAGAACTATGAGTTGCCCATGCACCGTGATCCCTCTCTCGGACTGCCACGTTTACTCTAGAGAAAAGATAACACTTGTTGCTGTATATAGTTGTCTTCTCTGGAAATTTGCTTTGCAAGTTTGTCTGCCTTGCCATTACCATGTATGTAGGAAAATAATCAGGGATTCACTTCATGATTATTCTAGTGTTGTGATGTGTAGCTATCAGGGCCGAAGATAAAGTTTTCTGGTCAAGTTCAACTTTGTTCTACTCACCGTTTTCTAGAGCCAATTCATTCATTATTCATTCAGTAGCATGTCCTTTGCAGAACCTCGCTCCCATAACAACCTTCCGGAAAACTTCTCGATCACAAGCAAGATGTCCCGCGTCCGATACACCCATCTGGATATCATCTGCCACATCCTGCACCCATCTTCTCTTTGGCCTTCCCCTTCCTCTCTTCTCAGGCATATACTCCTCCATTATTATTGTCTCCAAACTTTCATGATGTTTCAAGTGACCAACATATTTCAATTTTCTTTGTTTTATCGTCTTTATCTAGAGCCAATAGAGCAGACAATTAGTCAGTCAAGATAAAGATCTTCTGGGTCTGTGAAGGTTTTGCCACAAAAATAGTTCTCAGGTGTGATAATGCTTTCTTTAGGACAGTTATTTATGCCTCACAATTTTAGCACACCTTTCCATATGTTTTAAAAGGCTTCCCTGATGAACTGTCTGGGTATCATTTGTAAACTTCACAGATAGTGGATTAACAGCAGATCCATCTGTATATACATGCATCGATTCTTCCAAGCCAGAACAGTTTCAATGGTTTCTTGAGATCAACACCAACACTTGATTGTGTTAGCGCTTGTTTCGGTTCCACCTGTTAATCTGGCATAGATTTTCAGCTAGACATATGACAGGGTCAGGGGCAATGGTCAGATTATTACATCTATTAATAAAGAGCCGCAAAGCTCAGAAGCAATCAGTATGATGGATGGAGGTATACGAGGAGGCAACATCTGAAGTAAAGACACGGTGTTGGTTAAACAGAGGTGAAAATAATGGACTCAAACATCACTACAGTGTGATTTGTACACCCCAGGTATGATAGATAAACCTCTATGTTCAGAAATGCCGCATTTACATCCGAGAACATATTTCGGTTCACTTTTGATGGACCATGTAGAGAAATTACAGAAGAAGGAATGAAATCTCTATAATAAAGAATGATAGAACCACATTGCAGAGCAGACGTGAGAGGACCGCAAGTGTGAATTGCAATTAAAACCGCCCAGGCATGACGCAAGCTGTGTTATCAAAGAGTTGTAAACACTGGCAGTGAAAACCGAGAGCCTAATTGCTCCTTTGACACGACTCAAGGTGCTACACAGAGCTAGGAAAACCCCTCAACCACAAAGACAGACTGCCCACAGTCACAGGTGTGAAGGTCAGTGGTTCAGAAAGAATTTATGACTGGACATGCCGGGTGTTAGAAAGATAATAAACCATTCGGGCTGGATGGAGAAATTAAGTGTTAGGTGTCTGATGCTGGCAATTAAAGCAGGACTGTGGGAATATGAATAGTGGCTTCAAACAAGACAGGAAGGCGCCAAGGAGATAATAGTGTCTGCCAGACTTAGTATAAAAGCGCATGCTAAACCTGTTTCCTTTAGAATAAGTCAGACATTTGAACAGGTATGAACTCTCCTTGTATACGTTTGTATCCCTAGTAATGTTAGTTCTCAGTAACTAGTTAAGTATTTTAGATGTATGTACTGATTTTCAGGCTATATCTGACCTAGGTTATTTCAAGAACTATCATTGTCTCAGGTTACTTGAGTGTGCACTATTCTTTCTCAGTTCAGTGTACAATATCATATTGCTATAAGGGTTATTCTTACGATACAAGTAGATACCTTTTGTGAGGCAGACTTTTGACTTTCATTTATCATGTTAGATGTCTATGGAAACTATTAGTTTCTCAGGGGTTGTAGATAATCATGTTACTACAATTTTTGCATTTCATACTATGTATGTAGGAATATGCCTAATGTTTAAGTATATGTTGGATGTATGTATTTGTAACTCCATATGAATATGTGATGCTAGGACTATGCTTCGTACATATTCTTTTTATGTGTATACGTCTCATTTCGTATACAAACAACATAACCCATGCATTATGCTTTTATGTTAAATATCATTGTATGTCTAAGTTGAATGGGTATATTTTATGGGTATTCGATGGAATACATTTATTGGGCATATTGCCTATTAATTGCGTTGGAAACAGTAGAGTAATGGTACAGACATTACCCACAACTGGTATAGGGTATTTGGTGCTTAACCCTTTCAGTGTGTTGTGGGCGAGCGTACACGGTAACTCACGGGGATCTTTCACAGAGCTGATCACGGCTTGTAAGCCCGGATGATCAAGTACTATTAGGATACCATTACCTACCCTGTGAGCTGCTAAACCAACTTTGGACGGAGCGGCTGTACAACCCAGAATGTCTGTATTAGCGACATGGACATAGGACGGCAGAAATGTAATAAGTACAGGATTGTGAGACAATTGAAAAGTCCGTCCCAGACTAAGACAGTAGGAAAGAGATATGTAGGGAGAAAGAGGATAGTAAACGCAGTAGAGCTGGAAGATAAATTTAGCCAGACTGGTCATTGTATATGGTGTGATAAGATGTATGTATTACTTAGGATTGTACTGATGTAGAACTAGATATAACACATTCTTGACTATTTCTTCCAAGCTCTAAATAAGAGCACCTAGGTATAAATACCAAAACTAGGGACTACCAGGTAGTGCCAGGACTGACAGGCGTCAGAAGACCGGCAATCTGTTTTCTACTGGAGAGTGGAGATCTGACCATAGCTGCTTCGCTGATCTGAACATAACTGCTGTTAGCGGACATCTCTTGGAGCCCGGACACGGATCCAGAGTTATGTATTTTATATTCATCATTTCATTTCATGATTACTGTAGTGCATAAACTTATATGAGTTCACCATCATCATATTGACACTCATCATTTGTGTAATGATTACGGATAGACAATAAATGTTGTAGTTTGTTTTAACTCATAGTTCAGTTGTTATACTTTTAATTCCAATTGTGCATACGTGTTGTGTGTGTACATTGATGGGGGGTGGGGGTTAATTAATTACCAGGGAAGGGATAGCAGTTGGAGGGGATAATTTGCACTGCCTAGAAATCCATCTGGAGATGTAAACCTAGTCACCTAACTTTTCCTGTTCCCACTCCCTGGGAATATTTAGACCAGCTAATTACGAGTCACTTGTAGCTGTACTCTTGATATTAATGGGTTTAATCTGTAGTTCAGCCATATAGATTTTGTCCTTAGTCAGTTTCTGACTATTTGGGGTTGCTCGCCAGTGAATAATACATTCGACTAGGCGGTGGCGCACCCCCACTTCCAACAATTGTGGTCCCAGTCTGGTATCAACAATTGTCACTTCCGACAATCATGCTGATCACCTTTACTTCCCAAGACATTACCTGGTACCCATTTTTGGCTCCGTCGACTTCGGAGCCCAGGTCAATTTTAAAAATCTGGCCTAATGTAGATTTAAACCCATGACCAATGGGCCAGTAGACCAGCATTTAGATACTATGCTGCCTCAGTCCCCAAGAGTTCAAGTAGAGTTACGATATTAATAACAACACCCTTAGGCTGGTTTCCACTCACTTCAATAGCAACGATCACCGTAAGTTTTCCAATGTTAAAGTTACAGCTATGTGACCATGCTCATCGGGTGACAGACCCCCAAAACCCCTAAAATCCATTCCTCTTGATGGGATGCTTACCATATGATCATAACACCCAACACAGCTTTATCTTATATTATCTCGTTCCTCTTGTATCTTGAGGTGTCGAGGTGAAGCATAACTGTGAAAGAGTGCCCGTTTTTGGGCTTCAAATATTGAGATTCACATAGACTCTGCTATTCTCTCTGTCCATCATTTACATGGTCGGTCTCTTCTTCTGGTTCCATTTAGTCTGTACATCATTGCTTGCTGTGGTATACTGTTATTTGGTAGCCTAGTTATGTGTTCAAACCATTTAACTAGCTGTTTTCTAACGAAAATCTAGAGCTGTTATAACCCCTACTTATATGCAATCATGCTTCATTCTTTTTCTTTGAGCAGTAGGAAAAATCCCCCGCCAGCTTGCTAGACCAATTGTAGGTTTAGAACATGAAAATCTGAGCAAGGGGAGTCCAGTGACCTTGCGGTCATGGTTTCCCGGTCTACACCAACTTTATCAGCATTATTTCCCTCCTTTATTTGCAATCCCTCTATTCTACCAGTTGTCTCTCCTTTCCTAGTACTATATTATAGTTTTCGACACTCCTTTCTCTTCTTTGGCCGTTCCAGATGATCTGCAGTGCATGATGACATCTTAGGTGTCTTGGTTTATCATGTTAAATAAGAGGTTAGCATTGCCGTGTACTGGGCATATAAGGATAGCACTATCTTTCTGAGTTGTAGAATCTTCACCAGTTGAATAGCATGACTGATTTTACATGTACAGCAACCAATTTCTTTCTTCAACGAGCACCACAATACATTAATTAGCCTTCCCAGGGTTGGCCACTGAATTGGTTTCTTCATACCACTCCTCTAGCTTCTTCAAAATCCTTTGTGTAGGGTGTGTATTCTTAATGACTGTGGGGTGTTTGAAAATATTGCCGTTCCAAGTTGTATTCACCCTCTATGGGGTTAATGCAACATAAAAGGTAAATACAAAACTGAGAACTGCAATATTTTTAAAAAAAACCACAGTAATTAAAAATACACCCTGTATTTGTTGCTCATATTTTGACTGTTTGAACCAGTCCAATATAGCAAGACATCATCTAAGTATGCCAACATTCATCGTATTCCAGATTATGTATTTGGCTAATTTTGCTGTACATATGTTGAACAGCACTGGTGCTAATAGTGAGCACTGGCATAGCCCAAGATATATACATATTGGTCCTGATGTACAAGGTCCCAATTGGAATATAACTATACTTTAATTCATTGTAGCGTGATCCAGTTTAACAGCAAAGGGTCCACAGTACAATCCATTAAGTATTATATAAGGTAAGAGAAGTCTACACCATTATATACATCTTCAAGATCTATTACCACAGAAATTCTTTTTTTTTTTATCCGCTTGAAATGTTATTGTCTATATCTGCAGTGATATCTCTTGTATAAACCTCAGACTTGTTTGGTTCTTTCAGTGGTCCATAAAGTTTATCCTCCACTGTTGTTTCTCTAGTCCAGACTTGCCTAGAATGTCATATTTAGGGCAGTCTTGGAGTGTGTGATCTGCTGTCTGTGGTGCCAATCCACATGCATGAATGACTAATTTGTCAGTGTTAAATTTTGTATACATGTGTAATTGAGTGTGTTCTGTTCTGAGTTGCAGAATAATGATTTGCTCAGGTCTGTCCATAAAACAGTAACTGTCTTTTTCTGGTGGCTTTCTGAGTAATTTGATGATTCTTATCTTTTAGTGGCATGTGAAAGGTACATCAGGTTGTTCTTCTATTGCTCATTCCTTAGCTAATAGATCAGCTCTTTCATTTCTGGACACTTCACAGTGAAATGGCATCTAATATATGGTGACTTTACGCTGGCTGCCTGTACAAAAACTGTTTTTGCATCTGTCAGTAGCACCAAAGGTTGTGTAACATGACTAGCATTTAGTAATATTTTTGTTACTATCTTGATTGCATGGATTATTACATCATAATTATGACAACTTTCCTGTTGGTACTCTGGCAGTTTCCATATTATTATTTGAATATTCTATGTACACCCCTCTCCTCCATCTCTAACTACATTTTGTGCTGACCCGATTGTATAGACTCGGATCCAGAGGTTATGTGGGTATTTTTTCATCAAGGAAACAGAGAATGGTTGCACATTGTTTTGTTCTTCCTTTTCGAATATTCCTTTCACTTTTGTCTGGACTTGTACTGATAGTCTGTGCCCCCCCCCCCCTTTACACCTCCATGGAGTTCATTTTGAGATAGTTTACAGGGGGATACCAACTGCAGGCAGATCAGTGGTTCTGTAGAGTCGTTTGACCTGGTGCTGAGTTGTCAGGAAACTCTTTCAGGTTTTTGCTAGTGGTTCTAGATAACTATGTAACCTGACATCGGGTACATTGCAAGTCTGCATACTGACACTGAAATCCCTAACAACCCATGGCATTTCTACATCACTCAATTACTTGATGTGACCATACAGTATGCTGTCAGTCCTGTGCTGTCCTTACTTCTTCACAATGCAAACGATATCCTTTTCTGAGACATTTCTTCAAATATTTTATCATTTACATTGTCCTAACCATCATAACCAGACATTCTCTAATTGTTAGTTATGCATTCCTATCATCTTTACTTAGCTGGACTTCTTCTTCTTATAGCATGCTGTGTGGCATTGGTGATCATGTCTGTCCACAGCCCTCTGTCTCGTGTCCTGCTAATAATTTCTGATACTGATGTTCCTTCATGCCATGAAATCAAACTGTGCAACATCTTCTCTCTTTGCCTCCTCATCCTCTCTATATTTCCCACTGTCATGACATACTCCAGCTTTCTCCTTCTCATGACATGTCCAAAGAAGGTGGACTGACTTTTGATGCCAGTAACCAATTCTATTTGTGAGTTAACTTCTTTCAAGATATCTGCATTACTCTTTCTATCCTATAGTGTTCTCATCATTCTTATTTAAAACCACATATCCACTGCCTCCACATATTTCCTCACTTGTCTGCTAACTGTCCATGATTTACTTCCACACATCAATATTGGCTCAATAGAACTCTAAGAACTTTCATCCTCACTTCGAGTGACAAAGATAAACTGCAGAGAATATTCTTCATCTTGTAAAATGCTGCCTTTGCTTGGGTTATTTCCTTAGCGTCCTTAATACATCTTCCATCTTATGTTATTACAAACCCAAATAATTAAATACATTGACTTGTTTCAGATTGGTTCCATGCACTTTGATGTTGCACTTGAGTATAACATTTTTTCTTTGCAATGAAAATTACTTCTGTCCCTTGTTTTGACTTTCTGTTGTAATTACATCTGTCATCTCTTGTAACTGCATTTAATTTTCTGTGACCAAAATCAAGTCTTCGGCATGACACTGATTGTTTACATTATGCCCACTAACTGACATTCCTAGTATGTCTTGTAAGGATCTCACTGTACAAATTGAAAAATCAGGTGATAATACACAACCTCATCAAATAGCTAGTTTAATGTGCTGAAAAGTTCCCAAATGGTTGTCAATTCTTATTGCAGCTCTTTGTTGCCAATACATTTTCTTCATTATTCTGAAATCTTTGCCATCAATGTTTCCAACATCTGTGAAATTCTTAGATTTAGACATCTTTGTGGTAACATCCATTAATAGTGGTCCCCATTTGTCAGCTGTGTTTGTAACTTGTCAAGTGTTCAGATTAATTTGTTGCTATGTGACTTTGTTTTTAAGGTGACTGTTATATGAAAGTACAGCAGGAGTATAAAGTCAGACACATCACTATTTGTTATTTTACCAGTATCTGTATTGAATAGGTATCTTGTAGCATAATCTAGACACTTTACTATTCCAGTATAGGTGTATTGTTGAAGTATATGTTGGTCTCGTATACAACAATATTCTAGCTGTCTTGTGCATTTTAAATTCATATTTTCTCCCCAGCTAATTTCTTATATACAAACAATTGTGCAAATTTCTGAGCTGATTTTACAACTTATCTCACCCACTTATTAGAATTAAACTGGCTCTGTGCTGAAGCGTTACGGACGCAATTCATAATCCTGCATACTGCATTCAATACACAGATGCTGGCGATTTGGCAGCAGACCGCCTAATGTTGGTTTCTATACAAAGGTATGAGTGCTTTGCTTTGCTTGCGTTTGCTGGCTGTGAAGTCCTGTATGTCGGATGGTGACATCCTGTTGTCCAACATCAGTGTGATGTCATACCGGACTGAGGTTTGCGTGAGTATTCGTTGCCCCATGTCTGACTTATTGGTGTGCAGACTGGTGGTTCCTCACCGTGCACGCAGACACTCTCCGACTTCGGAGGAATCAGTGATCCTACTGACGTTAGCCAGGACCCCGAAGGGACCTGTTGCCCAGGCGCGAATAGGACGTGTCAGTAGGTCTTGGTCAATATAGAATCTGGCCTTAGTGCCTTGGAAACACCTCTGTGTCCCAAAAGGTATGAGCGTCTGTTGTTTAGAAAGCAATGGCAAATTAATGAACGTGATCGTGCCAAGAAATCACAGTGTTGACTGCAACATCCTGTAAAGGATATGCAACTAACTTTTTTTTTAAATTTGGAATTTAGGTAAACACTATGCAAAGAAACTTGGTTTTCCTAATGGACAGTCACACACTTTTACTAGAATACACTACAATATACATTTACACATCATATTTTCAGGAAATACTAATTAGTTCTTTAATTACAGCTACATACTATCATGACCTAAATATCAGATTTCATTACAATGAGTCAGAATTGGGTCTAATTACAAAAAAAAAAAAAATTTCGAATAAGCAATAATAAGTATTACTAGAAGCTGAGAACTTAATAAAAGACTTACATCAGCAACTGAAGTGTAAAAATTAATAATTGCCATGAAACTAAAATCAAAGACAGAAAGATATACAAATGTTGGTATGAAGGAAAAAGGTACAGATAATGGAACTAAAGCAGAAACAATACCAAGTTATCATCAGAAACTTCTATTCTGGTGAATCCATCTCTGCGTGGACACAAAACTATTGAAATTTACAAAGATAAGACTGCTTCAATTAATTAAAACTATATTCATGTTTAATGATATGTTAAGACAAGCTTACAGGATGGAACGCATCACCCAAGAATAGCTGAACAACTGACAGTGTATTATCAAATTGGAGTAGATGAAACAAAAAGTTCACCCTTGGCTCTCTAGTTGCCTGAACGGGAATTTCAATCTACTTGAATGAATGTGAACCAATATAACTTATTACTACGAGTAAAATGAACATGAACTGACATAATTGATTTCTACGAGAAATAACATTTACTATATTCTTTGTCTTTAGGCGAATCATAATGTATTATGTGAAAAACCTTTATGAGGATAACAGAGGGGAACAGTATGATATTAGATTTAATAATGAAGGACCGCCAGCTTTGGAGATGGAGGTTCGAAATGTTCTTAAGC
Source organism: Cepaea nemoralis (assembly GCA_014155875.1). NCBI lineage: Eukaryota > Metazoa > Mollusca > Gastropoda > Stylommatophora > Helicidae > Cepaea > Cepaea nemoralis. The sequence continues at coordinate 390,174 of JACEFZ010007167.1, forward strand.
ATATGAAAGCTGGCAAGGGCCCCGGTGCAGATAATATCACAACAGAAATGATTAAGGCTTTAGAAGAATATGGAATAGATCAGGTCACCACATGATACTGACGATATAACTTCTGAATTATGTAACTCGGTATTTATTGCAATCCCAAAGAAATCAGGAGCCTTGGAATGCGATCAACATTGAACAATTAGTATAATGAGTCACATCACAAAGATTTTGCTACGAATTATCATGCAAATTGTGAGAAAGAAAATACAACCTGAAATAGGGGAAGAACAATGTGGATTTGTAGAAGGAAAGGGTACAGTAAATGCTGTGTATATGCTGCGAACAGTTATTGAACGTGCTATAGAAGTAAACAAGGATATACATCTTGCTTTATTGACTATACAACGGCTTTTGATAGAGTTAGACATGCCAACATGGTGTATATGCTTGCAGATCTACAAATTGATGGGAAAGACCTTAGACTTATAAAAAAACATACTGGAAACAACAAGCTGCAATAAGGATTGATAATGAAGTGGGACAATATCAGCCTATTAAGAGAGGTGTTAGGCAGGGATGTGTAATGTCTCCAGATTTTTTTTCCCTATGCAGTGAAAATATTTTCAGAAATGTAGAAGATATAAATGGAACCAGCATTGGAGGACGAAACGTCAATAACATTAGATATGCAGATTATACAGTATTGATTGCAGACAATGCGCAGGATCTGCAACAATTAGTAGATGCGGTTGTTGTACACAGTGAGCAACTGGGGTTAGAATTAAATTGTGAAAAAAAAACAGGTTATGGTCGTCACTAGGAAGAACGAAATACCACAATGTAATATACAAGTAAATGGGAATATTCTTCAAAAGTGAATCGGTACAATTATCTCGGAACAGTCATAACATCTGATGGGAAATGCCTTGAAGAGATTAGAACAAGAATCGTCATGGTGAAAGTAGCCTTTAGCAAGATGAAAAACATCCTGACCAATAAAAAGATGTCAATTAAAACGAGAAAAAGAATGTTGAGGGGATACATAGAGCCTGTTCTTTTGTATGGATGTGAAACTTGGACAATGAGCAGTCAAGCTGAAAAACATCTGATGACTGCAGAAATGTGGTTTCTGGGGAAAATGCAAAGAATACCATGGACAGACAGAAAAACCAGTGACCAAGTACTACAGGAGACAAATGAAAATCGTAAATTGATTAGAGAAATTAGACGTAGACAGTCAATATTTTATCAATGGATTGGAGAACTTCGTGTTAACTTGCAAGATCAAAGGGAACAGACCAAGAGGAAGACCGAGAGGAAAAATACCTGGATTGCTTGGCCATATGACATGGACGAGACAGGAACATTGAGCTGATCCACGACTCTGGTGAGTGAAATGGCGAGTCATGACCGCCAACACTTTGCGGTATGGCACATGATTGATTGATTGATATTCTTTGTCATGTGAGCATGCTTGTATTATTTCATCGATCTGAAGAGGTATAATTGACATAAATAAAGGAATACTCTAAAAATGTCAAAGGGTTTTATCATGTAAATAACGAAAAGGATGGTCTGTGAAAACGAGTCATAACATTTTAATGGAACAAGCTCTGCTAGGGCAGGTTGTGTTCATCAACTTGTACAGACACGTTAACTCTCGTTGTTCAGCCTTAGATTACCAGGACCAACTTCAAACATCAGGTGATGCAAGAAAGAGAAAACTTGCTGTTGCACACCAACTGCTGTTTGAAATGTTCTTGATCTGTCCTGCAATGTTTTCATGGTAGAGACATATTCATCCCAACAGTGATTCTTGACAATATTACAGGAGGTTCAGGACAAGTATTATGGGCAGCAGGAAACAACAGTGTAAAACTATCATAAAAATGTTAAACAACTGCTGAAAAACTGTTTCATTAAAAAAAAATTAGAGACTGAAATTAATGACTTACCACTATACTGATCAGATTTTATAAATGTTTCTGCTGTGTAGATGCCTTTACCAAACATGCCTCCTTCACTGGAAACTCGAGGATCAATGCCATTGGAAGCAATACCTTCAGGAGACTTTGTGCCATAAAATAAATAGTGCTCATTCACTTCATAATAGAGTTCTTCTCTCATAAAGTCCTTCAGGTTCTCTGTTGTTTTGATTCTTCCTGTTGACCTTGGAATTTTCCTAACATCAGGACAGATATGATTTTGTGAACACATTTTCTTAAAAAGTTGCTTCCTCTGTCCAGAGTATAATTCAAAAAGGCTCATATTCTCTATTCTTTGTATGTCTAACACTTTAATTTTTCTGTGTGATAGTCCAACAGCATCACTGCCTTGGCCAACATAATTTGGATCCCAAGTTTTATTTATTAGTTTTTTAATGGCTTCCTTAGTCTCTGAGTCAACACTTACTAAATATGTCTGTTCCTTTGGTTTATGAGAACTGAAAACGCCTGTCAGTGTTTTCAAGAAACTTGTTTCTGGATTTAAACTATTTAGTTTCCAGTAAGATGGAAAAATTTCATCACTTTCAGCTGCATGTTTCAAAAATTCACAGGTACCTCGCTTTGGGGCTTTAAATGACTTTATTCGATTCTTTGGCAAATGAGGTGTTAGGCCATAAAGTTCTTCACTAATGGTCTTAGAAACTGTTCCAACCTGTTCCTTCTCTCCTTTGAGGATGAATCCTGCCTTTTTTGTCTTGGGATTGGGAGAGCTTTCAATCCACACACATGATTTCATAGCCTTTTGAAGGATACGATGGCGGGAAATCCTTTGGCCAAAAGTTAACAATCTCTTGGTTGAAATATTCTGTGTGTACACATACTTTTAAGATTACTTTTTTAAAATCTGACCATATATTTTCTATGCCACTACCACAAAGTGCTGCAATACTGATTTCTGCACTACTTGAACTTTTAAACTCATGTTGTAATACTTCAACAACAGCCTCTTCACTGTCACCTTCTTCATCATCACTGTCTTCATCACCTGAGTTGGTTTCATAAGGCTCTGTGTCTAGCTGCTGTGCTTTCTTTGATGTTCCCATTTTGAAAGACTCTAAGCTTGGTAGCTTATGAAAAACAATACACTGTTTGGTAACTTCAAAAGTATAAATTTGCTTCTTCATTTTATCAGATGCAAATCCTTTTGTAATCAGCATCAGCTCTTCGGGTTTCTTAAATTCAGACCTCAGATCCCAGGATTTCACCATCACTTTTGTTTGCAATTCTGTCAGATTTCTGTGTACCTGTTGTATGACCTTTCTATCTCCTTTAAATTTTAAGTCTATGTTATCTTCTGTGGACGAATAATCAACAATCTTAACTAATTGCAAACACTGTTTGATGTTATCTTCATAGAATTTATGAAGCAATTTTGCATGCAATCCTCTGACAGCAAATGATTTTTCATGATCCACAAGGTCAGGCATTTTAATCTCTCTGATTGACTCATAAACATCATCCTTGATACCTTCAACATAAATTTCTGTTTCCTTATCATTCCAGGAAATTGTGATAAGAAATTGTTCTTCTAATAAACATTTTAGGAACAGCAATTTCTCTGTGGGTATTTCTGCATCACATGTAATAGTTTCCTTATAATGTAATTTGTCATTTAGAAAATCCATAGCATCTTTTAAGATTTGGTCACTTTTAGCAACTACTGACAAAAATTTATCATGGATGAAAACTTTGGCTCCATTCAGGTGATTGTTTAAACTCAGAAGGTACTGTTTACCTTTTTCTTTGCACAGAATGGAATGCATGGCTGGACTAATTTCCAGTGGTCCCTCCTTCAACTTCTTTAGTTCTTTCAATAATTTTAATTGCTGATCTTTGACACTTTCCGATTTTCCCACAACAACAGCAAGACTTCCATTAAAATAAACATGGCAATCTTCAAAATTTCCAAAACAATGTGGCAAGAATTCTTTCTGATAGCGAGTCATTTCTATTTCTTCAATACATAGTGTTGACAGTTCATCTTTTTTGGCAAGTTCAACTTGTTTGACAAATTCTTCTTCAAGCAGCTTTATTTTTGCAAATTTTTTTGCAAGTTCACTTGCCAAATTGTTGTTACATTCCTGTACAGCTTTCTGAAATACGTCTTTATTTGCAGGTAAATTATGGTTGCAACTTGCATCTTGTGTCTCTTCTTGCGACCTTATTCTTTCTACGAAACTAGATGATGTGTCCTGATCATTTATTTCCTCATTTTCTTCATATGATTTCCTTCTTAAAGATGTTCCCTTGAGATCTCCTCTCAGTGCTTGAGCACCTCTTCCCCTAAATCCACCTCTGACAGAAGATTTTTGTCTTGACGTAGCAGCAGCAACTTTATTTTGGTCTCTGTTGATTCCCTGATTTAAAGCAGCCCCAAGTGTTCCATACTCTCCATCTGAATCACTCTCTTCTGAATTATCTGTTTCTGATTCATCATCATCATAATCTTTATTTTTATTTTCGTTTTTAACTTCTTCATTATCACTTTTATCTGTCTTTTCTTCCGTGTCTTTGTCTTCACCATCATCTTCTTCATCGTCATCTTCTCCTGTTTCTTCTTCTGTATCTTCTTCCATTTTTTTCTGTGCATCGTCTTCCATTTCTTTTTTCTTCTGCAAAGTTGATTGTCTCTTCTACTTTATGATGTATCTGCTATCCAATGTATTTATGAAAATTATTGTAACGTGTAGGAACAGAAATGTGATAGTCTACAGATGGTAAAGGCACTAGATCACTGCTTTCCAAGATTTTCTCGACTACTGCAAAAATAAAAAATAAATAAAAAATTAGTCAATCACATATACAATTTGTGTTAAGTAAAAAACACAACAGTATATATATATATGTCATCATCTTACTCTTATCTAAATAATGGTTCAGGTTCATACAGGCAACAATACACTGTTCGCTAGGATATAGAACATTTATTGTATACAGTGTACAGTTGGCGCAGTGGGTAAACAGACCCGCGCTCTCTTATATTACATATCACAGATAGTTAATCATCAAACATATAGTTGTCATACAACAATCTAGCACACTATCTAGCCTAAGTATATCTATGAATATCTATGAGTCCCTCTCAGGCAGGCCTTGTTGTCTCCCTCCAGTCCGTTTGTCCTCTGCCGGTCTCCGCGTGTCCTAACTCGACACGGGCGGTAACTCTGTCCGAGTTCCTCGTGGACCCCGCATTAGGCGGGCCACATCAGTGTCCACGGAATCATGGACTAGGTGACCAACTCTTTCGAGAAGGTTCTCGATTACTCGGGTCCTGCGCGACTCAATGGTATCCCTTGGGCTGGAGTTGCAGCCCTCTACTCTATATGAAAGTGAGGCGGTGACAGGATCCCCCCTCCCCCCTGATATGATTGGTTGTTGGGTAATTAGATCCATTCTAATTCTGTCACCGAATCACATAAAGTTGGTGTTTGTAGTTTGGTGGATAGTAACCTGGTAACCTACCTACTAGCACCAAAAACTCATGTATTCTACCATACAACACTTCTCTGATTTGGTGCAGAGATCCCTGTCTCTTGTGTGCTTAAATATGCTTATCAGACCGAAGTTACGTGGCGTTTTAGTAGTTGTATTTACAACTCGCCCTTCTCATAGTACCCGAAATGGTACCCAGACAAATAACCCCTATATAAAAGAGGGTTAACAAGACCGAAGTCTTGGCTAAATAAGTACACCTTCAAATCTTGATCTGTGTGTGTATTTCTATACACTTTTACTCCCGTATGTCATATAATGCTAAATATGTAGTTACCTTGTTCTTTTATCCCCCTCAGACTACATGTGTCCCTGTTGGCTTGTTAGTGTGTTAACTAATAAGTTGATGTTTCTAATAAAGTGACTGTATTTTAAATTGATAGTGTTGAGTTTTGAGGTTTGTGTAACGTGTGTGCTGAATGTGTGGTGTAATTCCAAGCGTCACGAGTTGGGATAACCAAGTAGTGGTGCTTAGATGTATCCTAACTGCTAAACTAAGTATATTATAATAACTACTAAATTAAACTCACTATTAAAATAAGTTCTACACATGTATTGACAAATTAGACAAGTCATGCACTTTTACATGGAAGACGCAGACAAATTACAATGAATACGTTTTGCGTACAATTTGTCCGCCAAGTGTATCGTTCTCTCATTTAATCCTTTCACGCAGTCATTCACTCATCTGACATTCAAAATAGTAATTGGCTAAAATATATATTTAAAGTTGAGGTAAGCGTTATTGCCCTTAGAAAAAATGGGCTAGGCGATATTTGCCCTTTAAGAAAATACGTACTTTTTGTACGATGAATGAAAAATAGGTTATAATTTAACTAGAGACACTTGTATAGGACGGTTATTTAGGCTATGAATGGTACCGTCTGTAATATTAAAGTAGAATATGTACAAGTTACAGGTTAACACAATTTATATACATCATTAATGGAAATATAATATATATTTAATAGTAAACTAATTAATTACATAACTCCAACGATGATGTGCGCGTTGACGTCCATTCGTTCGTGTGTTATGCCATGAATGTTAAAGTTAGTATGGCTGTCTCTTGAGTGTTGTCGTCGATGTTGTTCTGTTTCGGCTGTTTGCAAAGTTTTGTAGCCACAGCAAGTATGGATTGCTCTCACCGTCCCGTATGAAATATTACAGTGTTCAGAGTCAGTTCACTGGTTGATATCATAGGTTGAAATAAACACAGTTACTGTTTCTTGCTGGAATCGTTCTAGAGCTTAGGCATTTGATGGTATAGTTCTTACAATATAGCTCTTCAAGTATGTTTATGGGTGTCGTAATTAACCTAATCACTGAGAGTACTCTAGCAGGTGTAGAGTCACACTGTTATATGTAACGGACTAAAAGTATCACAGTTTATAGTGTGGCTACTGGCCAATGTGATAAGAGTCATTCTACTGGCGCATTTGTCTGCCGTGATAAAAGGTCAGCCACTATGTTATCGGTGCCCTTGATATGGCGAATTTCAAAGTCAAAGTCCTGAAGTAGAAGACACCATCTTTGTAACCTGTTGTTTTTGGGCGACCCATGGTTAAGGACTAATAACGGCGAACTGTCTGTGAGGACCACAAAGTGGCTTCCTAAGAGGTACTTAGATAATCTCAATATACAGAACAATAGGCTCAAACACTCCAATTCTACTGTGGCATAACGAGTCTCAGCCTTCTTTAGTTTGCGGCTAACGTAGAGGATCGGGTGTCGTACGCCATTCACTTCCTGCATTAAACATCCTCCTATTGCGATAGCGCTCGCATCTATGGTCAAAATAAAGGGTAAATTTATGTTGGGTAATCGTAAGACTGGTGGATTAGAAAAAATATGTTTCAACCTACACATTGTATCATCTAAGCTGGTACTTTTACAAATTTTTGATGGATGATCTTTAGTTAACATATCAGAAAAGACTGAGGTGAGTTCTGCCCAATGTGGAATGAATTTAGAATAATAGTTAATCAGACCTAGTAAACTTCTGATCTGCTTCTTTGTGGTAGGAACTTCTAGATTAAGGATCTTGGAAACAATTTTGTCATCAGTCAACAATTTTCCTTCAGAAATTCTATGACCAAGGATGTCTATTTGTGTATAGCCTATTTCAACCTTGGAAGGTTTGATGGTAAGTCCAAAAAGAGAGATTTGGTTGAAGACTTGTTTTAGGGTGAGTAAGTGAGAAGTCATATCAGAAGAATGGACGCATATATCATCAATATAAGCAACTACATCATTAATTCCGTGTAATAACAATCTTGTTAGTCTCACAAATGTGGCCGGTGCGTTCTTCAGGCCAAAAGGAAGATATAGCCATTCGTATAAACCGAGAGGTGTTGCGAATGCTGTTATATGTCTACAAGAAGGGTGTAGTGGAACTTGCCAATATCCTTTCGCTAAATCTGTCTTAGAAAATAAGGATGATTGAGCCATATCTAAAATAAGATCTTCACAACTGTTCATAGGCTCTGCATCCGTTGTTGTTCTGGTATTTAATATTCTATAGTCGATGCACAAGCGGATTGTCTGGTCTTTCTTTTTCACCAAGACAATCGGTGAAGAATATTGAGACATAGATTTTTGAATAATGCCATTCTTCTCTAAATCTAAAATTTCTGTATCTAAATTAGATCTGTAATGGAGAGGAATAGAATATGGTCTACATTTGACCGGTCTCAGATCTGTTAGCACAATTGAATGTGTTATTCTATCAGTGCGTCCAGGTTTGTTGGAAAAGATCGTCTTATAGTCGTCCAGGAGCGTCAAAATGTCCTGTCGCTGTTGTTGTGTCAAAGTGTCAGAGATATGTATGTCCTTTATACTTCCGTCGTCAGTCATAATTGGCACAGGGATTTCAGTATTGTCCATGTCTATCTGATTTATCACAAATGCTACAGTTTGTAAATTGTCTTCAATGTCATTGTCGTCGTTGTCGAGATGGATCGTCAATATGTCGTCAAATTTGTCGTCATTGTCAATATCACAGATTGTCGGTAATGTCCATATGTCTTCGTCGTTTTCGTTGTCGTAAGCGTGTGTCGTTAACGATGCTTCGTTTGTCGAAGTGTCATTCCGTTGGGAAATTGTCGTCTCGTCTCCGTCAACAGTTCGTTGCGTCTGTTCATTTGTCTCATTGTCCTGTCTAGCATAGTATGGTTTCAACATATTTGCATGGAATAATTTCAATTTTCCATTTACAGAGAATGTAGTAGGGTTATTTCCCTTGACCAGTTTATGACATATATCACAAGATGTACAAAACGTTTTAATGTCTTGGTCGAATTTTGGCCAATAAAAATGGGTCAGGACAATTGCCCTGGTCAATTCGTATCCCATATGACCTCCAAAATGGGAGTCATGGGCTATTTTTAGCACGTTGTCTCGATGTGCTTGTGGTAAAACAATTTGCTGTGTCGTGGTCTGGTTTGTTGTGTAAAATCTAGTTAAGATGTTGTTCTGTAGCCTGAATGTCCACGATGCGTTCTTAGTGACTTTTGGTTTAAGTCCTACTAATTTAAAGTATGGTGCAAGTGTTGTATCTGCTTTCTGTTCGTTACCAAAAGTGATGTTAGTTGAGTTTGGCGCTACTATTTCTAATGATTCCTGTAGTTGGTCGGTGTTGGTTTTGTGGGTTGTCTGTCGTGTTATTGCGTTTGTGTGTTGTGTGTTTTGTTGCACATTTACAGGTTCGGTACTTGGTAGTTTGGTAGCATCCTCAATTCGAGGTTTTAATTCGGTCGTATCGTTCCTAGATTCGACCGCCCCTGCATTGTACACCTTGGTGAATTCTTTCTGAATTACCTCAGTGGTTGTCTCCCTTGGTATTTTGGCAGCTTGAGACAAGCAAGAATGGTGTTTCTCTTTTGCGTCGCTATTAGTGTGGTGGATACCGTGTTTTTGCTCCCACTTTTTGATTTCTCTTTCAGAGCATGGATGTATGTTGGGTAAATTACCAAGTATAATATCCGCGACTGGATTTTCAAGGACAGCACACAATACTTGTCCAGATATGAATGGTGTTTGAATTTCGACCAAAGCAAGGGGGTATTTCTCTATCGTACCTGAGAATGTGCGACACGTCACATGTTTGTCTGTGTAGTCTTTAGCGTCTATTAATGTTTTCTTAACCCCACAGAGCGTTGCGCCGGAATCATGAATTAATGTGCACTTTTTGTTGTTAACAAACCCTGTAAAAAAAACTAACTTGCCTGTAGATGACAAAGCAGCGTTAGCTGTTTCATTTGCAATTGGGACTATGTGGCCACATAATAATGTTGTGTCCAGTTGGAACTTCGTACAGGTGTTGCACTTACTGTCTGTTATGGTGTTTATGATGTGTACAGCATTCCCAAGCTCGCTTTCATTGTCGTGTAGATTGTCACATTCATTCAGTGACTCAAGCTCTTCGTCAGACGACGTTTCTACTAATGCAGCATTGGCCTGTTTCAATAACTTTCGGCCCTCACAATTCCTGCTATAGTGACCCCAGCTATTGCAGAAATAACATTTAATTGCTCTGTGGTAAGCCATGCGTTTCGCTGTTTGCTTCTCCACCATCATTTTGAGGTGGTGAGGGTAGGTGGGTGCTTTGTCGCACATCCCGTAACTGTCGTGATGAAAATTGCAATATTGGCATTTTACTACTTTACCGACATTGGATCGTGGTTTAAATCTACTCTCTGTTTGTTTGGAGTATTTGGTGTTCACTACTGCAGCTGCTGTATCATTGTGACTTATGTTATGTTGAGACATGAGACACTCAAAATTTTCTAAGTAGGCTGAGATGGAATCTCCTGAACAGAAAGCCTTCACGAGACCTTTATATTTATTATATTTTTGTTCTTCTTCCTTGCTTCTTAACTTATTTATTGATATTTCTGTGTTGGACTCCATTTCCATCTGTTTTAGTTTAATCTGTGTCTCGGCATTTAACTGGGCCTGTTTGGCGGCGGCCTCCAGTTCCATCTGCAATTTCTTTTCATTGGCCTCCATTTGCAATTTCTTTTCATCTGCTTGCATTTGCATTTGCAATTTCTTTTCTTCGGCTTCCATTTGCAGTTTCCTTTCTTCTCGTTCTATCGCTCTTTCTTCACGGGCAATATTTTCTGTGTGCGTTTTCTGTGCCCATTCTGACAGTTTCTCTTCTTTATAACCTAACTTTATTCCTTGCTCAATGCATTTATCTAAACTAGACATTTTGTGTTTTACTTGTTTGTGTAGTTTATAGAGTTAAATCCCTTAGAAAAATATGTTGTGTGGTCGAAAATTTGGTTAACTCCCTTAATTATTAATGTGTAAAACAAAATGCAAGGTTATGTTGGTGACAAGGTTATGAATATGCAAGGAAATCAATATGATACAAAATAATACATTGATGAAACATGAGAAGTACAGCTTAGAATTTACAATGGGTATGAGGTGAAACTTAGCTTTTAATTCAAGAACTCCTCGATGTTGTCTTGTACTCTCGTCAATGTTGGAAAGGTTTCATAGGTTGGACGCGGCACTTGTTGCGGAACAATCTGCTCGTGGAGCGAGAAAACATTAGTCACTGTCACACACAAAAAAATGTCAAAATAGTAACATGTCAACAAAAAAAAAAACAATTTTTTTTCAGAATCAAAATAATGAGGCACTGTGGAGGCAATGGTGAGACATTGCCGAGGGACTCAGATTACTTCTATTTTATCGCTAGATAGCTACTAGTTTTATGTAAACTTGTAACGTTAACAATTTCTTTGATTTAAACAAATCAATGTGTTATCAAAAATCAATGTTTTACCAAAAATCAATGTGATATGATTAAATAATTAATTTTACATGGCATTTAACAGGTTTTTAAGAAAACATTCTATGCCACAACCGGAAACTTAGCCCCCAAAAAGCCTGTCATCATCTTACTCTTATCTAAATAATGGTTCGGGTTCATACAGGCAACAATACACTGTTCGCTAGGATATAGAACATTTATTGTATACAGTGTACAGTTGGCGCAGTGGGTAAACAGACCCGCGCTCTCTTATATTACATATCACAGATAGTTAATCATCAAACATATAGTTGTCATACAACAATCTAGCACACTATCTAGCCTAAGTATATCTATGAATATCTATGAGTCCCTCTCAGGCAGGCCTTGTTGTCTCCCTCCAGTCCGTTTGTCCTCTGCCGGTCTCCGCGTGTCCTAACTCGACACGGGCGGTAACTCTGTCCGAGTTCCTCGTGGACCCCGCATTAGGCGGGCCACATCAGTGTCCACGGAATCATGGACTAGGTGACCAACTCTTTCGAGAAGGTTCTCGATTACTCGGGTCCTGCGCGACTCAATGGTATCCCTTGGGCTGGAGTTGCAGCCCTCTACTCTATATGAAAGTGAGGCGGTGACAATATATATATATATATATATATATATATATGCCACATTATATAAGATCACATACATTTATACAAGTTTATACAACAACAGTGAATGCATAGTGAGAGCAACTGGAGGACACTCAGAACCCTTCACCATAAGATCTGGAGTACGACAAGGTTGTGTCCTGTCCCCTCTCTTGTTCATAACATATATAGACAACACATGTAAAGAAACCAGCCAAGCTGAGACCACAAGAATACTGCATGACGAAAACACAGAAAAAGAACCGTCTGCAAATCTAACCATTAGAGAACTCCTCTTTGGGACGACCAAGCACTAATAGCAAAATCAGAAGCTGAATTACAAGACCACATGAATAGTCTAAACGAAATGTGTAGGGAACATAACATGAAAATTAGCACAAGCAAAACAGAGGTAATGACAATAACTAAAGAAGAACAAACAACAACAGTTCACCTAAACGAACATCCCTTGAAACAAGTGAAGAGTTTCAAGTACCTAGGAAGTATAATATCATCAAATGGCAGATCAGAAGACGAGATCGAAAATAGGTGTAATAAGGCAAATCAACTCATTGGACAAATGGCACCAATACTAAAGAACAACATGTATCAATAACTACTAAGTAAGCACTTTACAATACAATCTTCCTGATAACTCTATGCTACCAATGCCAAACCTGGACAATGACAGAAAAAGAGAAAAGAAAAATTACAACAACAGAAATGAGGTTCCTGAGATGAATACTCAATGTATCAAGAAGAGATAAGATCAGAAATGAAGAAATCAGGACTAAAGTGGGGGTTAAAGCAGCACTAGATTTTATCAGAAAGCAACAAGTTAAATGGTTTGGCCATGCAAGTAGGTTACCAGTCAGCATACCACAACAAGCAATGATGTACAGACCAGATGGAAACAGAGGAAGAGGCCGACCACGTAAACGTTGGACGGAGGGAATAGCAGAGTCCATGGGAATATCGATATATGAAGCCCATAATCGGGCACTCTCACGAAGTTTATACTTCACCTCGACACCGCAAGGTACAAGAGGAACATGATGAGATGAGGTGAGATACACATACATATTTTGTTTAATTTTTACTTCACAATTTTCCAATATTACAATGTCAGCTGAGTATTGTCTCATGTTTTGTTAAAGATTACTTTAATTGCAGATGAATAGCTCTGTAAGTGATCTAATCTCCTTCTATAGATCACACAAGGACCATCTCCAAGTTGTTCTTCGTCTAAAAAGGCTAGACATCTAATCTACTACCCTATGATCACAGGGGAGTATACCATCATTTTCTCAATTTGTAACAATTCACAGTCTATGCGGTAAATGGAACCTGATCTGCATGAGCAAGAGGCAGACATTGCAATATCTAAGCTACTTTGCCCAAAACTGATGTTTATATGTTTTCTGGACGTTTGTTTGCTTTGAACTCAAGCATAGTTCAAACATGTGCTACTACTATTACTACTACTACTACTACTACTACTACTACTACTAGATGCTACTACTACTACTACTACTACTACTAGTAGTTGCTACTACTAGGAAGTGCACTGGACTGATTTGTGCACAAAGGTAAGTTTTTCTTATAACCAGTGTTCCCCGCCATCAGGCATACTCTTCTCTGACTGTAAAGGAACTTGTAATTTGCATCTCCTAGTCAAGGACAAGAATTCAACACTTAAGTCCAGCAGACTGGCATGTGGAACGAACCCACTACACAGCCGCCAGAAGATAACATTTAATAGTATTCGTTTTCAGTCAGAGGCAAAAAGAAAACCCTAACCCGCACAGTTCGCGATGACAGCACTAGCCAGGCAGCCTTAATTCCACAGGCTCACACACGTGGATCAAAAGTGTTGCCAGGAAGTGGGACTATGCTGATAAATAACACAGACAAAATTTCAGATTTGCACTATTGTAAACAAGTTATTCATAACATTTCTGTTACGTAATGACTTCCCCCCGTAATTCAAAAAAGCTTTGAGTGACTGACTCGTTCACCAAACACCTAGCAGACAACTGTCGAGGACAGTTAACTGGTTGACTGTGGTAATATTGACAGAATAAATCGATTCCACCTCAACTGCCATAAGTGTGCCCGAACGCCGCATTAACATCCCAGAATAATTTTCAGTTCACATCTGAGAGACCACATTGAGAAATTAAAGAAGGAATGATATTATCTATAATAAAGAATGCCGGGGCAAGGTATTACAAGCATAGTACAAGATCACTGAGCCGTGACGTAAGATTGCTCATTGTCAAATGTGGGAACACTTCAATTTTCTGCCTGGAGGCTTCATTTGTCAGAACAGAGGTGAAAGGTTCTGCTTGATAATACATCCTGGGTTAACAATTGAGTCAGACTAATGGGGCCATCAAGCTACCCAGCCAATCCAGCTTCAAGGGGTTACATGTCGAACTGATATGGTAATTATACAGACGTGAACCGGACCGCGACTGTGAATGGCAATTAAAACCACCCAGGCATGAAGCAAGCAGGCTGTGTTATCACAGGGTTGTAAAACCACACAGACTGAGCCGACTCAATGGCGGGTGAAATGACCCCGGGCACAGGATATGGCCAGACGTGAGACGGACACGGGGAGATAAGTCAGTCTGCACTGTGTAAAAGAGGCGTGACCTGGCCCAACACTTGAATATAATAAATTACCTGTAGGAGGTTTGCATGTGTACCTCAAACCAGACAGGGAGGCGCCAAAGATGTAAGAGCAATTTAGAAAGGGGTATATGTGCTAGAAGATTCTGTTACTCAGATCAGAAATGAAAAATCTTAGAGCAGGTATGACGATCTCTGTATTCATATGTCTGATTCTGATGTTGTTTAGACTTATCTATAAATATTAGCGATGGCCTGTGAACTCACGGAACCTTCTTCAGTCGGCTTGTGATAGGCTATCTCAATAAGTACTCATATTCCGCATTTTCTGTGCATATATCATATTGCATAGATTGGTTATATTCTTCTGACAAGTAAACTTATGTTAGGCAGATCTCGGCTATGTTCTAGATAGACTTTTGACTTTCATGTGTCTTATCAGATGCTTGTCACTCCTATGTAAACTAGCCTAGTCGCCTTTTGTCGTGTGCATTTTTTTTTTTTTTTGTACAGAATAGAGTCAACTGACTTTATTTCGTTTTTTTTTTTTTTTACCACAGCAGTGGCTAAGTAGGGACTGCTCTGAGTATTATTTATATTTCGCATTTTGGGTGTATACAATATTGTTACTAACTCATGCATTATGCTTTTATGTTGAGTATCATTATATGTATATTTAGAATTGGTATACTTTATGTGCAGGACGAACGTATTCCCAAAGATCTCCTTTACGGAGAACTAGCCACAGGAAAGAGGCCAACCGGAAGACCCCAAATGCGATATAGGGATGTGTGTAAACAAGATATGAAAACCATTGGAATAGATCCAGACACGTGGGAGAGAGTTGCAACAGACAGATGCTCCTGGAGAAGAGATGTACGAAACGGACTGGTGCTCTTTGAGCGCAATCAGATCCAAAAAACTGAGGAGAGACGGCACAGGCTCAAAGAGCAGTCACTTACTGCGGGACTTGCCTCGTCTCACAGATGCGGAAACTGTGACAGAGATTGTCATTCTCGAATTGGACTATACAGTCACCAGCGGTGCTGCCAGGCACCTCCCAAGCGGCACAACTCTATAGTCCTTCAGGACTGAAAGAGGCCTACTACTTTATGTGTATTTGATGTGACATAATTATTTGTCATATGCATCATTTTTGTTATACTCTGGCCATGCACTCGGCAGACTTTTATTTGGTCCGTTACGCATATGGAAACTATGTTTCCCAGTTTGTTGTAGACAATTATATTACTACTTTTTTTCATCCATACTACTTGAGTAGAGATATCTGTATATGTATAACGTTTAAGTTTACGTTGGATACATTGATTTGTCATATGCAAACCTACCAGTATGAATGGGGTTATGCTATTTTGTTTGCGCATTGGCATAGGGCCTATGGATTGTGTTTGAAGCAGAGGTGTATTGATGCAGGCCTTATCCACAATCGATATACGGTATATGATGCTTAACCCCTTCAGTGTTTTTGGACGAGCGTCCACGGTAACTCACGGAAGCCTTTTACATAGGCTGACCACGGCATGTAGGCGCGGAGATCAGGTACTATTATGATAGCACTACCAACCCTTTGATCTACTAAACCAACTTTGGGCGGAACTGCCGCGAGGAACAACATGTCTGAATGAATTAGTGACCTGAACGTAGAACACATTCATTCCTCATGACGGACGTTATAAGGGATAGAAGGAATTTGTAATAGTTACAATCGTTTGAGACGATGGAAAAGTCCCTCCCAGACTAGACAGTAGGAGAGAGATATGTAGGGAGGAGGAGGACAGTGAACGCTGTAGTGCTGGAAGAGAGAATCAGCCAGACTGGTCTTTGTATATGGGTGTGATAGGATGCATGTATTACTTAGGATTGTACTGATGTAGAACTAGATAATACATATTCTTGACTATTTCCTCCAAGCTCTCAATAAGAGCGCCTAGGTATAGATCCCAATAACTACGGACGACCAGGTAGTGTCAGGACTGGCAGACGTAAGAAGACCGACAAGCTGTTTCTACTGGAGAGTGGGTGTTTACAGGAACAAGCAGAAACCCACTTCTTACTTATCTCATTTGGGAGCCCGGACACAGATCCAGATAGGTGTCACAGCCTCACATAGGGGAGATAACCAACATAAAGTAAGAGATACTGGCGAAGGGCCAAAACTCCCGCTCAAGGGAAAGAAACGAGTCACTCGAAGGCTTGAATAATCCAGAGCCTTCTCGAAGGACTGGTCAGTGTGTCCACTGTCCCGTGGACACTGATGTGGCCCGCCGATTGCGGGGTCCACGAGAAACTCGGACAGAGTTACCATCGCAATCTCGTGTCGGATTGCGACACGTGTGGAAAGGCAGAGACGGACTGGACATCGAAGAAGCAACAGGGCTTACCTTAAGGGGGACTTGATAGTTCAGACCCATGTGTATTTAGGGGTCGTATACATATGCTAGATAGTTGCTAGAGTTGTTTGTTATAATCATGTTTAATGTAAACTCCTGTGATACGCAACTTGCCAAGTGCGGGCTTGTCAAAACCCACTTCGCCAGCGCACTGTATATATAATGTTAATAAATGTTGCTATGTTGTATCTGAACGGAGTTTGTTGCCTGTATGAGCCCGAGTTTCGATCCCCTAGAGATCTAAGACTGTGACAGGCTATTTGGGGGCAATCGCCGGTTTTGGCACAAGCTTTAAGTTTCAGACAGCTCTTGGTTGCCAAGTAAAAATTATATCAAGTTTAATACAGAACAAAGTTAAAAACTTTGCAGCTATCTATTAATGAACTAGTATTAGTCCCTCTTCAGAAATATTTCAAATGATGATGATATTATGAAATTGACATGACTGTGACAATTACATTGACTGTTACTAATTTTTTTTGATTCCAACATCAGATTGTTCCGCGAAGTATCGAGTGTATGTAACCTATCCTCCAACAGTGGCGAGAGAACAAGACTACATTCGAGAGCTCAGGGAAAATAAGATGAGTTTCATTTCATGCTCATTACATGACCGAGTTTCGATCCCCTAGAGATCTAAGACTGTGACAGGCTATTTGGGGGCAATCGCCGGTTTTGGCACAAGCTTTACGTTTCAGACAGCTCTTGGGTTGCCAAGTAAAAAATTATATCAACTTTAATACAGAACAAAGTCAAAAACTTTGCAGCTATCTATTAATGAACTATTGTAGTCCCTCTACAGAAATATTTCAAATGATGATAATGTTATGAAATTTGATATTGACATGACTGTGACAATTACATTGACAGTTACTAATTTTTTTTTATTCCAACATCAGATTGTTCCGCGAATTATCGAGGTGTATGTAACCTATCCTCCAGCAGTGGCGAGAGAACAAGACTACAGTCGAGAGCTCAGGGAAAATAAGATGAGTTTCATTTCATGCTCATTACATCCCTAAGCGATACTTACCCTCATCCATTGATGTAACATTTTTTCTTTGCATTGATTTTTATGTATATGCTAATCTCATAACCAACAAAACCTTTTCATGTAAATTTGCTCATGTAAACATTAAGGGGATAACTAATTTTTGTACACCCCAACTATTTTCAAAGGGATTTAATTTCAGTAAAGTGAACAATAACTAAAAGTACAAGATGTCAACATTAGAACAATGTATTGAATTAGGTATTAGGTTAGGATATAAAGAGGAGAAACTTTCAGAATGGGCACAAAAGACGCATTCAGAAAATATTGCACGAGAAGAAAGAGCAATAGAACGAGAAGAGAAAAAGATGCAATCAGAAAGAGAAGAGAAAAAGATACAGATGCAAATTGAGGCAGAAGAGAAAAAGATGCAAGCAGAAAGAGAAGAGAAGAAGATGCAAATTGAGGCAGAAGAGAAAAAGATGCAAGCAGAAAGAGAAAAGATGCAGATGCAAATGGAAGCTGAAGAAAAGAAAATGCAACTGCAGGCTCAAGAGAAGCAAATGGAGCTTGAGGCTGCGACCAAACAAGCCCAATTAAATGCAGAGACACAGATAAAACTAAAACAAATGGAAATTGACTCCAACTTAGAAATGTCAGTAAACAAAATTAGAAGTAAGGAAGATGAACAAAAATACAACAAATATAAAGGCCTTGTCAAAGCGTTTTGTTCAGGAGATTCTATAAGCGCATACTTAGAGAACTTCGAGTGTTTGATGACTTACCATAAGGTCGCAAAAATCGACTGGTCATTTATTCTGATGAGAAATTTAGCACTAGAGCCCTTAAAAGTGATAGAGACAGTTCCACAAGACATGAGGAAAGATTATGATTATTTAAAGCAAAGAATACTCCAACATTTCTCACTAGATACAGCAGGCTATCAACAACAGTTCGCAAAATTAGCCCCACAACCTAACCAAACTTTCATAGACTACGTGTCTACAGTTCAGGATATTTGTACAAAATGGATAACCTCAGCAAAAACAAATAACAACCATGATAAACTGAAAGAGCCAATTATAATTGATAAAATTATTAGCACAATTCCAACACCTTTTTCTAAATTTTTGAAGCAAATGGATTGTAAAACTATCCAAGAAATAGAAACCAAGGGGAGCGCATTTTGTTACAGCGAACCGCGATATTTTCCAGTTAAATATGAGCCAAAATGAAACAGCAGCAGCAGTTACAAACACCAAATACTCAAAACCAAATGAAAATAGGTTCAAACAACGCTCTAAGTTCACAAAACCAGTCAAGTGTCAGTATTGTCATCTGACACACGAAGAGTACGCGATGTGTGACAAATCACCGAATTATCCACATCATCTCCAAATGATAGTGGAAAAACAAAAGAACAAAAGAAACGCATATCAGAGAGCGGTCAAATGTTATTTTTGTTCGAGCTATGGCCACTATTCAAGATTTTGTGAAGGACGAAAGATAATGAAGCAGGCCAATGCCGCATTAATAGACACATCCTCAGATGAAGAGGTTGAACAACAGAACGAATGTGACATCCAGAATGACAGTTTGAGTGAGTTAGGTAATGCAGTGCAAATCATTGACACCATCACTGATAACACATGTAACACCTGTAGAAAATTTCAGCTTGATACAACTTTGTTATGCGGCCACACAATCCCAGTTTCTAACGAAATGGCCAACGCAGCCTTATCATCAACAGGCAAATTAAATTTCTCAACAGGGTTTGTTAATAACAAACAATGTACATTAATACGCGATTCCGGGGCGACTCTTTGTGGAATTAAGAAAACATTAGTTAACGACAAAGACTACACACACAAATACGTAACGTGTCGCACACGTACCCCCTAGCACTTGCCGAAATTCGCACACCTTTTATATCAGTACAAGTGCTATGCGCAGTACTAGAAAATCCTGTCGCTGAAATCATCCTTGGGAATCTTCCCAACATAAGATCTTGCTCTGAAAGGGAAATCAGAGAATGGGAACAGAAAAACTGTATCCAAAACCCAAACAGCGATTCCAAAGTAAAACACCACGCGTGCTTGTCTCAAACTGCCAAAAGCACAAGGGAGACAACCAATGACGGAATTCGAAATGAATTCACAGAGGTGCAGAATACAGGGGCGGTTGAATCTTTCAATGATACCATCAAATTAACACCTCGAACTGAGGATGCCATCGATCCACAAATTACTGAGCCTGTAAATGTGCAACAACACACACAACACACTAATATAGTGACACGACAAACTACACACAAAACCCACACCGACCAACTTCAGGAGTCGCTAGAAATCATATCACCTAACACTACCACCACCGATTTTGTAGAAGAACAAAAAGCAGATCCAACCCTCTCACAATATTTTCGGTTAGTAGGACTAAAGCCAAAATTGACTAAAAATGATTCTTGGACATTTAGACTAAAGAACAATGTTCTAACGAGATTATATACCAGAGATCAAACCACGATACAGCAAGTGGTTCTACCTCAATCACATCGTGAGAAAGTGCTACATATAGCCCATGACTCACCTTTTGGAGGTCATATGGGTTACGAAAAAACCAGGGCCAGAGTCCTGAGTCAATTTTATTGGCCTAAATTTTGCCAAGACATAAAAACCTATTGTAGATCATGTGATACCTGTCAGAAACTAATCAAAAAGGGGAAAAACCCTACGGCAGAAATTCAATCAACCACAACTGCCTCGAGGACCATTTCAAATCGTGGCAGTTGATTTAGTAGGTCCTTTGAACCACATCTCAAACAAAGGAAATAGATACATTTTTACACTTGTTGATTTGTGTTCAAGATGGGCAGAAATGATCCATTAAAATCTATCTCCTCTAAGGATGTGACGGACGTATTTTTGCAGATATTCTCCCGTTTTGGCTTTCCGGAGAAGATAATATCAGATAGAGGAACGCAATTCATATCTAATGCCACCCAATCGGTAACTAAGTTACTAGGCATAAAACAATGTTTCACCAGTCCCTATCGACCGGCCGCGAATGGAATTTGCGAAAAACTAAATGGGGACCTGAAACATATGTTATCCAAAGTGACAGCTGAAAATCCAGCCGATTGGGATATACTTCTCCCAACGGTGCTGTTCGCATACAGAGAAGTCCCACAATCAAGCACGGGGTTCTCTCCGTTCGAATTGATATATGGAGCGAACCCAAGAGGACCTCTCACTATTTACAAAGATATAATATCACAACCCGTAAATACCCAATTACCAGTTTCCACCTATGATTTGGTCACTGACACCAGAGACAAAATCATTAGATCCTGTATACTGGCCAGAACATCATTACAGGAGAAAGGTTTTAGGTACAGGCAGTACGCCAACAAAGGTGCAAAAACGATTGTATTACAACCAAATCAAGATATTTTACTATTACTACCTGACAAGAGAGATTTACTATCAACCTCTTGGCAGGGACCATTTAAAGTTGTGAGAAGAATTTCGGAAGTTGATTACGAAATTTCTTTGAATGGAAAGTTGAAAATATTCCATGTAAATATGTTAAAACCATACTATTCTAGAAATGATAGTGACACGAATAAGCAGACGCAGATAACAGATGACAATAATCAGACTGACAAGAAGGACGACAGAAACGAAACGACAATTACCCAACTGAAGTGACACCTCGACAAACGAAGCATCGTTAACGACTCATTCTTGTGACAACGAAGACGACGAAAACATATTCACAGTACCGACAATATGGGATAACGACAACGACGACCAAGTTAACGACACATTGACAACTATTAGTCTCGACGACGACGACAATGACATTGAAGACAATTTACAAACAGTAGCATCAGTAATAAATCAGACGGACGTAGACAATACGGAAATTCCAGTACCAATTATGAACGACGACAGTACTATGAAGGACATACAAATCTCTGACACTTTGACACAACAGCAGCGACAAGACATTTTGTCTCTTCTTAACGACTATAAAACTATCTTCTCAAACAAACCTGGACGGACTGACAAAATAACACATTCAATTGTGTTGACAGATCTTACACCGATCAAATGTTGACCATATTCGATTCCTTTACATTATAGAGCAAATTTAGACAAAGAAATTTTGGACTTAGAGAAAAATAGAATAATACAGAAATCTATGTCCCAGTATTCTTCGCCAATTGTCCTGGTGAAAAAGAAGGACCAAACCATTCGTTTGTGCATATATTATAGAAAATTAAATACTATAACCACGACAGATGCTGAACCTATGAACAGCTGTGAAGACCTCATTTTGAATATGTCTCAATCATCCTTATTTTCTAAGCTTGATTTAGCTAAAGGTTACTGGCAAGTACCACTACACCCTTCTTCAAGACATATAACAGCATTCGCTACACCCCTTGGGTTGTACGAATGGAGATATCTTCCATTTGGTCTTAAGAACGCTCCCGCCACATTTGTCAGGTTAACTAGACTGTTATTGCACGGCATCAAGGACGTGCAATCTTATATTGATGATATATGTATTCATTCTTCTAACATGACTTCTCACTTACTTACACTCCAACAAGTCTTTAACCAAATCTTTCTTTTTGGACTTACTATCAAACCTTCCAAGGTTGAAATAGGCTATAAACAGATAGACTTCCTAGGTCATAGGATTTCCGAAGGCAAACTATTGACAGATGATAAAATCGTATCAAAAATTCTCAACCTAGAAGTTCCAACTACAAAGAAACAGGTTAGAAGCTTATTAGGTCTCATAAACTATTATGCCAAGTTTATACCAAACTGGGCAGAACTCACATCAGTTTTTTCTAATCTGTTGACAAAAGATCATCCAGAAAAATTGTGTAAAAGTATCCGCTTAGAGGATGCAATGTGCAGATTGAAATCAATGTTTTCTAACCCACCCGTATTAAGATTACCAAACATAGATATACCCTTTATTTTGACCACAGATTCGAGTGCTATCGCAATTGGAGGATGCCTGATGCAAGAATATCAAGGGGTGAGACATCCAATACTCTACGTCAGCCGCAAGCTGAAAAAGGCAGAGATCCATTATTCCACAGTTGAGTTGGAGGCATTAAGTCTACTTTTTTGTATGCGTCGATTATCTAAGTTCCTCTTAGGTTCGCATTTTGTTGTTTTAACCGATAATTCGCCATTGTTGGTACTTAAGCAAGGTGTTCCTAAAAACCATCGTTTAGAAAGATGGTGTCTTCTTCTTCAAGATTTCGACTTCGAAATCCGCCATATCAGAGGCACTGATAACATTATTGCTGATATTTTATCACGGCAAACTAATGCACCAGCAGACGAACACTAGGCACATTAATTATTCGCCATACAATAAGCTGTGATATTTTAGTCTGTTGCATAGAACGGTGTACCTCTACACCTACTAGAGAACTTTCATTCAGAAGTATCAACGCCCAAGTGAATAGGTTACGTATAACACCCACGAACATGAAACTTTGAGAACCCTATATTACCAATTGCCAAAGCTTTAGAAACAATCCGAGCGATATATAATATCTGTGAAATGATTTCAACCAGTGAACTGACAGTCATCGTGAAAAGATTAAGAACACTGCATACTCGCTATTGCTAAAGAAACTTCGCAAACAGCCGGAATAGAACTACGTCGATTACAACATGCAAGAGACAGCTATATTAACTGTTAACATTCATGGCACGACACACGGACAACAGGAGGACAACGCACACATCGTCGTTGGATTTAGTTAGTTAGTTAATTAATTTACTATTATTTAATATGTATTACACTTGTATTGAATTATGTATATAAAATATGTCAACCTGTAACTTGTATATTTTCTACCATAATATTACAGGTATTTCCACTCATAGGCGAAATATTCTTCCTATGCAATTTTCTCTATTTAAGTTATAAACCATTTTTTGAGTACTCGTACAAAAAGTACTTATTACCTTAAAGGGAACATATCGCCTAATCAGTTTTTTCTAAGGGCAGTAAGACTTACCTCAACTTTATTTGGATATTTTAACAAAATACTATTTTGTATGAAAGATGTATGAATGACAGGGTGAATGAATTAAATGAGAGAGCGATATACTGAGCGGACAAATTGTACGCAAAACGTATTTATTTTAATTTGTCTGCGTCTTTCATGTAAAAATGTATTACCTGTCTAAATTGTTGATACATGTTTAGTATTTAATACACTACATCTAAGCGCCACTGTTTGGAATGCCCGATCATGCATTACACACATTGGGGTAATTCATGACAAAGGATATCCCAACTCGTGACGCTTGGAGAAAACCACACAGTGAGCACACACTTTATACAAAACTCAAAACTGAACACTAACAATTAAAATACAGTCACTTTATTAGAAACAGCAACATATCAGTCAATACACTAACAAGCCAACAGGAACACATGTAGTCAGATGGGATAAAACAACAGCATAACTACATATTCAGCATTATACAACATACGGAAGTAAAAGTGTATCGAAATGCACACACAGGACAAGATTTGCAGGTGTACTTAAATAGCCAAGACTTTCGTCTTGTTAAATACTCTCTTACACAGAGTTTAATTATCTTGGTATCATATGGATACTTGAGAAGGGCGCGGTTGTAAAAACAACTGGGAAACGTCACGTAACTTCGGTCAGATAAGCATGTTTAAGGACATAGAAGAGTAGAGACCTCTTCAGCAATCATCTTGAAGTGGTGTATGGGAGAATACATGAGTGTTGATGCAGATGTGTAGGTTGCCAAGTTACTATCCACCAAACTACAAACACCGACTTTATGTGATCCTGTGACAGAATTAGTACAAAACTAATTACCGTATAATAACCCATCAAAGCAGGGGGAGAGGGGGACTCCTGTCACAGCTTCACATAAGGGCGGTACCAACATAAAAGTAAGAGATACTGGCGAAGGGCTAGAACTCCAGCTAAAGGGAAAGAATCGAGTCACTCGAAGGCTTGAATAATCCAGAGCCTTCTCGAAGGACCGGTCAGTGTGTCCACAGTCCCGTGGACACTGATGGGGCCCGCCGATTGCGGGGTCCACGAGAAACTCGGAAAGAGTTACCACCCGTGTCGGATTGCGACACGTGTGGAAAGGCAGACACGGACTGGACATCGAGGAAGCAACAGGGCTTACCTTAAGGGGGACTTGAGAGTTCGGACCCATGTGTATTTAGGGGTCGTATACATATGTTAGATAGCTGATAGAGTTGTTGTGATAATCATGTTTAAAGTAAACTCCTGTGATACGCAACTTGCTAAGTGCTGGCTGGTAAAAACCCACTTCGCCAGCGCACTGTAATATAATGTTAATAAATGTTGCTATATTGTATCTGAACGGAGTTTGTTGCCTGTATGAGCCCGAGTTTCAATCCCCTAGAGATCTAGGACTGTGACACATAAATACATACATACATACATACATACATACATACATACATACATACATACATACATACATACATACATACATACATACACACATACATACATACATACATACCTACCTACCTACCTACCTACCTAGCTAGCTACCTGTCTACCTACCTACCTACCTACCTACCTACCTTCCTTCCTTCCTACCTACCTACCTACCTACCTGCCTGCCTGCCTACCTACCTACCTACCTACCTACCTACACACACACACACACACACACACATATACATACATACATACATACATACATACATACATACATACATACATACATACATACATACATACATTGTGTTTTATAAATATAGATGGAAGCACCACTACTACTCATGATTGATTTTCAGCATGCTCATAATCAAATAAACATTGGCAGGACTCCGAGTTCAGACATCACACCCGAAAAGATTAATTCCTTAGAAGAGCATGGTATAGACCAATTTATCATATTGCAAAACATTATATGTAATATTTGGTGACATTTCGACTTACTTATGTACATCAATGTTAATTGTAATACCGAAAAGGTTAGGAGCTTTGAAGTGTGATCAACATCGAACTATCAGCATACCGAGACAAATCACGAAGATTTTACTAAGCCTCATCATCCAGTCCGAAATATGAGAAGAACATTGTGGGATCGTAGAATGCAAGGCTTTAGTAAATGTTGTGTATATACTGAGAACATTATTGAAGATTGTATAGAAGTAAATAAAGACCTACATATTTGCTTTATTGACAGACTTTCGATAAAGTAAGACATGTACACATGATGAGGGTGCTTGTAGTTCTACAAATTGATGAGAAAGACCTTATACTAGAAACAAAGAACATATATTGGAAACAACAAGCAGATATTAAGATTGATAATGAATTAGGTCAATATCAGCCTATAAAGAGAAGTGTGCTGCAGAGATATGTAATGTCTCCAGATCTTTGTTCCCCCTAAACAGTGACAATGATATTATACATTTAGAAGATATTAGAGGAATTGCTGTTAGAGGACATGAATTAGATAATATTAGATACACGGCTGAAACTGTAGTGGCTGCAGACAACGAACATGATCCGCACTATTTAGCAGATACGCAGATGTGGTTATTGTTCACAGTGTACAACTAGGGTTAGCATTCAATTGTAAGAAGACAGGGGTTATGTTCTTTTCTTAAACGCAAGCAATGCCACAATGTAATATGCAGGCACATAGTAACAAACCGTTGTGATAATTTGGTTGCGTCCAGCGTGTACCGCGTGGTCTAGTACACCCGCTTCACACGCCGGTGATCCGGGGTTTGTTTTCCGGGCCAGATCAAGGATATGTTCAACTGACGAGCTCGGGTGAGAGCGAAACTCGAGTCTAGTGCTTCCGCATTGACGTGCATGGACCTATTGTTCATACCAGAATGCGATCGGTGTTGCCAGTAGTGGGTTGTGCTCAATATTTACATCTCAAATCCCGACACAACCAAATAAATAAATTCTTAAACAAGTGAATCGGAACAACTATGTATCTCGGAACAGTTATAATATCTGATGGTGGATGTTTTGAAATGATTAGAACCAGAATCGCTATGGCAAGGGCAGCCTTTTTCAAATAGAAAGATGGCAAATGCAACGAGAAAACTATTGTTGAAGTTCTCCAATGAATCTCTACTTTGTATGGCTGTGAAACTTGGAAAATGAAACCGACAAGCTGAAATACATCTAATGGTGAATCCATAGACATGGGCATCAAAGTGTAAGTCCTACAAAAATAAAAACAACTGAAAACAGTAAATTAATTAGTTAAATTAGACGTCGACAGCAATCAGTTTTGGGCAAGTTATGAGAAGAAGTAAACTAGAGAACTTTCTGCCAAGTGGCAAGTTTGAAGGGAGAGGAAAAATGGGAGAACAGAGAGGTAAATACCTATATAGCTTGGCCATATGGCACGTTCAAGACCAAAACACAACGCTCATCCATGACTCTGGTGATCGTATGAGAAGGCGAAACATGAAGCCCACGTTTATATGCATGACATTTGATCATGATGATGATCCTGAGTCACCAAGGCACTGACCACCACCCCTGCAGCATATTTGTAGATAAAGGCAGATGTAAGAAATGCAAGCACAAAGTACCGGCTTGAAATAATGTGCGGTCATTTTCACTAGTCACCGCTGGCATTCTGTGTGCTACCCGTCTTCGTCATTGCGTTATGAATATCGCAGCTCGTTTCGGTCATTGTAATGTTTCAGTGGTAAAACGTTAGAAATCTATATAATATTCAATCATTGTATCAAGGGACATAAATAGAAATGATTGTACTGCAACAAGGGAGACACAACAAATAATTTATTGAAGTACAAATGAAGAATGTGTAATGCCTATAGTTTAAGTTAAGACCTAATCGTAGGATTTCTAAAATTGCATATTAAACTTCTAGTCAAGGGCTATTAAGGTAAATGTAAATAATTGCGACATCATAGATTTCCATTATGTGACCTCAAGCTGAAGATAATATCTCTAGGGAAGTGCAGTCTACTTACGGGGTTGTATATTGTTTGCACGAGCCGGTTTAGTATAATTGTTCATCGTCTTCTAACAAATATTTTTGCCGGCACATTTACGTGTGCCTCATAATGATATCAAATATGGTCTTAGAGATATTTAATCGCAGGAAGAAACAGATAATACTGATGTCCATCACAAATAGATTACAGCAAGCGCAGATGTTTTCCTTAACTCTGGAGTTATTTCGACCCTAGCAAAGACTAGTCGTTGTTTTGGAGTGTTCAGCAGAAATAACTCTCAGTCGCCAAACATGTAACATGTGTTACCTTAGTTTTCTTTCTATTACAGGAATGTGGTGACAAAACGCATTCGTGTCTTACCCCTCACTCGGTTTGTTCATCGCGCTGCCCACTGTATGATGTTTATGGAGGACTAGAGGAAAAGTCTGGCCTATGAGACTACAACCTCCAGCATGAGAATGGAGGTAGTAGCAGTTACCACAGCCTTCCAATGTTTGGAGGAAACCGATGCAACACACATTGTATTAATTACGGATTCACGGAGTATGCTTAGAAATGTTCGTGATTAATGTTTCGTGTAGGAAAGCTTTCCTCGCTTCGGAGGTCACAGATTGTGAGAACTGCATGCATTGTTTGCCTTGGTTATGCGGAAGTGCGGAAAAAAGGGGGTGGGGGGTGGGAATGAACAGACTGATGTACTTGTAGGGAATGATTACCTATAAACAAGGGAGAGGTGGTCGGGCGCCTGTGGGAACAGGTGGTGAAATCGGTGGAATAGACTGATGTACTTGTAGGGAATGATTACCTATAAACAAGGGAGAGATTGTCGGGCGCCTGTGGGAACAGCTGGTGAAATCGGTGGAATAGACTGATAACCAGTATATGGAGACAAGTATATAACGGGGGGATTGGCAGGGGTTCTGGACGCATCTCAAAACTGAGAAGGAAAACCATGAGAACTTTCAATCAGATGGAAGTTGGAACGATTAGCAATAGTATTCTTCGCTGGCTATTGAACGAGGGGACAGAGCACGTATGGGAATGTCCTGAGTGCAGTGATGTCGTTTCTTAGCACTACTTACTCAACTTTAAGAAAGGCTAAGTTTCAAGGACATCTTATCACAAACACCAGAAAGAGGCAGTCATCGATGTATGACCACATTATAACGTGACAAAACCAGGAACATGTTGTAACAACCGGACAGATTTGTGGACAGTGAGATTTAGTAAGTCAGAGAGATAAAATGCTTGAGTCGTCTTTCATGACACGGACGCGAGTCAGCACATGTCGTCGAAGCCCACGACAGTCGGCAAGATACTTGATGATGATGATGAAGGAGAAGAGAGGCACTGAAAAAAAATCGTGACGTCAGGAACAATCAGCAGTAGACGAGGCAGAGGCAGAAGAAGGGGAAAGCATTGGACGGTTTCAGACATGGCCCAGATAAATTATTCAAATATAACCATACCTGGACGATAACTATAGGAACTATTTATTTGCTGACAATATAATCTTCTATACAACTTATTCAAGGGTAACAAATAAAATGACTGATATAGAAAAATGGATATTGGCATCTTCTCCAGTCAGCACCATGGTCATTTCTCAGGACATGACGTTGCTGATTGTTAAACTACTGTTCTCCGCACATTACACTACTCACTCGGAACACCACTCAACATAACAGCAGTAGACTTGACCAGTAGTGGACTCGAACAGTAGTAGACTCCAACGCCAGTTGTGGTTTTGTACGTGTATTGCTCGACACACACTAAGATGAATACCATCAATTTAACACTCACATATTCAACAATAAATTTAACAACGTTTTCTAAACACAAACTATCTCTCTAAAAAAGTGGCTCATTGTTGGCCATGACTCTGTTCTGAACGTGGTCCGCACTCGACGATACCCACGACTCGAATCCCTTTTCCAGATCCCACTTCCTGTTGACTTTGGAAGCGAGTCCCAGCATTTTCATGTTGTGCGAAAAGTATCCACTTGTCACGTTCCAGATGCTCAATTACTGAACACTGCCATAACCTCTAACCTCGTCTAACCTGGGTTATGGCTTGACTATACCATGACGTAACCAAGGTCATGGCAGGTGACTTGAATGCTAACAGTGAAAATCAACAAGGCGGATGCACTGTAGACATGCGTTGACTAAGGGAACAGAATGAAGAGGTTGCAGACGTGTACAGTGGGTACAAAAGCATGATGTGATTATTGGAACCACCTGGTATCAACAACATCCAAGGAGATTACGGACATGTGAAGTTCTGAAAATATGATCAGAAACGAGATTGATTACATCCTCATCAATAGAAGATTTCGAAATGCCTTTAAGGTCGCAATAACTATACCTATTTCACACAAGTGGAGGTTTGTGTCTTCATCTTGTGCCACCCAAGATCTGCTTCTCTGCAGCGTTTGTCCCATGAAGGTGAGGACAGGCAAGCTTCGGGCAGAGTGGCTTGCTTCGCTTCGGAGGTCACGGGTGGCAAGCATCGCCTAAATCTTTTCTTCGGGGCATGCCGGTGTGCTGGGCAATGAACAGGCGTGCAGATTGGCTGGCTCTGCAAAACTTGTTGAAGTATTGATGCATGACAAGGCAGACGTGGTTGCGGCCTTGTGGGAGCACGTGTACACCTCGGAGGGGCAAATGGATCACCATGGTCTGGCAAGAATGCGACAACGTGGGGTGACGAGGGGATCTGGCCGACGCTCGACGCTCAGAGGAAAGGCGAGACTGGACATATAATCAGATTGCTAATGGTACTATTGGTGTTGGAACTCTTCGCTGGCTGGCTGTTGTGAATGGGGACGGAGCACTTCTGGGAATGCCTCGAATGCTGTGATGTTTGTTCCTAAATCAATCAATGAATCAATCAACCTATTCTTCATCTTTGAAATGCTGGATAAGTAGTGTGTATTGACGACTACACTTGAATTCAAAGCGAGCGAAAAAATGTAAGAACTCTATGAAATGCTTTATTCAAACCGCCATTAGCCGATGCTGTTCACGAGGTATCCTGCCTATTCTATATACCTGTCGGTTTGTGTCTTCAGCGTGTGAACATTAAAGACCTGCTTCTCTTCACCTAGTCTCCTTTAGTATCATCTAAATGAACTGTGACAGTGATGACATGGGGGAATATCATCAGCGGAGTTGATCTAGATCTTCACTGACCGATATCTGTGGAGATGAAGCAACGATTTCGCCAGTTGGCAGGACACATGATGATGCTGATGAGATTCGCCTATTCCTTCGTAAAATCATATCTTCATCATATGATGCCCCTATTTCATCACATGCTCACAGCAAGTTCCTGATACAGGGCGGTTTTTTTCTGTCTTTCTTGTTTGGCTTAAAAATATTGCAAGCATACTCGACAAACAAGGTCGTCATCATAGGCGGCTGTTCTCTGAGCCTCCAAATACACGTTACAATGGACAGTGATGAACAGACCAAGTAAGGGGTAAAACACGGATGCGTTTTGTCACCAAATCCCCGTATTAGAAAGAAAATCAAAGTAAAACATGTTCCATATTTGGCGACTGTGAGGCATTAAACTGAACATCTCAAACGGAGGCTTGTCTATTCCGGGATGAAATATAACTGCAGCTTTCAGGCAAACAGCAGGAACCGTAATCCATTTGTGTATCAAAGACGGACATCGATGTCTTCTGTTTCTTCGCGCCATTACAAATCTATGCGACCATATTTGACGTCATTATGAGGCACATGCATATATGCCAGCCAACAATATTAAATGTCCGCGTAGCTATCCTGCAATTAATGTAAGCGGATGTTGCATTGGTTATGATATATTATCTCATGTGTGAATTACACTTCCTTTGAGATATTATCCCCGACGTGAGATCGCATATGGCAATCTAAGTCATCACAATTATTTAAATTTATTTTGCTTGTTTTTGATCAAGAGGGAGATATGTTCCCTTAAACAGTAAGTGATATTCTCTCGAAACTATCTATTTGCACTACTCAGCCTTCCAGTGTACTTCAAAAAATGAATTTTCTTATCTCTCTTGTTGCTTAAAAACATCTTTTATATTTATGTCCCTTGAGATTATAATTTTTTTTGCACATATTTCTACAGTTTTACATGTGGAACATTACAATGATCGAAACGAGTTGCAATATGCATAAAACAAAGAGGAAAGCGGGTAACACACAATATAACTGTAGATATAAATGTAGAAATTTAACGGTGCTTTTCATCACCTACCCAAGTAAGGTAGTCGCAAATGACACACAAGGTGATTTATTTTTAAAGCAAAACAAGAACCCAAAAAAAGAAACAAAAAAGTCCTATTTCAGGA
Organism: Cepaea nemoralis; assembly: GCA_014155875.1. Taxonomy (NCBI): domain Eukaryota; kingdom Metazoa; phylum Mollusca; class Gastropoda; order Stylommatophora; family Helicidae; genus Cepaea; species Cepaea nemoralis. Next base: position 422,482 of record JACEFZ010007167.1, read on the forward strand.
ACTGTTTTGTGGATAAGTGAATAATTGGACCGGCACATTATATAGGTCTGCGAGCACTGAGAAATAGGTTACCAAAATCTAACAAGAATCCCATGACAATGGTAGCGTTTTGCAAGATGGAAAATATACTAACCAATATACAAAAATATCAACTGCGATGAGGAAATTATTGTTGAAGTGCTACATAGAACATATACTTGTGTATGGAAATTAAACGTGGAAAATGAGCAGAAAAGCTAAAATACATCTAATTGTAGGGGGAATCTGGGTTATGACGACAAGGCAAAGAATACCATGGAAAGACAGAAAATAAACCTACGAGAAAGTCCTACAAGAAACACATGAAAATCGTAAACTATTTAGAAAAAATAGACTTCGGCAGTCAAGATTTTTGAGCACGCTACAAGAGGAAATAAACTAGAGAACATAGTTACAACTTCACGTTTGAAGGGACAAGAACAAAGGGAAGGAAGACAAGCAAATGTAATTATGGCTTAGCCACATTTCAGGGTCGAAACGAGGAAACACAAGCACAGAGTACAGACTTGAAATAATGCGCTTTAATTTTCACTAGTCATCTCTGGTAATATGTGTGCTTCGTGCTTTTCTCATTGCGTTATGAATATAACTCCGTTTGATCATTGTAATGTTTCACAGGTAAACGTGTAGAAATCTGTATAATAGAAAGCACAGTCTTGGGGACATAAATAAAAATAATGGTTGTAGAGCAACAAGGGAGACACGATTGTGGGATGCAGGATTTAATATATGAGAATTTTTTGTTTAAAGTTGTCTTCTGGATCCCTAATGGGATTATTGTAGATTCTCACTCACTTCACCATTTGAGGTGATCATGGAATTCTACCACAAACACAAAGAGGAAAATACTTCACTCCTTTATATAACTGTGTCTATTCGTACTTCTCCATTCCCACTAAATCACCTTTAAACCTTTAAATAGTGCCAAGGAACATTGATTGTTTACAACATATATAGAACAAACACTGTTGAACAAACATCAACAAACTTAACATTATTATTGTTAATTATTTTCAATTAAACATCAACATTGGAACAAACAGTTCACAATTGAATGAAATCAATATCTGTAGTAACATATATATATATATATATATATATATATATATATATATATATATATATATATATATATATATATATATATATATATATATATAATGACCATACTGAATTTCCGGAACAGGCATGGGAGGATATGCAATATCATAAACACATTAAAATGTGATAACCCCATTGTCTCAAAAAGCAATGCTCTTTCAACCCAAAACAGCAACCACTATTTGGTTCTACCACTGTTGATAGATGTAAAAAAATAACAATGTTCTGAGTTAAGGAAAAAACCAAACATATAAAACCAACATTATTCGGTACATCTTAACTAGACTAATTATGTAGTCTGTCTTTTCCTTTCCTGTTGTTGTTGGTTATTCTTCTCCAGTGCAAAGCAGATAATGCCCCTATTATTCCGTGGACCGCAATAATAATCACTCAACTGTGTCCTGCTCTTACAATACCCACTGAATGTTTCCTCCAGAGAACATTATTCATGATATCCAGGAATATAAATATAACATAATCTTCTTCCTCCAGGGGAACATTTCATGAATACTCTGGTGCTAATGGGCTCTGTGTCCTAATTAAATCGAGGCCTAGGCCAATGAAGCTTCCAGGAGCTCCACTTAAGACACTGGCAGAAGGCACTTTCCTACATCATCACATAGATGAAAAGACGATGCTTTTCACCCGTGACTTCCGAAGTGAAGCAGGCCACTCAGCACGAAGCGTGCCTGTCCTCATCCTACTCAGCATGCTTTTGAGCACGATGTGTGTGTGTGTGTGCATCGTATTCTCCATCCAGTGGAAAACTGCACTGACCGCCTCCACCTCCATTCTTAAGCTAGATGTTGTGGTATCATATGCCTGGCTCTTGTCGTGTGTCCATTTAAAGTGTCGTCCCTGGAGTGAGGGGAGTCAACACCCACATTATATTTAACCCCTTATCAATATCCTGGAGAATCCACTAGCTTCCGTCCACCACACTCTTTCGGTCCCTGGACACCTCTTTCTCTCTCTATATCACTCTACCTGACCATGCCCCCTCTCATTCTTCCCCCAACGCAACATACTCAACAACTCTTGCTTCTAAAAATTAATAACAATTAATTTATTAAAAGAAAAGTGTAACGTATGTGAGACGTGTATGCGAAGAAAATGTGTGATGTGTTCTATAATGTGTGTAGGATCGGACCCTCAGATAATAGCACAGTCAGTTCATCCTTGCAAGGACACACCACAGCACGTTAAGTCAGAACAAGTTCACCTCACCCAGTGCTGTTTCTCTCCTGCCGGACATTGACTTTTATCTGTAGCTACCTGTTAATCCATTTTCCTGATCATCCGAAATAGATACTGTTTGTAATTTACAGCTGATCATGGACCGGTTGCACACTACGCATTATAAGTTCCTATCGTTCCTAAAAAATGTACAAATCCTTTGTTGTGTGTACTTGATCCTAACTAGTGTCTATATAGTCCCAAGTATAATGTCTTTTGTAATATTTCACTGGAATATATCACACCGTGTGAATGTTATATTTTAATGTTCTCGCTTAGTTAACAATGGTTGTATGATGTGTGATGTATCAACAATCATCACTCATCCTAGGTGAACCTTAACATACAGGAATCGTTATATTGGTTTTCTCTTCTGAGCCATGTTATGGTGGACCCTCATGATCATGAGTCCAGCGTAAACATAATACCATCTTTCTTCTCGGACGTTATTCATTTTCCGTAAGAAAACATTTGACTGTTCAAATAGTGTTCTTCCTAATTGGAGTTGAACTTTTTTCAAAACCAGTGTTGAGCTTCCTCGTAACTGGCAGGGAACCTGTTAGAGAAACAACACATCTGGTGATAGCACTAGTCACTGATCCTACCGGCTGAGTGTAAGCCTATTGCCTTGCTCTGTTATTTTTCAGCTAACTAAAACTCTGTCATCTCCAGGGTCCTTCTTTTGACAGTAAAGAGAGTTGAAAGTCTCGACAGGGCTTCTATGCCTAAAGCTATATGCAACTGATGAAGCCAGGTCAAGTTATTGGCCATACCAGGTAGAATGTTTCTAACTATGAGGGAGAATCAGGACTAAAATTAAACGAGTGACAATACCGCAACTCAAGTCTTCTCGTCGACTTGGGGTCGAGTGTTTGCTGATGATTCTGGTTGGACCTACGCCTAATTCCCATCCTTGTCCGGGACAGCGAAAAACTCCGACCCATTCCCCATACACAAACTGTTCTCATGATATTATTTCCCAACCAAAATTGTGCCAAGTGATCCCATGGCACTTTCCCAGACCAGTTGAGTGACTATATCGTGTGGGCCACGGAAACCTGGAAGCCTGGTTTTACAGCAGCCTGTTGTTCGAACAACCTACGCTGGAAAGAGAGACCTGAGGAATTGTCCGGTGAGGTGGATGTGAACTAACGGGACAATATTGAGATCTGTGGTCTATGATGTTCAGAGTTGTGTTGCTTCATGTCTGGACTAGAGCTATCTCCTCAGTTTGTTTATAGACTTTTATAGGTTCAAGTGTCTTGATGTTTTCCTGTGCTGTCCTTTATTAAGGAATTAAATTTCAATTATAGTTACTGGGACGATCGTCATGTTATGTTTGTGTCAGCCAGAAAGACACTGCAGGGAACAGGCCCCGAGGTCGAAAGAGAGAGTGACAGTGAGTCCGGGGAGCGGAGGAGGGTTGGCAAGCAAAGACCTATCCCAGCCAGAGCTATATAATAGTATTGTAGAATTGTTTTTTTTTTCCGCGTTTCCATCCTGTTTCAGGATATTGCGGTCAACACCAGCATCTTTCAGCTGTATGTTGATTCCTAGGCTAGATTACGCTCATCAGCACGCCATGACTTTCTTAGCGACCGGCTCCATACTCTCATAAGTCACTTTTGCGATTCGAACCACTGCTAATTCTTGTCGCGTCACGTGACGAGAGTATTCGGGGTTAGCGGAGAAAGCTGCTATCCCCTCGGCCATGGAGCCGGCATTGTAGAATTGTGACAGGAGTAATTGGGACCCTCCACTTAGCTTTATTTGCCAGAATTGTTCTGCGCAGACTTCAAGTCCCGGGAGACCAATTCTACCATGAATCACAGTGTGGCTTCCGACATAACTGGTCTACCATTTATATGATATTTTCACTGCGACAAATGCAAGAAAAATGCCGCGAACAGAATCATCCACTGTTTATTGCCTTCATCGACCTCACAAAGGCATTTGATTTGGTCAGTCGTGAGGGACTGTTCAAGGCACTAAAGAAGATTGGTTGCCCACCACTCCTTCTGTCAATTGCGGAATCATTCCACACAGGCATGAAGGGTATAATGAAGTTTGATGGCGCACCTTCACAAGAGTTTGAAATCAAGAGTGGAGTTCAGCAAGGTTGTGTAATAGCTTCCACCCTCTTTGGAATATACGTTTCACTTCTACTGAAGTGTACCTCTTGTCATCAGGATGGTGGTATATACATTCACTCACGCTCAGATGGCGGACACTACAATGCTCAGAGATTGAAGGGCAAGACCAAAATTAGGAGGGTACTGATCAGAAAGTTGCTGTTTGCAGATGATGCTACAATTACGACCAACTCTGAGGAAGAATTACAACATCTACTATCTGCTTACACCAATGCGTTTTCTGAATTTGTTTTAACAATTAGCAAAAAGAAGACACAAATTATGTCACAAGGTGCACATTGGGTACCATCAATCTTTATTGATGACGCTGAACTGGAGATAGTTGGCCATTTTACGTATCTAGGATCAGTGGTAAATAGCAAATTATCCTTAGATCAGGAAACCAACATCAGGAATTGGTAAGGCAGCACCAACAATATACAGGTTAACAAAAAAGAGTCTGGGAAAACAGGAAGCTAACGGCCAAGACAAAAGTCCTTGTCTATCAATCCTATGTCCTTAGTACACTTCTTTATGACAGTAACGCTTGTCAGCTTACTCACACCAAGAGAAACGTGTAAACAGCTTTCATATGTGGTGTCTGCCAAAATTGCTTGGTATTTAGTGACAAGACAAAATCACAAATACTGAAGTATTGGAAAGGTCAGGTTGTGCGTCGACATATCCCATGCTCAGTCTTCGTTGACTTAGATGGATAGGACACGTTAGGAGGATGAATGATGGTAGAATGTCAAAGGTCTTTTTTGGTGAATTACAGGTGGGTAGGAGATCTCAGGGTTGTACTACGATACAAAGATGTGTGTATGTGGGACATGACTGATATAGACATTGATATTGCACATTGGGAGCAAGTCGCCGCTGAACGTGTTGCATGGACGGCAAATATCAGACATGCAATAAAGACAAAGGAGAAAATGATTGCAGATAAATCACAAACCGAGCGTGCGAGACATAAGATGGTGCATGCTGGTGGAAATGGCCATATGTTCACATGCATCCACTGTGGACGCACATTTACAGCGCTGAATTGGCATTATCAGTCACATTCGCTACCGTCTGTCAAGATGGCAAGGTGTCAATGAAAATGATTTTCAGTAGATATGAGCGTTTTACTTTCATTATATATGAGTGTTGTATTGTCAATATATATGGGCGTTGCACATTCACGGTAATTGTGTCCTGTACTGTCCTCACATTTACGATAAGTGCACTTGTAAATATATGAGTGCGTTACTTCTTTGTGTATGAGATTATTCTGTTTACTATATATGCGTGTTGTACTTTCTTAACTTATGTGATTGTTTAATTTTCACTAAATGCGAGCATGTGTTTCCACTGTATATGAACGTGCACTATCGCTGCATATAAATGTGTACTTTCACTGTATATAAACGTGTACTTTCACTATATGTAAACGTGTAATTCCACTGTAAATAAACGTGTACTATCACTGTATATGAAAGAGTACTTCCACAGTATATAAATAAACGTGTACTTTCACTGTGTATAAACGAATATTTCCACTGTATATTAAAGTGTACTGCAACTGCATAAGAACAAGTAATTACACTACTTATACACATGTACTTTCACAGTTTATGAACGAGTACTTTCACTGTATATGAACGTGCACTTTCTCTGTATCAGTACGCGTACTTCCACTGTATATAAAGGTACACTTTAACTGTATATAAACGTGTACGTTCACTGTATATGAAGGTGCATTTTCACTGTATCTGAATGTTTACTTTAACTGTGCGTGAACGTTTACTTTTAATGTATATGAATGTGTACTTTCACTGTTTATGAACGTGTACTTTCATTGTGTATGAATGTGTACTTTTAACTGTATATGAATGTTTACTTGCATTGTGTATGAACTTTTGCTTTCATTGTATATGAATGTGTACATTCTCTATATATGAATATGAAAGGTCACTTTTTATGAACTTGCATTTCAATGTCTATGAACGTGTACTTTCAGTGTTTATTAATGTGTACTTTCATTGTATGTGAACTTATACTTTCACTGTATATGTATGTGTACTTTCACTGTATATGAATGTGTACTCTCACTGTATATGAATGTGTTCTTTCACTGTATATGAAGGTGTACTTTCACTGTATATGAATGTGCACATTCACTGTTTATGAATGTGTACTGTCACTGCATATGAATGTGTGCTTTTGTAACAGTACAGCGAAGTAAAGGTAAACTGGCAATAACTCCAAGACAGTTCTTTCTTCATATTACTTTATTCCTAATCAACAGAGATAGGTTATAACAAACCATCAATCAAGCGAGATGTTGCCCAGTTAAATCATACGTCCATATCGAAGGATGGGTCGTTCACAACTGACCTTGTTTCTACGATCCTCGTCATCGGACGACCCATCCTAACTACCCTATGTTATGGTGCTTGACAGTGCCCTACTTCCCTATTGACTATGCACACCTCGTTGCCCCTTCTTCCTATTCCTAACTCTGTTACACTTTCACTATTTATGAATGTATACGTTACCTGAATGTATACGTTATATGAATGTACACTTTCTCTGTAAATGGACATGTACTTTAAGTGTATACAAACAAGTCGCCTAGGAACGCCATGATACCTCTTGGATACGTGGTGCAGATCAGTATTTTTATAAAACTCGAAACTCAAAAATTGTGGATAATGTGGTAACTATCCGACGGTCTGATTTCCCCACACAATAACTTTCCTGGTCCTAATTTTACTCAGAATTTACTACAGACGAGCAGGCAATGGATAGGACATGTTTGCTTCGTACTGGTTTCGAACACGTGGCTACTGAAACGGTAGCGTTAGCAACACCTTGTATAGTGCGTTCACAAATGTTTTCCCTCATTCACGTTCCCTGTTTTCATAGTATCTGTTGCATCGTTATGAAATGTGTTATGCCGTCTTATATTTACTCCCACCCTACGAATATCTCTTTGATGGGTCCTTAAACAACTGAAATTATTGGAAGCGGCGAAATTTCTTTGTGTTTTGGCGAAAATGTGTTGAATTCACACGCTAGTAAACTTATTTTACAGTAATGCACGTAAATTCAGTTAGCAAACTCTGAACGCTTCCGTTCCACATTGTGATGGGCGTCTTATAATAACAATCTCGTGCACCCCCGAGAATATTCTTTATTGAACACTGCCGTTTCCATGTAAAGATGGAATACATTTCATAATAAGCACTTCATCTACGATCCGTAAATTATACACAATATATAAACAAACATTGAGATCTGCTGCACAATCTCCAAACATGTTTTTGTTTCGTGTACATAATGATAAGGTTTTATGTTACATCTCATCATTTTCACTTAGTTGGTTACTGAGTTATGGATTTTTATACAGTGGCAGACATTTGAAAACGCACTGTAGTCACTCATCTACTGCTTCTCGCTCGGGTTGAGTTAAACAAATTAACATGTTACTACCTGATTTATTCTGGCAGGTTGTCCGGACTACTACGGTGACTGTCACGAGCCAGGCAGCACTGGATTAACCTGGAAAATAGATGGTCACCTCCACACATACTGCCGCTGTAGGGCTTTCAGCAATGGCACTGTCAGCTATGCATGCGACTAGTGACAAAGAACGAGGTATTCTGGTCATGCATGCAATCTCGCTGGCAGAGATGGTGAAGATACAACGGCGATTGCAATCTCTATTGACTAGACCTTGTAGATATGAATAGTAGTATATGTGAGATGTAGTCAGTAGAGCGTTGATGAGTTTATGTTCTACAAGTGTTTCCCTTTATGTTACCACACACAGCTTTTGTGATTATCTTTATTTATTGAATTAAATAAACTTCAGCCTCAAATTTAAAGCCGTCTTTATATTCATTAATTGTATCATTGATTGATTCTCCCTTAATTGATTCATTCATCTCTCCTTCATTGATTCACCCACCCCTTCATTGATTCATTCAGTCCTTCATTGACTGGTTCATTCCGTCATTGATTCATTCAGTCCTTCAATAGGTCATTCATTCCTTCATTGACACATTCATTCCTTCATTGATTTACTCATTCCTTCATTGATGCATTCAGTCATTCATTGATTCATTCATTCCTTCATTGATTGATTGATTCATTCATTCATTGATTCAGTCATTCATTGATTCATTTAGTCCTTCGGTGATATATTCAGTCATCCATTGATAGATTCATTCCTTCATTGATTCATGCAGTCCTTCATTGATTGATTCAGTCCTGTGTTGATTGTTTCAGTCCTTAATGCATTTATTCATTCATTCATTGATTCATTTGTTCCTTCAATTATGGATTCATTCATGCATTGATCGATTAAGTCTTTCATTGATTGATTTATGTCTTCACTTATTCATAATGCTTTTCATTTATTCATTCAGTCATTCATTGACTGATTCATTGATTCATTAATTCCTTTATTTATGGAGGCAGGCCATCACTGATTCACGTATTCCCCAATTGATCTATTTAGTCCTTTACTAATTCATTCAATCCTTCATTAATTCATTCAGTCCTCCATTGACTGATTCAGCCCTTCTTTGATTGATTATACCCTTCATTGTTGACTCAGTTCTTTATTGTTTGGTCCATCCCTTCATTTATTCATTCATTCCTTCATTGGTTCATTCATTTCTGCATTGATTTAATCAGTCCTTCATTGATTGATTCATTCTTTCATCGATTCATGCAGGCCTTCATTGATTGATTCATACATTTAATGATTCATTCAGTTCTGCATTGCTTGATTCATTCCTTAACTGATTGATTCATTCCTTTGTTGATTCATTCAGTTCTTAATTTGATTAATTCAGTCCTTCATTGATTGATATTTCCCTTTATTGATTGATTCAATCCTTTAATGATTCATTCATTCCTGCATTGATTCATTCAGTCCCTCATTTATTGATTTATTCCTGCATTGGATGATTCAATATTTCATTGATTTATTCAGTCCTTCATTGGTTGATTCATTCCGTTATTGATTCATTCAGTCCCTAATGATCGATTCAGTCCTTCATTGATACATTCAGTCTTTCATTGATTGATTCAAACCGTCATTGATTTATTCATTTCTGCATTGATTCAGTTAGAAATTCATTGATTTAGTTATTCATCCAATCCTTCATTGATTTATGTCTTTCTGGATTGAATAGTTCATTTTTTCATTGAATAATTCATTCTTTCATTGATTCATTCAGTCATTCATTGATTGATTCATTCTTTCATTGATTCCTTCAATGGTTCATTGATTCATGCAATCCTTCATTGGTTGATTTATTCCTTCATTAATGCATTCAATCCTTCATTGTTTAATTCATTCCTTTATTGATTCATTCAGTCCCTCTTTAATTGATGCAATCCTTCATTGATTTATTTATTCCTTCTTTGATGGATTCAGTCCCTCATTGATTTATGTATTCCTTCATTGATTTAATTAGTCCTTCATCGAGTGAGTCATTCCTTCATTGATTCATTCAGTCCTGCATTCATTTATTCATTCATTCATTCATTCATTCATTCAGTCGTTCATTGATTCATTCATTGATTAATTCAGCTCCTCCATTGATTTGTTTATTTGTACATTCAGTGGTTGTTCAGTCTCATCTCATCTCATCTCATCATGACCCTCTTGTACCTCGCGGTGTCGAGAAGAAGTATAAACATCGTGAGAGTGCCCGATTATGGGCTTCATATTCAGCTCGTTTATACTTCTTAGTTTTTCTACGAGCAGTATGAAGATCCCCTGCCGGCTTGTTAGGCCAGTCGCAAGTTTATCAACCAAGTGGATAATTTTAAATACCTAGGGGCACTTATAACATCAGATGGAAGATGTACAACAGAGATTAATAGCAGAATAGGGCAGGCAAAGACAGCATTTCAGAAAATGAAGAGTATCTTATGCAATAAGTCGCTATCAATGAATGTAAGAAAGAGAGTGCTAAAATGCCATATAGAACCAGTTTTGCTGTATGGCAGCGAATCTTGGATTGAAAATGAATAAATTAGGAAGAACTTAGAAGCAACAGAGATGTGTTTTTAAGACGAATGTTGTCAATTCCTTGGACTGCCAGAGTAACTAACAACGATTGCCTGAAAGAGGCTAATGAAACTAGAACACTATATACAACAATAAGAAAGAGACAAACATCTTTCTTAGGTCATGTGATGAGAAGAGAGGCATTAGAGAACATCGTGACAACTGGAAAGATCGAGGGGAAGAGAGGCAGAGGCAGACCAAAAGAAATGATTCTGGACGGACTGAGACGGTGGCATTGGGGAATATCATCAGCAGAGTTGATCCAGAACACCAGGGACCGAGATCTGTGGAGAGCCATGAACGCCTACGCCAGCCGGCACAGCACTTGATGATGATGATGATGATGATGATGATGATGATGATGATGATGATGATGATGATGATGATGATGATGATGATGCAAAGAGGCAGAAGAAACATGACTTGAGGAGAATTGCAAGAACATTGAAAACCAACAGAACACACGGGATACCAAATTAATGCACAAAACAATTAATGACATCACAAACAAAAGAACACACACATCAACGGGTTGCCTAAAAACCGAAGATGGCAAATTCATAATAGAAAAAAGGTAAGATCGTACATGTGTGGTTAGATTATTTGAGAGACATTTATGATGATACAAGAGAAGAACAATAAGATCAACGGAATAATAATGAAGGACCATCAATTTTAGATATGGAAGTTCAAAATGTTCTTAACCAGATGAAAACTGACAAGACCTCGGGTACAGATAACATCACAATGGAACTGATCAATATGGAATAGACCACATCATCAGACTGCTGAAGCAATATACGATCCTGGAGAAATACCTCCTGAATTATGTAATTCTATATTTATTGCAATACCGAAGAAATCAGGGGCCTTGGAATGTGATCAACAGCGAACAATTAGTATAATGAGTCACATCACGAAGATTTTACTGAGAATTATCATGCAAAGTGTTAAGAAGAAAATACAACCCGAAATAGGAGATGAACAATGTGTGTTTATAGAAGGCAAGGGTACAATCACATATTTTCTTTTCGACCTTCCGTTTGGTCTTTTCCCTTAGAACAAAGTTCTTTAGTGTATTTCGTCTGGTAGAGTGTCAATGAATCTGTACTGCCGACGGCTAATTGTTCTAGTTAGTTTACGATTTTTATTTTCGTTCTTATAGGACTTGCTCACTGGGTTTTCTGTCTTTCCGTGGTATTATTTTCATTTTCGTCAGAAACCAGATCATTCATTGGCACCTTGCCGTCTTGACAGACGATAGTGTGTGCTTTAAAAAGGCATAATAACTTTTAACTATGGCGGTAGCGAGTGTGACTGATAAGGCCAATTTGCGCTGTAAATGTCCGTTCACAGTGGGTGCATCTGAACACGTGGTCATTTCCACCATCATGCACCATCTTACGTCTCAAACGCTTGGTGTGTGACTTTTCTGCAATAATTTTCTCCTTTGACTTTATTCCATTTCTGATATTTGCCCTCCATTCAACACGTTCAGCGGCGACTTGCTCCCAATGTGCATTATCAATGCCTGTATCAATCATGTCCTGCTTACACACATCTTTGTATCGTAGTAGAGGCCGACCCTGAGATCTCTTACCCATCTGTAATTCACCAAAAAAGATATCCTTTGGTATTCTACCATCATCCATCCTCCTAAGATGTCCTATCCATCTAAGTCTACGAAGACTGAGCATGGAATAAACTGTCACACAACCTGATCTTTCCAATACTTCAGTATTTGTGATTTTGTCTTGCCACTTAATACCAAGAATTCTTCGCAAACACCGCATATGAAAGCTGTTTAAATTGTTCTCTTGGTGTGAGTAAGTTGTCCAGGTTTCACTGCCATAGAGAAGAGTACTAAGGACACAGGCTTGATAGACAAGGACTTTTGTTTTGGCAGTAAGCTTCCTGTTCTCCCAGACTCTTTTTCTTAACCTGTTCATTGTTGTTGCTGCCTTACCAATCCGGATGTTGATTTCCTGATCTAGGGATAATTTGCTATTAACCACTGATCCTAATTATGTAAAATGGTCTACTATCTCTAGTTCAGCGTCGTCAATAAAGATTGATGGTACCCCATGTGCACCTTGTGACATAATCTGTGTCTTCTTTTTGCTAATTGTTAAACCAAATTCAGAACAAGCATTGGAGAATGCAGATAGTAGACATTGCAATTCTTCCTCAGAGTGGGTCGTAACTGCAGCATCATCTGCAAAAAGCAACTCTCTGATCAGTACCCTCCTAATTTTGGTCTTAGCCTTCAATCTCTGAGCATTGTAGAGGCCGCCATCTGAGCGTGAGTGAATGTATATACCACCATCCTGATCACGAAATGCATATTTCAGTAGAAGTGAAAAGTATATTCCAAAGAGGGTGGGAGCTAGTACACAACCTTGCTTAACTCCACTCTTGATTTCAAATTCTTCAGAAGTTGCACCATCAAACTTGATTATACCCTTCATGCCTGTGTGGAACGATTCCACAATGGACAGAAGAGTTGGTGGGCAGCCAATCTTCTTTAGTGCCTTGAACAGACCCTCACGACTGACCAAATCAAATGCCTTTGTGAGGTCGATGAAGGCAATAAACAGTGGTTGATTCTGTTCACGGCATTTTTCTTGCATTTGTCGCAATGAGAATATCATATCAGTGGTAGACCGGTTCTGTCGAAAGCCACACTGTGATTCGGGGTAGACTTGATCTCCTAGGACTTGAAGTCTGCGCAGAACAATTCTGGCAAATACTTTTCCAACAATACACAGAAGTGAGATACCCCTATAGTTGTTGCAGTCGCTCCGATCGCCCTTGTTCTTGTACAGTGTTATGATGCTTGAATCTTTGAAATCCTGTGGGACTTGTCCTTCACGCCAGCATAGCTCTATTAGCTGGTGGATCTGTATAGTGAGTGTGTCTTGCCCACTCCTGATAACCTCTATTGGAATCCCATCCTTACCTGGAGCCTTGCCAGATGCAAGTTCATTTATAGCACACTTAACTTCTGTTATGGTGGGAAGTGTGTCCAGGTGGTCAAGAGTTGGTAGAGCCTCTATGGCGTTAAGGGCATCATCCGCTAGTTTGGTCTCACTTGAGTAAAGCTCCAAATAGTGCTCTACCCATCTGTCCATCTGCCGTTTCTTGTCAGTGATGATTTCTCCAGTCAAGGTTTTCAATGGTGCACTTCTTTTGATCACTGGACCACAGGCTTTCTTTATTCCTTCATACATGCTTCTTATGTCTCCCTTATCACTTGCGATTTGAATGGACTCACATAACTTGATCCAATAATCATTTGCACACTGCCTGGCAGCCTTTTGCACATCCTTCCTAGCTTGCCTTAGCTCACTCAGACGCGTTGGTCTTTCCTTGTTTCTTAAGAGAGCTTTCTTCTTCTTATCAATCAAGGGCTGCAGAGTCTCGCTGTTGGCCGCAAACCAGTCCTGCCTCTTATGATCCACAGTGCCGTAAACCCGTACGGCAGTTTTATAAAGAGTTTCCTTAATTTGACCCCACTTTTTATTTACTGTACAATTTTCTGGTGTATCAGTGAAAGCGTCTTCAAGTTGCTGTTGAAACTGAAAGCACTTTTCAGGATCATGAGTGTTAATAATATTAATCCTGGGGCTAGATTTGTGTTTAGCTGTGTAGATTCTCTTTGGTCTCAGTCTAACCCTTGCAACAACCAAAGAATGATCCGTATCACAGTCAGCACTGTGGTAACTACGAGTCAATGATATATGGTTCAGATGTTGTCTCCGTGTGATGATGAAGTCCAGCTGGTGCCAATGGCCGGATCTTGGATGTTTCCATGTGACCTTATGCATCTCTTTTGTTTAAAAAAAAGAGTTTGTAATACATAGGTCATTACTGGTGCAATGCTCCAGCAGCCCTTGCCCACTTTCATTCATGCGACCGATGTTGTATTTTCCAAGGCACACTGGTCATGAACTCGAGTCCTTGCCCACACGAGCATTGAAATCACCGAGCATATAAATGTAGTCAGATTTTGGAACTGCCTTGATCACGGAGTCTAACTCCTCATAGAACAAATCCTTCACATCATCAGAGGAATCGAGTGTCGGTGCATATGCAGTAATAATGGTGGCAAACCCACAAGAGGTTGCCAAGCGCAGGGACAATAGTCTTTCATTTCCTCCTGCTGGAATTTCAATCATTCCCAGTAGCGAATTCTTCACTGCAAAGCCCACACCGTGTTGCCTTTTTTCTGCCTGCCCTCTACCCTTCCAGAAAAAGGTGTAGTTGTTTTGCCTGAGTGACCCTTCCTCGGCGAGGCGAGTCTCCTGCAGGCCAGCAATATCAATGTTAAGACGATTGAGTTCGGCATCAATCACAGCCGTTTTTCTCACATCGTCAATATTGGTCAAGTCAGTGGAAAATCCTGGACACATGGTTCTCACGTTCCAGGTTGCAAGCCGTAGCTTGAGGTTTCTATTTTTATTTTTGTTTGTACCTGGTGCATTGGTTTTACAGCCTGCGATTCAGATTTTGTCCTAGCCCCAAGCACCCATTGAAGCAGGCAGGCTGTGGCGGATCAGCACCCAATTGGCTGGGGGCTGCCCAGCTTGAGGCGGGCGGTAGCTGATCAGTGACACCTATAGGTGTCTCCCACCGTCAGAGGCAACGCGTGGCGCCCCATGTCTACGCCAACTGACAAGGACTTATAACCCGTAACAGTTGCCTCTCGCTTTGATTCCGAGACCAGTTAAGACCAGGGATGGAGTTATTGCCTCTCCATAGCACAAAGCCTGGGCTAAAATATAGAGATCATGTGTTGCCCATGCAGCATGATCCCTCTCTCGGCCTGCCGTAGTTCACTCCAGAGGAAAGGTAACACCCCTACATCTGGAACAAGACAAGCTGCAGAAGCTGCCGGATCAGCAAAGCAATGCTCTAACTGTCCGCCTGTCAGAGCTTCGATCCTAGACCAGTCGCCAACCAAGGCTTAGGGCCTGGTCTGCCCTGCCATGACAATTTTGTCTTTAGCTTGCATTTCCTCGCACCAGGGTAAGGCTTGTACCCTCCCAATTGCGCTCTTCCGCCCGAAGCCGTTGGCACAATGTGGGGTGTCGGGTTTGGTAAGCGCCGCCCAACGTTCGGCGCTAACAGAAACCAGGTAGTACCGTCTACTGTTATACGGTAGCTCAGTCATATCTGACTAAGACCTGACTGGAAACCAGATACCCCCTACCATTATATGTTTTCAGCTTCTCTGCTTATTGTCCACGTTTTACATCTATACAAAAGTAAAGGTTCTATGTAGCACTTCACCAATCTTTTTCTCGTTGCAGTTGATATCTTTCTATTTGCCATTATGTTTCCAATCTTACGAAAGGCTACCCTTGTCATACCAAATATTGCTCTAGTCTCTTCAAAGCACATCCTATAAGATACCTGTTCCGGGATAGTTGCATCTTTTCACACGTTTACGAATATTACTATCTGCTCGTATATTGCATTGTTACATTTATTTATCTTTAGGACCGAACATAATCTCTGTTTCTTACAA
Organism: Cepaea nemoralis; assembly: GCA_014155875.1. Lineage (NCBI taxonomy): Eukaryota > Metazoa > Mollusca > Gastropoda > Stylommatophora > Helicidae > Cepaea > Cepaea nemoralis. The sequence continues at coordinate 438,596 of JACEFZ010007167.1, forward strand.
TTTAATTATAACCCTTGTTATTTACTGAGTACAATAAACGCATCTACTAATTGTTGCACATTGTGTTCGTTGTCTGCAGTAAATACATACATATCCTTGCGACACACCTCTCTTAATAGGCTGATATTGAACTGCTTTATTATCAACCTTTATGGCGGCTTGTTGTTTTCGATATGTTTTTATTTAAAAGTCTAATGTCTTTCCCATCAATTTGTAGATCTGGAGGCATTGTTATCAAGTCGACATTTCTTACCTTATCGAAAGCCTGTAGTCTATGAAGCCATTGTTAGCTCTTTGTCACTATCTCTCTCTATCCCTCCCCCTTCTCTCTCTCTCTCTCTCTCTCTCTCTCTCTCTCTCTCTCTCTCTCTCTCTCTCTCTCTCTCTCTCTCTCTCTCTCTCTCTCTCTCACTCTGTGTTTCTATGTTAATTTAGTGTCCTTGTCTCTATGTTATTTAATGTATTACTCTGTAATTGTATATCTCTCTCTATCTCTTTCTTTCCCTCTCTATTACTTTCTCTTTCGTTCTCTGTCGCTCTCTGTCAGTCTATCTCTCAATTTCTCTGGTATTAACGACACCATGAACAATCAATAAATCACATTATCTCAACTGCTGGCACTCTTAAAAGGGTACGTCCCATTTTTCCTAACTCGTCTATTTTCTTTTCCTCCATCAACAACACACCGTTCTTCACTTCACAGGCTGGTGCACAAAAGGCGTGGTTATACATATCAATTACACTTGTCTGCATTGGGCACCAGCTTGCTCGTCAAAAATATCAAATACCCAGAACGGACACAACATACATCCAATACAGGTTCTCGTAGGACACTTTCAGCTACTCCACCTGAAACTCAAGCTCAGACGACATAATCCCACCACATCAAGTACCAATAGGCCAGACCAGAAGTGCACAGACCTCTCATAACCACTGCACCTGAAATCCAAGCCAGGCGGAACACTTTCACCACACCAAATCCAGATATATTTTATTCCGTAGGGAGAATATCCGATAGGAAGACAGCCTCGCTATTGAATGCATATTTCCCATACGCATAGCCACGAACACATATTGTTGTGAATGTTGTGTAGAATTCTGCACAGAACACCCTACACACTATGCCTATACAGATAGCAAAACAAGTATTACATAGTTGCAATAAAATCATTGTCAATACATTACAACTAACATAAAACATGTACAAGCTGTGATCACTGACATATCAGGACAAGTGCTCATCTCCGACACTAGCTGCCCTTCCTGTTTGTGTTAACTATGCGTAGTGTAGAGTGCCATGAGTCAGATTACTTAAGACCTGAGTAACAGTAACATAGATTGTTGAGACATTAAGAGTGATAAATAATCACGGAGAGTTATAAGGAAAAGACACCGGTAACGGGCTAAAGATAGTAGCCAATCGAGCGGCAGGACTGAGGGCATGTAATGTGGTTTGAAGACAGTGGGCGGACAGTGGAGAAGGCAGTTGGTCCGGGAAACACAGCGAGGTTCACATCGTGGAAATTGACAAGACCAGCTGTATCAGATGAAGATGGAGAGTGTTCAAAGGTGAAGAGGAAAGCCTACGAGTAAGGCGGCATGGACAGCGTTAGAGTGTTGTAGAATCTGTGTTACCGCGAGAGCGACGCCTGGGACACATCAGGCTTGTAAACACACGGCAGTGCAGAAAACTGGGGGAGCCGTGTCGCTCACTGAATTGAGGGCCCGGTAATGACTCAGTACAAACTGTAAGTTGATGAATTGTTCTAATGTATTATGAATTAATAGTGCTATGAATAAAGTCATTTATTCGTTCGGTCGGCATTTGGAACTGCTATCCTTTGTGCTGTTGGACGTGTGCATTCTTAAGTTGTCAGGGTGCATACAACATAACCCCTAGTAACACTCTGGCAATCATGGGGGCCGTCACGGAGACTGAATTCAGGGAATGGAGGACGATACGAAATTGAGCGATTCTCACGGAAAAAGTAATCAGCTTGGAAAGTTCTAGTGATACATCGAAGTTAAGAACAAATATTAGAACACGACTAGTGGAAAGCCGACAACAGTATGAAGCTACAAAGATACCATTGTATTAATTGTGAACTATAATATGATTTGTGATAGCAAAGATCGGTGTGGAATAAGGAATAGGTGCAACAATGAGCGATGCTCAATAACATCGTAGAAAGAGTTAAGAGTAAAAGCCAGAATAGAAGCTTATGAATTATGGCTAGTGGTAGAGCATTGCACGGTTGAACATAGCAACACGATTTGCAAGAAATTGATTCGCAGTGAGCGATATTCAGTAACTCAGGAAAGTGATCGATAGTATCAAATAACACTGAAAGGTGAAGTGTCGAATGTGATTAAAATCAAAGAACATGAGTAGTCAAATAAGAAGCAGTGATTAATATAAAAAAAACATAAGAATAGGTTGAGTGACAGTAAAGCGAGAGAAAGGGTAAGGACAGACTGAAAGGAATTTGTGCGAATGAGAGTCAGCAGAACAATGTTGAACACTACCTGGATACGTGCACAACGGTTTACAGGAAGCGTACAGGCATAGATAGAACATTTGAGGTTCTGGTATGCGGGTTGTGAGACAGAGTACATAATAAACAAAATTAAACACTATTTAAAAAAAAAAAAAAGAGAGAGAGAGAGAGAGAGAGAAAGAGAGAGAGAGAGAGAGAGAGAGAGAGAGAGAGAGAGAGAGAGAGAGATAAATTATGGAAGGATGAAGAGGGAGAATGAAATCGACTAGTGAGAATGTGAGAAAGAAAGAACAGAGTACAAGGGAAGGTGAAAGGAGAATACAAGGATAAGTGGGGTAGCATTATTAGTAGGACCATTGATAATAGTACCAAGTGGTAGTTCGTTGTACATATAATATTTTAACATGAAGTACTCTGGCATGGTAGTAGATGTATATAAGGGTCATGGTATTAGGAAAACTACAAGGAAAAAGTTAGTAGCAAGAACACCAGGGATAAACAGAAGGCAAATGAAGGGAATAGATAGTCATAGAGCACAAGTAACTAATGGCAGCCGACCACGCACACACGTTGACAAGACAAATACATGAGTCATAGGTACCCGCACCAAAGAGATCCACAGTCGTAGCATAAACTACTCAGGAGCAAGATATAGCTTAATCAAAATATGGGTGAAATTGATATGTCTGCAATACACACGTTCCTGCACCCAGGGCTTAAGGGCTGGGGAGAGTGTCAGTTGCTTATACCGAGGTATAAATGAGGAACCTTATGGGAATTTCCGGGGTGGGACATTGGGACTCATAGTAGGTTAGTCATCAACTTGCCGAACAAAAAGGGGGTTGAGACCACACGAGGTCTATTTGGGAATAGACGGGAATTCGTGTCCGACATTATAATTTGTGTGAAGGTATGGCAGAATATCAACGTAACACAGGGGGAAGTTAAAGGGAACTGAGAAGCAAGCTCAAAGGCATGAGGCAGTAGACAGATATGTGCGACCAGGGGACAGGCATGTGCGACTAAGCTGACTCATGTCAAGTTAGTTAGTTAGCTAGTCGACAGATCATCCTCGTTGCACATCGGACCATTCAGTCCATAAGTGCTCGGATCCCCTCCTCAGCAAATCCCGCAGCGTGTAGCGGCTAACGACGCCAGTTCTGTGTTGGTTTATCAATCTTCTTTGGCTTCCTGCGTAGTGTTCTTGTTTGGCCACCCCTCTTTTAATTTGCTGCTCTCGCAGTCTGGCCATTGTTGTAGATTCACAGTCATCACTTGGTTCTTGCAAAAGTCTCACTTCTCGTAGAGCATTCAGAATGTCAGCCTGGTCCATGGCGCGTCCGCCCTCCACAGTAGCATCACCAGCGAGCTTGTCAGCCCGCTCATTTCTTTGATGAAACTAATCTTTGCCAGCCGAGACCGCTCCAGAGGCAGCAACCATTCTCTTCGGATCGACCCCTCCTCTATCCTCTTGATCATGTTCATTGAGTCGCTAAGGAAACAAGCCCTAGTGAATGTCTGTGTCTCGAGCCATGTTATTGCTTTACTTACTGCCATGACTTCCATGGTCAGGCTACTTGTGGTTTCAGTGAAAGCACCAGAGTCCTCCTTCACAATTCTCCCTCCGGCCCGAGCTGTAAATGCCCATGAGCTTCTCACATGTCGGACGACCGACCCATCTGTGTAGATGACCGCGTCACTGTCTAGCGAATTCTCGAAAATCAACGCTTGTACTTCAGCCTCCACAGCAGCCGGATTTTCTTGTCTGCATTTTCTATCTAGTTGGATGCAAACTGAAAAGGATGTGCAGAAGTCTGTTGGCACTTGCACCCACTCCTCGCCAGGTTCTAAGTCCTCAAGTGAACACACCTGTTGAAGAATGTCTTCGGCTTGACCCATCCACGACCGTCCTCTTTTTAATCTGCTGCCCTTCACCTTCCTAATTCCACTATGCAGTGGATGCTGTGTGTTTGCGTTAATTCTGAGGTAGGCGCGTGCCCTGCAAACTTGCATTCTCTCTTCAATGGTTGGAAAATCAAGAAGGTAGCGCATCGCCCTGCATGCTGTATCTCTTGTACATCCAAGAATAATGCGCATAGCTTCATTCTGTATCCTTTCCATCCTTTCTATCTGCTTATGGCTGAGAGTCAGGATTGCCATTGCATACTCCAACACAGACATGACCAGCCCCTCGTACAGAAGACATAGATGGCGCTGCTCACAGTTTGCTGCCGCCATCACCCGCATCGCTGCCAAACCCCGCTTGGCCTTTGTTTTCACCTGGTCTATGTGCACATTATAAGCAAGGCTTCGATCAAACCGTATCCCCAGGTAATTCATTGCCTGCGTTCTTTCCACCGTCTCTGAACACAGCATTACAGTTGGTGTTGGATTGTTGACAATATGATTATTCAACGAGAACCAAGTCACTGTTGCCTTTGTTGGGTTGACCATTGCCCCAGCTTCATCACACCAAGTACTTATGCGATTGAGTTCGGTTTGTAGTTCCACAGCAACCTCCTCTCTATCCTTACCCTGACTATACACTAAAACATCATCGGCATATGACAATGTCCTGCCAGGTCCAGTGATCTGCTCACTGGTGATTCTCACTGTGTAGGCGTTGAACAGTACCGGAGATAATGGTGATCCCTGTGGTAGGCCAGGATATATTGTTGTTGGTTCCGAAGTCCAACTGCCACATCTAAAAACTACTTTCCGTTGGAAGAGGGCTGCAGCGATCCAACTAAGGAGGAATGGACTTACGTTTAGTTCAAGAAGCTGAAACATTAAAAAAATCCAGTGGTACTCTGTTGTATGCGTCCTCAAGATCAATCGCTGCAGCAACAGTTTCAGTGCCTGAGTGGAAACCTTCACAGACATCATGGGCAAAGACTGCTGCATTGGTCCAGGTTTCTCTTTTTGGACGGTACCCACCCTGGGTAGGTGGGAAAACACCTTGCCTCTCTAGTTGGCTTGATATTTTCCTGGCAATTACCTTCTCCAGCAGCTTGCCTACTGTATTCTGCATGGTTATAATTCGATATCCCTGAATTTTTTTGTGGTCTTTGTCAGGCTTTGGCAAGGGAATCAGATAGCTATGTAACCATTCCTCCTTGATGCTAGCACTCCCTATACTGTTGTTGTACATGTCTGCTAGTTTCTCTAGCTCATTGTCGGTACACCTATTTATGTCGTCGTATCTTATGCCATCAGGACCTGGAGCACTGTTTTTTGATCGTCGAAGCACAGCCTTGATTTCTTTCACTGTCACTGTGTCTTCATCCGAAGTGTTCTGGGCCTTGCATCTGTCTGAGGTGACCTCCTTGGCCAGATTCCGGCCTCCCATGTCTGTCTGGTTGCTCTGCTCAAGGTAGCGTTCAAAGAGGGCTTTGCCCTTGTCCTCATCAGTCCTCTGCCAGATGAGGTCAGCCCCTTGGAAGTCATAAATGCTCTTTTTCTTGACTACCCCACTCATGCATTTATGTAGTCGCCAGAACAATTTCAGTGACTTGTCTGTGCTTACTCTTTGACACACCTCTGCCCATTTTTCGCTTTTAACCACCTTGACCAGTTTTTTGAAATAGCTTACTTTTGTGTGCATCTCTCTTTCTAAGTGCAAGCAGGGACTAGGATGACCAGCTCTGTTCTTCTTGGCATTTTGCCATCGTGTAGAGATAAGGAAGAACCCAAAAATTTAGAACATTTTTGAAATTGCGGGGGGGGGGGCATATGCCATGAGTCAGATTACTTAAGACCTGAGTAACAGCAACATAGATTGTTGAGACATTAAGAGTGATAAATAATCACGGAGAGTTATAAGGAAAAAGACACCGGTAACGGGCTAAAGATAGTAGCCAATCGAGCGGCAGGACTGAGGGCATGTGATGTGGTTTGAAGACAGTGGGCGGACAGTGGAGAAGGCAGTTGGTCCGGGAAACACAGCGAGGTTCACATCGTGGAAATTGACAAGACCAGCTGTATCAGATGAAGATGGAGAGTGTTCAAAGGTGAAGAGGAAAGCCTACGAGTAAGGCGGCACGGACAGCGTTAGAGTGTTGTAGAATCTGTGTTACCGCGAGAGCGACGCCCGGTACACATCAGGCTTGTAAACACACGGCAGTGCAGAAAACTGGGGGAGCCGTGTCGCTCGCTGAATTGAGGGCCCGGTAATGACTCAGTACAAACTGTAAGTTGATGAATTGTTCTAATGTATTATGAATTAAGAGTGCTATGAATCAAGTCATTTATTCGTTCGGTCGGCTTTTGGAACTGCTATCCTTTGTGCTGTTGGACGTGTGCATTCTTAAGTTGTCAGGGTGCATACAACATAACCCCTAGTAACACTCTGGCATAGAGTATATATGTGGTGATTAATGTTTTAATTCCAGCTGATTTCATGAGCATACATGGCCACATATATCTTATGACAAGAAACACTCACCGTTGTTAAACTACATTCTTATACATTTAAGCACTTATAGATCAGTGTTCCCATTCTTTAAATGTTAGCGCTCAAGCTCTTTTTGGGGAGTACATTTCGTATCATGATCGGTAGTAATTAGAACGACGTTTGCATCAGAACAAAGTATGGTGTAAAATTCTATCATATGTCAGCACAAGAAATGTCAGAAGTGACTTGGTGAGGATTTTGGAACAAAATGTGTGCCATAGACTTACTGATTATGGGTACGTAGTATCCCAGTCGCTCCTTGTGGACTTTACTACACTTGGGCTGAAATGTGTATCAACATCTTGTAAGGGCTACAAATAACGTTTCTTGTTGTTATTTTGTTTCATTGTTATATACCGGTTGATGGTTGCCCTGTGCCATTCTGATAACCGTCTCTGCTGGCGGCCCTGGAATGATGAGGTGCAGAAGCTACATTTTAATCTTAGTCAATAAGCCCCAACAATATTTTTATTAACATAAGTTACACTATTTCATGGCACAAACGTATGTGCCAGCCAAAAATATAAGAAAATCAACGAGAAAATCATCCATTCAGAAAACAGATTCTAGATTTCATATATATGATAATAAAAGAGAAAATCTGGCCGTTATATATTTTCCATTAAGTAAAACAACTTACTGTTGAATCTAAAAACACTGGGGATTTATATGTAAGTTACTCTCTTTCAATTTAAAACCATGTGTGCACAATTTATAATATAAAAGGTGATTAGTTTTAACATATATCACTCAGCAACATGCTAAGAAACTGTATAGACCAATAACATTGTACTTGTGTTCCCTGCTGCTTAATCTACGATTTGTTTCCCTTGATTAAACATGTTTCTTTTCCAGATGGTCCTTTATACTGAAAATGCATATTCGTAGGTTACCGTACATTACAGCGATCAACACGAGATTCCGTATGTATAATGTTACGCAGAAACAGATGTGCTCAAATCTCCGACAAACCTAGTTGTCATCAAATGTGTTCGGTCTCTCCTAACAGATGTAGAAGGAAGTGAGCGCTGAGTGTTGCCAGCGACATGGGAACCTTCCTCTTCTGTGATCATCGCTAGCCAGTTAAAATACTAGATTCCTCATTCAAACAACAGTGATCGAGAACATGCTTCAAGAGATGTGTTAACTTGCACACTATTTAAGGTATTACCTCAAATTATGTTTATTTGACCGGATGTCGTCGGTCCACTCAGTCTAGAGTGGTTACCAAGCAAGTTGACAGTAATGAACGAACCAAATAAAGGATACGACATGACTGAGATTTGTTACCAAGTGCTGGTATTAGAAAGAAGATTATGGAAATCATGTTAAATGCTTTTTTGTTTTTGTTTTCGACTGAGAGTTATTGCAGTTGAACACCTCAAATGGCTGGTTGTCTTTGTTAGGATCAAACTTATCTGCAGCGTTAAAGCAAACATCAGAGACTGTTGTAATCAAATGTGTATTAAAGACGAACATTGATACCAGTTGTTTCTTCGTATCATTAAAAACTCTACGACCGTATTTGATATAATTATCAGGTACATGTATATGTGCCAGCCAAACATATAATAACACAGTAATTTGCATCACTGCAAGTAAACGGATATTGCACTTGGTGTACTACCCCAGAAGTGGGAAAGCCTTGTAATGGCCTTTGTAATGTAATGCTTAAATGCGAATTTATCGATTTTAATATAGAACAATATGTATCGACATGTAAAACTATAAAAAGGATGATTTCATGAAAAACATATATTTCTTCGGTTAATAAAATGATTTATTATGCAAGAAAGTATTAAATGTAAAAACTGTTTTGCTGCTATAAATTGTTTTCATATTTACAATTTTCAAATTAATGTATTTATTGTAGTAGTTTTGATATAATTCTGAACTGTATTCTGAGTTTATTCCTTGTTTTCCAAGTATTTTATTTTCACGCACAGTCTGAAGTAGGTTTCGTTTCAATTCCTTGTTTTGTAAAATTCTAACTGTTAGAATTTGATTAAACGAAAGAGTGTCACTAAAAAAAATCACATATGGTTGAATATGATTGCATTTTAATGATGAATTCACAACTAAGTACTGTGTTATTAAAGTTAGTAGAAAATCAGTATCCTTGCTGTGTCGAGAGTCAGTAGCTGTCTTCAAGGAGTACAATTTAAAAGGACATTATAAAACAAAACATTCCGATGTCGGATACAATTTAATATCCGAAGAGAGGGAAACGAAATGCCTGGAGTTGGTAAACAGTTTGGAGTAACAGCAAACTGTTTTCACTAAAAAGTCCTCAATTCAAGATGCTGCAACAGAAACGAGTCTTGTGCATTCACACATAATTGTAAAACAGAACAAGCCATTTTCTAATGGCGAGTTCATCAAGGAATGTTTGCTAGATGCATCAAACATTATGTGTCAAAAAAACAACAAACAAACAAACAAACAAACAAACAAACAAACAAACAACTTTGACAACATTACTTTATCAAAGAGAACTGTGGTCAGACGTGTTGGCAAGATAACTGACAATTTAATGCATAAACTTCCAGATGCAAGTAAACAGTTTTTATGGTACTCTCTTGCATTACATGAGAGTACCGATTGTACATGACCCTGTCCGATTATTGATATGTATACGTGGGATAAACACGTCTTTCATACTCTCTGAAGAATTACTGAGTGTTGAGTCACTCAAAGACACAATCAGAATCCATGATATATCCAATGCTGTTAATAACTGTATTGAAAGAACTGGGTTGGTTTGGAACCAGATGGCAAGTGCTGCAACTGATGGAGCTCTTGCATTGACAGAACAAAATGTAGATCTGGTAAAAGTGCATAAATTATACGATATAAGTAGAATATCCTGACCACACATTATTACCACTTCACTGTGTGATCCATCAAGAACGTCTGTGTACAACTGTTTTGAATATCAAGCATGTTATTGACCCAGTTGTCAGTGTCATCAACCCCATCAGATCAAGAGGACTCAATCACAGACAGTTCAAGGCATTACTTGACGATTTGGAAACTTAACATTCCGATGTACTGTACCACACCAGTTTTCGATGGCTGAGTCTCGGCAAGGTGTTGAGGCGAGTGTGAGACCTCAGGGAAGAAATAGTGATGTTCCTAGAGATGAAGGGCATTGCATGTGACGTTAATACTAGCATTGTCAATAAAGAGAGGAAGTTAGACTTTATGTTTGATATTGAAATCATGGAAAAGTTAAATGAACTGAATGTCAAACTTCAGGGCAATGGTGTGTTTGCAGATGAATTGTATGTTCATACAAAATCATTTCAGTCAAAACTCTTGTTGTTGTTGTTGTTTGTCCATCAAGAACGATAATGACCATTCATTTCATCCAATGGGGTTGAAAGTATGGAGCCGTGAGTTCTATGATGGCTGATAAGGCCTATTTTGGCTCGAAATGTTCTTTGACAATGTGGACAAAGAATGCTTGACGTTTCTGGAGGAGTATTTTCTGCAGTGGTTTTTCTGTTGTCTTTTCTTACAGCTCTTGCAGTCCTGGTTGCCTCACAAGTGACCGCACCCTTGAAACATGATGCACGCCACGAATTTCGGTCTCTGGCTGCAGTCTCCCAGGTGTCATGATGAATTCCATAAGCATTCAGTGAGATTTTCAGAGTGTCTTTAAAGTGTTTCCCCTGTCCGCCTTGGGAGCGTTTACCACAACGCAACTCGCCGTAAAAAATTTCGTTTAGCGAGCCTGTGATCTGGCATGCGAGTCAAGTGACCAGCCCAGCGAATCTGATTCTTCATTAGTAGAGTGTGGATACTGGGCATGGACGCTCTTTCTAGGGCTTCAGTGTCTGGGATGTTGGATGAAGAATGACTTGCGCGATGAATTGGACTAAAGTGAGGAAGAGTTGCGCAATTCGTCGACCTCACTCTCTCGTCTGAGTCCACCTGAATCCAGTGGCAGGACAAGTCAAGGCGACTGGAGACGAATACAGGTGCAGTGGATGACCAGGGCGCTCTACGTGCCTTGCCGTGATCATTACGTTCCCCAACGCTTTGCAGGTAAACGCCGTCTTGCCCGTTGAATCAGGAATGATTTCTTACTGTTCTCCAGACAATCAAATTAAAACAGAGGCTTTGTCACTTCCCTTTGCTGAAACTAAAAACATTTTCTGGTAAAATGACTGAAAAGTGCAAAGCCCAATTAGATGCATTGACTGAAACATATGGATGGAGATTCCACGATTTCAAGAACTTAAAGCCACAGTTAAATATTCTCTGTTCCGCTTATAGTGCAGAAGCTGATACAGCCACAGAGGACATACATTTGGAACTGCTTGACTTACAAGCAGATCATGACCTGAAAGAGAACATCAAGTCAGCTGATTTGCTGGATTTCCATGGATCTTTATCAGAAGAAACATTTCCCAACTTGAAAAACTTTGCAATTAAACTGTTATCATTGTTTGTATCAACATACATTTGCAAACAAGCATTCTCTTGCTTTAAGATTAACAAATCTAAGCATACGTCTTTATTGTCGGACTTTCAACAATTAAAATTGCTCCAGATTTCAAGAATATTGTCAAAAATTGCAAGTAGTTACATACATATCATTATAAATCAACAAGTAAAATTGCTCCAGATTTCAAGAATATTGTCAACAATTGCAAGTAGTTACATACATATCATTATAAATCAACAAGTAAAATTGCTCCAGATTTCAAGAATATTGTCAACAATTGCAAGTAGTTACATACATATCATTATAAATCAACAAGCAAAATTGCTCCAGATTTCAAGAATATTGTCAAAAATTGCAAGTAGTTACATACATATCATTATAAATCAACAAGTAAAATTGCTCCAGATTTCAAGAATATTGTCAACAATTGCAAGTAGTTACATACATATCATTATAAATCAACAAGTAAAATTGCTCCAGATTTCAAGAATATTGTCAACAATTGCAAGTAGTTACATACATAACATTATAAATCAACAAGTAAAATTGCTCCAGATTTCAAGAATATTGTCAACAATTGCAAGTAGTTATATACATATCATTATAAATCAACAAGTAAAATTGCTCCAGATTTCAAGAATATTGTCAACAATTGCAAGTAGTTACATACATATCATTATAAATCAACAAGTAAAATTGCTCCAGATTTCAAGAATATTGTCAACAATTGCAAGTAGTTACATACATATCATTATAAATCAACAAGTAAAATTGCTCCAGATTTCAAGAATATTGTCAACAATTGCAAGTGACAATGTAGTCGGTTTGTGTCTAGATTAAACCCATTGATAGATAATTTAAAAACAAAAATTATTAAAATAAAAACAAAAATGTACAATTTTGTTAACAAATCAGTAAAAGCGTTTGTCCATGTTGTAAAATATAATGTATACGTGTATAAGTAAAATAAACATGCAATAATGAGTTATTTATGCTATAGATAATTCATAATTACTTATTGTGGTAGGTTGCTGCAAACAAAGTGGACATCATATATAGTGGTTAGATTTACATTGGTCAATTTGGCTCTACGCACAAACGGTTTCCCCACCCCTGTACTAACCTGTCCATAGACTGCACTGAATTTGAGATATTATCTACCACGTGAGGGACACATTCCCGATTGGTCCAAGCCTGACATCCAGTTCACGCCTGTGGCTCCTAGTAGCTGTCAGTATGTGACAGCGGCCACCCCCGGGCAACAGCTGTTACCAGGCATGGGTAGCCGATTTGGTGTCAAACCAATCGGTGAACTAGGGTATGCATGCCCAGCATGTGAAGATATGACTAGTCAGACTGCGAAGAATAAATCATTGTTGATTCAACGGGCAAGACGGCGTTTACTGGAAAGCGTTGTGGAACGTAATGAGCACGGCAAGGCACGTTGAGCGCCCTGGTCATCCACTTGCACCTGTATTCGTCTCCAGTCGTCTTGGACTTGTCTTGCCACTTGACTCAGATGGACTCAGGCGGGAGAGTGAGGTTGACGAATTGCGCAACTCAGTCTCACTTTAATCCAGTTCATCGCGCAAGTCATTCTTCATTCAACTGCATGATGGTATGCAGGCTTAGTGAAGGAAAAGAGTGAACTGTCTGAGCCTTTTCTTGTCACCAATGGAGTGAAGCAAGGATGTGTCCTGGCACCAAAACTGTTCAGCCTCATTTTTTCAGCTATGCTGACGAATGCCTTTGAGAAAAATGGCATTGGAATAGACATCAACTACCGCAAGGCAGCACTGTGTCACAAGCTGCCACAATTGATGACAAAGTGAATGCAAGAATCTCCAAGGCCAGTGCGGCCTCTGGCAGACTATGCAAGAATGTATAGGACAGAAATGGAATAAGCCTGTAAACAAAGCTGAAAGTCTACAATGCAGTTGTATTATCCACACTGCTATATGCTTGTGAAACCTGGATTGTTTATCAGTGACACGCTAGGAAATAAAACCACTTCCACACAGTCTGCCTGGGGAGGCTATTGAAGATTATATGGCAAGACAAAATCCCAGACACTGAAGTTCTAGAAAGAGCCTCCGTGCCCAGTATCCAAACTCTACTAATGAAGAATCAGGTTCGCTGGGATTGTCACTTAACTTGCATGCCAGATCACAGGCTTCATAAACGATTTTTGTTTTTTACGGTGATTTGTGTTGTGGTAAACGCTCCCAGTGCGGCCAGAGGAAACACTTTAAAGACACTTTGAAAATCTCACTGAAAGCTTTAGGAATTCATCTTGACACCTGGGAGACTGTAGCCTAAGGCCTCTTGTGAATTTGATGACGTTCATACTATTCGACGACAGATCGCTAACGTAGCCACTAAAGCTGGCTTTGAAGGGATGGAGGAAGCTGACATTGACGAGTTGCGTGCATCACATGGAGAAGATTTGTCTAATGAAGACTTAATAGAACTTGACGTGCAGAGAGCTCAGCTGGAAGAAGAGGACCCTGTTGCAACCCCCACACATCGAATGTTGACAGCTGAACGTTACTCACAATTCTTTCAATTGGTTGATGTGGCAATAGATATAATAAATGAGGGTGACCCGAACAGTGAAAGGAGCTCCAAAGTGTCGAGAGCAGTAACAAGCGCCATCAACTGTTACAGGGAGTTTTACATAGAGAAAAGGAAACAGGCTGTGCAGCAGTCATTGGACACAGTTTTGTTCAAGCAGAGAAGAGCCAGGTAAAGAGGCAGGAAGAGGTTACAGTTTCATCATCAGATGAAGAGGCAGAATGTAATGCCTCTAATTACGCTAATAGCGCTAATAGCAAACTCAGAAGCTGAATTGCAAGACCACATGAATAGTCTAAACGAAATTTAACTTTTTATCATCATTCTGTGATGTTTCTAACACGTCAAGTCATTTGATCCAGGACCTTGCATGATCTCATCAGTGACCCTAATCAGTATTCAAGCCCAGACCACCTCGCGCTTCCTGAACATTCGTATTGAGTTACCAGGAAATAGTGTCGACTTCAAATTTGTCTCCACTCAGGCTACTGCTTCAGCTACTGCCATTGCCAACATAGTCAGACTATTTGAGATCATGTAAGTTTCTGATACGCGTGTGCATGGAGCCTTCGCTATTTGAATAAATGGTACATGATGATCATGACGATGATATACTATTTTAAAATAATTGTATCCTTGGTCACTTATATTGTGTTGTCTATTTATATTTTCACATTGTATATATAATAATACATATTTCATTCGGATTAATATGCATAACAAGATTACAATAAAGTTTGAAAACAAGGTATTACAGGACATGAGGTAATGCGGGGAAATAACAATAATATAAATGCTTATTAATGAATGCACGGGAGATAACATTAGCTATTTATTCATAGAACAACTATGGTGGGTATTCAAGTCTTGAAATTATTTCTCAAATTTTACTTGTCGCTTTTCATGTCTGTTTTTCGGCAATTACGTCAATCATATAATCTTTGTAATGTGTATTACTGTCTTATATTAATAAGAAAGTGGCTTTTCTATTTTATAATAGTGTACGCAAGATAACTTTACTTTAAAGAGTGATAGGTCAGAACTATTATGGTACTATCTACAGTATTTTTCGCCGAGACATTTTAATTATTTGTGGCAGGTACACTTTTGAGTGTACCTTGTAATTGTAGCTAACGCTGTCATCTAAAAAGAAAAAAAAACGTGTTAAGTCTAGGTCAGACACGTCACACCATCATTGGATAGTTTGACATGAGTGGCACCTTGCAGTCTTGACAGACAAACGTTTGTGAGATGGAATGTGACCAACATTCCATCCCAGTGTTCTTCTCTTGTTGAAAAGTTCATATAAATTAATTTCATTTCTTTCCCATTCAGTTCTCAAAGACGAAAATCATCATTACATTCAGGCAACTTGGAATAATTATGAACAACTTCATTGGCTGTCATGTCACACAGGTGTTGATGACGACCAATATACTTCAGACACAAGGACTGACGACTTTCACTCTTCATCGTTCTTACTGATAGACATGTTGTTTTATGCCGAAGGCTGGAGTCACTCATAATTGATAATGTTCAAATGCCGTAGATACTTTCACCAACCAAAAAGAAAGAACCTGAAGCACACAATTGGGTGACAGTCATCTGCTCTATCTCACGGTCGTAATCATAGTATATTTATTAAGACACACCATCAGAATCATTTACATTCATGAATAAACGATCCTATAGCATGGCTGGCAGAGGTGTTCAATGATAGAGCGTCGTCTAACCGCTGGTCGACTGGAATTGCCTCGTCTGGTAGATCGTCATCTCGTCTTGTAGAGGTCCAGCTCGTCGAGACAGCTTTTGAGCACTGGAACCCACTTATACAAGAGCAATCCTGACCCCTTCAGAGACAGTTATCTCTCGCCCATAAGGACTAAAGATTGTTAGTTGTCTTTAAGGTTGGAGAAAGAGACGTCTCTCCTTACTCCACGTCAATCAAAAAACATCTCTTGACAAATAGTCTTGGGTTGTGGTTACAGAAAAAAACTAATGCAGTTATTGTACCAACACTCTTCAAGTCACACCCAAACCCTTTACCTTTAATCTTCTTGTCATATACTAAGAAGAGAGAAGATAGTTTATTTCATATATGCGTGTGTGTATGTGTGCGCGCGCGTGTGTGTGTGTGTGCGCGTGCATGCGTGCTTGCGTGTGTTTGTGTGTGTGTGCGCATGCCCCTTATTGAAGGTTTACAATGTAAAAGGATACATTCTATTATCCCATCTCCAAATACTCAGAGGTAATTAAACGTTTTCATGATACTAGGGTAGCAAAGTCAATAATATGCCTAAGGAATGACACTAGCTGATGATGAAATATAAATTTACTTTCCACCCTATGCTGTGTGCTCTTAAATTAAAGCAGCGGACACTCGTTGAACTGAAGGGTATGACAACAAGGGATATGTCAGAAGATGCTATTCCCGCTTTTTCAGCACTTGATAATTTAAGTGGTAAAATGTGAACTATGAGAGCTAGAAACTAGTGAAACTAAAGCGCATACAAAATGAACATATGAAGGTGATTCAGGGATGTACAAGTGGCACTCCAATAGTGTGTATGCGATTCTTCCAGGCGCTGCCGACCAGTGCAGTTAGACTTAAGTTAGTTCAGGCAAGGTCATGCCTCAAAGTAGCTGCGGACATGGAACACCTCCTGCATGATTACCTGGAGGCAGTGAGGGGCCAAAGACTGTTAAGATGAATATCATGGATGGCTCAGGCAGAAATACCATAAGAGAAGTGTGCACATTTGAGAAGATTGACAGAGGCAAGGAGTGGGTAAGAGTGCGGAATAGAACCTCAGACTTTTGTGCGGTTATAATGGCAATGGCCGTGAGCACGGGGAATGGCCAACAGGCGCAACAGAAGTACGAATTCAGCAAATAATGCATGAGTACTCTCATCCTGGTGATGTAATTATATATATATATATATATATATATATATATATATATATATATACTAGCTGACCCGGCCCGGCTTCGCCCAGTTCCTGGTGGGGAGCATCTCATTTAATTCATATAAGTAGTCATATAAGGTCTCGTTCCCGTTACCGTCTGTCTGTCTGTCTGTCTGTCTGTCTGTCTGTCTGTCTGTCTGTCTGTCTGTCTTTCTGTCTGTCTGTCTGTCTGACCCGGCCCGGCATCGCCCAACTCCTGGTGTGGAGCATCTCATTTAATTTATATAAGTAGTCATATAAGCTCCCGTTCCCGACTATCTATCTGTCTGTCTGTCTGTCTATATGTCTGTCTGTCTGTCTGTCTGTCTGATCCGGCACGGCTTCGCCCAGCCCCTGATGGCGAGCATCTCATTTAATTCATATAAGTAGTCATATAAGTTCCCGTTCCCGACTGTCTGTCTGTCTGTCTGTCTGTCTGTCTGTCTGTCTGTCTGTCTGTCTGTCTGTCTGTCTGTCTGTCTGTCCGTCCCTCCCTCTCTGTCTGTCTGTCTGTCTGCCTGTCTGTCTAATCATTTATTGGTTGCAGTTAGAACAACCTTAGATAAACGAAGACCAACTTACAAAAAGCATTAGAAAGAGCACTTGAAAGATCTTTACATCTTCCCCAACAATTAACTTGGGTAAATGGAGCGGCGGCAGCAGCATCAGCAGAAGAAGGAAAAGGAGGAGTAGGAGCTGGGAGGAGGAAGAGGGAGGTGGAGGAGGGAGGAGTAGCTGGGAGGAAGAGATAGGCGGAGAGAGGAGGAGGAGGGAAGAGGAGGGAGAAGGAAGGAGGAGGAGGAGTAGGGAGGAATAGGAGGGAGGAGGAAGGAGGAGGAGGGAAGAGGAGGAAGGAGGAGGAGGAGTAGGGAGGAGGAGGAGAGAGGAGGAGGAGGTAGGAGGAAGGATGAGGAGGCAGGAGGAGCGAGGAGGAAGAGGAGGGTAGGAGGAGGAAGAGGGAGGGGGAGGGAGGAGAAGAACGCAGGGGGAGGTGGAGGAGAGAGGAGGAGGAGGAGGAGGGAGGAGGCGGAGGGAGGAGGAGGGAGGAGGAAGAGGGAGAAGGATGAGGGAGGAGAAGGTTGAGGAGGGAGGAGGAGGAAGAGGGAGGAGGAGGGAGGTGGAGAAAGGAGGAGGGGGAGGAGGTAGAAGGAGGAGGTAGGAGGAGGAGGGATGAGGGGGAGGAGGAGGGAGTAGGAGGAGAGAGGAGGAGAAGGGGGAAGGAAGGAAGAGGAGTGATTAGGAGGAGGGAGGAGGAAGAGGGAGAAGGAGGAGGGAGAAGGAGGAGGGAGGAGAAGGAGGATGAGGAGGGAGGAGGAGGGAGTGGAGGGAGGAGGAGAGAGGATGAGAAGGGAGGAGGAGGGATGAGGAGGATGGAGGAGGAGAGGGAGGAGGAAGGAGGGGGAGGAGGGAGGAGAAGGGATGAGGGGGAGGACGTAGAATTAGAAGGAGGGAGGAGGAGGGAGTGGGAGGAGAGAGGAGGAGAAGGGAGGAGGAAGGAAGAGGAGTGATTAGGAGGAGGGAGGAGGTAGGAGGTAGAGAGAGGAGGAGGAGGAAGGAGGAGGAGGAGGGAGGAGGAGGGAGAGGGAGAAGGGGAAGAGGAAGAGGGTAGGAGGAGGAGGAGGAGGATTTTAACGCATATGCCTGTAGACAACTGCAGCGAAAAGGTGGGTCTGTCTATCTATCTGACCCGGCGTGGCTTTGCCCAGCTCCTGGCGGGTAGCGTCTCATTAAATTCATACAACAAAAAAAGTAACTTAAAAGAATGTCCTTCCACACACCATCCATTATTTTTAATGAAAACTCTTTCTAATCACCTGCATGACTACAGTAACTTCTTAAGCATAAAAAGATGAGTTACAATGTTATGCATTGTGCATTATTTTTATGAAAACTTTGAAAATGCCTTAAAGATTGTATCATTATTTATTATAACTCATATGCCGGTACATAACTATAGACACAGAGTTTATAAATCTTTGAAAACGATGCAACAATATGACTATAAGTTATACAGAAAAGTTATTAAAAGTTATGCCCCTTGAAATAACTTTTACAGAGTTAAGTCCCCTTGCTGTATAGAAATTATAATGAAAAATGGAAAATTAAATAATATTCAGTAAGCAGCCGATTTCACACTAAACAAATATCACAGTTGGCTGCGCTGGAATGAAAGGAAGACGTGTAGAAAATTTCATCTCAATCGGATGGGCCGTTCGCGAACGCATAAAGGACATACGGACGGAGATTGCCTTTTATATATAAGACTAGCTGACCCGGCCCGGCTTCTCCCAGTCCCTGGTGGGGAGCATCTCATTTAATTCATATAAGTAGTCATATAAGTTCTCGTTCCCGTTACCAACTATCTGTCTGTCTGTCTGTCTGTCTGTCTGTCTGTCTGTCTGTCTGTCTGTCTGTCTGTCTGTCTGTGTCTGTCTGTCTGTCTGCCTGACCCGGCCCGGCTTCGCCCAGTCCCTGGTGGGGAGCATCTAATTTAATTCATATAAGTAGTCATATAAGTTCTCGTTCCCGTTACCGACTATCTGTCTGTCTGTCTGGTTGTCTGTCTGTCTGTCTGTCTGTCTGTCTGTCTGTCTAATAGACCCATCCCTCTGTCTCTCCCTCCGTCTATCCCTCCCTCCCTGTCTGTTTATCTATCTATCTATATATCTATCTATCTATCTATCTATCTATCTATCTATCTATCTATCTATCTATCTATCTATCTATCTATCTATCTATCTATCTGTCTGTCTGTCTGTCTGTCTGTCTGTCTGTCTGTCTGTCTGCCTGACCCGGCCCGGGTTCGCCCAGTCACTGGTGTGGAGCATCTCATTTAATTCTGAGTATGTAAGAATCCGCTCTGCCTTCAAAATGTTGACGTGAAGATTTTCTTCCTGCAGCTGCTTCTGTATTTGTTCATCAGTAAGCTCCATTTTTAGCCGCTTGACCACCCATCTGACTGTGTTTGAATCAGTGTTTCTGATTCTGGTGTCTTGGTCCTCCTTCCTCTCACAAGTTTTTGTGTTCGTCTGTGGGTAGTCGTCGCTCTTCTTATTGGTAGTTTCATTGACTGTAGGTTCAGATACTTTATTACAGCTTGCATGCAGAATCTCTAAAGGCAGGTTCGTCTTCTTGATAGTCTGGTCGGTTTTCTCACTATGCATCTTGGAAGCTGCTTGTTTCTTTGTGCTATTACGACGTGCCATTCCCCACCCCCCCCCCCCCCCCCCCCCGTATCAGGCTGCTTGAAATGTGTAAGGCGTCTTGGCTTGATAGCGATGAGAAGTGCTGTCAAAGCGAATCGTGCCGATATGATAGCGGAAAACATTAAAGATGCGATGATATTGTTCAACATCTTTAAGATAATTTCTTAAGCATAGAAAGATGAGTTACAATGTTATGCATTATGCATTATTTTTATGTAAACTTTGAAATTGCCTTAAAGATTGTATCATTATTTATTATAACTCATATGCCGGTACATAACTATAGACAAAGAGTTTATAAATCTTTGAAAACGATACAACAATATGACTATAAGTTATACAACAATGTTATTAAAAGTTATGCCCCTTGAAATAACTTTTTCCAGAGGTAAGTCCCTTAGCTATATATAAATTTTAATGAAAAATGAAAAATGAAATAATACTGAGTAAGCAGGCGATTTCACACTAAAAAAATATCACAGTTGGCAGCTCTGGAATGAAAGGAAGACGTGTAGAAAATTTCATCTCAATCGGATGAAAAAATAACGAAAAAATTAGCGAAAAAATAAAGGACATACATATTTACATACATACACTTTGTTTTATATATATATATATATATATATATATATGCCGGCTCCGTGGCCGAGGAGTTAGCAGCTTTCTCCGCTGACCCCGAATACTCTCGTCGCGTCACGCGACGAGAATTAGCAGTGGTTCGAATTGCAAAAGTGACTTGTCAGAGTATGGAGCCGGTCGCTCTTAAGTCGTGGCGTGCTGATGAGCGTAATCTAGCCTAGGAATCAACATACAGCTGAAAGATGCTGGTGTTGACCGCAATATCCTGAATATATATATATATATATATATATATATATATATATATATATATATATATATATATATATATATATATATATATATATATATATATATATATATATATAATGCCTTCTGTGAGCACGTGAATAATGCAGAAGAACCCATGAACTATCATGGTCTAGAGAGAATGCGGCAGCAAGGGGTGATAGAAAGATCTTGTCGCCAATCGTCACTCAGAGTTAAAGCAGGACACATTGCAACCGCCACGATTAGTATTGGACTGAACCACTTCACTAGCTGTTGTCGAATAGTTACTGAGCGCTTATGGGAATGTCCTGAGTACATATACATCGGTTCTTGAATCAACGCATCCCAACCTTTGTTCCACAGATTGTGCAGATGACCTGACTTTAAAGACACTTAAGTAGCAATAGACGTTCAGCATATACAAGTAAACACAATAAAGCGACAGCAAAACTCACATATCCGCATCCAAATAGATAACGCTTCATGCGAAAACTAGATCATTGACATCAAAACACCATCATCATAATCACCTGTATTACCACCAACATGTTTACAACCATGGTAGAAAAGAGAAGAACCGGCAGAAAGAAAATAATACAATAAATAGGTGAATAATTTTATCATCCCACTATCCACTTCCACGTTATTTAAGAAACACAAGTCCTGGGACACTGGAACCAGCAACCTTGTTGTCTGTTGATTGCTTGGTTGCCAGTGTGTTATCTACAGATGGGTGTCATTACTTATTAGTGATTTATTGCACCAATGTTGCTTGCTTGCTTGTGTTCGCTGACTGTGAACTCCAGCGTGAAGTCCTGTATGTCGGATGAAGACATCCTGTTGTCCAACATCAGTGTGATGTCATACAGGACCTGAGGTTTGCGTGAGTATCCTTTGTCCCATGTCTGGCTTATTGGTATGCAGACTGGTGGTTCCTCGCAGTGCAGGCAGACACTCTCCGACTTCGGAGGAATCAACGATACTACTGACTTTAGCCAGGACCCCGAAGGGACCTGTTGCCCAGGACGCTCGGCGAGGACGCGTCAATAGATCTTGACCAGTATAGAACCAGCCCTGGTGCCTTGTAAACACCTCTGCGTCCCTGCACCAATGTATTGCTACCAACAGTTACTAACTTATTAACGTTTTAATACTATTGATTACGGCCGGGAGCTGCAGCAGCGAAGTAGTTAGCACGATTGCTGTCGGCCTGGTGGTCATGTGTTCGAAAGCCATCCCAGGCTGGAATACATTGACCTGGGCTCCGAGGTCACGCCAGCATAACGTGAGTACCAGGCAATTCACTAGAACATGACGGCGACATTCAATGCCCACATAACCCAATGGATGCCGAGTGATCTACACTATTGTTACTAGCACCATATAACCATAATACCGCCTCACATAAATAGGTTCAATGTTTTATAGAGTTACGTCATTGAGAGGTCTACACTTAACTTCTTTTACCCGGCAATACCTCGTGTTCTATAATGTCAGTTGGGTTAACGGGAGATTTTTAAAGATCTGACACATCGAACTACAACACACCTCAATACACTTACACCACATACATGTCCGACACACACACACACACACACACACACACACACATACACACACATACACAAACACACACACATACACAAACACACCACACATCACATACACACTCGCCCACATATCACATACACACTCTCCCACATATCATATACACACTCGCACACATACACACACGGTTAAATATATATATATATATATATATATATATATATATATATATATATATATATATATATATATATATATATATATATATATATATATATATATATATACTAGGGGCTGTGACCGATTAATTTAAATTTAATAATTAACGTTTGGAAAATTAACGATTCATTAATCGTTAATTTAGATTAAAGCAAAACAGTTATAATGTTTTCCCGTAGTGAATTTGAATAACGAAGACACAAACAATAGATTGCACGATTTATTGCCTGGCATATTTCGCTGCATCTCCTCAGGTACATACTGCAGAAATCACACAACGTACGTGAATTAACTAGATAAATCCTTCAAGTTGAAATATACACATATTCGCACAGTAATATCAATTATCTACCACGGTAAATTTAAGCTGACTAACATGTCTTTCTGTTTTCACAATTCTGGCTTGCGTTGATTGATCATAATTCCTTCTGCAAACTTTAACAAGCGAGTATTACAAGCGAATAATCGTGCAATCTATTGTTTGTGTTTTCGTTATTCAAATTCACTACGGGAAAACATTGTTTTGAATTTCTTAAACGTCGCCTCCCATTACCAACTGTGAAGCGATTAGATGGATTACTAAAGCTGAAGTGTAAGATATCGTTACAGGATTGTTGATTTAGATTTCTCGAGGCATGCCTAAGGACGGGGATATTTCCTCACCGGTATTTTAGATCTCTGAGGGCCAACAGAATATGTCCAACAAGAAAAATCCTGAGACGACTGACAAAAAACCAGATAGAAGAAACCAAGTCCAAGCTGGCCAACTTGAAGCGCACACATAGTTCTGCCTACTACGTCACCAAAGAATTGAGCTTGTATGGCAACTTGAAGTTCAATAAATTCTCCACAGAAACAGCGTACAAGGTGAAAATCGCAGAGAATGCTCGCCTCAACAAATCACTGAGCACTGAAAAGGTGACAACGTCAGTACTAGACAACCCAGAGAAGTATGTGAGGAACTTATCGTCGTATGCACTCAACAACATTGAAACGTAGGCCCTTGCATACGGATTAAAATTCTGCATAAAGCCTAAACACATCAACCGTGTTGAGTCGCAAGCACAGTTTGAAATGTTGTTTGATCAAGTATCCAAGTTATCACCTACTTCTTCTGAGTCGGTGGGGTAGCTGAAGGTCAAACTGGTAGATTTATAACACCAGTATCGCACAACACACTCCAAACAGACATGTGCGCTGACCAACGAACACTTTACTGCGTTAAAAGGGTTAAAAGCTAACAAATCCCTCGTCATACTGAAACCTGACAAGGGGAGCGGTGCAGTACTGATGGACATGTCAGACTACCAAAGAAAATTGGATGAAATATTGTCAGATGAATCTAAATTCAGGATAGATCAAAAAGTAAACAAGTAGGAGGACCTGGATGCAATAATGAGGAAAGAGATCCAGTCACTTGTGAATGCGGGACTCATCAGTGAGGCCACTGCAAAAACGCTCACACCACGTGGCTCGCACACTCCTCAGGTGTACGGTCTACCCAAACTTCACAAGCCCGGCGTCCCGCTAAGACCTAACCTGTCCATGGTTAACTCTGCAAAACACCGAATGGCGAGATGGCTAGCCGAAATTTTAAAGCCAGTTTCGGGTCCAGTCGGATCATCAGCCCCTGATGTTCCTGGCTACTTCTCACAAGCTCAACGCCCGTTTGATGCGGTGGTCATTGTTACTTCAACCTTACAATTTCACAGTGGTGTATATTCCTGGGAAGGAAAATGTTGGAGCGGACTTCTTGTCAAGACACCCAGCTCCTGAAGAAGATGAATAACTCATCTGGATTGAACTCACAGTGGAGAAGAGTGAGATGGACTACTCTCTTAAGAGTATGTCTATGCCATGAAATCAATGTGTATTAACCAGATGATGATAATAGACAGTCTGATTCACAGCATGTTTTCAAGACCACAATCGTTTTTAACAGAAAAACAAGTCGGCGCGAGATGAAAGGAACACACTGGCTGTGTTGGTTCCATAACAAGGAAAGACAACTCTTACATTGATTTAAAAAAAAAAGGAAATAAGATTTCTTGAAATAGTTAGTGCCTTTGGGGACACCTGCGTAACATCAAAGACTTCACTGGAACACTCCCAGATCTTTGACCCAAAAAAAAGAGACTTGTGTACATTAGTGTAACTCAGACAGTTGACTAAGGCAAACGTGCTTTGTCACTGCAATTCTGGATTTTAATAACATCTACCGTGCGCGGGATTAAGTGGATTTAATTTTACACTTGCCTGTTATGGCAAATGTAAATGTGGTTTAGGGGAACTGCTGTGGTGCCTAAGGTAGTTCATAGAGGATAATTAGGCCTAATTAATTTAGGAAGTAGCATCGTTGAAACTAGCTAGAGTAGTGAAGTGATCATTAGCTCTGTTAGTTGAGAATAGAGTAGTGAAGTGATGATTAGCTCTGCTAGTTGAGACTAGAGTAATGGGGGATAACTGGGAGATGAGGAAATTGTCCAATGGTGGGATCTTACAGTGGGGTGCTCTCTGATGGTTCCGCAATCTGTTTGTTGGGTTTTTTCTGGTCTTGGTCTGAGGCAGACCTATATGATGAGCTCATCTGTCCCTGACAGAGTTTCGTTCACTGTATTTTTCTGAGCGAGGCCAGTGGCTTACGCTCATCTAATAAGGATCAGTGACGGGGTGGCTCTCACCAGATGTTTTCTATATTTTACAGGTTCCCTCTGGTTGGGATGAAGAACACAGAACCATTGAAAATTCAGATCCCGGATATTTTTTGGTTCAGGAAGATTGGCCAGCAACTTTCTCACTGGGTCTATGCTAGAAAAAGTTGATAAACATTGCTCGGTGGAGCTGAATAGTATAAGTATCCCACAGGATAAATACGGAGAACATTATTGAGAATATTTCACACTACCTGTGGACAGCAACATAGTAATTGGTTTTGATTTTCATACCATTCGTGAATATACCAGTGGTGATGGATGTTCAGTCCACTTATTACCAGAACAGTAGGGACTGATTTTCACACTACATGAAAACAAAACATTAGAGAGTGTTTGTTCCATGTAACAAGGAACTCAGAACATTAAGACGTTATGTGGAAAATTAAGAGATCTATTTGAGTCGAGGTACAATGACTGTTTTAAAAGTGAAAACTTTAGAACATTGCGTAATGACGAAGAACGTCATGTTCATGGGACAGTGTTCCACTTTTCACTGGGCAGGAATTGTGTGGTCTCAGTTTCTATAATCTATTGGGAACAGTTACTTTTAGGAACAAAAATAGTATCATTCCCAGACTTTAGATTTGAATGGGAATCAGGCCTCATGGTTATCAAAGCTCCTGGAGATGGACATGTCTGGCGGGAGAGACGCGGCATTTGGTGAAGTCCATTGTGTTGATTCTTGTGATGTCGTGTAATTCTTGCCATGATGAATGGACTCTGATCCTGAGCTGTGTGGGGTCTGACCTCTTTATTTACATTAGAATACACACCACATTTTCTTCGAATACACGTCTCACGTACATTACACGTTTCTTTTAATAAATTAATCTTTATTAATTTTTAGAAGCAAGAGTTGTTGAATATGTTGGATAGAGAGAGAGAGGAAAAGGTGTCCATGAATCGAAGGGGTGTGTTGGACGGAAGCTAGTGGATTCTCCAGGATATTGATAAGGGGTTAAACATAATGTGGGTGTTGACTCCCCTCACTCCAGGGACGACACTTTAAAGTAAGACACGACAATGGCGACAATCATGAACTGTAATTCATCACCGACATCTCTCCCGGGGTAACTGGAGCAGTCCAATTTGCCTACGCCACTCTCTGACACTCGGGACATGACTTAATAGTGGATGCTGAGTGTTGGTGTTGCGAGCGCATGGGAACCTTCCGCGTCTGTGATCATCGCAACCATTTAAAATACTCGATTCATCATTCAAACACCAGTGATGGAGAACATGCTTCAAGCAATGTGTCTACGTGCACATTCATTCATATATTGCCTGAATTGTATCCTATAATAATTTTATTTATAATATTTTCATTACATAGGGAAAACCGAGCCGGCTGCCTGGCCGAGGGATTAGCAGCTTTCTCCGTTAACACCGAATACTCTCGTGGTCGGCATGAGCGGACGAGAATTAGAAGTGGTTCGAGTCATGCTAGTGACTTATGAGAGTATGGAGCCGGTCGCTCAGAAAGTCGTGGCATGCTGATGAGCGTAATCTAGCCTAGGAATCAACATACAACTGAAAGATGCTAGTGTTAACCGTAATATCCTGAAACAGGATGGAAACGCGGGAAATAAAATAGGGAATACCGACCTGGAGACATTATACATTCCGGTCGCACACCTCTCTTAATGGAAGTACACGCGTTGATGTTCGAAAATTCATTAGACGGTGATGCTGTCATTTACACAGATGGATCGGTCGTCCGACATGTGAGAAGCTCATGGGCCTTTACGGCTCAGGCCGGAGGGAGAATTGTGAAGGTCGATTCTGGTGCTTTTGCTTTGACCACAAGTAGCCTGACTATGGAAGTCATGGCAGTAAATAAAGCAATAACATGACTCGAGACACAGACATTCACTAGGGCATGTTTCTTTAGTGACTTAATGAGCATCTCAAGTAGATAGACATTGGGTGGATCCAAGGAGAGTTGTTGCTGTCTCTGGAGCTGTCTCGGCTGGCAAAAATGAGTTCCATTTACGTGTCAGTACATGAGGATGTACAAGGAAATGAACGGGCTGACAATCTTGCAGGTAAGGCTACTGTCAAAGGTGGACACGCCATGGACCAGGCTGGCATGTTGAATGCTCTACGAGAAGTAAATCGTTCGCAAGAACTAATTGATGCCTGTGAATTTACAACCATGATCAGGTTGCGAGAACAGCAAATTAAAAAAGGTGGCGAAACAAGAACACTACGCAGGGATGCACAGAAGATTAATAAATCAACATAGAACTGGTGTCGTTAGCCGCTACGCGCTGCGAGATTTACTAGGAATTGATTCGAGCACTTATGGACTGAATGGTTCGATGAGAAATGAGGATGATCTGTCGATTAACAACTAACTAACGGATGCCTTTTTATCACCAAATTCCTGGAATAGAAAGAAACCTAAGGTAATGCATGTTACATGTTTGGCTACTGATAGTCATACTAGCTGAACACCTCAAAAGGCGGCTTGCATTTTCTTGCATGAAACACAACTCCAGCGTTAAAGGAGTCTCCGTGGCGGAATGGTCAAGCTGTGCTGACTGGGGCGTCGAAGGATGTGGGTTCGATTTCCTGACGTATCCTTCTGTTCACGAGTGCATTTTGTTCGGAGGCTCCTGAGGGTCATCGCTGGAGAAAGGGAGTTCATGCTGCGTGCGACGATTTCCTCAATGCAGAAAGAGATACTGAGCCATATGGTATGAAAATTCGATGCGATTTAGTCGACTTTTTATCCTCTTTGACGCAGCCTTAAGGCATAATCATCGACTGAAGTAATCCACTTGTGTATCAAAGACGGATATCGATATCATCTGTTTCTTCGCGTCATTAAAAATTTTTACGACCGTATTTGATATTGTCATAAGTCGGGGTACCCCACCCTTCTAGATGAAAGTATTATTCACTGGCGAGCACCCCAAATAGTCAGAAACTGACTAGGGACAAAATCTATATGGCTGAACTACAGATTAAGCCCATGAATATCCAACGAACAGCTCCAAGTGGCTCGTTATAAAATGAAATGAACTGTGCTGAATATTCGCCAAGGAATGGGAAAGAGAAGGTTAGCTAAGATAGATGTTTTAAGTCTAAATATATTAGTATAGACGACTATCTCAGTACAGGTTTTTCTCCCTGACTGCTCCCTTCCTTGGTGTCTAAGTGAACCCCCACCACTGTACACAACAACACGTATGCACAATTGGAATTAAAATATAACGAGAGAACTATGAGTTACAATACTACAACATTTATTTACTAATCATATTACACATGTAAGGTTTTTCCAGACGATGATGGATGCGTATGAGTTTCTGTACTACAGTAATCATGAAGGTGAAATGATTAATATACAATACGTAACTCTGAATCCTGCCTGGATCAGTGAGAGATCAGCAACTCTCCAGTGGAAACCAAAAATGAAACAGCTTGCCGGTATTCTGACGATCCTGTCAGTCCTGACACGCCTAGTCTTCACTCGTCCTTGAGATCTACAACATATGTGCTCCTTGTGAGAGCTTGAAAGAAAGTCGAGAATGTGTTATATCTAATTCTACATCAGCGCAATCCTAATTAAAACATATCATAACACAAACATATACAATGACCAGTCTGGCCAAGTTTATTATCCAGCTCTACTGTGTTCACCATCCTCCTTCTCCCTTCTGTCTTTAGTCTGGGACGGACTTTTCAATTGTCTTTCACGCCTGTAATGATTACATTTCTGCCGCCCCATGTCCATGTCGCTAATACAGAAATTCTGTGTCGTACAGCCGCTCCGTCCAAAGTCGGTTTAGCAGCTCACAGGATCGGTAATGGTATTATAATAATGCCGGGTCATCCGGGCTTACAAGCCGTGACCAGTATCTGTGCCAGACTTCCGTGAACTACCCTCCACCATACGATGAAAAGGTTTAGCACCATATACCCTATAACAATTGTGGGTAATGTCTGTACCATTACACCTCTGCTTCCCACACAATTGTTGGCCAATGTGCCAATGCGCAGACAATAGCATAACACTTCATATTGGTAGGTTTGCATATGACAAATCAATATATCAAACATCCAATACACATAAACATATTGATTAAACTAGACATATTATGATACTTTAACATCATAGCATAATGCACTAGTTAGTTTTTATGTATACGAAATGAGACGTATATACACAAACAGAATATGTACGAAGCATATTCCTAGCATCGTATATTCATATGAAATTACACATACATACATCCAACATATCCGTAAACATTATATTACTTCAAGATAGACATATAATGATACTCAACATAATAGCATCAGGCATTATTAATGAGTACTAATATTGTATAGCTACAAATGAGATATACAACAAGTCTAATTGAAGTGACCACACAGACCGGCCATATTTGCTGATCTGCCCGGTTTAATCACCACTTAGTTACTGCTGTTGTAAGAATTAAATTAATAGTCGGTTGACTATATTCTGTACAACAAATGCACACACCAAAAAGAGACTAGTCTAGTTTCGAAAGAAATGGCAAGCATCTGCTACGACACCTCAAGTATATCTAGACAAGATCTGCCTTTCACAAGTTTCTCCTTCTCAGAAGAGTAATACATGAAGCACAATGATATTGAACACAGAACTTAGAAAGAACACTCAAGTAACCTACGCCAAAGATAGTTCTTGAAATAACCTAGATCAGATATAGACTGAAAATCGGTACATCCATCTAAGGGACTAAGAGACTTACTAAGGGACTAGTTACTAAGAAATAATTCTCCCTTTTGAAATCTAGCAACATAAGAATCATACATATGACTACAAACATTGAGCTGGCTGCCTACCTGTTCTGAAGTCAGACTTAATCTAAAGGGGAAAAGTCTAGCAGGGGTTTTTATACCTAGCCTAGCAGTAGACACTTATCTCCCCGGAATTCCATTCATAAATTCTTCTTATCTCCCCCTGACGTTAATTGCAATTAACACTGCAACCTGGCCATCACACCTTGCTCCTCTCTGGCTGGTACAAAGTCTACAGGCCCAGTGTTAATTGCCTTATCAGATCTGTTTTCACACATTCCTGAGTCTGCCAGTCAGAGGTGACTTGGCTTGTTTACCGCCCTATGGCTATTATCTCCATCTGGCGTTAATTGCCTTTATTCAACCAGTTCATTATTGATTCAGCCAGGGTCTACCTGGACGAGAAGGTGCCAATGTGTCTGTGTGGTGTCATAGCCCGTCTGGGTCAGCAGTTTTCTAATGTGTAGACTAATTTAAATTATCTAGTTGTGTCCATCTCAAGTATCCCATTTTACTTGCCATCTGCAAGCTTACGTCATGGCTAGAGGCTTTTTGTGAATAATCTTACCTCACAACTAGATAGCCGTGGAGTAGCGTGATTAATTCATTCTTTCTCAATTTGGCCTCTCAAATTTGGAGACCGAGAAAAATATTCTGGGATGTTAAGGCGGCATTCCATGACATATATCATTGTGAGGCACATGCATATGTGCCAGCCAAAAATATTCCTCATCGCATATCGAAATGTACTTATATGGATATTGCAGTTGATATACTATCCCTTATGTAAACTGCGATTACTTTGAGATATTATCTACCGCATGATTCCACATATTGGAAATCTAACATATTGCAGTTACATAAATTTATTCTGGTAGCGTTTGAACATAATGATAGAATGCTATTCTTTTGATCTTAATGGAGTCATTATATTATTTAATAAATTTAACTATTTGCATTACTCAGCCCTCATGTATTCTTCAATAAATTTTTCTTATCTCCCTTGTTGCTTTGTAACATCATTTCTATTTGGCTGCTGGGGATGAGGACGGAGCGCTTATGGGAAAATCCCGAATGCTGTGATGTCGGTTCCTAGATAAATCAATCAATCAATCAATCAATCAATTTTTATTTATGTCCCTTAATATTATGTTTTCCTATTATACAGAGTTCTACATTTGTACATATAAAACATTACAATGATAGAAGCAAGTTGCAATATTCGTATCGCAATGAGGAAGGCGGGTAGTACACTGAATACCAGAGGTGACTAGTGAAATTACTGCACAATATTTCAAGTCTATACTTTGTACTTGTTGTTTACTGCATCTTCCTTTCTCCAAAATATGCTACAGGGATGGTGCTCAGTGTCAAGGTGTTTCGGGTCCATCATCATGATCAGATTCCATGCCGATAACCGTGGACTTCATGTTTCGCCATCTCATACGATCACTAGAGTCATGAATCAGATTTATGTTGTTGTCTCACTATGCCAAGTGACAATACCAATAACATATTTTCTTCTCTGTCTTCCGCTTGTTCTGTTTCCTTCAAATTTACCATATATATATATATATATATATATATATATATATATATATATATATATATATATATATATATATATATATATATATATATATATATATATATATATATTACAGCCACTAAGAGAAAGGTCAATATAGACACACACAGTCATATATTTGTGCTTCATAGATTACACAAAGGCATTTGATAAAGTAAAACATGATAAACTGACTAAAATGTTGGAAGGTATCAACATTGATTGGAAAGAATTAAGAATAACAAAGAATATTTATTGCTACCAAGTAGCAGCAATTAAAACTGGAAATAAAGAGGGTGGATATGAACATATAAATCCAGGACTACGACAAGGGTGTGTCTTGTCACCTGATTTCTTCTCCCTCTATAGTGAAGTAATAATGAGGGAGATCAAAGAGAAGCCAGAAATACTAATCGAAGGTTATAATATAAACAATATACGCTATGCAGATGACACAGTAATGGCGGCGGAAAATGCAACAGACCTATAACAGTTGTTGGTCATTGTAGTAACAAATAGTGCACAGAATTGTTAGTTAGTTAGTTAGTTAGTTAGTCGCAGTTCCAACTTCACAGCAACGGGTTGTCCCCATTATGCTCCCTTCCTGTGCCAGTGAATATCACACAAAACGCTCCCCACTGCCCAATGTGAAAAGTGGAAAAGACAGGAGTCTCGACAAACAACAGCCCACACAGATACACTGTGCATAATGCCACCACCAGAATGTCAACACACAGAATTGACTCTCCTTCAATATCAAGAAAACAGTAACAACGGTGACATCAAAGAAAATGGTGACACCAAAATGTTACATAGAAAAAGAATTGGAAATTCTTAACCAAGTGGATAATTTTAAATACCTGGGGGAATTTATAACATCAGATGGAAGATGTACAACAGAGATTAAGAGCAGAATAGGGCAACACAATGACAAGGAAAAAACCTGTTTTGAACGTCTTGGGATTGCTGTCAAAAGAGGATGGAATTGAATTTAGCAGTGGCATTCCAAGAAAAAACCCAAAAGTTTACAGAAGTTTCATATGTCGTAGCACTGGAGATAGCGAAGCAGAAAAAAATAACACTTGAGTTGAGTTGAGTTGAGTTAAGAACCGACATCACTGCTCTCAGGACAATCCCATACGTGCTCAGTCCCCTCGTTCAACAGCCAGCGAAGAGTCATACTACTAATCGTTCCTACCGCTATCTGATTAAAAGTTCTCCTGGTCTTGCCTCTCAGTTTTGAGATTCTTTCAGAACCCCTGCCGATCCCCCGCAATCTCATTCTTTCCACATATGGGTTATCAATCTGTTCCTCCGCCTTCTCCAACTGGTCCCACAAACGCACGTCCACCTCCCCCTTGTCCATAGGCAAAATACCACCAAGAGGTGCATTTCCTGCTAGCCTATCAACCTGTTCATTCTCCCGTACACCCGCATGGCCAGGGAAAAATATCCATACTATTCTCACAATCTGTGACCTCTGAAGCGACGAGAGCCATTCCACACGAAACATACATTTCTCCACCTTGCTAAGCATATTCTTTTAATCCGCAATGAACACAACGTGAGTTGCAGTAGTCTCCTCTAGCCACCAGAATGCCGCTGTTACTGCCTCCACCTCCATTCTCATGCTGGAGGTCGTAGTCTCATATGTCAGGCTCTCTTTTTTCAAGACTCGCCTATTAGCCTTTGCAATAAAGCCCCAGCCACTATATCTGTTTCTCACCACTGACCCATCGTGTAGATGACTATGTCACCTTGGTGTGTGTTGCTCTGGATCAGCTGTTGCACTTCAAACTCAGTGCGGCCCGCTTACCCATTTTCTGCACCCACGACCCAGTGTTATTATTACATTGTGCCAGTCCGTCATGTCATCCGGAACTTCAACCCACTCTCTTTCACGATTGATGGTCTCTAGATCACACACCTGACTTATAGAAAGTTCTGCCTCTGCCATCCAGGACCTGCCTCGTCTTAGTCTATGACCCTTTACCATATCCATTGCTGCATGCAGCGGGTGATCCCTGTCTGCGGCAACTCTCAGGTACCATTTGGCCTGAAGGTCCCTATGTCTATCCGTCATTGTAGGTAGCGCCAGGATATGCCTCATGCAGATAATTAGTGTCCTTTGTGCACCCCAGTACTAACCGCATGAAAATAACACTTACAATCGGGGAAACTGTGTTGTCCCAAGATGGTGAAAACTGTGTGTTGAAATTAATCAGAAAAAAAATAAACTAAAAAAATAAAAAAAAACTTGCAGCAGTTTCACTATCAAACGATACTGTTCAAATGGGGAACAGCGATATGGCCAGTGACATCAAGTTGTGCAAGAGATCAAGTCTGCAGCATTTGGGCTCTATTCAATTCAAATTGATGATTCGACTGATGTGGCATCGTGTTCTCAGTTGATGGCGTTTGAAAGGTATGTGCAGTCAGTATAATTTAAAGAAGAACGTATTTGTTGTTCTCCTCTTGAAACAACTACCAAAGCCTCTGATATTTTGGGAAAGGTTTCATCTTTCCTTGAATCAGAGAATCTTTTATGAAATAATATGTGTGGGTGCTGTACAGATGAAGCACCAGCTATGTTGGGGACCAAATCAGGATTTCCAGTTAGTGTGAAGAAACGTGCCCCAAAAGTGAAAGGCATGCGTTAATGATCCATCATCAGGCACTGGCCTCCAAAACACTTCCAGCTTCATTGGGCAAGGTTTTGGATCAAATCGTTCAGATAGTGAATTTTGTCAAAGGAGGAGCTCTCAACTCACGGCTTTTTAAGCAGTTATGCGTTGACATGGATGCAAGGCACCATTTGCTGCTTTTCCTCACAAATGTTCGATGGCTGTCAAGAGGAAATGTAACTGTGCGAGTATATGAGCTGAGAGACGAGCTCAAATTATTTTTTGAAGTTCAGGGTAAGATAGAATATTTCGTCTGCCTTGATAATGAGTAATGGATTAAGCGCCTTGCCTATTTAGTTGATATTTTGAGCAGTTGAATAAACTCAATCTTCAGATGCAAGGAAGGAATACAAATATCATACAATGTGTGGATACCTTGATAGCTTTTATGAAAAAGCTGGAAAACTGGAAAAGAAAGATCAATATGACACATGTTGCAATGTTTGAGAAGCTGTTATCCGTTCTCGTTGTTGGTGGTAAAGACCAAGTAATTACACAATTTGCAAACTAATGAAATTTCGCAGCTTTTGACAGCGCTAGAAAAATGCATTTGAGCGATATTTTCCTGAACTTAGTGATGATGAGCTGGATTTGGTACGACACCCATTCAACTTATCAGTTGAACAAGTGTTTGATGATTGTCAAGATGAATTTCTGGAGCTGAAAACTAATTCGAGAGTTAAAGATGTGTTCGATGAGAAACCAATCACGGAATTTTGGCCTTTGACGTGCGATTCCTACCCAAAAGTGGCAGAAAAAGCAATCCGTGCATTGCTTCTATTTTCCTCATCATATTTTTGTGAGTCAGGCTTTTCATCTCTGTTGGAAATTAAAACGAAACGACGTTATAAATTAGATGTTGAAAACGATCTCCGTTGTGCCCTTTCAAGCACTCCTCCGGGAATTTACGAATTGCTGAGAGAAAAGCAATCACGGTGTTCTCAGGGTTTACAATCTCCATTTAAATGAAGTTAATTTCGAATCTACAATATCCTGGTTTTGTAATGAGCATTTTGTTTGATGAAGCACAATTTTCTGGCATCCTGGTGTCGTATATTAAGCTACAATTCTTTGACGTTTTAATTATTTGTTTATTGTAGTGTGATTAATGTGGTGTTTTAATAAAATATTGTGAATATAAAAATGATTTTATTTGAGTTTTATTATCCATCAGCATATTCATTTGCCATTAACTTATAAAACTACACTAAAAATGTATATAGAAAGATGTACAGATTGTTGAAGCGATCCATAGAACCTCTATTTGTGTATGGCTTTGACACGTGGACAATGAAGTCGGCAAGATAAATGGCAAAATATAACATATATATAATGGTAGTGGCAATATGGCTTCTGTGGGGCATGTAAAGATTACCATGGTGTAGCATGATGGAACAGAATCCCCATTTCCAGTCCGACACATTTCATAAATATACTTTAAGTCTTAACGGGGACCATCCCAAATAGAAAGGCTATTATTAGATCGTAGGTTCCAGAACGAGTTGGGGGAGGCGGCGGTATGCGCTTGTCTTTTGATTGGCTAATAGGTAATGAGCCCACGCTATCCCTGGGCCATATTTTAAAATCTAATTAGTAGGAGCGGGAATTTCACCAAGAGCGGTCGCTAGTGTGATGTGATGACCCAACAATGCCCTTAAAGATCTGATAATATATTGTTCTCTGGACAACAGGTACCACTTTAAAACATACTTTGATGTGGTAGTGTGCCTAGTGAACGAATGAGAAGAATATAAGAGTATTTTATGAATAAAATGTGAAAGTGGAAAACCTAACTTCTGTGCGCCAGTATTCTGAATACTGCTTCTTCAACCTTGACATGTCTTTCACGCTGTATACTCCAAGTGCATATCATTCCCTTGTTGTGACTGGTTGCGTATGCTTGATGAATGTATAACGCACTCAGGCAAATGCGCAAACCCAAACCCCTTGTGCATTCTCCATGCCTAGGATGACTTATTCTTAAACCAACTGTACCTTTGCTCTCGCGAGTTAACAAATGGCAGTCTGGATTGGAATGAGTGATGTCAACATGTACAAGTTCCTTTGTAAAACGCTGAGATTGTTGGAGTGAATGAGCTGGTGCTTTGATAAGTACCTCTATTGTTGGATGGTTCATATAAACTAGTTCCTAAGAGAACCATAGGTGTGTGAACCTGTGTCTTAGTTGGCTGAATATAATGTATGGCTCATGCAAACTTACAAGGACTAAACATGTTTTCCACATATGTGCTTGGTGCATATGTGAACCATTGCTATGCAATTGAGCTTCTGTTACCTACTGTGGACATTACTCAGTGGGGAGAGAGCACATGATGATGATAAAGATGATGTACCTGTGAGTCAGGTCTGTCTGAGAAAAGGGGTGAGGTCTGACATTGCTGTGTAAGTGTATATGGAATAGGACATTCATGCACCAACATCACAGCCATAGGAATGGATGTCTGGTCTGCTAATTGGGTAAATGCCATTAGTTAATACATAATGCATATTGCAGTTGTAAATGCCTATTTTCCATTTCCCTTCACAATGCCTGTCCCATGTTGCTATGTCACAATGATTGCTGTACTGTGTCTGGTCCTCCTTGTGCCCAGGTCTACTGTGGTTCAAACATGGTGGAACTTAGACCACATAAATGCTTGTAATTGTGTTAAGCTACCCTGTCTCAGCATATGGTCTTGTGATTACCACAGTACATCAGAGTGAAATTCACTACATCATCAACCGTAACCTTCCCCATCTCCATCTGTGTATGTTAATGTATGATAACATCATCTTTTAACACATGTAAAGAGATGTTGTGCCATTCTATATATCAACAGAGAACAGGAGGATGGAGGAGAGGCATCCATATATCATCTGGGAAAACTAACCAGTAGTCCCAGAATCCAGAACCAACTCTCTATAAGTGAAATCTTCTAGAACCCACAATATGGGAATTTCTTAGAGACTTTCAGCTCAGCTCTCAAACAGCTGGATATAAATAAGGGAGAAAAATAGTTCTGATGACTTCAGTGATCTTGAGTCAGTCAGGGATCAACTGAGACTAACATCAAATCTTGTTCTATGAATTACATTCATGGAGAACTGTGGGGTAGCTTGGATGTTTATCTAAGACTAAACTTAGAAAATATCCAGCCGGATGCTCACACAGTGATTCTTGAAGAATGTGATTGAACAGTAGGGAAGTTGATCTGGCTAAGTGAGTAGCTGCAATGCTGGGACATATTTGTATCTTAGATCTTCCTCTACAGGAAAAGTAGAACAAAGTCCTAAGTGCCAACTTCATGAACAGTCAGAGTAAGTGAGATAGACTGAGAAGGAAGAATGCTGGGACATAATTGTATCTTAGATCTTCCTCTACAGGAAAAGTAGAACAAAGTCTTAAGTCTCAACTTCATGAACAGTCAACTCACCAGTGAAAGACAAGGCTGTAGCTTTTCTTCAAACTGTGACAGTAGGGGATAATTAGTCAGACTTGGAAAATCATCATGGGGGAAAACTGCAACCTGAGCTGTCCAACACCATCATAGGTGCTAAAAGGATTAAACAGACCAGTGGAGCAGAACGTCCCTATGCTTGCCCCAGGTTTTCCCTCATTAACAGTAGAGGAAAGGATAAAAGTCCATGGTGTAGTGGTGATTAGAGAGGAGAGGCGGAGGAGAGTTATTAGCTGGAGGAGGGTGTAGGAGTGTTGTATCATGTTTATCTGCATGCATGTTAGCATATTTGTATATTTTGTATGTACCCTGTTGAGGTGTTGACATGACAAATGGGATGAACAATGGTCATCACTCGACTCACCATCAGCTCAATAAGCAGTATGATTGAGCCAGTGTTTCAAGTACATGTCCCCAGTGAATTTCTTGTACAGTTGCTGTCAAGTGTTGGTTGGTTATACATATTGTGAAAAGTCCTGTATAGATGTTGTCAGGTATCTCATGATGTCTATCTTGTACACTTGTGGTGTAATCAATTCCTTGTGAATGTATGTTCCACTTTTGTCAAGAAACTGTCATGTAGATGTCCTGTCCAACAGATGTAATGTACAGTTATTGTTGAAGTTTATTTGTCTGCAAAAATTGAAGGACTACTTGAACTGATATCGGTCATACTGACAAAATATATAGAAGATCTATGTGACGGACGAACAGCACACTGTCAACAGTATAATGAGTGAGATGGATCCTCAGTTGTACAGGCGCTAATAGTTCAGATCTTCTCTGGCCTTGGGTGAACTAGTTACTTCTTATATAAATTTCTGTGTAGATACATAGTGGTCTCACAGTGGGGGTTGAGCCAAAGAAAAATGTTCTCCAAAAAGGCTATTGCGGAAATGATTAGCTCATTTGAGTGACCTCTAGACAAAACGTGCTAAATCATATCCTTTATCTTGGTATTTATTATTCAAGATATATCTCCAGAGAACACTACAAACTAGGTCCTCTGGCAACTCAATCAAACATGTCAAATAACTGGGTGGCTCTTTTCGGGATATAGACCCTGGGAAAACCTGTTCACATAACTGGTTGCTCTTTCCAGGCTATAAACCCTGGGAAAAAGAACACTCGTCTCGGATTTAAACCCTGGTAATAACCTGCTAGGGGCTCACATACCTGTTGCCCTGATGACGGGATACAAACTTTGGGTATACCCTGCATAAGAGTCACTTTTGGGATCTCTATGTTGGTATTAAAATCCGGGGTGACCTCTCGCAAATCAGACCCAATTCTGGAAGGTTGTATGGTGTTGTCTAATGGACCCGGTCTCTTATATGAGGGCAACTGTCCAGACAAGTAAACCCACAATAAATCTCTAGAAGGTTTGATTTCAATAATAGTGATAATATTGCATGTATCACTGTTTTAATATATCAGTTAGGATTCAATGTAGCAGACTGAAGATGGTGTATAAATATCCTATGGGTCAACATAAATGATGTATCCTTGATATTTGTTTTTCTCAGAATGATATGACTTATTAGCTTGTCAATAATGTTGTATAATTTTGTGCATGCTGGTTGTTCAATATATGTATCCAAAAATTAAGGTACCTGAAACACCAGAGAACACAAATTATTTAATATAACTGAGACAGCTATTACAGGGGAAAATTCATTTTTGTCCCTGAAATTAGGACACTTGATCCAGTAAATGAATATGGGGCCTACTCCATCTCCAAAATTAATTGCTGGCATGGGTGAGAGAGGGGGAATATTGTTGTAACTACAACATTTTTAATGTCACCACATCACATAAAATAACAACTCCCTATATTCTCTTCTCCCCATAACATGCTTGCAACACTGAGAGTAGAGAGTGTGAAACTTGATGGAAAATTTGGGCAACCCTTAAGACACTTCACTAATAATCTCTCTCGGTGATAGTCAGTATTCGTACCGGCTAATGTCCAGTGTCGATTCGACATCTGGGTTTATTCTTCAGTTGTGTAATCTTGTCGGTAGCCCTGATCAAGCTGCTGGGAAGTGAGCACAATTGAAATCACCAGGAGAAAACATCCTTATCAACTAAGTCTCTTGCCATTCCTGAAGTAGTGGAATTATTAAGCGTACTTGATGCGTGATGGACGAGATGAAGGGAAAATTCTACCTGATGTCATGGACGGTCATACAAAACCGACCACAGTCTGGTGTCTATAAGGCATTAGTCTATTGTTCGATGGTGTAATCTCTCTGGTGTACTAGAATCCACGTCACCAGGAGTTAACTCATTGAATCTCCAGGAAGGCCATCAAAATAACTGGACCCCTAGCCATTCATATGGAAGTGGAGAGCATACAAGAATATGTGTCCAGGAAACGATGGGAACCAACCTGATGTCATTGGCGTATCATACGACTAGGAGCCTATCATGGACAACCTGACAGATTTCATGAAGAGATATAACAGGATCCGTCTCTGAAGTCGGCCGTCAATTTATCCTCCGCTGAGAAAGCGTTTCTGCCTTTAAAATGGTGGAGATTAAAGGACGGACAAAGTTGAGAACAACTGATGTCATTCTCCTTTTTCGTTCTCAATTGGGAAGACCTTTCTGCCGGAAAAAGGTGGGAATGTAAATAAGGATTACTGTCTCCAAACAGTTAACTCTTATATGGTAGAGCTCACTGCAACTCCAGCAGCTGACACTCTATACACAATGTCTGCGAAAGTGGACTACCGAAAGATCAGTTTCAAACAGCTGACTCCTTTCAAGATAAAGATCCCTGCAAGTCAGCAGACGACTCTTTATATAATAAGAACCATGCATTGAGCAGTGGGATCTTATATTATTACTGAGATGCGAGGTGTATTCACAGGACCTGGCCAGTCCTATCCTCAAAGTCAGTAAAATTGCTTCCAAAATGCCAGTCAATATTGGGATATAGGAAGTAACCCACATAATCACACCCCTTCCAAGGTAGCTGTGATAATGACGGACTTCTCTATGGATGAGAAGAAACGCCTTATATTCGCCAAAGTAAACGTTTTGCTCATGTGGGAGAGAAAGAACGGATACTTTCCAGTCACTCAAAAGCACTTAGCTAAAGCATGGCTGAAGACAACTAGTTGGAATCTCCACCTGGACTTCTAAATTAGTAGTAGTAGATGTTAGTCTAACTGCATCTACAAACCCAGTTGCTGCGTTGGAAACAGCTTAATTAGCAACTAAGGAGAGAAAATGCTGTCACTTCTCACAACACATCAAAATAGAGGCATAACGGAAGGAGAGAATCTCAACCGACAAGCACCTCTAAATCTATGGTAAGACTACAGAAATAAGTCAAAGGAAATATAATGGGAAATTGCTACCATCTGCAAACACAAGAGGCTTATTGGAAAGGTAGACCCTGTGTCCAACGCTAACCAAATTTACAATAGTAGATTTTAGCCTTGACAAGTTTTGCAGCGGCTGCTGTACAGTTCACCCGGAAGTGATTGTCTTTGCTCCGGTGATGATCAAAAATGTTAACCCAGTTCCAAATGCCAAGATTACTGTTGGAGAAAGTGTTCAGTTAAATACACTCTCACAGGATTATCATTCTCCAGTGGCGATGAGAAGAATGAAGTTCTGATAAGGTGAAATGTTGAGAGATACATGGAATGCAACCATTCTCTCCAAACGTCATCTGGAAGTTGGCTTAATTGCAAGGCCATTACTTCACATAATGAATCTCTATGGAACATTCATACATTACGAAATGGTGTGACTCAGAGAGATCATTTATCACAACAGGAAATATAGCAAGGGTGTCAACAGTGGAACACTGTCAGAGGTAAATAGAAGAGCAGTTCACAGATGAGTGGAGTCAGGACTCCTGATGCTCCCAGTGACTTAAAGGAACTTAATGCAGGGCTAACTTCATGGTCTTTGCGTTTGTCACCAAATTCATCAACAGATGCAATGTTGGGGTAGATTTTTTTTTAAAGAGAAAAATCACTTAGTTCCAAATGTACTACTCTAGTAGGGTAAAGGGAGACAGGGAGTAATTGACAAAACCACCTAAGGGATCTGGGAACTGTGGATTCTGCGATCATCTGTCATACCTATGAAAGATCTAAGAGAGGGGC
The DNA here is from genome assembly GCA_014155875.1 of Cepaea nemoralis. Lineage (NCBI taxonomy): Eukaryota > Metazoa > Mollusca > Gastropoda > Stylommatophora > Helicidae > Cepaea > Cepaea nemoralis. The sequence continues at coordinate 480,688 of JACEFZ010007167.1, forward strand.
CATGTAGCATGATGGAACAGAATCCCCATTTCCAGTCCGACACATTTCATAAATATACTTTAAGTCTTAACGGGGACCATCCCAAATAGAAAGGCTATTATTAGATCGTAGGTTCCAGAACGAGTTGGGGGAGGCGGCGGTATGCGCTTGTCTTTTGATTGGCTAATTGGTAATGAGCCCACGCTATCCCTGGGCCATATTTTAAAATCTAATTAGTAGGAGCGGGAATTTCACCAAGAGCGGTCGCTAGTGTGATGTGATGACCCAACAATGCCCTTAAAGATATGATAATATATTGTTCTCTGGACAACAGGTACCACTTTAAAACATACTTTGATGTGGTAGTGTGCCTAGTGAACGAATGAGAAGAATATAAGAGTATTTTATGAATAAAATGTGAAAGTGGAAAACCTAACTTCTGTGCGCCAGTATTCTGAATACTGCTTCTTCAACCTTGACATGTCTTTCACGCTGTATACTCCAAGTGCATATCAATCCCTTGTTGTGACTGGTTGCGTATGCTTGATGAATGTATAACGCACTCAGGCAAATGCGCAAACCCAAACCCCTTGTGCATTCTCCATGCCTAGGATGACTTATTCTTAAACCAACTGTACCTTTGCTCTCGCGAGTTAACAAATGGCAGTCTGGATTGGAATGAGTGATGTCAACATGTACAAGTTCCTTTGTAAAACGCTGAGAATGTTGGAGTGAATGAGCTGGTGCTTTGATAAGTAGCCTCTCACATTAGTAGAAAGATAGATGCTTCATATCCATCTGTAAACAGGTTGTATGTGGCACGCCAGAATTGCTAAGTCCATGTGATGCCTGGTCGCTATAAGCTCAAGAGAATTACTATAATTTCTCTTTGAAGTATTACACTGTTACCTCTACTGTTGGATGGTTCATATAAACTAGTTCCTAAGAGAACCATAGGTGTGTGAACCTGTGTCTTAGTTGGCTGAATATAATGTATGGCTCATGCAAACTTACAAGGACTAAACATGTTTTCCACATATGTGCTTGGTGCATATGTGAACCATTGCTATGCAATTGAGCTTCTGTTACCTACTGTGGACATTACTCAGTGGGGAGAGAGCACATGATGATGATAAAGATGATGTACCTGTGAGTCAGGTCTGTCTGAGAAAAGGGGTGAGGTCTGGCATTGCTGTGTAAGTGTATATGGAATAGGACATTCATGCACCAACATCACAGCCATAGGAATGGATGTCTGGTCTGCTAATTGGGTAAATGCCATTAGTTAATACATAATGCATATTGCAGTTGTAAATGCCTATTTTCCATTTCCCTTCACAATACCTGTCCCATGTTGCTATGTCACAATGATTGCTGTACTGTGTCTGGTCCTCCTTGTGCCCAGGTCTACTGTGGTTCAAACATGGTGGAACTTAGACCACATAAATGCTTGTAATTGTGTTAAGCTACCCTGTCTCAGCATATGGTCTTGTGATTACCACAGTACATCAGAGTGAAATTCACTACATCATCAACCTTAACCTTCCCCATCTCCATCTGTGTATGTTAATGTATGATAACATCATCTTTTAACACATGTAAAGAGATGTTGTGCCATTCTATATATCAACAGAGAACAGGAGGATGGAGGAGAGGCATCCATATATCATCTGGGAAAATTAACCAGTAGTCCCAGAATCCAGAACCAACTCTCTATAAGTGAAATCTTCTAGAACCCACAATATGGGAATTTCTTAGAGACTTTCAGCTCAGCTCTCAAACAGCTGGATATAAATAAGGGAGAAAAATAGTTCTGATGACTTCAGTGATCTTGAGTCAGTCAGGGATCAACTGAGACTAACATCAAATCTTGTTCTATGAATTACATTCATGGAGAACTGTGAGGTAGCTTGGATGTTTATCTAAGACTAAACTTAGAAAATATCCAGCCGGATGCTCACACAGTGATTCTTGAAGAATGTGATTGAACAGTAGGGAAGTTGATCTGGCTAAGTGAGTAGCTGCAATGCTGGGACATATTTGTATCTTAGATCTTCCTCTACAGGAAAAGTAGAACAAAGTCCTAAGTGTCAACTTCATGAACAGTCAGAGTAAGTGAGATAGACTGAGAAGGAAGAATGCTGGGACATATTTGTATCTTAGATCTTCCTCTACAGGAAAAGTAGAACAAAGTCCTAAGTCTCAACTTCATGAACAGTCAACTCACCAGTGAAAGACAAGGCTGTAGCTTTTCTTCAAACTGTGACAGTAGGGGATAATTAGTCAGACTTGGAAAATCATCATGGGGGAAAACTGCAACCTGAGCTGTCCAACACCATCATAGGTGCTAAAAGGATTAAACAGACCAGTGGAGCAGAACGTCCTTATGCTTGCCCCAGGTTTTCCCTCATTAACAGTAGAGGAAAGGATACAAGTCCATGGTGTAGTGGTGATTAGAGAGGAGGGGCGGAGGAGAGTTATTAGCTGGAGGAGGGTGTAGGAGTGTTGTATCATGTTTATCTGCATGCATGTTAGCATATTTGTACATTTTGTATGTACCCTGTTGAGGTGTTGACATGACAAATGGGATGAACAATGGTCATCACTCGACTCACCATCAGCTCAATAAGCAGTATGATTGAACCAGTGTTTCAAGTACATGTCTCCAGTGAATTTCTTGTACAGTTGCTGTCAAGTGTTGTCTCTGGTGACTGTCTTAAGTGCTGTGGTTGGTTATACATATTGTGAAAAGTCCTGTATAGATGTTGTCAGGTATCTCATGATGTCTATCTTGTACACTTGTGGTGTAAACAATTCCTTGTGAATGTATGTTCCACTTTTGTCAAGAAACTGTCATGTAGATGTCCTGTCCAACAGATGTAATGTACAGTTATTGTTGAAGTTTATTTGTCTGCAAAAATTGAAGGACTACTTGAACTGATATAGGTCATACTGACAAAATATATAGAAGATCTATGTGACGGACGAACAGCACACTGTCAACAGTATAATGAGTGAGATGGATCCTCAGTTGTACAGGCGCTAATAGTTCAGATCTTCTCTGGCCTTGGGTGAACTAGTTACTTCTTATATAAATTTCTGTGTAGATACATAGTGGTCTCACAGTGGGGGTTGAGCCAAAGAAAAATGTTCTCCAAAAAGGCTATTGCGGGAATGATTAGCTCATTTGAGTGACCTCTAGACAAAACGCGCTAAATAATATCCTTTATCTTGGTATTTATTATTCAAGATATATCTCCAGAGAACACTACAAACTAGGTCCTCTGGCAACTCAATCAAACATGTCACACATGGAAAGACAGGAAAATCAATGAGTATGTCCCCCAAGAAACAAATGAAAATTGTACACTTATTAGTGACATCAGACGTCCATTGTTAAGAGTTTTGGTTTTATGAGAAGAAGTGAACTAGAGAACTTGGTGACAAGTTGCAAGTTTGAAGGGAAACGAACCAGGGGAAGGCAGAGAGGTAAATACCTATATAGCTTGGCCACATATCATGGTCGAGACAAAAACTCACTGTGGTGATCGTATGAGAAGGTGAGACCCACGTTTATCGGCATGGCATTTAATCACGATGATGGTCATCAGACAACATGGCACTGACCACGACCAGCATATTGGTGGGGACAAGCAGATGCAGGAAACACACGCACACAGTATAGACTTGAAATAATGTGCAGTAAGTTTCACTAGCCATCTCTGGTAGTTTGTGTGCTACCCACCTTTGTCATTACATTATGAATATTGCATCTCGTGTCGATCATTGTAATGCTTCATAGGTAAAAATTATTAGACATATGCATGATTTGAAATCATTGCATCAAGGGACGTAAATAGAAATTATGGTTGTTTTATTCAAAAAGGGAGACCAGAAAACATATTTATTATAGTATAAATAAAGGCTGTGAAATGCAAATAATTTGTTAAAAGACTGTATATCATGATTTCAAAGAAAGTATATTGCGCTTGTGATCAAAAACTAATAGAGTAAATGTATACAATTGCGATATCTCAGATTGCCAGAATGTGACCCCACGTAATTGATAATATATCTAAGCAAGTGCAGTCTACGTAAAGATACTCTATTTAGTTCTATGTTCGCTCACTTGCAGGAATACGGTAATGGCTTGAATATAATTTTGGCTGGCACATATTCATGTGTCTAATAATGATATCAGATATGGTCGTATATACCCTTAATGGCACGAAGAAACGCATGATAGGGATGGTCATCTGTGATACGCAAGTTGATTACGACAGCCTCTGATGTTTGTTTTAACGCTGCAGATATGTTTGATCCTAGCATAGACAATCCGCCATTTGAGGTATTCCCCGGCAATGAGTCTCAGTCGCCAAACATGTAACATGTGTTCCCTTAAGTTTCTTTCTAATACAGGAATCTGGCGACAAAACAAATTCTTGTCTTACTCCTTACTTGGTTTGTCTATTGAATTATGTCAACCTTTACACTGAAACTTATGCCACACCCACTGTCCATTCTTGACACCCTATACCAAACGGAACTGTAACTTTATGCAATGCGTTATTCAAAATTACATTAGACATTATTCTCAACTAGGTATCCTGCCATTCTACACACCTGGCGGTTTGTGTCTTCAGTTTGTGTTTTTATAACCTGCTTCTATTCACCTTGTGCCCCTTGGTATCATTTAAATGAACTGTGGCAGCGGTGACAGGGGGTAATATCATCAGCGGTGTTGACCCAGAACACCACAAACCTATATTTGTGGAGAAGCTGGAACGGCTGCGACAGTTGGCAGGACAAGTGATGATGCTGATTATGGCCACATATTCGTTCGTGCACTCAGATCTAAATAATGTGATGGTCCAATTATTCACAACATGTTCCCGATAAAGGATGCTGCTGGTTTACTTTGGTAGGCGTAGAAAATCATCGGCACAAGTGTACATTAGCACGGTAGCCCATGGTGCAATAATGTGTAGTTCAGAATTCTAAGAACCCCACGAAGAAGTACCTGTCGTTTGTTTAGGTTATTTTCAACCTAGCTGACAAGTCAAGCATGCGTCAAAATATTGTAGTCACCTATATCGCAAGCAAACTCTACATACACGGTTCTCATCACAGACTGCTGTTTCTCTAACACTGCAAATACATTATATAGTTGGCAGTGATGAAAACAAGAATGGGTTTTGTCAATAAATTTCCGTATTAGAAAGAAAACTAAGGTAACACATTTTAAATATATGCCACTAAACACAAATGATCATCTCAAACGTCGCGTTGTCTGTGCTTCGTGTTGTCTTTGCTAGGATTAAACATAACTGCAGGCAAACTAAGGCAAACATCATCGACTGTTCTAATCCACTTGTATATCAAGTATTTTCCACTATTTATCATATGTATAATATCCACTTATGTACATCACTATGTATAATATCCACTTGTGTATCAATGACGAACATCGATAGCATTTATTTCTGCGTGAAATTAAAGATCTCTTCGATGATATCTGATATTATTATTAATAGGCACATGCATATGTGCCAGCCAAAAATATAAGTAGCAAATCACAGTAATGTAATTTAATGTAAACTAATATTGCACTAGATATATTGTCCCGGTGGTAGACTGCACTTTCTTTCAGATATCATCTACAACGTGAGGTCACCTACTGGACATCTAAGATATAGCAATTACATTAATTTACTTTATTAGCTATTCATCACATGATAAATATTTTTCCTTAGTTGACTGCCACTGCCATCAGCGATGAACTGTATTTTCGTGGACTGTGTGGGTGAACATCTAGGAAACATTCAGATAGGAAAATGACAGCCGATTCCATCAGAGATGAACTGGGTGTTTCGTGGGGGACTGGTGTGTTGACATTCTGGTGGCGGCATTATGCACAGTGTATCTGTGCGGGCTGTTGTTTGTCGAGACTCCTGTCTTTTCCACTTTTCACATTGGGCAGTGGGGAGTGTTTTGTGTGATATTCACTGGCACAGGAACGGAGCATAATGGGGACGACCCGCTGCTGTGAAGTTGGAACTGCGACTAACTAACTAACTGACTGTTCCGAGATAATTGTATCGAGTCATGTGTTTAAAATATTCCAATTTGCTTGTATCTTGCATTGTGACATTTCCTTCTTCATAGTGACGACCATAATATGATTTGTCTTACAATTTACTTATAAGCCAGATTTTTTACTGTGTTAGAATACTATGAATACTATGATGGGGAGACTTTAAAATCAGTGAGCAAGGAATTAAAAAAACAAAAAACGTTATTTTTGGTATTAGATTAGACTTCAACAGTCAAGATTTGTGGGTACCGTATGGTAAGAAGTGAATCTATAACTTGGTGACAACTGGTAATCTTAAATGGAAAAGAGCAAGGTGAAGGCAGAGACGCAATTACCTATATTGGTTGGCCACGTGGTATGTTCTATACAAAAACACAAGGCTGATCCATGACTCTAGTAATTGTGTAAGTTGGCGAAACATGAAGCACACAGTTCAGTCTTGAAATAATGTGCGGTAATTTCCATCAGTCGCCGCTATTATTATGCGTGCTACCCGCCTTCGTCATTGCGTTATAAATATGATTGATTGATTGATTGATTTAGGAACCGACATCACAGCATTCGGGACATTCCCATAAGCGCTCCGTCTCCATCCTCAGCAGCCAGCGAAGAGTTCCAACACTAATAGTTCCAGTAGCAATCTGATTATATGTCCGTCTCGCCTTTCCTCCGAGCGCTGAGCGTCGGCCAGATCCCCTCGTCACACCTCGTTGTCTCATTCTTACCAGACCATGGTGCTCCATCTGCTCCTCCGAGGTGTACACGTGCTCCCACAAGGCCGCAACCACGTCTGCCTTGTCATGTATCAATACTCCACCAAATTTTGCCGAGCCAGCCAATCTGTCCGCCTGTTCATTCCCCAGCACACCGGCATGCCCAGGAGAAAAGATCCAGGTGATGCTTACTACCCGTGACCTCCGAAGCGTTATAAATATTGCATCTGGTTTCAATCATTGTAATGTTTCATCCATCCATCATGTGCCATGCCGGTAAGCGTGGGCGGTCATGTTCTGCCATCTCACTCGATCACCAGAGTCATGGATCAGCTCCGTGTTTCTGTCTCGACCATGCCACAAGGCCAAGCCATCCAGGTACTTGCTTCTAGGTCTTCCCCTTGGTCTGTTCCCCTCGATCTTACCAGTTGTCACCAAATTCTCCAATCCATTTCTTCTCATAACATGCCCAAAGAATTTTGACTGTCTACGTCTAATTTCTCTAATCAATTTACGATCTTCATTTGTTTCTTGAAGGACTTGTTCATTGGTCTTTCTGGCTGTCCATGGTATTCTTTTCATTTTCCTCAGAAACCACATCTCTACAGCCATCAGATGTTTTTCAGCGTGACTGCTCATTGTCCGCGCTTCACATTCATATAAAAGTACAGGTTCTATGTAGAATCTCAACACTCTCTTTCTCGTTTCAATTGACATCGTTTTATTGGTCAGTATGTTTTTCATCTTGCTAAAGGTTACTTTTGCCATGGCGATTCGTGTTCTAATCTCCTCAAGGCATCTCCCATCAGATGTTATTACTGTTCCGAGATAATTGTACCTACTCACTTGTTGAAGAATATTCCCATCTACTTGTATATTACATTGTGGTATTACGTCCTTCCTAGTGACGACCATAATCTGTGTCTTTGTACAATTTAATTCTAACCCTAGTTGTTCACTGTGTGTAACAATCGCATCTACTAAATTTGGCAGGTCCTGTTCATTGTCTGCAATCAAGACTGTATCATCTGCATATCTAATGTTATTAATGCATCGTCCCCCAATGTTGATTCCTTCCATATCTTCAATATTTCTGAAAATACTTTCACTGTACAGGGAAAACAGATCTGGAGACATTACACATCCCTGTCTTACACCCCTTTTAATAGGCTGATATTGGCTTACTTCATTATCAACTCTTATGGCAGCTTGTTGTTTCCAATATATGTTTTTTACAAGTCTAAGATATTTTCCATCAATTTGTAGATCTTCAAGCATCCTTATCATGTTGACATGTCTCACTTTATCAAAAGCTTTTGTGTTTCATAGATAAATATATATGAATCGTATAACATGAAATCATAGAATCAAGGGACATAACATAAATGATGTTTCAAGCAGCAAGGGAGACAAGAAAACAAGAAAATGTTATTGTAGTATAACTGAAGTTTATGTAACTCATATAGTTAGTTTGAAAAAACAATATAGCATGTTTCCTATGGAAACATATTTACCATATGATCAAAAGCCACTAAAATATTTAAGTAATTGTGATGTCTTAGATTTCCAGTATATGACTTCAAGTTTTAGATAATATCTGAAACAAAGTGCAGTCTACCACCGGGAAAATATATCTTTTGTAATACCAGTTTCCATTTCAATTGAATAGTGCTAATTTTGTTATATTTTTGGCTGGCACGTATGCATGAGCCTATTAATGATAATAATATCAGATATAATAGAAGAGATGTTTAATTTCAGGCAGAAACAAATGCTATGGTTCGTCATTAATACACAAATGGAGTCGGACAGTCGCTGATGGCTGCCTTAACACTGCAGTTATATTTAATCCTAGCAAAGACAACACGACGTTTGAGGTGTTCATCTGTTTTTAGTGGCCAAACATTTTAAACGTGCTTAACCTTAGTTTTCTTTCTAATTCGGAAATTTGGTGACAAAACACATTATTGTTTTTATTATTGCCCACTAATTCATTGGCACGTTGCCGTCTTGAAAAACGAAAGTTTGTTACATTGTGCTTCAAAAAGGCATAATAACTACAACACATGGCGGTAGCGAAATCGCGTAGTAATTGTTCGTCTACAGTGGATGTATGTGAACGCATGGTCATTTCCACCATCATGCACCATCTTACACACGCTCGGTGTGTGACTTATCTGCAATCATTTTCCTCTTTTTTATTTATTAAATTTCTTATATTTGCCCTCTATGCATTATCAATGCCTGTATCAATCATGCTCCGCTTACACACATCTTTGTATCTTAGTAGAGGCCGACCATGAGATCTCCTACCCATCTGTAATTCACCAAAAAAAATGTCCTTTGGTATTCTGGCATCATCCATCCTCCTAATGTGTCCTATCCATCTACGAAGACTGAGTATGGAACACACCGTCACACAACCTGATCTTTCCAATACTTCAATATTTATGATTTTGTCTTGCCACTTAATACCAAGTATTCTTCACAGAAACCGCATGTGAAAGCTGTTTAAACGTTTCTCTTTGTGTGAGTAAGTTGACCAGGCTTCACTGCCATAAAGAAGAGTACTACTGACACATGCTTGATATACAAGGGTTTTTATTTTGGCAGTAAGCTTATTGTTCTCCCAGACTCTTTTTGTTAACCTGTTCATTGTTGTTGCTGCCTTACCAATCCTGATGTTAAGTTCCTGATCTAGGGATAATTTGCTAGTTACCTCTGATCCTAGATATGTAATATGTTCTACTTTGTACAGTTCGGGGTCTTCAATAAAGATTGATGGTACCCCATGTGCGCCTTGTGACATAATCTGTGTCGTAAGTAAAGAAGGAATAATAGTTATTTGTTATTCTTTACTACTTTTAGTGTCGGCCCTGGAGTGAGGGGAATCAACACCCACAATTGTATTAACCCAAGATTATTGTCCTAGAGAAACCACCAGAATCCGTCCACAAAACTCTCTCAGTCAGTAGACACCTCTTTCTTACTCTCACTCACCCCTGGATCATGCCCCCTCTCATTCTTCCCCAACACAACATACTCAACAACTCTAGCTTTAACAAATAAATACAACAATTAATTTACTAAAACAAAGAGCATATGTGTGAGGTGTGTGTGTGTGTGTGTGTAATGTGCAGAATGTGTGTCGAATATTCTAATGTGTGTGTAGAATTAGACCAGTGAATCAGGAGCAAAGTCTGTTACATCATAGTGCTTAGCATACAACAGAACCATGTATTCCGGACAGTGAACCTCACCCAGAAGATGTTTCTCCGTCCACGTGACAACCTTCTCCAATCACTCGAACAAACAGGATGCTGGTCATCAGATAGACACTGTTCGATCTTGGTCTTCACTCTAACCACACTGTGAAGTTACTCTGTTTCATAATGTTTGTTGAACTGATAATCTTTCAATTAACTGAAATGTCACTTGGGGAAATTCTACTGTTCATAAGTCTCTGATTATAAAATTTTCCCCCTCTTTAAAAACACAACCTATTAATGTTTGTTAGGTAGATGTATATATATATATATATATATATATATATATATATATATATATATATATATATATATATATATATATATATATATGTCCTTGGTATATGAGTTATTAATCTTCGGTGATGAAGCTTATCACTCATTAAACACAACACTTATGTTCATTAAGTCCAGCTCAGCAGAAGCCAGGTTTCTGCAGACCAACTAGATTCTGAGCCCCGTGTAACAAACTCTCAGTAATCTCGGTCTTCATTCCGTGAGTCATCATTGTATAAAACTTTGAAACTGCTTCTTTGTAATAAATCATCTCACACTCAAGTGGAACACTCAAGGGGAACCTGTAGAGTAGAGAACATCATGGTGAGGGCAACTCAATCCTGACCGTAATTAAGTGAGTGTAGGCCAATAGCAGCACTCAGATCTATAACAGATATCCGATCTCTGTCATACGGCCAAATAGCTCATCACATTGGTCTTATACATGGCAACACCAGGAAAGAATAAAGGAACGGGTAGAAACCCAGCAGATGCCCTACTGGAAGATCCTACCATTTCACATTCCCCTCCTACCTCTCAACCATCCTTAATCTTTCTAATTATTATTCCACTTCATTGTCCTCAACTCCCCGAGTAAAATGATATATCACACAAGCTAGTTAAAGCCATACAATAGACACTAGTGCCGACGCGCCTATAATACTTTCTATCACCGCACCTATAATACATTGTATCACCACACATATAATACATTATATCACCGCACAGTACTGTACTCTATTCCTAATCATACTCTAAGTTAGATATGATTAATAGAATACCATATGCCTATTCCGGTTGCTAATCGAAACTATGCAATCACAGACTGGATCTATGACCGCCGATAACTATCAACAATTTGACACTATAGTTTCTGTTATGGAACACAACTCGGAAACTGCCCCGATCCTTAACCCTTCAGAAATCTTGGTCGACTAACGCAACTTGTTTACTTCAACGGCCTTTATATCGGCTTGAGTGACGTCACCAACAAGTCTAGACGCCAATCTGTCCAGACTCTAGTTTTCTCCGCCTGTTTTCGACTGACTGGAATCAATCCGCCGTCCAGTTCACTTTCATCTGGGGAATTCTTTGTCTCATACAACAAAGATCCTGGCTGTCTGTGAGCCAGAGACCTTCTCCCCACATCCCAGACTCCATCCAACTTCTAGTCAGACATTCCGTCTATCACTTCAAAGGCAGACAGATGACGACGTTGTTCGTCTCGAGCAACAATTTGTTAACAAAATGCCGACCGGTGTACACATTGTAACGCGACGTATTTGTTTCTCGAACTATCCACATCATACAGAAATGCCGACCGTAGGCAGACAGTTTGACGCGACGTATTTTCTCATTCCATACAGCATCAAAGGGTTGCTTGTTTTTGCAGACTAATGTCGGGTCTTGTTTGTCATCGATCGAACATCAAGTTTATTTTCGTGACAATCTGTGACTACTGTTTGTTATGTGTTAAGCCAAATTCAAAGCAAACATTGGAGAATGCAGATAGTAGACGTTGTAATTCTTCGTCAGAGTGGGAGTTAATTGCAGCATCATCTGCAAAAAGCAGCTCTCTGATCAGTACACTCCATATTTTGGTCTTGGTCTTCTCTGAACATTGTGGAGGCCGCTATCTGAGCGTGTGAGAATGTATTTACCACCATCCTGATTATGAAAGGCATATTTCAGTTGAAGTGAAAAGTATATTCCAAAGAGGGTTGGAGCTAGTACACAGCATTGCTTAACCCCACTCTCTTGAATTCAAACTCTTCAGAAGTTGCACCATTAAACTTTATTATACACGTCATGCCTGTCTGGAACGATTCCACAATGGACAGAGGAGTTTGTGGGCAGCCAATCTTTTTTAATGCCTTGAACAGACCCTCACGACTGACCAAATCAAATGCCTTTGTGAGGTCGATGAAGGCAATAAACAGTGGTTGATTCTGTTCACGGAATTTTTCTTGCATGTGCCGCAATGAGAATTCCATATCAAAGGTAGACCGGTTCTGTTGGAAGCCACACTGTGATTCGGGGTAGACTTGATCTCCCAGGACTCGAAGTCTGGGCGGATAAATTCCAGATAATATTTTCCCAACAATACACAGAAGTGAGATACCCCTATAGTTGTTACAGTAGCTCCGATCGCCCTCGTCTTGTACAGTGTTATGATGTTTGAATCTTTGAAATCATGTGGGACTTGTCCTTTTCGCCAGCATAGTTATATTAGCTGGCGGATCTGTAGAGTGAGTGTATCTTGCCCACTCCTGATAACCTCTATTAGCATTTCATCATTACATGTAGCCTTGCCAGTTGCAAGTTTATCTATAGCACACTTAACTTCTGTTATGGTGGGAAGTGTGTCTAGGTGGTCAAGGGTTGGCAGGGCTTCTATGGCGTTGAGGGAACCATCCGCTAGTTTGTTCTCACTTGAATAAAGCTCTAAATAGTACTCTACCCATCTATCCATCTGCTGTTTCCTATCAGTGATGATTGCTCAAGTCAAGGTTTTCACTTCTTTTGATCATTGGACCAAATTCTTTCTTTATCCCTTCATACATGCTTCTGATGTTCCCCTTATCACTTGTATTTTGAATGGACCCACATAACGTTATTCAATTGTCATGTGCACACTGCCTGCACATCCTTCCTAGCTTGCTTCAGCTCAATGAGAGTTTTACGCGTTGTTCGTTCCTCATTTCTAAAGATCACTATTCTATTTTTTTTATTCAGTCAAGGGCTGCACTGTCTGACTGTTTGCCCCAAACCAGTCCTGCTTCTTATGATCCACAGTGCCGAAAACCCATACCGCTATTTTATAAAATTTCCTTAAGTTTATCCCACTTTTCACTTGCTGTTCAATTTTCTGATGTATCAGTCAAAGCATCTTTAAGTTGATGTTGGAAATCAAATCAATTATCAGGATCGTGGGTGTAAATAATATTCATCCCTGTGTTGATTTCTGTTTAGCTGTGTAGATACTCTTTGGTCTCAGTCTAACCCTTGCAACAACCAAAGAATGATCTGCATCACGATCAGCTCTGTGGTAACTTCTAGGTAATGATGTTTGGTTCAGATGTTGTCTCCGTGTGATGATGAAGTTCAGCTGATGCCAATGGCCGGATCTTGGATGTTTCCATGCGACCGTATGCAGCTCTTTTGTTTAAGAACAGAGTTTGTAATACATAGATCATTTATGGTGCAATGCCCCAGCAGTCTTTGCCCATTTTCATTCATGCAACCAAGGCACACTGGCCATGAACTCGAGTCACTGCCCACGCGAGCATTGAAAACACCCAGCATATAAATGTAGTCGGATTCTGGAAATGTCTTGATCACATAATCTAATTCCTCGTAGAACGAATCCTTCACATCATCAGAGGAATCGAGTGTCGGTGCATATGTAGTGATACTAGTGGCAAAACCACAAGAGGTTGCCAAGCGAAGGGGTAATAGTCTTTCATTACCTCCAGCTGGAATTTCAATCATTCCTGTGAGGTTTTTTTGTGGGTTTATAGAGAATTACAGAAGTTCCAATGAGTGAAGTTCTATAAAGTATATCTCTCCATAAAAGATACAGGTTAGTAACAGCAAGTGTTGTCTAGAGGTATTGATATTTATTCTCGCATAACCCTTTTAGAGAAACCATTCAGAATTTTGGCTCATCGAGTACCCCCACTGTGAGAAATTAGACCTAAGTTAAGTTCTACATAGAATTATTTATAGTTGATTTCTCTTCTAGGCCATATATAGAGATCTTGGCAGTTAGCCACAGTAACCAATGAAAGCAGTTCTCTCATCTTCCAGCTGACTGTGCTCTGATCGCCAACCTCATTTTTGATCTCATTACTTATTTCAAGTGACACAAGACACTTGGACAAATGATCACATTGACAATTGTACCATTGTAGTGAACATAAACAACAACAACTGTACTTTACACTGGTTGAACAAGACATCAACATGAGAAGATCTTGACAACAGTTGGACAAACATTCACAAAGGAATGATCACACCAACAGATCAGACAAGTCATACATCATGGTAGATACTTGACAACAACCACACAGGACTTCCACAATATCTGTAACCAACAACAACAGTAGAGTAGCAGTCACCATGAAGATGCTTGACAACAGTTGGACAAGACAACCACAGGGACATATATCTCAAAACTGTTCTCTTACAACTAATCTTTTATTAATGTCTGATGAGGTCAAGTGAAGACTCAGGCTTCATATTCTGCCAACAATTTACATCTCAAATATAAGTTTATATGCAAAATTATAGTGACATTATCTATGAAAACCCAAACACATCACTCAATATCCCCACAGAAACATTAATCTAAAACAAACCCTCCTCCTTCACATCTCTACTTCATCAAGATATCCTACACCACAACACTTTTAATCATGCTATCACTTTTCCAACCGTCAAATGAGGAAAACCCATGATAAACTTATAGCCGGGCATAAATATAGGGAGACACTGCTATACTGATCCGTGTACTGTCTTTTAGCACCAATGAAGGTGTTGGGAATGTCTCAGGTTTCAGCTTTCCCCATAATGTTTTTCCAGTTCAGGCTATTCCCTACTTACTAGTCCGAAGCAAGTGACAAACATGTCCTTCCGAAGGGTGAGTAGACGGTTCGCAAAGTTGATAATTTGGGATTAGTTTTACTTTTCAGTAGATGAAGATCTAAAAACTATTATGTCCCATCATTCTTCTCTGCCAGTCTATCTCCCACAAAAGGTTCTGATGTAACTGAATCACCACACCTAATTATCACTAATCCATTTTGGGAATTTGCTCTATGTATTATACTTCTGCTCCTTTAGCTTTCAGCCAATATTAATAATAAGCTGTGATATAGTCTGCTCCAAGTGCACCTTTAATGTCCACTCTTAGCCAGTAGTGACATGCTGAAAACCAGGTAATCTCTCCTCTTAAGGTTTCTTCTTGAATTTATCTTGAAGATATAGCCTGGGGCTTTTACAAAATTGGAGAGTATCCCTGTTTTAGGCTTCTCATCAAAGACTATTTCTTCAGTGCCAACTGTATAGGCCAGAATTAGTGGATTCAGGCTGAACATTTGCAACCTGTTGTTCATGTGGTACTTTTTGGAGTTTGACTTTTCAGCTGGAGTTGAAGCTAGAGCTCAGGACTTCCCTGGAGTTGTCCTGGTAATTGAAAGGCCTCCCCCATCTTCCTCATTCTCTGTTAATAAACAAAGGCGCAACATGTGTTTTACATCTGTTTAACATGGTCATAGTTATACAGTACTATCACAGATTCAGAGAGGAATGGGAGGGGAAAAGGAGTGTGATATTCGAACACCCGCCTATCACTGATGATGAAGTGCAATTTTATTTGGGGGTTTGGGGTGATATCCTTTCTCCAGGTTCATCCCCAAATCCGTGAAGTCATAGGCACATACTCCTAATCAGAAGCAGCTTCACACAATTATCTTCTAAATTCTCACAATGAGTAGATCACAGGGACCGGTGTACCATGAGAACAGACAGTGTGATTAAGCACCAAGAAGTAGGCATTGTATGGCAGAAATCATGCACTAGAAATGCTTTCACATGTGGAATACACATAATGAAAGAAAACATGAATTTTCCCTGACAAATAGCATGAGCCTTCCCATGTATTCATCTGACAGACACTGTAGGTTATGCCACATATTGCTCCTCATTGGAATGTAGCTCATATAAACCTAAACTATTGTTGCAAAGGACCAGTGCATAACGTCAAAGAGAAATTGCATCCCAGGCAACTCTTTATGAATGCTTTTGACAATTTTCCTGATCGTAATACAGTCACCAGACATTACATGGACTTTGTAATTTCTAAAGTGCAATGCAGTCCTGCAAACATGGATATTATAAGCGTCTTTACTTTTACAAATATGAGAAGTTAATTATATAATTACCATCTCATTCACTCAAACATTCTCAGCCATTATAAGGGAGAAATTATATGCAGTATGTAGCATCACACATTCTGAAACAGAACTGCCAAAGGTAACTCTCAAGAGCAATGTACAGTTTGGTTAAGAATGGTCATGATAGGCACTCAACGAATGTTCAGAGCGCACAAAGGTTTTGCAATATGCATTGAGCGTAGTTTACAGTCATAAGCATATGCAAATCATCAAATCAGACAGACAATAGACATGGTAAGAATGTTTCACTGCGGTAGACATGACAGGTTTTGAGCAGCAGTTTTAGAGTCACTGTACAACGAAGTTCTGTCTTCATTTCACATTTTCTCAAGAAAATACTCGGCCATTCGTCTCTCTCTCTCTCACTTCATCAGGTTTACACATAACATATTAAATGATTTAGGTACCTGAAGTGCAGATGACCACATCCCAAAGAATGCTTTTGGGCAAGTTTTACCACTGCATCTTGAACACGTCTTTACTGGATTGGAATCAATGCTTCGACTGGCGGGCTAATTATGTATTAAGGAGCGTTACCAGCCCAAGGGTTACCCAATCAAATTGAGTCCCCACCATTCATCTTCCTTCCCCTAAACTAGAATCTTCGATTCTATTTTTAGTTAGGGTATCAAGACGGCTTACTGTGGTTAACTACTAAGTATTGAGAAATGTAAATGGACTGGGGATGCGAACGTCTGAAGACATCATGCTACATAGCCTCCCCATAAAAACTGTCATTGATAAAATGACTGATAGGTCAGGCGTTCACAGTTCCCAGATCCTTTAAGTGGTGTCATCATTTACTCCCCATCTCCCATTACTCCAACAAGAGCTGTGCATATGGAACCAATTGACTTTTCCTTTTAAGAAAAAATCTGCTCCAATATTCATCAGTCATGAATTTGGTGGCATCTGCAAAGACCATGAAGTTAGTCCTTGCATGAAGTTCCATTTAGTCACTGGAAGTATGAAGAGTTATGACCACACTTATCAGTGAACTGCTCTCCAACTCATTTCTGACAATGCTCCACAGTCAATCTCCATGCTATTTTTCCTGTCCATGATGAATGATCTCTCAGAGTCACACACTTTCAAAGCATGAGTAGACCATTGAGATTCATTATGAGAAGTAATGGCTTTGCAATTAAACCAACTTCTAGATGAAGTTTTAAGAGAATGGTTGCATTCCATGTTTCTCTCCTTTTCATCTTTATCAGAACTTCATTCTTCCCTTCGCCACAGGAGAATGATAATCCTGTGAGAGTGTTTTGACTGAACAACTTTCTCCAACAGTAATCTTGGTATTTGGAACTGGGTTAACATTTTTTATCATCACCGGAGCAAAGACAATCACTTCCGGGTGAACTGTATAGCAGCCGCTGCAGAACTTAAGACTAAAATCTACTAGTGCAGATTTGGTTAGCGTTGGACACAGGGTCTACCTTTCCAATAAGCCTCTTGTGTTTGCAGATAGTAGCAATTTCCCATTATATTTCCTTGACTTATTTCTGTAGTCTTACCATAGATTTAGAGGTGCACTTATTGGCTGAGATTTCCTCATTCCGTTAGGCCTCTATTTTGATTTGTTGTGAGAAGTGACAGCATTTTCTCTCCTTAGTTGCTAGATAGTTACAATAGTGAACAATCTCATTTCAGACTTGTCCGTGGATTGGCCACTCAGCGTCCATCATGTGTAAGCTGTTTCTAACGTAGCAACTGATTTTGTAGATGCAGTTATACTAACATCCACTAAGCTAGAATTCCAGGTGGAATTTCCATCTTGTCTTCAGCAACGCTTAGCTAAATGCTTTTGAGTGGCTGGAGTATCCGTTCTTTCTCTCCCACATGAGCAAAACGTTTACTATTTGGCGAATATAAGGCGTTTCTTCTCAGCAATAGAGAAGTCCGTCATTATCACAGCCACCTTTGAAGGGGTGTGATTATGTGGGTATAACTTCTTAGATCCCAATATTGACTGGAATTTTTTTGAAGCAATTTTACTGACTTTGAGGATAGGACTGGCCAGGTCTTGTGAAGACATCTCGCAGATCAGTAATAATATAAGATTCCACTGCGGAATGCATGTTTCTTATTATGTAAAGAGTCGACTGCTGAATTGCAGGGATCTTTACCTTGAAAGTAGTCAGCTGTTTAAGAACAGTGATCTTTCGTTGTGTATAGAGTGTCAACTGCTGGAGTTGCAGTGATCTCTACCATATAAGAGTTAACTGTTTAAGAACAGTAATCCTTATTAGTCCATTCCATCACAGACTTTGCTCTTGTCTAGAACTGAGCTACATTCCACCATTTTCTCAGGCAGAAAAGTCTTCTTAATTGAGAATGAAAAAGGAGAAGGACATCAGTCACTCTCAACTTTGTCCGTCCTTTAATCTCCACCATTTTTCCAGGCAGAAATGCTTTCTCAACTGAGGATGAATTGACGGCCGACGTCGGAGACGGATCCTGTTTTATCTCTTCATGAAATTTTTCAGGTTGTCCACGTTATGCTCCTAGTCGTATGATACGCCAATGACATCAGGTTGGTTATCCATCGTTTCCCAGACACATACTTTGCGTACGCTCTCCACTGCCATATGAATGGCCAGGGGTCCAGTTATTTTGATGGCCTTCCTGGAGATTCAATGAGTTCACTCCTGGTGACGTGGATCCTAGTACACCAGAGATCACACCATCGAACAATAGACTAATGTCTTATAGACACCAGACTGTGGTCGGGTCATGAGTGACTGACCATGACATCAGGTAGAATCTTCCCTTCATCTCGTCCATCACGTATCAAGTACGCTTAAGAATACCACTACCTCAGGAATGGCAAGTGACTGAGTTGATAAGGATGTTTCTCCTGGAGATTCAATCGTGCTTACCTTCTCCGCAACGTGATCAAGGTCACTGACAAGGTCACACACTGAAGAATAAACCCAACGTCGAATTGACACTGGACATTAGCCGGTACGAATACTGACTATACTGAGAGAGATTGCTAGTGAGGTGTCTTAATGGTTGCCCAAGTTTTCCATCAGGGTTCACACTCTCTGCTCTCAATGTTGCCAACATGTTATGGGAACTGAGGAATTAAGTACCCACTATATGATGTGATGCAGTGATATTAAAATGTAAATAAACTAATTCCCCTTTCTCCCATGCTAGCCAATAAGGTTAGAAAATGGAGTAGGCCCCCTATTAATTCCCTGGATAAAGTGTCTTAATTTATCTCAAGAAAAATCAAATTTATCCTGAAATTAGCTGTCTATGTTATTTAAAAATAATTTGTGTCTTCCGGTTCTCAGGTACCTTTATCTGATACTCATAATGAACAACAGCATGCACAAAATTAAACAACAATATTGACAGTCCATTACATCAGCCCATTCAGAAACACAACATTATCATGGGTATAGCAAACATGTTGACCCATAAGATAATTAACATTTTTGTTCAACTACATTGTACAATGTGACATTTGTGAACAGTGATACATGCAATATTACCACCATTGATGAAACAACCACCACCCGAGATTTACTTGTGGGTTTAAACATCTGGACCTTTTGTCCACATTTATGTGACGAGATCCATTAACCACATCATAAAACTCTAAGCAATAGGTTTAATTTTGCGAGAGGTTACTCCCTGATTCTAATACAAACATAGATATTCCCCCACAGGAGTCCCAGACAAGGTATACCCATAGTTTACATCCCGAGTCATCAGACCTCGTTATGTGAATCCCATAAAAGGTATTCCCAGGGTTTAATTAGTGCATAGAGCACTCAAAATGTGATTACCTTGAGGGGTGTTCCCAGGGTTCTAATTGCCTATATTAGTCCACAATATGTGATCCCCTTTAGCAGGTTATTCCCGGGGTTCAAGTCGCGGATACGGGTCCACAACATGTGATCTCCTTTAGGGGTGTTCCCGGGGTTCAATCGCGGATACGGGCCCACAACATGTGAGGTTTTTTTGTGGGTTTATAGAGAATTACAGAAGTTCCAATGAGTGAAGTTCTATAAAGTATATCTCTCTATAAAAGATACAGGTTAGTAACAGCAAGTGTTGTCTAGAGGTATTGATATTTATTCTCGCATAACCCTTGTAGAGAAACCATTCAGAATTTTGGCTCATCGAGTACCCCCACTGTGAGAAATTAGACCTAAGTTAAGTTCTACACAGAATTATTTATAGATGATTTCTCTTCTAGGCCATATATAGAGATCTTGGCAGTTAGCCACAGTAACCAATGAAAGCAGTTCTCTCATCTTCCAGCTGACTGTGCTCTGATCGCCAACCTCATTTTTGATCTCATTACTTATTTCAAGTGACACAAGACACTTGAACAAATGATCACATTGACAATTGTACCATTGTAGTGAACATAAACAACAACTGTATTCTACACTGGTTGAACAAGACATCAACATGAGAAGATCTTGACAACAGTTGGACAAACATTCACAAAGGAATGATCACACCAACAGATCAGACAAGTCATACATCATGGTAGATACTTGACAACAACCACACAGGACTTCCACAATATCTGTAACCAACAACAACAGTAGAGTAGCAGTCACCATGAAGATGCTTGACAACAGTTGGACAAGACAACCACGGGGACATATATCTCAAAACTGTTCTCTTACAACTAATCTTTTATTAATGTCTGATGAGGTCAAGTGAAGACTCAGGCTTCATATTCTGCCAACAATTTACATCTCAAATATACGTTTATATGCAAAATATAGTGACATTATCTATGAAAACCCAAACACATCACTCAATATCCCCACAGAAACATTAATCTAAAACAAACCCTCCTCCTTCACATCTCTACTTCATCAAGATATCCTACACCACAACACTTTAATCATGCTATCACTTTTCCAACCGTCAAATGAGGAAAACACATGATAAACCTATAGCCGGGCACAAGTATAGGGAGACACTGCTATACTGATCCGTGTACCGTCTTTTAGCACCAATGAAGGTGTTGGGAATGTCTCAGGTTTCAGCTTTCCCCATAATGTTTTTCCAGTTCAGGCTATTCCCTACTTTGACTAGTCCGAAGCAAGTGACAAACATGTCCTTCCGAAGGGTGAGTAGACTGTTCGCAAAGTTGATAATTTGGGATTAGTTTTACTTTTCAGTAGATGAAGATCTAAAAACTATTATGTCCCATCATTCTTCTCTGCCAGTCTATCTCCCACAAAAGGTTCTGATGTAACTGAATCACCACACCTAATTATCACTAATCCATTTTTGGGAATTTGCTCTATGTATTATACTTCTGCTCCTTTAGCTTTCAGCCAATATTAATAATAAGCTGTGATATAGTCTGCTCCAAGTGCAC
This sequence comes from Cepaea nemoralis, assembly GCA_014155875.1. Taxonomy (NCBI): domain Eukaryota; kingdom Metazoa; phylum Mollusca; class Gastropoda; order Stylommatophora; family Helicidae; genus Cepaea; species Cepaea nemoralis. Next base: position 502,341 of record JACEFZ010007167.1, read on the forward strand.
CTTTAATGTCCACTCTTAGCCAGTAGTGACATGCTGAAAACCAGGTAATCTCTCCTCTTAAGGTTTCTTCTTGAATTTATCTTGAAGATATAGCCTGGGGCTTTTACAAAATTGGAGAGTATCCCTGTTTTAGGCTTCTCATCAAAGACTATTTCTTCAGTGCCAATCTGTATAGGCCAGAATTAGTGGATTCAGGCTGAACATTTGCAACCTGTTGTTCATGTGGTACTTTTTGGAGTTTGACTTTTCAGCTGGAGTTGAAGCTAGAGCTCAGGACTTCCCTGGAGTTGTCCTGGTAATTGAAAGGCCTCCCCCATCTTCCTCATTCTCTGTTAATAAACAAAGGCGCAACATGTGTTTTACATCTGTTTAACATGGTCATAGTTATACAGTACTATCACAGATTCAGAGAGGAATGGGAGGGGAAAAGGAGTGTGATATTCGAACACCCGCCTCTCACTGATGATGAAGTGCAATTTTATTTGGGGGTTTGGGGTGATATCCTTTCTCCAGGTTCATCCCCAAAACCGTGAAGTCATAGGCACATACTCCTAATTAGAGGCAGCTTCACACAATTATCTTGTAAATTCTCACAATGAGTAGATCACAGGGACCGGTGTACCATGAGAACAGACAGTGTGATTAAGCACCAAGAAGTAGGCATTGTATGGCAGAAATCATGCACTAGAAATGCTTTCACATGTGGAATACACATAATGAAAGAAAACATGAATTTTCCCTGACAAATAGCATGAGCCTTCCCATGTATTCATCTGACTAGACACTGTAGGTTATGCCACATATTGCTCCTCATTGGAATGTAGCTCATATAAACCTAAACTATTGTTGCAAAGGACCAGTGCATAACGTCAAAGAGAAATTGCATCCCAGGCAACTCTTTATGAATGCTTTTGACAATGTTCCTGATCGTAATACAGTCACCAGACATTACATGGACTTTGTAATTTCTAAAGTGCAATGCAGTCCTGCAAACATGGATATAATAAGCGTCTTTACTTTTACAAATATGAGAAGTTAATTATATAATTACCATCTCATTCACTCAAACATTCTCAGCCATTATAAGGGAGAAATTACATGCAGTATATAGCATCACACATTCTGAAACAGAACTGCCAAAGGTAACTCTCAAGAGCAATGTACAGTTTGGTTAAGAATGGTCATGATAGGCACTCAACGAATGTTCAGAGCGCACAAAGGTTTTGCAATATGCATTGAGCGTAGTTTACAGTCATAAGCATATGCAAATCATCAAATCAGACAGACAATAGACATGGTAAGAATGTTTCACATGCGGTAGACATGACAGGTTTTGAGCAGCAGTTTTAGAGTCACTGTACAACGAAGTTCTGTCTTCATTTCACATTTTCTCAAGAAAATACTCGGCCATTTGTCTCTCTCTCACTTCATCAGGTTTACACATAACATATTAAATGATTTAGGTACCTGAAGTGCAGATGACCACATCTTAAAGAATGCTTTTGGGCAAGTTTTACCACTGCATCTTGAACACGTTCTTACGGGATGGAATCAATGCTTCGACTGGCGGGCTAATTATGTATTAAGGAGCGTTACCAGCCCAAGGGTTTCCAAATCAAATTGAGTCCCCACCATTCATCTTCCTTCCCCTAAACTAGAATCTTCGATTCTATTTTTAGTTAGGGTATCAAGACGGCTTACTGTGGTTAACTACTAAGTATTGAGAAATGTAAATGGACTGGGGATACGAACGTCTGAAGACATCATGCTACAATTCCCAATAGTGAATGCTTCATCGTAAATCCCACATCATGATGCTTTGTATTCCGCCTGATCTCTACCCTTCCACACACACAAAAAAAGGTTTACTTGTTTACCCTGACTGACCTTCCTCTGCGAGGCGAGTCTCCTGCCGTCCAGCAATATCAATGTTAAAACGATTGAGTTCAGCATCAATCACAACCGTTCTTCTCACATCGCCAATATGTGTCAGGTCAGTGGAAAATCCTGTACACATGGTTCTTACGTTCCAGGTTGCAAGCCGTAGCTTGAGACTTAATTTTCTAGTAGTACCTTGTACATTGATTTATAGTCAGCGATTCAGATTTCATCCTGGCCCCAAGCACCCAATGAAGCAGGCAGGCTGTGGCGGATCAGCGTCCAATTGGCCGGAGGATGCCCAGCATGAGGTGGGCAGTAGTTGACCAGTGACACATGTATGTGTCTCCCAAAGTCAGAGGCAACCCGTGGGGCCCTATGTCTTCGCTAATTGACAAGGACGTATAACCCGTCCCTGCTACCTCTCGCTTTGATTCCGAGACCGGTTAAGACCAAGGATGGAGTTATACATCCATCCATTTTCTTCTTGGGCGTCCTCTTGGTCTCGTCGCAGATGATCTTTGATGTAAGGCCAGTGATGGTAGTTGTTGGTGTTGCATTCTAAAGACATGGCCAAACCACTTGATATTCTTGTCTTTCAATAAATGTGGCACAAGGAGTTGATCCCGCTGTATGCATCTCTTTTTGGAAATACCATTTTTCAAAATCCGGCTTGCGTGGGTTGTACAATACATAATTACTCGTGACAAACGTTTTTCCATCAACCTGACATTTTCAACCAACTGTGTCTGTTGATTTCATAAAAGAGAAATATGTTGAAACACATAAGCAGAACGGAACATGTCTTCATAAAAGAGAACACTTGTCCAAACACAGAAGCAGAACGGAACACATCTTGAAGGTTGGCAGCACAGCTATGTATGTTCTCAAATCGATGAGGAAGGCGGCCACACAAGTTGGGTGATCTCACTTCGCTGAATGTTGATTTTAGTGAAGAATCTGATCGCAGCTCCAAAAGATTATTTTATTATAAATATGTAAGCATAAATTATTAAATACTTAAAACACGAAACGTATGTTATGTTATTAAAAATAAATATTATTTCAAAAGTAAAAAGGTAAATGCGCAATTATTATTTTTTTCATATTCCTTACAGGACGTTGCAGTTAACATCACCATTTTTCAGCTGCTGTTGATGTACTCGGCAAAATTACGCTCAGTAGTTTGCCATTGCTTTCTGAGCGGCCGGCTCACATACCCCGTAAGTTACCAGCGCTTCTAGAACCGCTACCGATTATAGCACAGGTTACGTTACTCACGAGAATATACGGGATTACGGAGAAAGACTTTAACCCCTAGGCCAGGGAGAGATTACACATCCCTGGTTCACACCTCTCTTAACATGCCGATATTGATATATATCATGATCAATTCTGATGCCAGCTTGTTGTTTCCAATATATGTATTTTACAAGTCTACGGACTGCTGCATCAATTTGTAGATCTTCAAGCATCATGTCGACATGTCTCACTTTATCGAAAGCCTTTGTGAAGTCAATAAAGCAAAGATATAAATCTTTGTTTACTTCTTTAGAACGTTAGGTTACTGTTCTCAGTATATACACAACATTTACTGTACCCTTGCCTTCTACAAACTCACACTGTTCTTCTCCTATTTCGGGTTGTATTTTCTTCCTAACTCTTTGCATGATAATTCTCAGCAAAATCTTCGTGATGTGGCTCATCATACAAATTGTTCGATATTGATCACATTCCAAGGTTCCTGATTTCTTCGGGATTACAATAAATATAAAATTACATAATTCAGGAGATATATCTCCAGTATCATATATTGCGTTCAGCAGTCTGGTGACTTGGTCTATTCTATATTCTTCTAAGGCATTGATTATTTCTATTCTGATGTTATCTGTACCCGGAGTCTTGTCAGTTTTCATATGGTTAAGAGCATTCTGAGTTTCCATCTTTAGAATTGATGGTCCTTCATGATTATTTCGATTGTCATATTGTACTTCTTATATATGTTTACATAAATCTTTATTAATTTATTATAAATCACACGCTTTATTTTAGAAGATATGTTAAGGGTTGAAATGTATGTTTACATTTCTTTAGCTACGAATGTGAGATATGGCAATTACTGGCTAATATACAACCATATTGGTATGTTAAAATGGAATATATCAATTCATGTATCCGTTTAGCATTTATCCGTTTAGTATACTGTCTCCATTCAAGATGGCGGTGTAAACTGCGTCGCTGGATTCAGAGATTAATTATGTGTTCTGTGCGTGTTTCTTAACAGCAATCCGCTAGAGAATATATTTTTTCAAGAACTATTGCTCGAGAATTATGGAGGAAATTAAAAGAAAAACGCACCTCTATCAGCGTTCACGCCAGAAACAACACACCGACGCCAAACAACAACATGCGACTAACAACAACAACTGCTAAACTTCCAAAAACTTCATATAGAAAGGATAATTTTTGTGACTTGGAATGCTACTGGTCTAGGATATAAGGAACCAGCTCTCGTAGAGTTTATGAAAAAAATCAAATATTCAAATATTAGGACTCGCAGACACTAGGAAAAAGGGACAGAACACGAAACGAACACATGAAGGTTACGTTCTTATATGGAATGGCGTCGTCCAGCGAGCTACAGCTGAACATGGAGTGTGATTTTTGCTACATCCAGACAAAGCGAAAGCCATTATCAACACTAAATTTATATCAGAAAGGATAATAATAGTACAGATCAAAGAAGGAAATAGAGCAATAACTTTTATACAAGCATACGCCCCATGTAATGACACTTACAGCGACGAAGACAAAGACGAATATTTTGATAAACTTTCAGACACGTTAAATAATGTCAAGGAGACAGATGAAATTATTGTGATGGGTGATTTTGACGGACGAATAGGCACACGAAGAACACCGTGGGAGGATTGCATGGGGCCATTCAGCGACACAGAGACTGATTGTAACAGCAAACACAGAGACTGATTGTAACATCAATGGTCCTCATCTACTCAACATATGCTCGGAACATGGACTAATAATAGCAAATAGTTTTTTTTTCAACATCGTCGAAGCCACACCAAACCCTGGTATAAATGGAATGACATAGACCAAGCATCTCAAATTGACTTTATTCTAATTAGGAAATCAGACAGACGGCTACTATTAGATTCAGATACACTCCCAAATACAGATGTTGATACTGATCACAAACCAGCACGGAGCACGTATGGGAATGTCCTGAGTGCATTGATGTCGTTTCTTAACTCAACTCATCTCAACACATTCCCCTACGACTCTACGCTCCCTCACACATACTCAACCACACTTACTTACTTACTTACACACACACTCATATTTACACACACACACACATACACACGTATACACTGTCTGTCTCCACCCCCAAACTTTTTTCCTAGTAACTTTCTAACTGTGTGTGTGTGTGTGTGTGTGTGTGTGTGTGTGTGTGTGTGTGTGAGTGTGTGTGTGTGTGTGTGTGTGTGTGATGTCAGAAGCTTATTTAATGCATTTACTAATCGTCCTTCTTCGTCCTCCTCCTGCCTCCCCCTTCTTCTTCTTTTTCCTACTTTCTCCTCTTTTCGCCTCCTGCCCCCTCTTCCTTTCGCATCCTTCTTCCTCCACCCGTCCTCCTTTTTTCTTTGCGCCTTCTCCCCCTCCTCCTCTATCTTTAACTGTCTCGTTCCACCTCCTTCTTATTCATCAGTATCCATCTTCTTCCTCCTTTCTGCAATTACCTCATCCCCCTGCTTCTTACTCTTAGTTACACTTAGTTGGAGTGACAAGAGAAGGGAGTCTCTGTGGCGCAGTGGTCAAGCCGTTTGACTCGTGCTACGAAGGTTGTGTGTTCGATTCCGGGCCGCGTCCTTCGGTTTACTAGTTAAATGTTTCGGAGACTCTTGTGGGTCGCCCCTAAAAGCTACGGAGTTCGTGCTTTATGCGACGCTTTCCGTGCTGCGGAAAGAGACCGAGCCATATTTGATAAAACCCGGTGCAATGAAGTCGACCCTGTCAGTAGTAGGTAATGTTGGAAACGAGTCGCTTTGAGCAATGAGCAATGAGATATATCTCATGTCTCATTCTAGTCTCATCTTTCTTGGTGGGGTCTATGTCTCATGTCTCGTGGTGGGTGGGTTGTGGCCTGCCTCATGCCTTCCAGATCCTGCCTCGTTTTTTTAAGTGTCAGGTGTGGTTTTTAATCAGAGTATCGGGGTTAACAATGAAAAGATCAATTGAACTCTGGCGCCATGTTTGCTAATTGATTCAGAAGATGTTAATGCATTAATTAGCTTCCCGTTTGTATAGACGACATAAGAGGTGTCAGGTGGTCGACAAACAAGCGGAGTCGGTTGGGGTGGTAAAGTGAGTGCAGTCGGGCTTCAGGGTAGTGAGCAGGTTCGAATCCTACTGTGTGGTGGGGTAGTGTAGCAGTGGGTGAGTGTGTAACGAAGCTAGGTGGTATAACTGGCGGTTCAAATCACACCCCTGGTGGCTAACTATACCCAACATAGTCCCAGGAGGTTCGAAGCCAGCGGTATCGCTTTGCATTACCCTCAGAAACCTAAGAAGCAACACACCGACGCCAAACAACAACATGCGACTAACAACAACAACTGCTAAACTTCCAAAAACTTCATATATAAAGGATAATTTTTGTGACTTGGAATGCTACTGGTCTAGGATATAAGGAACCAGCTCTCGTAGAGTTTATGAAAAAAATCAAATATTCAAATATTAGGACTCGCAGACACTAGGAAAAAGGGACAGAACACGAAACGAACACATGAAGGTTACGTTCTTATATGGAATGGCGTCGTCCAGCGAGCTACAGCTCAACATGGAGTGTGATTTTTGCTACATCCAGACAAAGCGAAAGCCATTATCAACACTAAATTTATATCAGAAAGGATAATACTAGTACAGATCAAAGAAGGAAATAGAGCAATAACTTTTATACAAGCATACGCCCCATGTAATGACACTTACAGCGACGAAGACAAAGACAAATATTTTGATAAACTTTCAGACACGTTAAATAATGTCAAGGAGACAGATGAACTTATTGTGATGGGTGATTTTGACGGACGAATAGGCACACGAAGAACACCGTGGGAGGATTGCATGGGGCCATTCAGCGACACAGAGACTGATTGTAACAGCAAACACAGAGACTGATTGTAACAGCAATGGTCCTCATCTACTCAACATATGCTCGGAACATGGACTAATAATAGCAAATAGTTTTTTTTTCAACATCGTCGAAGCCACACCAAAACCTGGTATAAATGGAATGACATAGACCAAGCATCTCAAATTGACTTTATTCTAATTAGGAAATCAGACAGACGGCTACTATTAGATTCAGATACACTCCCAAATACAGATGTTGTTACTGATCACAAACCAGTCATAATAAAAAAAGATTTCACCACACAGGAAAATAAGAAACAAAAAGGTAACAACACATGCCATCAATTATAGGAGGCTGCAGGAAAATACGGTTAAAGACGAATTCAATCAAGAAATCCAAAACCTACATAAGAACATCCCTGATGACCACTCAAGCGTAGATAAGGAATGTTTTAAGGCTGCCATGCTCGACACACTGGAAATTAAATGTAGAACAAAGAAAGCAGGACAAAAGATTAAGGACAGCCTGGTGGAACAACGAAGTTAAAGATAGCATATTCAAAAAGAAGGTAGCATTCAAAATGTGGATCACAACTAAATCTTAACAGGACTATTATCACTTATGGAATAGCACGACGTAATGCCACACGAACAATTAGAGCATCTAAAGATAAATCCTCGAGTATATACGGCGAACAGATGGCGACCCTTAGCAAAGACTGCCCAAGAGAATTTTACAAACGTGTTACCACAATGAGAAACAGAGATGCATGCTACAACCTAACCACCATCATAACAAGAGGTATAATAATAAATGTTTTGCATATCCTTTACAGGACATCGCTGTCAACAGCAGCATCTTTCAGCTGTCTGTTGATTTCTTGGCAAGATTACGCTCAGTAGTTTGCCATTGATTTCTGAGCGGCCGGCTCAGTGTCCCGCAAGTCACCAGTGGGGGACGAACCGCTCTCAGCTCGCTCCCGCTACGAGACTCTGCGTGACAAACGGGATTACGGAGAAAGTGTTGTAACCCCTCAGCCAGAGAGACCGGCAAAAAGAGGTATACCGATATTTAATCCACAACAAAGACTAGCAAGGTGGGCAGAATACTTATAAGAACTACTTAACCCCGTACATAACATAGAAAACCTCACTTTTGTGCGTAAATGCCAGGGACAGCAAGAACCAAGTTTCATACCTGCAGAAGTCAAAGCAATTATACAGAAAAGTCCTAAAAACAAATAACCAGGTCCAGAAGGAATAACCACACAAGCTATTTAGGCCTGTGGGGAAACAGGAGTTAAATGGCTAACAAGACGTTTTAATATACCATGGGAAGAAAGAAAAGTCCCAGATGATTGGCAACAGGCAATAATAGTACCAATATGGAAAAATAAAGGCAATATGAGAGAGTGCGAAACATACAGGGGTATATCACTCCTGAGCCATATAGGGAAAATGTATGCAAAAATATTGGAACAAAGAGCTAGACCAAAAGTTAAACAACAGTTAAGCAATTATTTACATTTAGACAAATTTGTGAAAAACACTATCCAATATAGTGTTCAGCAGAATATTGTGTTTGTAAATTAGGAAAAGGCTTTCGATAGACACATACAAATTATGGACCATCCTTGAAGACTATGGGATACAAGGGCAACTGCTAGAAAACAATTTAGCTATGTACCACTCGAGCCAAAGTGCAGAAAGAACACAAGAAGGTATATCAGATATGTTCACAGTCAATACATGAGTGAGGCAGGGATGTGTGCTCTCTAACCTGCTATTCAATATATACATGGACAGAATTTCCAAAGAAGCAAGTCTCGACAGAACAGATTCAGAAAATGTAGAACTCTTTACTCCAGATGAAACAACTGACCCACGGGGAATAAATGAACTTCTATTTGCAGACGATCAGTGCCTGTTTTACAAGTTAGCAGATCGCCAGGCCCACTAAGTATACAGATAAATAACACAACTCTGAAATAAGTTACAGAATTCAAATACCTTGGAAGTATGATCACAGAAGATGGCAGATTGGACACAGAAATTGAAATCAGATGTCAAAATGCTAGTGCAATTACATATCAACTATCAACGTTACTGAAACATCCAAACATACCCATGTCCGCAAAACGATAGTTAATGAACACCAACCCTATGCTACCAATATCAAACCTTGGCTTTATCCAAATTACACCTTCGCAAAATTAACACTTGCGAAATGAGATGCCTGAGGAGAGCTGCCAACTTAACAATCCGAGACCGAGTAAGGAATACTACTATCAGACAGACTGTGGGATCAAATCCTTGTGCCACATTTATTGAAAGACAGAAGATCAAGTGGTTTGGCCATGTCGTTAGAATGCAACATCAGCAACTACCATCACTGGCCTTACATCAAAGATCATCTGCGACGAGACCACGAGGACGTCCAAGAAGAAAATGGATTGACGACATCAGAGACATTGTAAAACCACACGGAATGACACTATCCAGTGCCGCCCACCGGGCGCTGGAACGCAAATTAATCCTCCCCACGACGCATGACGGCAGAAGTGGAAGATGATAATGATGATAATGATGATTTTTAGTATTTGACGGCGTCTAAACTTTTAAAAAGTAATTTTTGCCTCATATTTATGTGCCCTGAAATAATACCAATTATCGTAACCAACACATTACTCATTCTGCATACTATAAATGGATCCTAAATTCCTCCCAAATGTACTAAACTTCAGATACAGAGAGCGACAGACACAGGAAAGAAGAGAAAGAGAGAGAGAGAGAGAGAGAGAGAGAGAGAGAGAGAGAGAGAGAGAGAGAGAGAGAGAGAGAGAGAGAGAGAGGAGGGGGAGAGAACCACAGAGAGCGACAGACAAAGGAAATAAGGGAGAGAACAACGTAGAGAGACCGACAAAGGAAAGTAAAGAGGAAGAGAGAACAACAGTGAGCGAAAGACAAAAGTAAGAAGAGAGAGAACGTCAGAGAGCAACAGACAAATGAAATAAGAGAGAGAAAGGACAATATACAGCGACCGACAGAGGAGAGAAAACGAGAACATCAGAGAACGACAGATGAAGGAAAGAAGAGAGAAAGAGTGAGAGAGAGAGAGAGAGAGAGAGAGAGAGAGAGAGAGAGAGAGAGAGAGAGAGAGAGATCAAGCAATCATACATTCAGCTTAACAAACTGATGATCTCAGTGCAATCATTAATAAACGATACATTTCAGTTAACGAGGATAAACAAACAAATCTCACACAGTCATGGATGCTCCAGGCATATCTTTACAGTGCTTGGTATATCTAACATATCCGATACACGTCTGCGGGACTGGGTCACCACAGCAGTCGTGCGAACATTCTGTGCTGCAGCTCTAGTCATCAGGTACAGAAACACACCGATCCCAGTCCCAGCAGTAAAAGAACCTGTAGCTTTGTACGCCAAATCAAATTGTATTTACCAATTTGCATGCAGATGCGAGGCCATCTACATAGGCAGAACTGAGCGACAGTTACATTGCAGGGTTTCGGAACATATTCCGAATTGGTTGGACAAGATACTACACACAGAAGATGGTAGCCTAGGCAGGCCGACACACCGGAAAAGTCTGGCTTCATCGGTCGGGAGACACGTGCTCGAGAGTGGTCACGTGGTTGAAAGAGACAGTGCCTTCCGTGTGTTGTTCAACACACAAAGTAGTCGATTGTTAAAGTTTGCTGAAGCTATACTAATCAACCTCCGTAAGCCGTCCTTGTGTAAGCAGAAAGACATGTTAGTCAGTTTAAAATTGCTGTGGTAGAAAATCGACATTACTGTGCGAACATGTGTATATTTCAGTTTGAAGGATTTATCTAATTAATTCACGTAAGTTGTGTGGTTTCTGCAGTATGTACCTGACGAGATGCAGCGAAATATGCCAGGAAATAAATCGTGCAGTCTATTGTTTGTGTCTTAGTTATTCAAATTCATCACGGGAAAACATTGTTTTGAATTTCTGAAACGTCGCCTTCCATTACCAACAGTGAAGCGATTGGATGGATTACTCAAGCTGAAGTGTAAAATATCGGTACAGGAGTGTGGATTGAAATTTCTCGAGGAATGCCTAAAGACGGGAATATTTCCTCACCGGTATTTCAGATCTCTGAGGACGGACAGAATATGTCCAACAAGAAAAAAACCTGAGATGACTGACAAAAAAACAGATAGAAGAAACCCAGTCTAAACTGGCCAACCTCAAGCGCATACACAGTTCTGTCTACTACGTCACCAAAGAATTGAGCTTGTACGGCAACTTGAAGTTCACTAAATTCTGTACAGAAACAGTGTACAAGGTGAAAATCGCAGAGAATGCTCGCCTCAACAAATCACTGAGCACTGAAAAGATAAATACGTCAGTACTAGACAACCCAGAGAAATATGTGAGGAACTTATCGTCGTACGTACTCAACAACATTGAAACGGAGGCCCTTGCATACGGATTAAAATTCTACATAAATCCCAAACACATTAACCGTGTTGAGTCGCAAGCACAATTTGAAATGTTAAGTGATCAAGTCTCCAAGTTATCACCTACTTCTGCTGAGTCAGTCGGGTGGCTGAAGGCCAGACTGGTAGATTTAGAACACCAGTATCGCACAACCCCCTCTAAACAGACATGTCCGCTGACCAACGAACACCTTACCGCCTTAAAAGCTTTAAAGGCCAACAAACCCCTTGTAATATTGAAACCTGACAAAGGGAGTGGTGCAGTACTGATGGACATATCAGACTACCAGAGAAAAATGGATGATATATTATCAGACGCATCTAAATTCAGAGTAGAGCAAACAGTCAACAAGTGGGAGGACCTGGATGCAAAAATGAGGAAAGAAATCCAGTCACTTGTGAATGCAGGACTTATCAGTGAGGCCACTGCAAAAACGCTCACACCGCGTGGCTCCCAAACACCTCAGATGTAGGTCTACCCAAGCTTCACAAACCCGGCATCCCTCTAAGATCGATCCTTTCCATGGTTAACTCGGCACAACACCGAATGGCGAGATGGCTAGCTGAAATTTTAAAGCCAGTACGAAAGTCCTTCGATCCAAGAACACTCAGGGATACATTGGAACTGGTGGAATTATTGGATACTATGGACATAAACAACAAACACATGGCATGCATGGATATTGCCTCTTTATTCACCAACGTTCCATTAGATGAGACCGTGAATATAATAAGCGAACGCATTAGAGACAAACAACTAAAACTAGGCATACCATCAGCTATTCTAGAGAGGCTATTAAAAGTATGTACTACCAACATGCAATTCAACTTTTAAACAAGTCATATCGCCAAATTGACGGAGTGGCCAGGGGGAGCCCACTTGGACCTATTCTAGCGGACATCTTCATATCACACTTAGAAGAAAAGAGATCCTCAGAAATCAATAACTTGGCCTTTTACCGTCGTTACGTGGACGGTATACTAATTATCACCACAGACGAGCTACAAGCAACGTCGTTCCAGACCACAATGAACGAGACACATATAAACATCTCTTTATCTATGGAACACGAACACAACGAAGCGTTGCCGTTTCTAGATATCCTAATGAGACGTAGAGCAGATGGCACAATTCAAAGATCGGTGTACCGCAAAGAAACATGGACTGGCGAATACTTAAATTTTCAGAGCTTCGCACCTGTCCAGTACAAACGGGGCTTAGTACGGACCCTGTTTGACCGTGCTAGGAAGATATGCACCCAGGACACACTGACAGAGGAATTTAAAACTCTGAAGAATGCCTTAAACCTGAATGGGTACTCCACAGGATTTATAAAGCGCCACTGCCAACAGCCCAAACCGAAATCAGAAGTAACTACAGTCCCTAAACTCAAAGTATTCATCCAGCTAACCTTCCGAGGAGATGACGTAATGCAACGTCTGCGGGACCGGCTCACCACAGCAGTCGAGCGAACATTCTGTGCTGCAGCTATAGTCATCAGGTACAGAAACACACCGATCCCAGTCCCAGCAGTAAAAGAACCTGTAGCTTTGTACGCCAAATCAAATTGTATTTACCAATTTACATGCAGATGCGAGGCCATCTACATAGGCAGAACTGAGCGACAGTTACATTGCAGGGTTTCGGAACATATTCCGAATTGGTTGGACAAGATACTACACACAGAAGATGGTAGCCTAGGCAGGCCGACACACCGGAAAAGTCTGGCTTCATCGGTCGGGAGACACGTGCTCGAGAGTGGTCACGTGGTTGAAAGAGACAGTGCCTTCCGTGTGTTGTTCAACACACAAAGTAGTCGATTGTTAAAGTTTGCTGAAGCTATACTAATCAACCTCCGTAAGCCGTCCTTGTGTAAGCAGAAAGACATGTTAGTCAGTTTAAAATTACCGTGGTAGACAATCGACATTACTGTGCGAAAATGTGTATATTTCAGTTTGAAGGACTTATCTAATTAATTAACATAAGTTGTGTGATTTCTGCAGTATGTACCTGACGAGATGCAGCGAAATATGCCAGGTAATAAACCGTGCAATCTATTGTTTGTGTCTTCGTTATTCAAAATAAATATTGAAGAAAACATTTATTAGCGTCAAACACTTTAGATGTTTCCGTTATATAAATATACGCAGTTCATTATTGGAGGATGTACTGGAGGCAAAAGTGTAAAAGTGGAGAGAGAGAGAGAGAGAGAGAGAGAGAGAGAGAGAGAGAGAGAGAGAGAGAGAGAGAGAGACAGAGAGAGACAGAGAGAGACAGAGAGAGAAAGAGAGAGAAAGAGAGATTGAAGGAGAGAGATAGATGGTGTGAGAGATGGGAGAGTGAGAACGTTGCATGTAGGTGGATACGATCAAGAGATGAACATGTAGAAGCCTCTATGTATGCACCATGCAGACTTAAGACAGATGTTGTTTGTGGAGACGGCCCCATTGATGATGATGATGATGATGATGATGATGATGATGATGATGATGATGATGATGATGATGATGATGATAATGATTGGTACGTATTTCGATTCTCTCAGTCCTATATTTAGTTCTTAGCTATATTTTAGTTTGCAGCATAGAGACAGACAGTGTTGGAGATCCAATGCAGCCAACCTTCATTGTGAAGACGGCTCCTGATTGATGGTGATAATGATAATTATTGATACGTATTTCGATTCTCTCAGTACTATATTTTAGTTCGTTGCTATATTTTAGTTGTTGTTTGTTTTGTTTTTATATAACACAATGAAGCCCTGTAGGGGACGTTGTTTACACTAAAGAGGTATGTCCCCATTTAGACCCGCTGTTAAGAAGAGTGCCCGATTATATATATATATATATATATATATATATATATATATATATATATATATATATATATATATATATATATATATATATATATATATATATATATATATATACTAGCTGACCCGACCCGGTTTCGCCCAGTCCCTGGTGGGGAGCATCTCATTTAATTCATATAAGTAGTCATATAAGTTCTCGTTCCCGTTACCGACTATCTGTCTGTCTGTCTGTCTGCCTGTCTGTCTGTCTGTCTGTCTGTCTGTCTGTGTCTGTCAGTCTGTTTGTCTATCTATCTATCTCTGTCTGTCTGTCTGTCTGTCTGTCTGTCTGTCTGTCTGTCTGTCTGTCTAATAGACCCATCCCTCTGTCTCTCCCTCCGTCTATCCCTCCCTCCTTCCCTCCCTGTCTGTTTATCTATCTATCTATCTATCTATCTATCTATCTATCTATCTATCTATCTATCTATCTATCTATCTCTATCTATCTATCTATCTATCTATCTATCTATCTATCTATCTATCTATTTATCTATCTATCTATCTATCTGTCTGTCTGTCTGTCTGTCTGTCTGTCTGTCTGTGTCTGTCTGCCTGCCTGACCCGGCCCGGGTTCGCCCAGTCACTGGTGTGGAGCATCTCATTTAATTCTGAGTAGGTAAGAATCCGCTCTGCCTTCAAAATGTTGACGTGAAGATTTTCTTCCTGCAGCTGCTTCTGTATGTGTTGATCAGTAAGCTCCATTTTTAGCCGCTTGACCACCCATCTGACTGTGTTTGAATCAGTGTTTCTGATTCTGGTGTCTTGGTCCTCCTTCCTCTCACAAGTTTTTGTGTTCGTCTGTGGGTAGTCGTCGCTCTTCTTATTGGTAGTTTCATTGACTGTAGGTTCAGATACTTTATTACAGCTTGCATGCCGACTTTCCAAAGGCAGGTTTGTCTTCTTGATAGTCTGGTCGGTTTTCTCACTATGCATCTTGGAAGCTGCTTGTTTCTTTGTGCTATTACGACGTGCCATTTTCCCCCCGTATCAGGCTGCTTGAAATGTGTAAGGCGTCTTGGCTTGATAACGCTGAGAAGTGCTGTCAAGCGAATCGTGCCGATATGATAGCGGAAAACATTAAAGATGCGATGATATTGTTCAACATCTTTAAGATAACTTCTTAAGCATAGAAAGATGAGTTGCAATGTTATGCATTATGCATTATTTTTATGTTAACTTTGAAATTGCCTTAAAGATTGTATCATTATTTATTATAACTCATATGCCGGTACATAACTATAGACAAAGAGTTTATAAATCTTTGAAAACGATACAACAATATGACTATAAGTTATACAACAATGTAATTAAAAGTTATGCCCCTTGAAATAACTTTTTCTAGAGTTAAGTCCCTTAGCTATATATAAATTTTAATGAAAAATGAAAAATGAAATAATACTGAGTACGCAGGCGATTTCACACTTAAAAAATATCACAGTTGGCAGCTCTGGAATGAAAGGAAGACGTGTAGAAAATTTCATCTCAATCGAATGGGCCGTTAGCGAAAAAATAAAGGACATACATATTTACATACATACACTTTGTTTTTATATATATATATATATATATATATATATATATATATATATATATATATATATATATATGTATATATATATATATATATATATATATATATATATATATATATATATATATATATATATATATATATATATATACATATGCCGGCTCCATGGCCGAGGGGTTAGCAGCTTTCTCCGCTAACCACGAATACTCTCGTCACGTGACGCGACGAGAATTAGCAGTGGTTCGAATCGCAAAAGTGACTTATGAGAGTATGGAGCCGGTTGCTCAGAAAGTCGTGGCATGCTGATGAGCGTAATCTAGCCTAGGAATCAACATACAGCTGAAAGATGCTGGTGTTGACCGCAATATCCTGAAACAGGATGGAAACGCGGGGAAAATATATATATATATATATATATATATATATATATATATATATATATATATATATATATATATATATATATATATTGTTGTTTGTCCATCAAGAATGATGATGACAATTCATTTCATCAAGTGGGGTTGAAAGTATGGAGTCGTGAGTTCTAAGATGGCTGATAAGGCCTATTTTGGCTCGAAATGTTCTTTGACAATGTGGACAACGAATGCTTGACGTTTCTGGAGGAGGATTTTCTGCAGTGGTATTTCTGTTCTGTCTTTTCATCACAGCTCTTGCGGTCCTGGTTGCCTCACAAGTGACTGCACCCTTGCGTAATGATGTTCGCCACGAATTTCGGTCTCTGGCTGCATGATTAATTCCAAAAGCATTCAGTGAGATTTTCAGCGTCTTTAAAACGTTTCCTCTGGCCGCCTTGGGAGCGTTTACCACAACGCAACTCGCCGTAAAACAATTCGTTTAGGGAGCCTGTGATCTGACATGCGAGTCAAGTGACCAGCCCAGCGAATCTGATTCTTCATTAGTAGAGTGTGGATACTGGGCATGGACGCTCTTTCTAGGACTTCAGTGTCTGGAATCTTGTCTTGCCATTTAATCTTTACTAACTTCCTAAGGCAGACTGTGTGGAAGTGGTTTAATTTCCAGCGTATCGCTGATAAACAGTCCAGATTTCACAAGCGTATAGCAGTGTGGATAATACAATTGCTTTGTAGACTGTCAGCTTTGTTTACAGGCTTATACCATACTGTCCCATAAATTCTTGTACAGTCTGCCAAAGGCCGCGATAGCCTTGTAGATTCTTCCATTACCTTCATCATCAATTGTGGCAGCTTATGACACAGTGCTGTCAAGATAGGTGAACTTGACCACACCGTGCATTGACCTCAGCACACACACGACTGTCAATATCTTTGATTTTCAATCCTGTCTTTATCACCGACAGCGATCCTGTCCAACCTTGCTGACCTGCTCTTGTCGCAAACACCTATGTATGTATGTATGTATGTATGTATGTATGTATGTATGTATGTATGTATGTATGTATGTATGTATGTATGTATGTATGTATGTATGTATGTATGTATGTATGTATGTATGTATGTATGTATGTATGTATGTATGTATGTATGCATACATGCATACATACATACATACATACATACATACATACATACATACATACATACATACATACATAGGTGTTTGCGACAAGAGCAGGTCAGCAAGGTTGGACAGGATCGCTGTCGGTGATAAAGACAGGATTGAAAATCAAAGATATTGACAGTCGTGTGTGTGCTGAGGTCAATGCACGGTGTACATACATACATACATACATACATACATACATACATACATACATACATACATACATACATACATACATACATACATACATACATACATACATACATACATGCATGCATGCATGCATGTATGTATGCATGTATGTATGTATGTATGTATGTATGTATGTATGTATGTTTGTATGTATGTATGTATGTATGTATGTATGTATGTATGTATGTATGTATGTATGTATGTATGTATGTATGTATGTATGTATGTATGTATGTATGTATGTATGTATGTATGTATGTATGTATGTATGTATGTATGTGTGTATGTGTGTATGTATGTATGTGTGTGTGTGTGTGTATGGATGTATGCATGTATGTATGTATGTATGTATGTATGTGAGAGTTGTATGGATATTTTGCCCTGGCCATGCGTGTGTACGGGAGAATGAACAGGCTGATAGGCTAGCAGGGAATGCACCTCTTCGTGATATTTTGCCTATGGACAAGGGGAGGTGCCGTGCGCTTGTGGAATCTGGTGGAGAAGGCGGAGGAACAGACTGATAACTCATATGTGGAAAGAATGAGATTGCGGCGGATCGGCAGGGGTTCTGGAAGAATCTCAAAACTGAGAGGGAAGACTAGGAGAACTTTTAATCAGATAGCGGTGGTAGTATAACGATTAGTAGTATGTCTCTTCGCTGGCTGTTGATCGAGGAGACGGAGCACGTATGGGAATGTCCTGAGTGCATTGATGTTGGTTCTTAACTCAACTCATCTCAACACATTCCCCTACGACTCTACGCTCCCTCACACATACTCAACCACACTTACTTACTTACTTACACACACACTCATATTTACACACACACACACATACACACATACACACGTATACACTGTCTGTCTCCACACCCAAACTTTTTTCCTAGTAACTTTCTAACTGTGTGTGTGTGTGTGTGTGTGTGTGTGTGTGTGTGTGTGTGTGTGTGTGTGTGTGATGGATGTCAGAAGCTTATTTAATGCATTTACTAATCGTCCTTCTTCGTCCTCCTCCTGCCTCCCCCTTCTTCTTCTTTTTCCCACTTTCTCCTCTTTTCGCCTCCTGCCCCCTCTTCCTTTCGCATCCTTCTTCCTCCACCCGTCCTCCTTTTTTCTTTGCGCCTTCTCCCCCTCCTCCTCTATCTTTAACTGTCTCGTTCCACCTCCTTCTTATTCATCAGTATCCATCTTCTTCCTCCTTTCTGCAATTACCTCATCCCCCTGCTTCTTACTCTTAGTTACACTTAGTTGGAGTGACAAGAGAAGGGAGTCTCTGTGGCGCAGTGGTCAAGCCGTTTGACTCGTGCTCCGAAGGTTGTGTGTTCGATTCCGGGCCGCGTCCTTCGGTTAACTAGTTAAATGTTTCGGAGACTCTTGTGGGTCGCCCCTAAAAGCTACGGAGTTCGTGCTTTATGCGACGCTTTCCGTGCTGCGGAAAGAGACCGAGCCATATTTGATAAAACCCGGTGCAATGAAGTCGACCCTGTCAGTAGTAGGTAATGTTGGAAACGAGTCGCTTTGAGCAATGAGCAATGAGATATATCTCATGTCTCATTCTAGTCTCATGTCTCTTGGTGGGGTCTATGTCTCATGTCTCGTGGTGGGTGGGTTGTGGCCTGCCTCATGCCTTCCAGATCCTGCCTCGTTTTTTTTAAGTGTCAGGTGTGGTTTTTAATCAGAGCATCGGGGTTAACAATGAAAAGATCAATTGAACTCTGGTGCCATGTTTGCTAATTGATTCAGAAGATGTTAATGCATTAATTAGCTTCCCGTTTGTATAGACGACATAAGAGGTGTCAGGTGGTCGACAAACAAGCGGAGTCGGTTGGGGTGGTAAAGTGAGTGCAGTCGGGCTTCAGGGTAGTGAGCAGGTTCGAATCCTACTGTGTGGTGGGGTAGTGTAGCAGTGGGTGAGTGTGTAACGAAGCTAGGTGGTATAACTGGCGGTTCAAATCACACCCCTGGTGGCTAACTATACCCAACATAGGCCCAAGAGGTTCGAAGCCAGCGGTATCGCTTTGCATTACCCTCAGAAACCTAAGTTCCACAGCCAGCAGATTCAGTGTGACTGTTCATTGTCTTCACATTCATACAAAACTACAGGTTCTATGTAACAGCGCAACACTCTTTTTCTTGTAGCAATTGCCATCTTTTTACTGGTCAATATGTTTTTTTCAACTTCGCCATGGCGATTAGCTTCCTGTTTGTATAGACGGCACAACAAACTGGGCATCCACCATGATCTTTATCATATAACAGCTTTGGCAACACTTGGCAAAATTAAACAAGGAAATATGGTAATGAAACTGTGCGAAAGATCAACTGAACTAGGTGGGTAGGCTCAGTAAAGATGAGTTCGATAACGGCGGCGGCAGGTTTGCTAATTGATTCAGAAGATGTGACCAGTTGTAGAACCCTTCCTTGTCTTCACATTTGTATGGTAACACCGTCGCATTGGAGATGCGCGTGATAAAGCTGTCAGCCATGGTAAAGAAAAAAAAAGAAAAAAAAATTACCTTCCCGTTTGTATAGACGTACACAAGCTAGTTGGTACCATAGGCCCCCTCATATGGAGGTGATAGGTTCGAAGCTCGATTCTTTATCGTTGGTAAGTGTATGGGGTGCGTAGATGGGCATAGGGGATGTGGTGGGATATCACCAGTGTGTAACTGGGGTGTCTCTTGGGTGCCCTACCATGCAACAGGTTCGGATCTCACTGTGTGGTGGGGTAGTGTGGCAGTGGTCGAGTGTGTAACGGGGATAGGTGGTGCCGTAGGCATCGTTTGAGAGTCGATTCACGCCGCGGTTCGATAAGGATGTGTACCCTAGGCGGCTCTTTTTAAGCATATACTAAGCCGTAAATGTATACAAACGGTGTCTAGTTGCTGCCATAGCGCTTGACAGGTTCGAAACCTACGGTGTGGTGGAGTAGTGTAGTAGTAGTCGAGTGTGTAACGGAGCTAAATGGTATCATTGGCGGTTCGAATCACGCCCCTGGTCGCTAACTATAGCCAACATAGGCCCCTGACGTTCGATTCCAGCGGTATCGCTTTGCTTTTTTCTAAAAAAAACCTAAGTGCCACAGCCAGCAGATTCAGCGGTACTGTTCAATGTCTTCACATTCATACAAAAGTACAGATTCTATGTAGCGCCGCAACACTCTTTTTCACGTAGCAATTGCCATCTTTTTGCTGGTCGTTATGTTTTTCATCTTGCAAAAGGTTATCTTCGCCACGGCGATTCTTGTGCTAAGCTCTTCAAGGTATCTCCCATCAGTTGTTATGAATGTTCCGAGATACTTGTATCTATCTACTCACTTGTTTCAGAATATTCCCATTTACATGTATATTACATCGTGGTATTTCGTTCTTCATAGTAACAATCATAACCCGTGTCGTTTTATAATTTAATTCTAACCCTAGTTGGTCACAGTGTACAACAACCACCTCTACTAAATATTGCAGATCCTACGCAGTGTCTGTTGATTACATAAATTATATGAAGGCAGTTTACAAGTTAAATTAGATCAAGACATTTTATTACAGAAATTAAATGAAGACATTTGACTAGAAATATTTAATAAATCTACGAAAAAACAGAGATCTGCCGCTATGAGAAAATCAAATAAGTATGTTAATATCAGTTCCTGTGAACATATTTAGCAGAATTATTCTGAATTGTATATGCATATTTAGCTTTAAGGTGAAATCAATACTGCTGTACAGGTCGGAAACAAGAAGAACGACTAAAACAAGTACTGATAAACAACAAACATTCATTAACTGGTGCCCATGTAGTTCATCCTTGGCGTTCATGTCTCATCCAACAATTAGTATAATGTCTGAAGTCAAATTTGCGGCTTCAAAATATGTGTTCATAGCATATATATATGAAGATATATATTCAAGGTAATTTTAAAGGACAAATTTCCTCATGTCACACGCTTCAAAAGACATATTTCGCTCAAACTTAAACATTAAGAGTGGAAAAGAGTATGTTGTAGATACTGTTTTTTTCCTTTGTTTCTAGTGGGACTTAATCATTTGTTGTTCTATCTGGGCATGGTATGTATATTTTCACCACATCTTCACTGATGTTTTTCATCTTGTCTGCTCATTGCCCACGCTTCACAGGCATACAAAAGTACAGATTCTATGAAAGACAGAGACAATTTGCAGCTATTATTAAACAAAATGACAAATCGGAGGTCAGCTAATATGTAAGTATTTGTAAATAAGGATACACAACGATGTCTATTATATAACGATAACAAAGGTATTTAGTTGTAGAAAACTACCGTGCCTCCCACGCAAACGGCGGTAGGCTAGTGACTATGTTTAGATTAGCTGTGATGGCACCAGCTGGAGATATTAATCAGCTACCTGGTACCCAGTGAAGATGACACGATAAACGAGGCGGTATAGGTCGCGTGGCCCTCAACAAAACCAACAATGAAAAAAAAATGGTAATGAAACGTTGCGTCGCCGCGAAGCATTATTTTAGAAACCAAAGGTTACAATCGATCTGAGAGGCTAATAATAGACAGTCTAAGCCTACCAGAAAGAGGTGTCTTATACACTGGGTACCAATGACAGATAGCTGGTCAAGAAGAAGCAATGCTCATATACACAGTATATAAAGTTATGCCTAAATAAACCTTAGTTTAAAGAATTCAAGTACATTATTACAAGTTAAATTACATAATAAACCAAATACAGTGATATGTATACAATTATAAAAAGAAGAAGAAATAAAAAACCACCATTGTTACATTAGCAAATAAGTGAAAAACACAACGGTATGAATACATTGGTGTATTAGTTACATACAAATGGTACACACAACATGCCCTTATGTCAGCGTAATGGCCTAACTGTTAAATCACGTGACCGCTATCTGTTCTATATCGCGACCAAAATACACTGATCGCCCCTCACGTCAGCGTAACAGACTAACACTTAAACCAAGCGCCCACTATCTATTCTATATTGTTGCCAACAATTATGTGCATGCTGCCATCCTTTGATGTGAGTCTGATTGATGAAGCCAGTCAGGAAGCAACCATAGAGACATAGTAAAAGTGTATGAAAAATACAACTCCAAGCGTATTGACTCTCGGTGTATCGTTATTCACATAACGTTTACTGTTTCCTGCTCCAGTCTATTGTTGTAAAATCTTACCAAGGTGGACATTGTGGACGAAATCTACATGAGTGAAGTAGGATAGACACGGTTGTCATATGTGTCTTATAGGGCTTGGTCATTGGATTTTAAAACTTATGATGGAAGAGAAGGACCCTTACACTACAAACAGAATAAACATTTACATTAATAATACCCATAACAAACACATGACCATCTACACTAGCTGCGACACAAGTGACAGTCTGCTTAGAGAAAACAGCGAATTTTCAACGAAAACATAGTCTGTGTGTTATCTCCTTGGAAACGTAAATCTGGTTATATTTAAATCACCCTATGCACTCATGTCTCCCATGAAAACTAGCTTAATGTCTGAAGAAGTCAAATTTGAGGCTTCAAAATATGTTTTCGTAGTATATGTATATATGAAGATATATACATGTGTTTTCTAACAACAAATTTCCGCATGCCGCGCTTTACATCCATACACAAGTATAGGTTCTATGAACGACACAACACCTACAAGTTGCTAACATTGGCACCGAGTTACCAACAGCATTTCTGTCTAGAGTCAATACCACACGACAAGACAATGCTTTTTCGGCCTCTGATTGAGGACAATAGATATAAACATAATTATGCAATGACCTCTTTACCACAATACCGAGAAAGTTAAAAATATCATTTTAAATACGCTGACGACCATAGTAACACAACCAGTTAATTCTGCTTGCTCACTTTGTGTAATACCCACACCTACTATAGATTGCAGAAAATACTCATTTCTACAACCATGGTGAAAAATATCGGTCAAACTTATAAATGTCTCGTCCGAATTCATAAAAATAAGGAAATAATGTTAGCCAAATGTGAAAAATATCGGTCAAACTTATAAATGTCTCATCCAAACTTATGAAAAAATAGGAAAATTTGTTAACCTAAGGAGAAAAAATATTGACCCTGTAAAGAAACATTTACAGCAAACTTATAAATATTAGGAAAATTTGTTAACCTAATGAGAAAAAAAAATATCGACATAGAGAGCAATATTTCATCTAATCTTATAAACAGTAGGAAAATTTGTCAACCGAAATGGGGAAAAGGTCGGTCAAATACATAAATATCTCAACAAATTATAAAAAGTAGGAAATAATAGGGGCCAAGTAAAAAATAGCTTACCCAGATTTATAAAAGGTAGGAAAATGTGTTAGCCAAAAGGGGAAAATATTGATCAAACTAAGAAACATGTCGACCGAACTAGGAAAATAAGTGAACCAAAGTAATAAAAATGTTGGGTAAATATAGAAATATGTTGACCAAACTTAAAATATCGCTGCTAAACTTATGAATACTAGGAAACTTTGTTAAACAAATGTGAATAAATATCGACCAAACTTATAAAAATCTCCGCCAAAATTACGAAAAGTAGGAAACTTTGTTAACCAAAGTTGAAACTATATCGGTCAAACTTATAAATGACTCGTCCGAATTCATAAAAAGTAGGAAATAATGTTAACCAAAATGGGAAACAATATTTACCAAGTAAAGAAATGTCTCGTCCAAAATTGTTAAAAGTAGGACAAATTTGTTAACCAAAGGTGAAAAAAGATCGGCCAAACAGATAAATATTTCTACTAAACTTAAAAACAGTAGGAAAAATGTTGCTTCTATAGTTATGTCAAACGTGTCTTGATCTTTTATTTGAAAAGACATTTCACAATACATAATCAGCAACGTCAGCACATTCCCTCTTTTACATTACTGAAAGCTTCAACTTATCATTCCAGCGTTTCTGTTTAAGAACCACTTATACAGACTAATCACTCATCACTCCATACTCTTGATTTTTTTCTTTATAACACGAAGTGTCTCTGTCTTTCATAGATAGCTTCACAACTTTTCCATGTCACAGCACCAAGAGCTCCAAACCTTCGTTGTACATGAGCTTCAACGACATAGTAATAACAACATTTATGGCAATGCAGTCTATGGCTCCACTTGGGATAGTTTCGATGTCATCTGAGTATTCGTCAGCAAAGATCCATTTCCCATAACTGATATCTTCAACTTTCCATACCACAATGTCTGCTATACTACTCTTCGATTGTTCCAGCTCTCAATACTGCAGGTGTTTTCTAGAAGTCTAGTGAAAATATCATTTCTCACTTTTTCCACCTCTATTTCAGTGTGTCATTTCACAACCAACCAACAGTGTCTGTTACGAGGTCGGTCTTTCTTAATACAACATCTGCCCTATTGACCCCTTGAATACCAGCGAATACATCTTCTAACCAATTTTCAACGTTTCATACCACTTAACACTAACATTCTCTTTGCTTACAACACAACCGGTTTTCTGCTGACTGGGTAAATTTCCCAACCTACTGGAGATAAATCGACTGTCCCCTATCCGACAAGACCCTTTATTAGACAATGACTATGAGCATCAACCAGGATGGTCACTGCTAAAAAGGATACCAATAACAAACGATCTTCTTTACAGATGGCTATAGAATTATGATGCTATTCAGTGTTACAATGAGAAGAATAAGGAAGACAATAAAGGTTGAAAAGAGGTGACGAGTAGTAAGGATGTATGGAAGGAAAAGAGACACAATAGGCAAGATATATATTAAGAACACTAATAGATAGATCAAAATAGAAGAGAAAAGGCTTAATCAAGTGGATAATTTTATATACTTGAGGTCATTTATAACCTCAGATGGTAGGTACACAATAGAGCTTAAGAGCAGAATACGGCCAACAAAAGAGGTATTTCAGAAAATGAAACGTATCTTAGGTGATAAGTCACTATCATTGAAGGAACAAATAAATAAACTTTCAACAATAAAATTACAAAAATTAAAAATTAATTTTCGACAATAAAATTTATACAGTAAATTTCTCTTTATTGTTTCTAATTTGAATGTTTCTGGTAGCAATTTAATTGTTAAATTTTATTGTCGAAAATTAATTTTTAATTTTTGTAATTTTATTGTTGAAAGTTTATTTATTTGTTCCTTCAATGATAGTGACTTATCACCTAAGATACGTTTCATTTTCTGAAATACCTCTTTTGTTGGCCGTATTCTGCTCTTAAGCTCTATTGTGTACCTACCATCTGAGGTTATAAATGACCTCAAGTATATAAAATTATCCACTTGATTAAGCCTTTTCTCTTCTATTTTGATCTATCTATTAGTGTTCTTAATATATATCTTGCCTATTGTGTCTCTTTTCCTTCCATACATCCTTACTACTCGTCACCTCTTTTCAACCTTTATTGTCTTCCTTATTCTTCTCATTGTAACACTGAATAGCATCATAATTCTATAGCCATCTGTAAAGAAGATCGTTTGTTATTGGTATCCTTTTTAGCAGTGACCATCCTGGTTGATGCTCATAGTCATTGTCTAATAAAGGGTCTTGTCGGATAGGGGACAGTCGATTTATCTCCAGTAGGTTGGGAAATTTACCCAGTCAGCAGAAAACCGGTTGTGTTTTAAGCAAAGAGAATGTTAGTGTTAAGTGGTATGAAACGTTGAAAATTGGTTAGAAGATGTATTCGCTGGTATTCAAGGGGCCAATAGGGCAGATGTTGTATTAAGAAAGACCGACCTCGTAACAGACACTGTTGGTTGGTTGTGAAATGACACACTGAAATAGAGGTGGAAAAAGTGAGAAATGATATTTTCACTAGACTTCTAGAAAACACCTGCAGTATTGAGAGCTGGAACAATCGAAGAGTAGTATAGCAGACATTGTGGTGTGGAAAGGTGAAGATATCAGTTATGGGAACTGGATCTTTGCTGACGAATACTCAGATGACATCGAAACTATCCCAAGTGGAGCCATAGACTGCATTGCCATAAATGTTGTTATTACTATGTCGTTGAAGCTCATGTACAACGAAGGTTTGGAGCTCTTGGTGCTGTGACATGGAAAAGTTGTGAAGCTATCTATGAAAGACAGAGACACTTTGTGTTATAAAGAAAAAAATCAAGAGTATGGAGTGATGAGTGATTAGTCTGTATAAGTGGTTCTTAAACAGAAACGCTGGAATGATAAGTTGAAGCTTTCAGTAATGTAAAAGAGGGAAAGTGCTGACGTTGCTGATTATGTATTGTGAAATGTCTTTTCAAATAAAAGATCAAGACACGTTTGACATAACTATAGAAGCAACATTTTTCCTACTGTTTTTAAGTTTAGTAGAAATATTTATCTGTTTGGCCGATCTTTTTTCACCTTTGGTTAACAAATTTGTCCTACTTTTAACAATTTTGGACGAGACATTTCTTTACTTGGTCAATATTTTGCCCCTTTTGGTTAACATTATTTCCTACTTTTTATGAATTCGGACGAGTCATTTATAAGTTTGACCGATATAGTTTCAACTTTGGTTAACAAAGTTTCCTACTTTTCGTAATTTTGGCGGAGATTTTTATAAGTTTGGTCGATATTTTTTCACATTTGTTTAACAAAGTTTCCTAGTATTCATAAGTTTAGCAGCGATATTTTAAGTTTGGTCAACATATTTCTATATTTACCCAACATTTTTATTACTTTGGTTCACTTATTTTCCTAGTTCGGTCGACATGTTTCTTAGTTTGATCAATATTTTCCCCTTTTGGCTAACACATTTTCCTACCTTTTATAAATCTCGGTAAGCTATTTTTTACTTGGCCCCTATTATTTCCTACTTTTTATAATTTGTTGAGATATTTATGTATTTGACCGACCTTTTCCCCATTTCGGTTGACAAATTTTCCTACTGTTTATAAGATTAGATGAAATATTGCTCTCTATGTCGATATTTTTTTTTCTCATTAGGTTAACAAATTTTCTTAATATTTATAAGTTTGCTGTAAATGTTTCTTTACAGGGACAATATTTTTTCTCCTTAGGTTAACAAATTTTCCTATTTCTTCATAAGTTTGGATGAGACATTTATAAGTTTGACCGATATTTTTCACATTTGGCTAACATTATTTCCTTATTTTTATGAATTCGGACGAGACATTTATAAGTTTGACCGATATTTTTCACAATGGTTGTAGAAATGAGTATTTTCTGCAATCTATAGTAGGTGTGGGTATTACACAAAGTGAGCAAGCAGAATTAACTGGTTGTGTTACTATGGTCGTCAGCGTATTTAAAATGATATTTTTAACTTTCTCGGTATTGTGGTAAAGAGGTCATTGCATAATTATGTTTATATCTATTGTCCTCAATCAGAGGCCGAAAAAGCATTGTCTTGTCGTGTGGTATTGACTCTAGACAGAAATGCTGTTGGTAACTCGATGCCAATGTTAGCAACTTGTAGGTGTTGTGTCGTTCATAGAACCTATACTTGTGTATGGATGTAAAGCGCGGCATGCGGAAATTTGTTGTTAGAAAACACATGTATATATCTTCATATATACATATACTACGAAAACATATTTTGAAGCCTCAAATTTGACTTCTTCAGACATTAAGCTAGTTTTCATGGGAGACATGAGTGCATAGGGTGATTTAAATATAACCAGATTTACGTTTCCAAGGAGATAACACAGCAGACTATGTTTTCGTTGAAAATTCGCTGTTTTCTCTAAGCAGACTGTCACTTGTGTCACAGCTAGTGTAGATGGTCATGTGTTTGTTATGGGTATTATTAATGTAAATGTTTATTCTGTTTGTAGTGTAAGGGTCCTTCTCTTCCATCGATAAGTTTTAAAAAACCAATGACCAAGCCCTATAAGACACATATGACAACCGTGTCTATCCTACTTCACTCATGTAGATTTCGTCCACAATGTCCACCTTGGTAAGATTTTACAACAATAGACTGGAGCAGGAAACAGGAAACGTTATGTGAATAACGATACACCGAGAGTCAATACGCTTGGAGTTGTATTTTTCCTACACTTTTACTATGTCTCTATGGTTGTTTCCTGACAGGCTTCATCAATCAGACTCACATCAAAGGATGGCAGCATGCACATAATTGTTGCAACAATATAGAATAGATAGTGGGGGCTTGGTTTAAGTGTTAGTCTGTTACGCTGACGTGAGGGGCGATCAGTGTATTTTGGTCGCAGAACAGATAGCGGTCACGTGATTTAACAGTTAGGCCATTACGCTGACATAAGGGCATGTTGTGTGTACCATTTGTATGTAACTAATACACCAATGTATTCATACCGTTGTGTTTTTCACTTATTTGCTAATGTAACAATGGTGGTTTTTTTTTCTTTTTGTTTTTATAATTGTATACATATCACTGTATTTGTTTTATTATGTAATTTAACTTGTAATAATGTACTTGAATTCTTTAAACTAAGGTTTATTTAGGCATAACTTTATATACTGTGTATATGCGCATTGCTTCTTCTTGACCAGCTTCTGTCGTTGGTACCCAGTGTATAAGACACCTCTTTCTGGTAGACTTAGACTGTCTATTATTAGCCTCTCAGATCGATTGTACTCTTTGGTTTCTAAAATAATGCTTCGCGGCGACGCAACGTTTCATTACCATTTTTTTTTCATTGTTGGTTTTGTTGAGGGCCACGCGACCTATACCGCCTCGTTTATCGTGTCATCTTCACTGGGTACCAGGTAGCTGATTAATATCTCCAGCTGGTGCCATCACAGCTAATCTAAACATAGTCACTAGCCTACCGCCGTTTGCGTGGGAGGCACGGTAGTTTTCTACAACTAAATACCTTTGTTATCGTTATATAATAGACATCGTTGTGTATCCTTATTTACAAATACTTACATATTAGCTGACCTCCGATTTGTCATTTTGTTTAATAATAGCTGCAAATTGTCTCTGTCTTTCATAGAATCTGTACTTTTGTATGCCTGTGAAGCGTGGGCAATGAGCAGACAAGATGAAAAACATCAGTGAAGATGTGGTGAAAATATACATACCATGCCCAGATAGAACAACAAATGATCAAGTCCCACTAGAAACAAAGGAAAAAAACAGTATCTACTAACATACTCTTTTCCACTCTTAATGTTTAAGTTTGAGCGAAATATGTCTTTTGAAGCGTGAGGAAATTTGTCCTTTAAAATTACCTTGAATATATATCTTCATATATATATGCTATGAACACATATTTTGAAGCCGCAAATTTGACTTCAGACATTATACTAATTGTTGGATGAGACATGAACGCCAAGGATGAACTACATGGGCACCAGTTAATGAATGTTTGTTGTTTATCAGTACTTGTTTCAGTCGTTCTTCTTGTTTCCGACCGGTACAAAAGTATTGATTTCACCTTAAAGCTAAATATGCATATACAATTCAGAATAATTCTGCTAAATATGTTCACAGGAACTGATATTAACATACTTATTTGATTTTCTCATAGCGGCAGATCTCTGTTTTATTAAATATTTCTAGTCAAATGTCTTCATTTAATTCTGTAATAAAATGTCTTGATCTAATTTAACTTGTAAACTGCCTTCATATAATTTATGTAATCAACAGACACTGCGTAGGATCTGCAATATTTAGTAGAGGTGGTTGTTGTACACTGTGAACAACTAGGGTTACAATTAAATTATAAAACGACACGGGTTATGATTGTTACTATGAAGAATGAAATACCACTATGTAATATACATGTCAATGGGAATATTCTGAAACAAGTGAGTAGACAGATACAAGTATCTCGGAACATTCATAACAACTGATGGGAGATGCCTTGAAGAGTTAAGCACAAGAATCGCCGTGGCGAAGATAACCTTTTGCAAGATGAAAAACATAACGACCAGCAAAAAGATGGCAATTGCTACGTGAAAAAGAGTGTTGCGGCGCTACATAGAATCTGTACTTTTGTATGAATGTGAAGACATTGAACAGTACCGCTGAATCTGCTGGCTGTGGCACTTAGGTTTTTTTAGAAAAAAGCAAAGCGATACCGCTGGAATCGAACGTCAGGGGCCTATGTTGGCTATAGTTAGCGACCAGGGGCGTGATTCGAACCGCCAATGATACCATTTAGCTCCGTTACACACTCGACTACTACTACACTACTCCACCACACCGTAGGTTTCGAACCTGTCAAGCGCTATGGCAGCAACTAGACACCGTTGGTATACATTTACGGCTTAGTATATGCTTAAAAAGAGCCGCCTAGGGTACACATCCTTATCGAACCGCGGCGTGAATCGACTCTCAAACGATGCCCACGGCACCACCTATCCCCGTTACACACTCGACCACTGCCACACTACCCAACCACACAGTGAGATCCGAACCTGTTGCATGGTAGGGCACCCAAGAGACACCCCAGTTACACACTGGTGATATCCCACCACATCCCCTATGCCCATCTACGCACCTCATACACTTACCAACGATAAAGAACGAGCTTCGAACCTATCACCTCCATATGAGGGGGCCTTTGGTACCAACTAGTTTGTGTACGTCTATACAAACGGGAAGGTAATTTTATTTTTTTTAAATTTTTTTTTTCTTTACCATGGCTGACAGCTTTATCACGCGCATCTCCAATGCGACGGTGTTACCATACAAATGTGAAGACAAGGAAGGGTTCTACAACTGGTCACATCTTCTGAATCAATTAGCAAACCTGCCGCCGCCGTTATCGAACTCATCTTTACTGAGCCTACCCACCTAGTTCAGTTGATCTTTCGCACAGTTTCATTACCATATTTCCTTGTTTAATTTTGCCGAGTGTTGCCACAGCTGTTATATGATAAAGATCATGGTGGATGCCCAGTTTGTTGTGCCGTCTATACAAACAGGAAGCTAATCGCCATGGCGAAGTTGAAAAAAACATATTGACCAGTAAAAAGATGGCAATTGCTACAAGAAAAAGAGTGTTGCGCTGTTACATAGAACCTGTAGTTTTGTATGAATGTGAAGACAATGAGCAGTCACACTGAATCTGCTGGCTGTGGAACTTAGGTTTCTGAGGGTAATGCAAAGCGATACCGCTGGCTTCGAATCTCCTGGGCCTATGTTGGGTATAGTTAGCCAACAGGGGTGTGATTTGAACCGCCAATTATACCACCTAGCTTCGTTACACACTCACCCACTGCTACACTACCCCACCACACAGTAGGATTCGAACCTGCTCACTATCCTGTAGCCCGACTGCACTCACTTTACCACCCCACCCGACTCCGCTTGTTTGTCGACCACCTGACACCTCTTATGTCGTCTATACAAACGGGAAGATAATTAATGCATTACACAGGCTGACATCTTCTGAATCAATTACAAACATGGCGCCAGAGTTCAATTGATCTTTTCATTGTTAACCCCGATGCTCTGATTAAAAACCACACCTGACACTTAAAAAAACGAGGCAGGATCTGGAAGGCATGAGGCAGGCCACAACCCACCCACCACGAGACATGAGACATAGACCCCACCAAGAGACATGATACTAGAATGAGACATGAGATATATCTCATTGCTCATTGCTCAAAGCGACTCGTTTCCAACATTACCTACTACTCCTGTCGACTTTTAAGCGACTTTTTTTAAGCGACAAGAGACAGAGATAAATACGTATCTTCAGTAAGGACACAAGGCAACACATCAGACCTATCTGAACACGAGATCAAATCTGGATGATATACCACAACATTTTACGATAGGTCAGATCATATTAGATATACAGTTTTATTTATATTTATTTATTTTATACGGGTCCTACAGGGGCCAGAACCGCCACTTGAGGTTCCACGTCCCGGTTTGTCATTCGGATTACCTCCAATGCTGGTGGACCTGGCAAGATCAAGTGCAGACACAACACTTTGACCTTAGACAAAAGACCGAGAAGCGATACTACTTTTTCGCTTCTATTGTTTCTTGTTCTCAAGTCAACTTACACCTTATAATTTCAATTAACAGCTGAGCTATTGGTCCACATTCTATCGGTGGTGTTTTGTGCGCTGTTCGGGTCACCAAGTGCCATATTGGGCTCTTACTCTCTGCGTCCTGTGCATATCAGCGATGCGTTAGATTAGAGGTTGTCTTTGTCACAGCACTATTTGATGTGATGACGTATCATCAAGTGGATGATGGCTTTACGAGCCGCACTAAACGCCGGAGCAGAACTGACGAACATGTCCTCACCCTTGGGGTCACGAGCAGCTTATGTATTTAGGAAAGAAGGCCCTGTGTGTGTGCCTGTCCAAGCCAGTCATCTTGAGAACGTTCATCGCATGCTGTATTCTAAACAAGATGAGTAAGCTGCCAGCAATTTTCTAAGGCTGGATCAATTAGATTTATGCCCTTAGTTTCACCCTGCTTGAGACACCGCAGATTAAATTAACACAATTTCTGTATAATTCACTTGAGACTGAAGGATACTAGATACATGGTCATGTAGCTGTCAATCATTAAGCTGATTGTTGATGTTGTTTATGATGCAGTGCTGCTATTCTTGCCATACTGTCGTTCTAATAAAAACGTAATAGCCTAGAACAGGGGTGGGCAAACTTTTTGTGCAGAGGGCTGTACAGCTGTTGGGGAGGGGGGGGGGTATATATATATCTATCTTAAGAGAGCTTTCTATGCTAAACTACAAAGATTACACCCAACATATAACGGAGAAAAACTACAAGAAATTACAGTCAAAGAGAAATTTGCAGATGAAATAAAATGTAAACTTGAAATTCTACAAAACCCGTTGGAGGAAAGCGTTGACCAAACTCGGTTGAACATCAAGAATACAATTCAAACTACCGCAGAAGAATGTCTCGGTGTGTTAACCACGCATAGAAAGAACAAATTGTTCAATCAAAAATGTGAAGAAGCAGTCATTAGGAAAAAAAGGATGCCAGACAGTTATGGCTAAATGACATCAACAACATCCAAAATGAAGAGCAATATAGAACTGAATGTAAAGAGGCTACAAAAATAGTTCGCCAGAAGAAGCGAGAATATATATGAGCAATATAATCAAAGATATGGAAACTAATCACCAGAAAAAAAAACGAATCTATAATGTTTTTTAAAAGAACTCCTCCGTCTGTGTTGACTAAACATCGACTAGTTAAGGAGTGTGATGAAGATGGTTTATTTCATTAAAAACTTGACACGAACATTGCTTAGACCAAATATATCTGACCACATTGTCATGTCAAGCTACAGAGTGTTTCGTACATTCACCTTATCTTAAATGTTTCTGATGGGATCTGTTTCCATGTCAATAACTCATATCGTACGTGCTGACGCTCATGTTTTAGAGACACGTTTACATCATGATTGGTAGGAGCCATTTGAAGCTATATGCATGAACTCTTGGTATAAGGTAAATTTATACCATCCGTCATAACACATAACGCCACAAGTTATTTGTGGTAAAATATAAGGAACGAATTTTAAATAATTTATGTCTCATTATCTGTGACACATAACGGCAAAACACAGCAAACAGGAATTAATAAATTTGGGGCGATTTTGGAGCGCACAATGTGCTCAAATTGTACCAACGTTAGAAGCATCAATGATCATATCAGTATTATAACAAGGTGCATGTAAATGCACCAGCCAAAAATATAAACATTACATGCTGATCACACAAGATACTTAAACGTATAATATATTTGATATAGAGCCCACTAAGTAAACAAATGTTATAGTGAAATATTATCTTTTTTGTCAAATAACATTGTTGTCAAATATTGAACAAAATTCATTGTATGCATTATGCTATTGTGTTATATCGAGAAGCTTCCGATGCTTGTAGGCAATTATTTAAACTTAGATACACGATATTTCACTTAGCCAAAGATCATTCAAACTGTATGACCCGACCAAAGAAAACTTACCGCCCTTATAAATACATAACGATTTTGGTTGTTTCACTTTATTACATGTCTTCCCGAATATATGTTTCTATTTTTCAAATATATTCATTCATTCATTCATTCATTCATTCATCCTTTCATCCATCCATCCATTCATTCAATAGCATGCCTTTGCACATCCTCGCTCCTATAACCTATGTTGCCGTCTCCCTTTGATGAAAAAGCAATAGAAATCGACCCAAAAAGCACTAAAAAGCACCAACAATTTTTAGGAAGCACCAAAAAAAAAAGAAAAGAAGCACCAACTGTTTTTATTACAAATGTAACAAGGTAGCACAGTATAATTTATTATTATCACTTCATATTACAGTGAAGTTTATTCCAGATCCGCCAAATCCCAATCAGAACTACTTTCGAGCCAAAAAAGCACCAAATTGCAATATTATTTTTTTTGAAATCACTAAAACAAGCACTGGTGGTATTCATTCAAAATGTTATAAAGTAGCACATTATAATTTATTATTATCACTGAATATTAGAATGTAGTTTATTCCAGATCTGACGAATCCCAGTCAAACAACTCCTCTTCAGTTTCTGTAGCTATTTCCTGCTGTGTTCGCTCCTGCGATAATGAGGATGAGGAGTATGGTTGAAAGAAACATGTATATGCCTCCTGTGACCCAATTTTTCGCAGAATATCCATAGGTAGTTTATAATCATGACTGCATTTGCCATATCATTTCATTCCATATCTAATAGTCAAAACAGCTGTCAAACTCTTGATGCTCAGTCTGTTCCGCAATTTTGATTTTATAACTCCCATCTGACTGAAAATACGCTCCACGTCCGAATTAGAATGAGGTAAAATGAGCAAGTTAAAGTTTAATCTGTAAGATCTTGGAAAGGATTTTCACCGGTGGCATCCCTGTATGAGGCTATTTCTACCCACAGTCCAAGTGTGTCAGAGGTCTGTGTCCACTGCATATGATGAGGTTTTCTCCACTGGAAATCGATGCGGGTGAGAGTAGCTGCATCTTCTACAAACATTTTAGCAAAATCCAATATACAGGGCTTCATTGGCTGTAGACATTCACTTCCACTAAGACAAGACATGGACTGCAACACTCGAACGTTATCGGGTGTACGTAAACGCAGCTGTGTCAATAACTCTATTAAAAACTGGACGCACCTTCCACGAATTTCTTTCTCATCGGGAAACTTGCAGTCTGCAATTTCTTTCTCAAACTCATAACTTAGATTGGGATTAGGATCTAAATAATCTTGAATAGCATCACTTTCTGTTATTTTTTCCCCAGGGGTAGCAATCTTTGAACTGATAGAATCAATGAGCTGGACAAGATCGCTGAGTAGTTTTGTTGGATCCTGTATATCTGCTTCGAATTTCTTATTCACACTTTGAACTTCTCCGAGAATATGCTTGAGAAATATGAGATACACATAGTTTTTCATGTCGCTAAACATAGAATGTAGAAGTTTTGCTGTATAACAGCGCTCGTTGAGTCTTGCTACATCAAAATGAGTTCTGAGCTCGACCCACTGCTGCAATATTCTGACAATGGCAGATTGAATGGACATCCATCGTGTCTGGCTTAATTGAACAATCGTCAGCGGATGTTGTCCATCATTTACTGAAGCAAAAACTCCCTGTGCCTTGCTTGACGAAGACTTGAGTGAGAAAACCAGTTATATGTTTCTCTAATCATGAACTCTATGTTCCTGGGCAGACAAGCAGCTGCAGCCTGTGACACTGTCAGCTGAAGGGAATGACATACACACCTAATTAGTACCAGATGAGGAACTTCGGATTTTAATTTTGTATATACTCCATTGTTTACACCTGTCATGATAGACGCATTGTCAGTGCCGAGTGCAACTAGTCTTTGCAACTCAAGTCCATTCTTGTTTAAACAATCTTTTAACGCATTGCATATTGCATGTGCGTTGCAGTTACTCAGTTCAACTAAATCTAAGTAAGTAACCACTAACTGCTTTCTTGTCTCTGAATAGCTACTCCAAGTAGCTTAGTTTCAGAAATGTCATTGCTCTCATCAATCAATAAGCTGTATTTACTTTTGCCAATATCATCTGTCAAGTCTGTTGTGAAATAGGGTGCTAGTACATTTGAAATAACTGCTCTGCACTTAATTCTCCTAAGCTTACAGTTCTTGCAACCTTTGCTATCACCAAAGTGTACCTTGCAGAGTTCACTTAAATGGTCAATAACGCGAAGCGAACAATGGCCAGCTATGAACAAAGACATGCATCCTTCTGTTTCTTTGACATCATCTTTCAGTTTGTCAAATCTAATTGTTGTTTGAATTTGTGTACTGAATGGTTGTTCGGCTTTCTGATGTTTTGTTGTATTCTTGTGCCTCTCAATATAATTTAACCTGGCTGCAATTGAACATTTGCAATATTTGCAAAAACACTTAGTATTATCCCCTTCTACTTTTAACAACCATTTTTGACATCTCGTGTCACTGAGCCACTGTTCTCTGAAATGTTGACAATATTTCTTGCTCATGGTGAAACACAAAAAGCTTAAATGAAAGGATAATGTAGACACCACCAATTTATTAACTCGATTACAAGCTTATATGTTGACGTTTTTACTTGTCTGCAAGATGGCGTTCGCTTTCAGCTAAATCGTATTAAAGGGAGTTAAATTAGTTAAAAATTTGCGCGGTAACGTACTAAGACTGTTTTACTCCCTCGCTTCAGTACAAATTCGGCTTTTTTGTGTTCCCAAAATGATTTTTAAAGTAATTTTTACCCAACCCAAAAAAGCACCACAAAGCACCAACAAAATTTTTGAAGCACCAAATTCGAGCGACCGCGCTAAAAGCAAACTGTTCGCACTAAATGACTTTAAAAAGCACTAAATTTAGTGCGAACAGCACTAAAATGGCAACACTGCCTATAACAACCTTCAGGAAAACATCTCGATCATAAGCAAAATGTCCCGCGTCCGATAAACCTATCTGTAGATCATCAGCCACATCTTGCACCCATCTTCTCTTTGGCCTTCCTCTTCCTCTCTCCCCAGGCATATACCCCTCCATTATTGTTCTCTCCAAACTTTCGTGACGTTTTAAGTAACCAAAATATTTCAATTTTCTTTGTTTTATAGTCTATCATAGCCAACTTTCTTCAATATTCAACTCTTGAAATATGGTTGCATTTGTTCTTTAATTTTATCCAAGTTATTCTTAGAACTCGTCTATAACATGTATAACTAACTAACTATTTGTACAATTTATAACATTGTGGGACGATACATCAATAACATTAGATATGCAGATGATAGTCTTGATTGCAGACAATGAATACGACCTGCAACATTTAGTAGACGCGGTCGTTGCATACAGTGAACAACTAAGGTTAGAATTGAATTTTAAGAAGACACAGATTATGGTCGTCAATGGGAAGAAGGAAATACCACAATGTAATATAGAAGTACATGAGCACATTCTTTAACAAATGAATCTATACAGTTATCTCGGAACAGTCATAACATCAGATGGGAGATGCCTTGAATAAATTATAACAAGAATTACCATTGCGAAGGTAGCCTTTTCCAAGATGAAAAACATACTGACCAATAAAAAGATATCAATTGAAACGAGAAAAATAATGTTGAAGTGCTACGCAGAACTTATACCTGTGTATGGATGTGAAGCGTGGACAATGAGCAGACAAGATGAAAAATATCTGATAGCTGTTGAAATGTGCTTTCCGAAGTAAAGAATACCGTGGACAGAAAGAAAAAAAACAATGAACAAGTCTTTCAAGAAACAAATGAGGATCGTAAACTAATTAGAGACATTAGACGTAGACCAGGGGTCACCAAACTACGGCCCGCGGGCCGGATCCGGCCCACGACATAATTTAATCCGGCCCGCCGACAGTACTCGAATTTGATTGATATAAAATATGAAACACGTGTCGTTTTGATACAATTTAAATGTAAATATTATGTTTAGAATAATAGGGGATCTTCACAAGTGTGGAGACCTCATGGCTGCTATATGTCTAAATTTTACTATTTTCAATTATAAATTAGTATATCAAGAATGTCTTGTATAATGTAATGTTTGCTTATTTCGCGCCATCCCAAGTCCTTCCCCGGCTCGTGATAGCACCGCCTACGATTTGACGTTACCAAGGTTTCCATGGCAACACACACACACACACACATCTTTCCCTCCCCCAGATGCGCCCGACTGTCAACACAGGTCTGATGCTCCATAAATATCTACTTCTTTTTGCCAGTCATCCATTTTATAGATATGTAACAAAGGATTTTTTTTTACAGTGATAGGTAAGTGAAGTACAAGTGTGAGTAGAGGCAAGAAAGTAGCAAACATAGCATAAAAATGCCATAGAAGCCTCGTGTTATTACGAAAACATTATCCCCAGCTTAGAAGAATTCAACGGTCAAGGTGTTATTCGAACTGGTATCTAGGTCAGTGTTTTTCAACTGTTCTTCTGCAGCAGATCCTTACGCACATGTTTACGTTGCTCAAGGATCTCTGTGCGATGATCCAAGTGTTTGTCCTACTTTATGAAATAAACCTATTGGCATAAATGTTGCATTTAGGTGAATTCGGTCTGTTTCGGAGCAACTCGCGAAACACCGGTTGAAAAACTCTGTTCTAGGCTTTTTATAACTCTGCGGCGTATTTATATATTTTGCAAACATTATTATGAAATATATTCTATTACGGAAGATACTTATAAACGTTATATGTGCCTTTAGCGAGTCGTAGCTTCACCAGGGACCCCTAGTCCTCTGCCTTTCTTGTGATTTAATAGTATTTGAATTATGTTTCTAATTCAATGCCTTTTTCATTTTCAGTTCCCGTGTACCCTTCAATATGGCTACTAAGAAAAGAAACGTGGACGCCGAATGTCGAGTTTTCAATGAAGAATGGGGAGTAAAGTACTTCTTTGTGGAAACAAAGGACCAGAAAGCCAGCTGCATAATATGCAGCGAAAGTGTTGCCGTTTTGAAAGAGTACAATCTTCAGCTTCACTACGAAACAAAGCATCTATCAATATATTCAAAGATTTCTGGAAAGTTACGCTCTGAGAAATGTGAGTCCATGAAACGTGGTTTAGAAACACAAAGAAATCTCTTACCGAGAAAGTTTACTGAAATTGAATCTCTCACTCGTACAAGTTAAAAGATTGTGCATAAGATGGCAGAATGAGGAAATCCGTTTACTGTTGGCAACTTCATCAAAGAGTGTATGATGGAAGCAGCAAATGACTTGTGTCCTGAGAAAGCCGATTTGTTTGGAACTATCAGCCTTTCGGCAAGTTCAGTTGTGCGAAGAACTGAGGAACATGGAGAGAACACAGTGCTACAGATGCGCGAGGAAACTAGGAACTTGTTGTGGCATTCTCTGGCGCTGGATAAGTCCTACTGATCTCTCAATTACGTCACAACTTCTCGTGTTCATTAGTGATGTAAATTGGGACTTTCAGATAACGGAAGAGATGGCATCTGTTTGCAGCATGCATGAAACAACAATTGGAAAAGACATTTTCGTGTAAGTGAAAAATGGTTTGCAAGACTATAACCTTCAGTGGAATCAGCTTCGATGTGTAACAGTAGATATAGCAAAAAACATGGCTTGAGTGAGTAAGGGTCTGAAGGGGCAGATCAGGACTCAGTTGGAAGATTTGCAAATTCCGGCGCTCTTTTCAGTCACTGCATCATACATTAGCAAGCACACAGTGGGAAAGATATTTCTTGTGTACTGAAACCAGTCGTTTCTGTTGTGAACTTCATTTGGGGATATGCACCCAATCACCGTCAGTTCCAGGCTTTTCTTGAAGAAATTGATTCCGAATTATGTGACTCGCCTTACCACACAAATGATGTGGCTCAGCTGCGGTAAAGCCCTGTTTTGTTTTTACTAGTTCCGAAAAGAAATAGTTTTCCTCACTGAAAAATGATAGAGCGGATCAACAGCTGTCAGATCCTACCTTTCTGTTATAGTTGTCATTTTTAGTCGACATCACATCCCACAATATTGAATTGAATTTGAAACTTCAGGGACAAGATAACACCGTCTGTTATCTCCACAGAATCATCAAATGATGTTATTGTTTGCAGCGCAACTGGGAGGAGAAAGCTTTTCTGATTTTCATTGTTTCTCTCACGGCCGTGTTCTCTTCTCTTCTCTCTCTCTCTCTCTCTCTCTCTCTCTCTCTCTCTCTCTCTCTCTCTCTCTCTCTCTCTCTCTCTCTCTCACTATTACCTTGTCGTTCGCTATGCCTGTCTCATTTGCTCCATGTAATTTCTACCGTAGGGAAGGTCTGTGGATGTAGCAACATAAACACCCGTGATTGTTGGAGAAACGGAAGTTCCACTGATCCAGCTGAAGTAATCATTACTGTTGAGGCATAGACGAGGAACAGCGAGGTTATAATGCGGGCAATAGCTGCATGCTCGCGTGTGT
This sequence comes from Cepaea nemoralis, assembly GCA_014155875.1. Classification (NCBI taxonomy): domain Eukaryota; kingdom Metazoa; phylum Mollusca; class Gastropoda; order Stylommatophora; family Helicidae; genus Cepaea; species Cepaea nemoralis. The sequence continues at coordinate 543,402 of JACEFZ010007167.1, forward strand.
ATGTGAGCGTGTGTGTATGTGCGCGTGTGTATGTGCGCGTGTGTGTATGTGCGAGTGTGTATGTGAGCGTGTGTGTATGTGCGCGTGTGTGAGTGAGTAAGGTGTATGTGTGTGTATGTGTGTGTGTTTTGTCGACAATCCATTACCGCCGTTGTTAGTGTATTGGAAACTCCTCTGTACCGGAAACGGGGATCCCGGAAACATGTTATGTCTTAGGGAAAATATTCTGTAGGTTCACAGCCTCCGCCAATGACTGTACAGTATAGTTCCCGTACGACACCTGTATACATGCAAAACAATGGTTTCACGCAGTGACATTGAATAACGAGACACAAACAATAGATTGCCCGATCGATTGTCTGATATAGTTTGCTGTATCTCGTCAGGTGCATACTGCAGAAATAAAACAACATAAACTTAATTGATTAGATAAATCATTCATAGTGGGTCCTCTTGTTATGTTCTAACGGACATCTTTATGGCACATTTAGAAGAAAAGATATCCGTGGCAATTAAAAACGTGTTATTCTACCGCCTTTATGTTGGCGATATAATAATCATCATCACAGACCAGCTACAAGCAACTTCGTTTCAAGCCATAATAAACCAGCGGCATAATATCGTCTCTCTATCTATGGGACGCCGGTCTCTCTGGCTGAGGGGTTACAACACTTTCTCCGTAATCCCGTTTATCACGCAGAGTCTCGTAGCGGGAGAGAACTGGGAACGGTTCTACCCCCGCTGGTGACTTGCGGGATACTGAGCCGGCCGCTCAGAAAGCAATGGCAAACTATAATCTTGCCAAGACATGAACAGACAGCTGAAAGATGCTGCTGTTGACAGCGATTTCCTGTAAAGGATATGCACACAAAAAAAATCTATGGGACACGAACACAACGAAGTGTTGCCGTTCCTAGGTATTCTAATGCGACGCAGAGCAGACGGCACAATTCAAATATAGTTGTACCGCAAAGAAACGTGGACTGGCCAGTAATAAAATTTCCACAGCTGCGCACCCTTCTGGTGACTGAGCCAGGACGATGTGCACCCAGGACACACTGACAATGACTTTGAAACACTGAAGAATGTCTTACATCTGAATGGGCACTCCACTAGATTTATAAAGCGCAACTGCCAACAGCCTAAACCAAATCCGGATAAAACATCAGGAGATGACGAAATGCAACGTCTACAGGACCGGTTCATTACATCAGCTGCCGGACATTCTATGCTGCAATTCCAGTTATTGGGAGCATAGCCACATATATTCCCACCCCAGAAGTAAAAGAACATGACCAAATCCAATTGTATTTATCAGTGTGCATGCAAGTGTCAGTCTACCTACATCGGCAGAAACGAGAAGCAGTTAAACAACAGGGAGGTCGAACATATACCCCATTGGATTGACAGAATAATAAACACAGACGCTGGGAACCTAGTCAAGCCGACACTCCACGAGTCTCCCACGTTACCGCTTGGACGGCACTATTTTTTTTAAACCGGTCGTGTGGTTGGTTGGGTCAGTGTGTTTTACCGTGTTGTTTTAATACGCAAAATGGTCGCTTGGTAACGGTCGCTAAGGCCATTGGCAATACTCGGTAGAAGCCAGCCTTGGGCAAACAGAATAAAATGCTAGTCTTTTGAATCAATTCATTCATTCAGTAGCATGTCTTTATCAGAACCTCGCTCCCAATACAATCTTCTGGAAAACCTCTCGATCATAAGCAAGATGTCCCACGTCCGATACACCCATCTGGAGATCATCCGTCACATGCTGCACCCATCTTCTCTTTGGCCTTCCTCTTCTTCTGTTCCCCGACACACACCCCTCCATTATTGTTCTCTCCAAACTTTCATGACGTTTCAAGTGATCAAAATATTTCAATTTTCTTTGATTTATCTTTTGTAATGGCCACGCTTCTTTAATATTCAGCTCTTGAAGTATGGATGCATTTGTTCTTTTCTTTACCCACGATATTCTTAGAAATCGTCTATAACATTTATATTCAATGGCATTAATGCGCTGTTCAGCTTGTTTAGTAAGTGTCCAGGGCTCACGGGCGTATGTTTCAGTGGGAAAGATGCATGCTCTTAAATTGAATCAATTAATCAATTGAAATTACTGTGTGAATATGATATTTGTATATTTCAACTTGAAGGATTTATCTAATTGGTGTAGTTTATGCTGTGTTAAGTTGCAGTGTGTACCTAAGGTGATACAGCGAAACATACCAGACAATCAATCGTACTATGTGCCTTCGTTGTTCAAATTATATAATATTTGAAACTAAACCATACGAATACAATGCAACTAGCATTCATCTTACAGAGGCTGTAGTCACCGATATATCAGGACAGCTGGACATCTCCAATATTCGGTTTTCTCTCGTCTGTGTTAACTTGTCTAGACTAGTGTATAGTTATGATGATTCCATTTTATTCCATTCCAGCTGATTTCATGAACATACATTAGACCAAACATATCTGACGGCAACGTCATGACTAGACTAACTCATGACACTGATTTTTTTTCGCATAAACTTGGAGCACCTATATATCAGTGTCCCAATTGTTTAATTTAATATAGACGTTGGAGGTCATATATTGCTAGTTTAATTAAAATAAAAAATGTATCACTCAAAATGCTACCACGTGTCAGCTGACGGATTACAGGAAGTGACTTATATTATGCGCCATGGACTTTACTGATTCTAATCGTGTAGTACCACTATGCTGGCAGTTAGGTAGCAGGTGTAACTCCTACACCACTTATTTGGACTAAATTGCTGATTGCTCGTCCTTGACTTGGGGACGTAAGAAGTAGGAATACACTCGCCCGATAGCGAAGGACTCTGGTTGTTACAGTCGTATGTTACAAACGTTGATAATAAACCTTAGAAGACAAAGGGAGAACTACATATACGATATGTTTTAAATACACTTATAAACACGGAGGCATACAGTGGCGACTGTACATAACAGGTAACATAGATTTAACCTTACACTCATTGGCTTACTATGTGCATATTCTGCTCACTGATCGTTTTCGTGCTTTCGAATCAGTGTTCTGTGTTGTTTGTCCATCAAGAATGATGATGACCATTCATTTCATCCATTGGGGTTGAAAGTATGGAGCCGTGGGTTCTAAGATGGCTGATAAGGCCTATTTTGGCTCGAAATGTTCTTTGACAATTTGGGCAAAGAATGCTTGACGTTTCTGGAGGAGGATTTCCTGCAGTGGTTTTTCTGTCCTGCCTTTTCTTTACAGCTCTTGCAGTCCTGGTTGCCTCACACATGACTGCACCCTTGTGTAATGATGCACGCAACGAATTTCGGTCTCTGGCTGCAGTCTCCCAGGTGTCATGATGAATTCCAAAAGCATTCAGAGAGATTTTCAGAGTGTCTTTAAAGCGTTTCCTCTGGCCGCCTTGGGAGGGTTTACCACAACGCAGTTCGCTGTAAAAAATTCGTTTAGAGAGCCTGTGATCTGGCATGCGAGTCAAGTGACCAGCCCAGCGAATCTGATTCTTCATCAGTAGAGTGTGGATACTGGGCATGGCCGCTCTTTCTAGGACTTCAGTGTCTGGGATCTTGTCTTGCCATTTAATCTTCAGTAGCTTCCTTAGGCAGACTGTGTGGAAGTGGTTTAATTTCCTAGCGCGTCGCTGATAAACAGTCCAGGTTTCACAAGCATATAGCAGTGTGGATAATACAACTGCTCTGTAGACTTTTAGCTTTGTTTGCAGGCTTATTCCAGTTCTGTGCCATACATTCTTGTACCGTCTGCCAAAGGCCACACTGGCCTTGGAGATTCTTGCATTGACTTCGTCATCAATTGTGGCAGCTTGTGACACAGTGCTGCCAATATAGGTGAATTTGTCCACAACACTTAGTCTATGACCATTCACTTTGATATTCGGCACAGTGTGATTATTCCCTGGAGCTGGCTGGTACATAACTACAGTCTTCTCCAAGTTGAAATTGAACCCAAAGTTGGCACAGGCATGGGAGAAAGCTGTGACATTATGTTGCATGCCCGCCTCTGAGTTGGAGTATAGAGCGCAATCATCAGCAAATAGGCGCTCTCTGACGGTGTCGCTGTTAATATTGGTTTTAGCTTTCAGCCTTCTGAGATTGAATAACTTTCCATCCATACGGTAGTTGATGTCTATTCCAATGTCGTCGTTCTTGAAGGCATTCATCAACATGGCTGAAAACATGAGGCTGAACAGTGTTGGTGTCAGGACACATCCTTGCTTCACTCCATTGGTGACAGGAAAGGGCTCAGACAGTTCACCATTTTCCTGTACTCTTGCCTGCATGCCATCATGAAATAGTCGCACTATTTGGAAAAACTTTCGTGGATAGCAATATTTTGCCATGATCTTCCGCAGTCCTTCTCTGCTGAGTGTATCAAAAGCCTTGGTAAGGTCACTGAAGGTGGAGAACATTTCACAGTGCGAAATTGCAGGGCGCAGTGCGATCGCAGCATTTCGAATCAGTGTAAACAAAGAATAACAAGTTGTATTGAGAAACTGTTCAGTGATAAAATCCCGTTTTTGAGGCAGTTTGCGGTTAACGGGTTAGATAGTAGGTCGGGTGTTATCCTAGATTATAGTCCAGCTATTATTAGTGCTTTAAATCATCCCATTTCTAAGCTTAGAATGCAGTCCTGTGGTTGTGTTTCAGTGTTATGTTACGTAAGCTATCAATAAAGTGATATTTGCGTGCAATTCTGTAATAATCGGTGACAAATTGAAGCATTATTGACAAGGTGGAGAGATGACCGTGGAACAGTCTGTCTGTTTACAATGAAAGACTGGTTTGAGTCGGTTAGTTAAGGGAGGTGATCTGTCTCATGCTTCTATGATTACATTTATATCACTGGACAAGCCAGGTGTGGAGACGTTAATTCATTCTCATTGATGATTGTGTTCTGGTAATAAAGATTAGTTTACGCAGCGCATCGTATTCCCACAGTCGCGTATAGCATTTATGTTTCTATTGATACCAACGTCACTGGTATACTTCTGTTGTATTTCTTATTGCCAACCAGCTGGTTTAAGACGCTGATAATAGGGAAAGCCATTCCACACGCACGTGTTAGCATGGAGTACACTAGATCTCAAAGCAAGCGAATGAAAAACATGAGCACAGATGACATAATATTATTAATATGATAACCATAATCATCATCATCATCATCATCATCATCATCATCATCATCATCATCATCATCATCATCATCATCATCATCATAATCGTCGTCATCATCATCATCATCATCATCATCATCATCATCATCATCATCATCAACATCATCATCTTCCACTTCTGCCTTCAAGCGTCGCGGGGAGGAATAATTTGCGTTCCAGCGCCCAGTGGGCGGCACTGGATAGTGTCATTCCGTGTGATTGTACAATGTCTTTGATGTCGTCAATCCATTGTCTTCTTGGACGTCCTCTTGGTCCTTTCGCAGATGATCTTAGATGTAAGGCCACTGATGGTAGTTGTTGGTGTTGCAGTCTAACGACATGGCCAAACCACTTGATCTTCTGTCTTTCAATAAATGTGGCACAAGGTGTTGATCCCACAATCTGTCTGACAACAGCATTTCTTAATTGGTCTCGGATTGTTAGGTTGGCAGCTGTCCTCAGGCATCGCATCTCGCAGGTGTTGATTTTAACGAAGGTGTGATTTGGATAAAGTCCAGGTTTTAGATTGGTAGCATAGGTTTGGTGTGAATATGCTGTTTATTATCTGTCGTTTTGCGGACATGGGTATATTTGGATGTTTAAGTAAGGGTGATAGTTGATATGTAAGTGCACTAGTTTTTTTACATCTGATTTCGATTTCTCTGTCCAATCTGCCATCTTCTGTGATCATACTTCCAAGATATTTGAATTCTTTAACTTTAACAATTAGCGTGCTAAAATGCATTACACAGTTCTTGCTGAGAATCATCAGATCAGATTTTCCATCCATCATGTGTCATGCCGATATGTGTGGTCAGTCAGCATTCGCCAATTCACTCGATCACCAAAGTCGTGGATCAGCTCAGTGTTCCTGTCTCGGCCATGCCACGTGGTCAATAATCCGGGTATTTACTTCTCTGACTTCCCCTTGCTCCCTTCACCTCAATCTTGCCAGTTGTCACCAAGTTCTTCAATTTATGTCTTCTCATAACATGTCCAAAATTGTGACCGTCTACGTCTAACATCTCTAATCAATTTACGATTTCCATGTGTTTATTGTAGGACTTGGTCATTGGTTATTTTGTCTGTCCAAGGTATTCTTTGCATTCTCCTCAGAAACCATACGTCCACGGCCAAACGATATTTTCAGCTTGTCTGTTCATTGTCCACGCTTCACATCCATACAAAAGTGCAGGCTCCAAGTAATTTCCTCGTACCAATTGACATCTTTTCATTGGTCAGTATGTGGCTCATCTTTCAAAAGATTACCTTCGTCATGGCGAATCTAGTTCTAATCTCGTTAATGCATCCCCCGTCAGATGGTATGACGGTAGCGAAATAATTGCACCGATTCGCTTGTTCAAGATTATGCCCATTTACTTGCATACTGCATTGTGATATTTCGTTCTTAATAGTGACAACCATAATCTGTGTCTTCATACAATTTATTTCTAACTCTAGTTGTTCACTGTTTGTACATACACACATGTTACATATAAAGTTAACATAGAAATAGAGGAAGGGCAATATGGTATTTTCAGAAGTATGCAATAAATGTTGTGTAATTGCCGAGAACGATACAAGAGGTCCCATAGAAGTAACCAAAGATCTCCACGACTACACAAAAGTTTCAGATACAGTAAGACTTCAATATGTTACACATTTTATCTTTTTTCTCTGCGTAGCGTGTGTTTGTGTGTGTATGTGTGTATGTGTGGTATGCGTGTGTGTGTGTGTGCGTGTGTGTATGTATGTGTATATGTGTGTCTGTGAGTGTGTGTGTATGTGTGTATGTGTGTGTGCGCGAGTGTGTGTATGTATGTGTGTATGTGTGTGCGTGCGTGTGTATGTGTGTGTGCGTGTGTGTATGTATGTGTGTATGTGTGTCTTTGAGTGTATGTGTGTGTGTGTTTGTGTGTGTATGTGTGCGCGCGCGCGTGCTTTTCTGACATTCAAGAAAAATATGTTTCTATAGCTTTATCTTATATATAAAAGGCAATCTCCGTCCATCTGTATGTATGTATGTATGTATGTATGTATGTATGTATGTATGTATGTATGTATGTATGTATGTATGTATGTATGTATGTATGTATGTATGTATGTATGTATGTATGTATGTATGTCCTTTATACGTTCGCGAACGGCCCATCCGATTGAGATGAAATTTTCTACACGCCTTCCTTTCATTCCAGAGCTGCCAACTGTGATATTTTGTTAGTGTGAAATCGCCTGCTTACTCAGTATTATTTCATTTTTCATTTTTCATTATAATTTCATATATCTCAGGGGACCTAACTCTGTAAAAGTTATTTCAAGGGGCATAACTTTTCTGTATAACTTATAGTCATATTGTGGCATCGTTTTCAAAGATTTATAAACTCTTTGTCCATAGTTATGTACCGGCATATGAGTTATAATAAATAATGATACAATCTGTAAGGCATTTTCAAAGTTTCATAAAAATAATGCACAATGCATAACATTGTAACTCATATTTTTTTGCTTAAGAAGTTACTCTAGTCATGCAGGTGATTAGAAAGAGTTTTCATTAAAAATAATGGATAATGTGTGGAAGGACATTCGTTTAAGTTACTTTTTTTTGGTATGAATTTAATGAGAACTTATATGACTACATATATGAATTAAATGAGATGCTCCCCACCAGGGACTGGGCGAAGCCGGACAGGGTCAGGCAGACAGATAGACAGACAGACAGACAGATAGACAGTCGGGAACAGGAACTTATATGACTACTTATATAAATTAAATGAGATGCTTCACACCAGGAGCTGGGCGATGCCGGGCTGGGTCAGACAGACAGACAGACAGACAGACAGACAGACAGACAGACAGACAGACAGACAGACAGACAGACAGACAGTCGGTAACGGGAACGAGAACTTATATGACTACTTATATGAATTAAATGAGATGCTCCCCACCAGGGTCTGGGCGAAGCCGGGCAGGGTCAGCTAGTCTTACTATAATGACCAACAGTTCTTACAGATCTTTAGCGTTTTTAGCCCACAGTTTTGTCTCATGTGATGAACACATCGCGGACATTCGATATTCCCAACTTGTGTCTTAACTATACCTGATCCCCTTCGTTATTGTTTCCTCACATAGCAAAACACACCCGTATCTTACAGGTAGGTTTATCACTTTATTCTTGCTTAGTTTATTTCCAATTTTAATTGCAGCTGCTTATATCCAGTAACTATGTCAGTATTCCGAGGTTTGTGCCATCATTTGGAATAACATCATCATGTTGATCACTTCATCGTGTTTCGCATGATCACATGTGTTGGTGTATTTAATAAAGCACAAGTACGGGCATGGGTGCATCTAGATCTCTCCCTCAATCAGTGCAAGTGAACAGTAGAAGACACTAGTACACGCCTGTGGTAATATGGCAAGAGCCATATGGCAGTGTGTGGACAATCGGCACTCGACGGGTCATGTGGTCTGTATCAAGCCTCCCGTCATTACTACCCACGACATTTACCGGTTTTATATTTATGCCGAGTCGACCTGGGAGGCTTGACATATTTTCACAATCCAAGCCAATACGGACCAAGCCTTTGACCACTGGGAAGGTAGAAGAGCGCCTAACCACAGCGCCATTTTCTTCGGCTTCCATTTGCGTTCTTAATGTACAGTAACCTATGCACACATATGTTCAAATAGTTTTAACATCTATTAAATAATTCGTGAAAACAAAGCATACAAATAGTACATGTGTATTTCATAGTAAAGTGGGAAGAATACACGTTATGGGTGTATACAGGTAAGGAGTTAGTAAAATAATTTCAAAAATATGTGCCTTATTTACTATAAGGTCTGCATATTTAACCATTATATAGATATGTCTCATTATATGTAACAATATGCTATTTTATATGATAGATAATTTATCATAACACGATACGTTAATGTAATGCGATATGCCTCACGTCTACTATCCATTTGGTCAAGTATCATACGTGACATATTAGTAGCTATACTTTATTAGCGGCACATAGTACATGTGTTCCCATTTGACAACCAATTATGTCATTTCGGACAGTTGAAAATCAGGAGAGCCAGAACGTTGTGGCTCTCCGTAGTGCAAAGTTCAAGTACCCAGACATACAGACAGATTCTAACCTATATATATATACACACAGGCACACACACTCACACTCCCTTACTCACTCACACTCACTAACTCACTCACTCATTCTACAGTAGTGTGCATGCGATTATATTATACATGATAAAATCAAGTGGCATACAAAATGATACCTCGTAATATGAAAGATGAGAATACATTAAAAAATATGGAATAGCATGTTAAGACAGACAGACAGACAGACAGACATTGTCAAATGAATGTTGTAAGCATAAACAAAGCATGTTACCATGTTATGAGACAATTCCCCCACCCACCCACCCATCTATCTATCCGCGTGTCCCCCCCCCCACACACACATCCACCACCCAACCACACAATACCCACAGGCACATACATGACCCCATCCATCGCATTGGGTAGTGAGAGTGAACCACAACCGAGGTGTCTCTAGCACTCCCGTGTATTCTAGCCCCAGGGGTTGGATAGGCAGATACACATTTTTACTCTGTGGCTGATCTCATATTAGTTAATTATGTCTACAAGCCCCTCCAGATTCTAGACCCCCACTAACTACCTACTCCTGTGGAACAATGAACACTTAGGCATCGTCCGAGACCACACTCAATCATTATACAAAGAGCAAGTCAACTTACATAAAGTTTATTCTACCCTTGAGAATATAGAACTGAAATGAACATCCTGATAGAATAATCTATTTACACAAATAGAGGATAGAGTAGAGACAGAATCAGAGATATGGTTGTCATCATCAGGTTGAAAAGTAGATTGGGTGCAGATGTCCCGTCCAGTCGGTCCGCCACTCACCCGGCTTCCTTCCAGTGAGATGACTAGAACCTTGGAGACCACAGCGTCCCCAGAGCGTGGATCCACAACAATAAAGTCACCGCTGGACCTCACTCAACTGGACCAACTGCATCTTTATCACTCCTATTAAGTCACTGTTAATACACAGTTCTCTATCAACACTGGCTGGGAGACAATCCTCCTGGATTTGACTCCAAGTATTCGTGACTTCGATGAACCTAAGTAGTCACTGACCAATCTAATGGTCCCTCAGTAGTACATTACCCGTGGATGGATAATACGTCTATTGACCAATTCAACGCCGAATAGGTCGACGTGTGATAACAATGCGTGCCGTCGCGAGATACATATGCGTTCTGAATTCTTGTCTTAGCTATCCTGTTATTTCAAACTGGCGCTAGTGCGAGAGAATGCTAAGGTGCTGGAAGTATGGAAGATGCAAGGAGGGTGTATGACACAGGGGAGATATAGGATATGGGGGAAGTGAAAGCAAGTTATGAAAGTATAGGTTGGTAGACCAGGCCAACGATGAAGTTCGGTCCCGGCTAAGGCTAAACCACTTGGGAGGGCGGAACTGGAACATCACCCTTGGAACATGTGGGGAACATGTATTATCAAGTAGGCTTCTTGACTCTAAGGAGGAGTCTGATAAGAAAAGTTTGCTATAGCGTGGGCAGGTAGTCCCACCAGCAAACAGGCATGTGTACATATTGGATATGATCATGTACAATTCCTATATCCCGAGGGATGGTATATTGATCAATATTATGTTTACTAATGAACATTGATGATGTAAGGAACGAGTCCAGGGACTCTTTACCTTAATGTTTAGTTCGATTAAATTAGAACTATGATAACTGCCTACTATCACTACTGACGTTACCGACGACTGGTAGATGATTAGGGATAGGTGAGACCTACGATTGGACTCGTCATTCTAATTTCTTGCTCTGTTTGACGGGCTGTTCTGTGAGGCCAGCTGACATTACTGAACCCATGCTTTACTACTCTCCATATAGAGATCATGCTTCGGTTATATGCATAACTAAATAGCATGACTGAGGGTTGAGTAGTCATTGGTAGGATGCATGTGGACTAATGTTTGGGCCAGTATACTCTCACCGGTCGCTCTTCCTTTTCAGGAGTTTGCCTGTTGAGGAACCAGTCAACTATAATTGTCGTTGGCGGGAAACCACTTCGTGTGACACAGCGAAGGGTTCAATTCTTTACTTATCACGCCAGACTCAACCACCCCATGTACCCAGTGTGATTCATCATGCGTGCAGGTTTGCATCCAGTGATTTAGGTGCCCTGAAGGTGCACGTGTGGGACATGATGGTTTGTGTTGTTTTTCTGCACTAGAAGATACTCTATTTCAGCCAGGAACATTTCAGCAATTTGAGCAATCATGCTCAAAGAAATGAAACACCTGACCGTATATTATTACGGTGGTTCCGCCTAAACGCGGAAAAATATTTAGACACTTGAATGGTTCTTATGACAGCTATAGTGGCAGGTCTTGAGAAGAACTACACCAGCTATTAATAACTTGTGGCAAGTGTTACCAGGTAGAAGGGACAATAGATTATAGTCCAACCTGAATTGTCTTCCTTGAAAGTAGATGTCTGATTCTAATAGTGTACTGAACGAGTATGAAGACTTTGAACTGTGTTCGTGTAGGACTAGTGACATATCAGTTCCCTTATCTGATTCTTCAAGCAGTGTAACTGTGATATGAGTACGGGACCACTGAATTGGTCATGGACACATTCTTCAAGCAGTGTTACTGTGCTATGATTGCGGGACCATTAGATGGGTCAGGGACTTATTCTATAACCAGTGTTACTGTGTTGTGAGTACGGGACCATTGAATTGGCCAATAGACGTATTATCCAACCACGGATAATGTACTACTGAGGGACCATTAGATTGGTCAGACCGTTATGAGAAAGGTAGAAGTAGTAGAATCTTATGTAGACTGAAGTAGAGGATATAGACTAAATCCCTATTCCTATGCGTGAGTTCTACAACACACAGAGAGCTTGGAATAATCCCGGACGAGCCCCCACTCTATATTCTAGAGTGTAACACGATCGCCTACAGCGCAAGAGTAAACAAAAATCGTAAACATTAATAAATAATACACAGTGCATGGTTGTCCTGCTTCGCTGGAGAAAAAGTTACCACACATTTTTCGATCCTCAAAGATGTACGCCGGCTTTTGGGGTTAAGGTTTAATGAACGCAACTTGCATTACTGTATATTGGAAGCAGAATTATTGTTGATGTTTAACTGCGACAGGAGCGTTGTCATTCAGAGAGCAATGGCAATCTACTAAACTTAAACGTACCCTGCAAATAGCTGACACAACTGTAGGGTTGATTGTCGTGTAATGGGCGTGTTGCAACTTTTAACGCATAGCCACACCAGGTTCTTTATAACATTAAAACTACCTTAGCGATTGTAAATACTAATTACTTTACGCCTTTCCTGTCGGTAAAGTGGTTCGGTTTCAATCCCCAGCAGAGCAAGGAATAATGTTTTCGACAGTACAGCTCTTGGGACGACATAGGCTCATGAAAATTGGCAACAGATATGATAACGAATTGAATCGGAGTTTTTTGGAAAAGATAGAAGCCAAGGAAGGGTACTGTTCACTTCATCATTATATTGTAGTCTAAAATATGTGGGCCTGAAACGGAAACGTCACACTCCAGTAAATGATATTTACGTATATGATTGTATATAAAAAAAGAAGAGCAGTTATAATATAGTGAATAGGTGCGTGCCTGCTTCCCTGAAAGTCATGGGTTCTTCTCCTTCTGCTGCGTTCATGCGAGGTTTGTTTCAGACATAAATGCGCTGTGTCAAGTTTTGCTTCCTTAGGCCGACACATCCAACTTCTGCGGATGTTTGTTCGAAATAGCATAATGGCATATTTCGAAATCTGACGATGTTTCCCACATTGACGCGGCTATATTATTTAATCTGAAAGGTCATGTGATACGAAGTCTGCCACCTTGATATCAGTCATATAACGCCTAAAGTGCCGAGTTGTGTGTATGTATTTCTAGCACCATGTGTCCATTTTGTATGTTGCATATCCCTTACTGGACATTGCAGTCAACACCAGCATTTTTCAGCTGCTGTTGATGTACTATTTAAGTTTTACGTTCACCAGTTTGCCGTTGCTTTCTGAACGACCGGCTCAATACCACCGTGAGTTACCAGCGTTACGCGAACAGCTGCCGATTCTAACAACTGATGGTTTAACCACTTTAATATACGGGATTACGAACAATGTCGTTAACCCTTAGTCCAGGGAGACCGGTATGTGTTCAATAGTTTTGAAATAAGTAAATGTGTTCTGTATTACACTTACTAATATGTAAGATTGGCAATTGTCTGGCAGGAAATATTTCTAATACTTAAAATGATTACCATGTACATACACATACAGTCACACACACACACACACACACACACACACACACACACACACACACACACACACACACACACACACACGCGCGCGCGCGCGAGCGTGCGCGCACACACCTGCATAATAATCTACTTGCACGTGAACAATATTGTCGAGAATCAAATAAAGAAACCAGCGAATAAGCAATTTGCATCGTGGTGATACTTTGTGAAAGTGATATATCCTGAAGGCGTGACACTGCCTTCCCGATAAGCGCCGGGTAAAAGAGCTGGTCCACTGACAGATATACTTCTCCTTACACTTCGTGAATACCGATAAGTAGCCTGATTCTTGATAACTTGATTATTAAACTGCTCTGTACACTTCTTGAAGGCTGATTGGCATATTGCTCTGTGCACATTTTGAAGAGAAGAATACTGTGCTCTGTACATATCTTACTTGGTGTCAGGACTTAGTCAGCTATGACTGAGCTACCGTATAACAGTAGACGGTACTACCTGCTTTCTGTTAGCGTCGAACGTTGGGCGGCGCGTACCACACCCGACACCCCACATTGTGCCAACGGCTTCGGGCGGAAGAGTGCAATTGTGAGGGTACAAGCCTTACCCTGGTGCGAGGAAATGAAACCTACAGACAAAATGTCATGGTAGGGCAGACCAGGCCCTAAACCTTGGTTGGCGGCTGGTCTAGGATCGAGGCTCCGATAGTCGGACAGTTGTAGCATTGCTTTGCTGATCCGGCAGCTTCTGCAGCTTGTCTTGTTCCAGATGTAGAGGTGTTACATGTCCTCTGGAGTGAACTAGGCAGGCCGAGATAGGGATCATGCTGCATGGGCAACACATGATGTATATATTTTAGCCCAGGCTTGTGCTATGGAGAGGCAATAACTCCATCTCTGGTCTTAACCGACATCGGAATCAAATCGAGAAGCAACTGTAACGGGTTATAAGTCCCTGTCAGTTGGCGTAGACATGGGGCGCCACACGTTTCCTCTGACTGTGGGAGATACAGGTGTCACTGATCAGCTACCGCCCGCCTCAAGTTGGGCATCCCCCAGCCAAATGGGTGCTGATCCGCCACAGCCTGCCTGCTTCAATGGGTGCTTGGGGCTAGGACAAAATCTGGATCGCAGGCTGTAAAACCAATGCACCAGGTACTAATAAAAAGAAAAATTGAAACCTCAAGCTACGGCTTGCAACTGAAACGTGAGAACCATGTGTCCAGGATTTTCCACTGACCTGACCAATATTAACGATGTGCGAAAACGGTATCTTGTTTACATTTGCGAATACAATATATACATTCATACACATGTGACAACATTATATTCAAGGCATAGTGTAACTACCTACATAATTACCTGTTGACGATGCTGGTTGAGTAATCATTTGCTCCATTGCATACCAAACCATTTAATAGAAGCCTGTTTACACTCTGGGTATTCTCATTCATATAATTATGAAGCACATGTGTATGTGCCTGCCAAAAGTGTTATTGATGAACAAACTTCAACAACCCTTACTAGATAATTCAATAGATATATACATATATAATATCCTGTAAGTAGACTGCACTTCGTTTAAGATATTATCAAGCATTTGTGGCGACACATTGGAAGACTAAGATGTTGGAATTACATAAATTTATTTTGTTAGCTATTGATCATAAGCGCAAGATGTTCTTTAAGAAATCATACTATGTTGTCTTCAAACTGACTATTTGCATTAAACAGCTTTAATTTATATTTCAATACACTATTATTCTTGTCTCCCTTGTTACTTTAAAAACATCATTACTAGTTATACCCCCTAGACTATGATTTTTTATTATACAGATGTCTACAGTTTTTACTTATGTAAGATTACAATGATCGAAATGCGTTGCAATGTAACACTTAGGGGAAAGCTGGTAGTTCACAGAATACCAGAGGTGACTTGCAACAATTACATTATTTCAAGTTTATACTTTGTATTTGTGTTTTCTGCATCTTCCTTTCTCCGCTAATTTGCTGCAGGGGTGGTGGTCAATGCCATGGTGTCTCAGGATAATCATCATGATCAAATAACATGCTGATAAACGTGGCCTTCACATTTCGCCATCTCATACAATCACCAGAGACATGGATCAGCTTTGTATTTTTGTCTAGACCAAGCCACGTGGCAATGCCATCCAGACATGTTCTTCCTTGCCTTCCCCTTGATCTTCCTCCCTTCAAACGTGCCAGTTGTAACTAGGTTCTTTAGTTTTTTTCTTCTCATAGTCAACTTATATCTTAACATAGCAAAAGCAAAGATTATCCATAGAAATAAACAAATCAATAAATCATGTGCCATGCCGGAAAGCGTGGGCGGTCATGACTCGCCATTTCACCCTATCACCAGTGTCATTGATCAGCTCAGTGTTCCTGTATTTTCCTCTCGGTCTTCCTCTTGGTCTGTTCCCTTCGATCTTGCCAGTTGTCACCACGTTCTCCAATCCATTTCTTCTCATAACATGTCCAAAAAATGTTGACTGTCTACGTCTAAACTTTCCAATCAGCTTACAATGTTCATTTGTCTCCTGTAGTACTTGGTCATTGGTTTTTCTGTCTGTCCATGGTATTCTTTGCATTTTCCTCAGAACTCTGCAGCCATCAGATGTTTTTCAGCTTGACTACTCATTGTCCAAGTATCACATCCATACAAAAGAACAGGCTCTATGTATCCCCTCAACACTCTTTTTCTCGTTTCAATTGACATCTTTTTATTGGTCAGAATGTTTTTCATCTGGCTAAAGGCTACTTTCGCCATGGAGATTCTTGTTCTAATCTCTTCAAGGCATCTCCCATTAAATGTTATAACTGTTACAAGATAATTGTACCGATTCACCTGCTGAAGAATATTTCCATTTACTTGTATATTACATTGTGGCACTTCTTCCTTCCTATTGACGACCATAACCTGAGTCTTTTTACAATTTAATTCTAACCCCAGTTGCTCACTGTGTACAACAACCGCATCTACTAATTGTTGCAGGTCCTGCGCATTGTCTGCAATTAATACTGTATCATCTAAATATCTAATGTTATTGATGTTTCTTCCACCAATGCTGATTCCATTTATATCCTCTACATTTCTGAAAATATTTTCACTGTATAGGGAAAAAAGATCTGGAGACATCACACATCCCTGCCTAACACCTCTCTTAATTGGCTGATACTGTCCCACTTCATTATCAATCCTTATTGCAGCTTGTTGTTTCCAATATATGTTTTTTATAAGTCGAATGTCTTTCCCATCAATTTGTATATCTGCAAGCATATCCACCATGTTGCCATGTCTAACTCTATCAAAAGCCTTTGTATAGTCAATAAAGCAAAGATGTATATCCTTGTTAACTTCTATAGCACGTTCAATAACTGCTCGCAGCATATACACATCATTTACTGTACCCTTTCCTTCTACACACCCACATTGTTCTTCCCCTATTTCAGTTTGTATCTTCTTCCTCACTCTTTGCAGGATAATTCTTAGCAAAATCTTTGTGATGTGACTCATTATACTAATTGTTCTATGTTGATCACATTCCAAGGTTCCTGATTCCTTTAGGATTGCAATAAATACAGAGTTACATAATTCAGGAGGTATATCTCCTGTATCATATAATGTGTTCAGCAGTCTAGTTAGTTAGTTAGTTAGTTAGTTAGTCGACAGATCATCCTCATTGCACATCGAACCATTCAGTCCATAAGTGCTCGGATCCCCTCCTCAGCAAATCCCGCAACGTGTAGCGGCTAACGACGCCAGTTCTGTGTTGGTTTATAAATCTTCTTTGGCTTCCTGCGTAGTGTTCTTGTTTGGCCACCCCTCTTTTAATTTGCTGCTCTCGCAGTCTGGCTATTGTTGTAGATTCACAGTCATCACTTGGTTCTCGCAAAAGTCTTACTTCTCGTAGAGCATTCAGAATGTCGGCCTGGTCCATGGCGCGTCCGCCCTCCACAGTAGCCTCACCTGCGAGCTTGTCAGCCCGCTCATTTCCTTGTACTCCCGCATGCCCTGGCACGAAGATGAAACTAATCTTTGCCAGTCGAGACCGCTCCAAAGGCAGCAACCATTCTCTTCGGATCGACCCCTATTCTATCCTCTTGATCATGTTCATTGAGTCGCTAAGGAAACATGCCCTAGTGAATGTCTGTGTCTCGAGCCATGTTATTGCTTTACCTACTGCCATGACTTCCATGGTCAGGCTACTTGTGGTTTCAGTGAAAGCACCAGAGTCCTCCTTCACAATTCTCAATCCGGCCCGAGCTGTAAAGGCCCATGAGCTTCTCACATGTCGGACGACCGACCCATCTGTGTAGATGACCGCGTCACCGTCTAGCGAATTCTTCATTCTTCAACAGGTGTGGTCACTTGAGGACTTAGAACCTGGCGAGGAGTGGGTGCAAGTGCCAACAGACTTCTGCACATCCTTTTCAGTTTGCATCCAACTAGATAGAAAATGCAGACAAGAAAATCCGGCTGCTGTTGAGGCTGAAGTACAAGCGTTGATTTTCAGCAGTCTAGTGACTTGCTCTAGTCCAAATTCTTCTAAAGCGTTAATCATTTCTGTTGTAATGTTATCTGCACCGGGGGCCTTGCCAACTTTCATATGCTTAAGAACATTTCGAACCTCCATCTCCAAAATTGGCGGTCCTTCATTATTAAATCTATTATCATACTGTTCGTCTCTGTTATCATCATAAAGGTGTTTCACATAATCTGTCAATACATGTAGAATCTGGTCTTTTTCTATTATGATTTTGCCATCTTTAGTTGTTAGACACACTTTTGATGTACTTGTTCTTTTATTAGTAAGTTCCTGAATTCTTTAGTGCACTAATTTGGTATTTTGACTATTGTGTTGTTTTTCAATTTCTAAGCACTTTTCCTCAAGCCATGCTTCTTTTGCCTCCTTACATAATATTCTGACTTGTCTGTGAATTTCTTCATATTTCACAGAATTATTTTTGTTGAGTCTTCTTGTTTCCATGAGGTGTAAAATTTCTTCAGTCATCCATTTCTTACGACCCACCTTCTTTAATTTTGGAATAGTTGTTTCTGCAGCCATATTGATTGAATTCTTCAACGTTTCTCATTGATCATCCACATCCTGGAATAGGATCTCTAGATCAGACAATATTTCAAATCTGTTCTGTACTTCTATGTTGAATTTATTTTGTATTTCCTTGTCATTACTCAATGTACACAAATCATATTTAGTGTTTCCTGTTATATACTTGACTTTCTTCAAATTTATCCTCAATGTTCCTGTGAGTAATATGTGGTCACTATAACAATCAGTACTGGGAACTGTTTTTGCTACTGTTAGCGCGTTTCTAAATCTTCTGCTAATGAGAATGTAGTCAATCTGGTTTCTAATCCTGCTATCATGACTCCTCCATGTCCATAATCTTCTAGGGTGTTGCTTAAACCAGGTGTTTCCTACAATCATTTCCTGTTCTTTTGCCCACTCTACGAGTCTGTATCCTCTTTCATTTCTCTCTCATTTCTCTCTCCTAAACCATAGTTTCCTACTGTGTATCTATCCCCTTGATTTCCTACTTTTGCATTGAAGTCCCCTAATGATGTTTATTTCTGAATTTTTACATTTCTTTAAGGCAGACTCTATGTCATTATACAATTCTTCTACACTCTCTTCACTGGATTCTCCTGTTGGGGCATATACTTGAATAATATTTATGCTGAAAGGTCTGCCACTTAATTTAACTAGTAGAACTCTGTCCGACACGGCCCAATATCCTTGAACAGATTTTGATGTTTTCCGGTCCAAAATAATTGCCACTCCCCTGTAGAAATAAAACTATTATGGAAATAAAAATTATATGTCAATGAGAACAAATTAGAAGTGGTTATTTTTAAAAATATCTTGAGTTATTAATTATCAATAATTTCGACACAATGAAAGAAATGTAAAGGCGAATATATATTGTTCTTCAAAAAGTAAAACGACTGAATAAATTGTGGCGTATGACAGATAGAACTACAAACATTAGATATTTAAGTGCATGCATCTTTCCCATTGCGACCTACCCCTGTGAGATCTGGACACTTACTAAACACGCTGGATAGCGCGTAAATGCCTTTGAAAATAAATATTATAGATGGGTTCTAAGGAAATCTTAAATACAGAAACGAACAAATTTATCCATACGACACGATTTGAGTATTGAAGAAGGGTGGCTACTAAAGACGATTAAACAAAGACAACTGATATAATTATTTAACTTGAAGTATCATGAACGTTGGAGAGAACAGTCATGAATTGTGTACGCCAGGGAAGACGGGGAGAGGAAGGCCAAAGAGAAGATGGGTGCAGAATGTGGTAGATGATCTCCAGATGGGTGTATCTTGCTTATGACAGAGTAGTTTTCCAAAAGGTTGTTATGGGAGCAAGGTTCTGCAAAGGGCATGCTACTGAATGAATGAATGTCTTGACTGATCCCAATATTGATTTTCGTAATTGTCGTGTCCTCCTTTAAAGTGTCGTCCCTGGAGTGAGGAGATCCGACACCCACATTATAATATTATTTTTTTTTTCCCCCTCAATATTCTGGAGAATCCACCAGCTTCCGTCCAACACACTCCATCAGCCTATGGACACCTTTTCCTATCACTCTCACACTGTCGTACTATGCCCCCTTCTCATACTTCCCCAACGCAACATACTCAACAACTCTTACTTCTAGAAATTAATAAAGATTAATTTATTAAAATAAAAGTGTAACGTGTATGAGACGTGTATGCGAAGAAAATGTGTGACGTGTTCTATAAAGTGTAGAGAATCTGACTCTCAGACATCAGATCAGTCCGCTGATCACAGCAAAGATAGACCACAGCACGTTACGTCAGAACAAGTACGTCTCACCCGTTGCCGGAACCATCCTGCCGGATACTGCCTTTGCTTCTGTAGACCTCTGGTAATCCCATTTCATGAACATGAGAAATAGACACCGGTGGTATGAACAGTTACTTATGGACCGGATTCACTCTACACAATGTCCGTTCCTAATGTTCTCTAACCAACTGCACAAGTTCTTTTCTAGTGTTTACACAGTTAGTAAAGTTAAGTGTTAGTCGACAGATCATCCTCGTTGCACATCGAACCATTCAGTCCGCAAGTGCTAATTACTAATGTTAATTGTTACTGTACTAACACTAGTTACTCTTAACCGGTTCTCGGTTCGTTACCACTGTTTAATGCTGTATGGTGCAACTGTAATCTTCACTATGTTGGGTGAATCAACCTCCCTCTAGCTTTTAATCACGTCTGTAAGCAATCTTTATTGATTGCCGAACTGGTGTTCTTCCGACTGGGATTTTCTTCCTTCCCAAAACTTTATTGAGCTTCCTTGGATCTGGTAGGGAACCTAGGATAGAAACAACACACCTGGTGATAGTACTAGTTCATGATTCTTTCGGCTGAGTGTAAGCCTATCACCTTGCCTAATGATCGTTAGCTAACTAGACTTAGTCATAGAGCAGATTAGCTACCCACCTAGAGTCGAATCAGGTTATGACAAAGAAAAAATCAGCAAACAGAATGTGGAACCCCTCCCACAAGGGACACCTACGGGAAATCCCAATTATCCCTCATTACTCAATTCTCAACTAGTAAAGCTTATCAACACTTCACTAATCTATTCTAGCTAACAGAGTCAAGTATCACTTCCCTACTCTAGCTAGTTTCCACTAACAGTGCTAATCATCACACTATAGTTTAACAAGGCTACTGCCTAAAGTAATTATAACGAATATATTATAATAGGTTATACCTTAAATGGCACCACTGCAGTCCTATCAATCATATCTACATCTGCCATTATAGGCACGTGTAAAATTAAGTCACTAATTAACACACGGTAGATATTATTTCCACTAGGCGCTGCCGTGCCCTGGCACTCTGACTAAAGCATAATTTCAAGTCCTCCCTAGCTGGTCCCAACTAGAGTTTATATGGCAAACTACCAAAGTTGTCCACGTGACTTTATCCTCTTCTCCCCCACACAGGTGTTATTTGGACATATCAACCATTTGCAAGGATCTATTTTTCCGGGCTTAAATCCTGTCAAAGTTGTCAGTAATTGTTAAGATTCTCAAAACAAGCCAGCGAATTTTATGACGACTTCCAACAAACAGTTGCAAATAACCCCGTCAAACTCTTCATGTTCCGGAAACCAAGAATTGACATATGTACTGTTTTCTCCCTACTAAGTACTTCCGTTTTACATCTGCCATTGTGATCTCACGGCTTCCATCTGCATTCAAATGTTGACAAACTTGTCAATCTTCTGTTCCGTGGTGACAATATATGTGATTCTAACTGGTAATGAACTGCCAACTCGGTGTATCCCTTCCTTCTCACTCAACACCAATTGTGTAGATGGGCTGACCCCACTGCTTCCATTTACATTCAAATGTAGACAAACTAATCAAGGCGATGCCAGGACCTGTCACCATCAACACCGACCGTTCCAAATCCGTTATAGATGTACACGTGCAGCTACAAATATTGTCCTGAGATTTTGACATCCGCGGTGTTTTTCCAGTTAGTAAAATAATGGTGCTGAAAATACACGCCAAGCAAACGTCGGGAATATTTATCTGTTTAACTCATGGCAATCTCGCGACATAGGCCCCCTCTTAAGAGAGTAGTCCATCTCACTCTCCTCCACCATGAGTTAAATCCAGATAATTCATTCCTCTTCTTCAGGAGCTGGGTGTCTTGACAAGAAATCCGCTCCAACATTCTCCTTCCCAGGAATGTACTCTACTGTGAAATTATACGGTTGAAGTAACAACGACCACCGCATCAAACGTGCGTTGAGCTTCTGAGAAGTAGCCAGGAACATCAGGGGCTGATGATCCGACTGAACCCGAAACTTAACTCCATACAAATATGGCTGAAATTTTTGCACTGCCCATACGAGGGACAAGCATTCTCTCTCGACGGTTGAATAATTCCTCTCCGCCTGTAGAAGTTTCTTACTTGCGTATGCCACAGGTTTCAAAACCGAAGCATCGTCTTTTCCTTCCTGTAACAAAGCGGCTCCAATTCCAATCCCACTCGCATCCGTTCTCAACACAAATGGTTTGGAAAGGTCAGGGAGCTGTAATACAGGTTTGCTGACCAAGGCCTCCTTTAACTGACTATAGGCATTCTCACATTCTGGTGTCCAAATGATTTGATCCGGGAATCCCTTTTTCAAGGTTTCGGTCAACGGAGCTCCCAGTTCCGTGAAATGTGGGATAAATTTGTGGTAGAACCCACACAACGAGAGAAAAGATCGCACATCCTTCTTCGTTTTTGGCCTTGGTGCATTTCTGATTTTCTCCAGGTTCTTCTCTTCTGGAACAATGTGTCCTGGAGTGATGGTGTGACCTAGAAATTCAAGAGTCTGGTAACCAATCATGCACTTGGTTGGACGAGCAGTAAGCCCTGCTTCCTTGAGCCTATTAAACACTCTCTCCAAGGATTGTAAGTGGTCATCCAGGCTGTCACTGGAAATCAGAATATCATCCATAAATGAGATGATGGACGGATCCTGTAACGGATCTAGTAAAGTCCTCATCATGCGTGTAAACACACTAGGTGCATTGCTAAGTCCAAAGGGCATGACCTTAAATTCGTAGTGTCCACTGGGTGTACTGAAAGCTAACAGTGGTCGAATCTCCGGTTTGACTGGTATCTGATAGTACCCCCGACTCAGATCCACCTTTGAAAAGTACCGAGCCTTATGGAGCCTAGCGAATAGCTGAGTTGGATTCGGCAAAGGTTCCACCTGAAACTGTGTATGACTGTTCAGCAGTCGGTAATCTATACACAACCTGTGTTCTCCACTTGGTTTGCGTAACAAAACTACCCCCGCATTGTATGGGGATGTGGATGGTGCAATCACGTCATCCTCCAGCAATTTTTTTATTTCCTCCTCCAGGGCCTTTTCTTTAGAGAATGGCACTGGGTAAACCTTCTGACGAACCGGCTCCTGTGTGGTCAAAGTCATCTCAAACTCCACCAACCTCGTTCGTCCAGGTTTATCAGTCAGTATCTCCTTATGAGACTTGAGAACCTGGGTTATCCTTTCCCTCTCCTGGGAGGTCAGATCAGGGTTCACTTGTACATCCCTATAGGTTTCCTGGTGTACTAAGGGATATTCCCTGCCCTCGCTGGTTCCCACTTCTGTCTCCACTGCAACTGCCATTGCCATGAGGTGAGCTGCCTTGTCTCCGGGTCTCTCTTCGTATTTCCGCAAGAGATTGATATGGAAAATCTTCGACTTTCCCCGGATCTGGATTTGATAGTTGGTTCTGGATATCACCCTTTCCACGGGAAATGGTCCTTGCCAACCTATCTCCAGTTTGTTGTTTCCCGTTGGGAGTAGCAACAAGACTTTATCTCCCACCTCTAGAGATCTTTCTTTAGACCTACGGTTGTAGTAATCCGCATGTCTTTTCCTGGCCTTTTTCAAGTTTTGATTTGCCAGAGTCCATCCCTTGTGGAGTTTTTCTTTCAGTTCCTCCACGTATTGATAGGATGAGATCACTTCTTCTGACGTCCCCTCTTCAGTCCAACTCCTCAACATGGCTTCCAACGGTCCTTTGATTGGACGACCAAACAGCAACGTAGCGGGTGGTAGTCCTGTTGAGCCATGAGGAACTTCCCGATAGGCAAAGAGTGCTGCTGGGATATATTCATCCCACCTATCAGGTTTTTCCTGCGCTAATTTCCTGAGCATTGTCATCAACGTGCCGTTGAAACGCTCTACTTGTCCATTGGCTTGAGGGTGGTAAGGGCTGGTATGTATGTGGTTAGAGTGAAACACCCTAAATACCTCCTCCATGAGTTTTCCACAAAACTGAGATCCATTGTCCGTCAGAATTTGATCCGGAAAGCCTAATCTGGTAAAGGCCTCCATCAGTGCGTCCGCCACTCTTTTCGAGTCAATCGTGGTCAACGGTATAGCCTCACCCCACATTGTACAGCAATCCACCATTGTGAGTATATACATGTTCCTCTTCCTAGTCCTGGGAAGTGGACCCACGATATCGATGGCTACCCTCTCGAAAGGAGAGTTCATGATGGGCATCTCACCCAACATCACCGGTGCTGTCCAGTGTTTCGGTGCCACCCTCTGGCACTCAGGGCATGACTTCACATACCGACGCACATCATCTGTCATTCCCGGCCAATAGTAGTGGCAGGAAATCCGCTGCATGGTGGCGGCAATACCCATGTGTCCACTAAAGGAGATGGTATGCCCCATATGAAGAATCTGGGACCGATGAGCTTTCGGGACGACCAACTGACCGTATAGGTTGTCTCCCCTTCCTGCTCTCCTGTAGAGTATCCTATTCTTCATGTAGTACTGCCCCCGTCCTGGTGGATCAGCACTTTTCTGCAGCTTTTTGTAGCAAGGACGTAAAGTATCATCCTCACTCTGGGCAGTTCGTAGCTCCCCCGGCATTGGGTTAGTCACAATTGCGTCTGCCTCTTCCGTTTTCGCCTGAGAGCGAGTCTGCATTGCTCCCATATGAATAGGCTCCCTGGGCATTCCCAGAAAGACATACCGGCAACCTAGGATGACTGGAAAAATGGGATCGGTCAATACAGCGGCCTTGATGGTGCCGGTGACGTACCGTGACCGAATCTCCACATTAGCAATGGGCAACTTCATGACTACAGCACTCTTCTGTGCAGGCTGTATATCCAAGGTTTCACCTGTGAATTGTTCTGGATGTACTAGATCCGCAGAAATCACGGCCTCCCCGTCCAGTCCTGTGTCGTATAAACACTCCACTTGACGACCGTTAACCTCTACCAATTCCACTACAGGTGGTTTTTCCTGGTCTGGAGTCTCTTCCTCGGTCTCGACCTGTTCGGTGGGCTCCACCTTAGGTTTTCCTGAGCACACGACGAATTGAGTGTCTCCTGACTTTCCCCTGCAGTCAATAGCATTGTGCGTGTTTGACTTGCATTCGTTGCACCATTTCCCTGTCCTAGATTTTCTATTGTCGGACTTGAATGAGCTCTCCTGGTGGCGAGCTTCCTTGTTGACCTTGGCATTTTCCGTGACAACCTCCTTGGAAGTCACTTGACATGCTGCAAAATGAGGGTTCTTAGCCTTCGATTTGCAGTCCCTCGTATTGTGAGAGGGTGACTTACAAATTGAACACCACTTCTCCGACCACGGTCGTTTAGGTGTAGAGCTTGAGGTGCTCTTGCTTCCCTCCTTCTTCTTCTCTGAATTATCCTCTGATTTTTGCACATAAGGTTCCCACTTTTTGGTTCCTGAGTTTTTGGCTTTCTTCTTGTCATGTTTCTCTTGACTTTTGGTGTTGGTTGAAAGGTTTTCCCCTACCTCCCCATGTACCTCGACGAACCGTTCTGCTAATTTATTCACGAGGTCAATACGTTCCGCTCCTTGTTCTCCCAGGAACGTCCTGAGAGGTTTAGACATTTGCTTCTTCAGCTGGTCGACCACCATGAGCTCTTCCAGACTCTCATAGTCATGTGCGAACCCAGCCAAATCCATCCACTTATGGAGATAAGATTTAAGACGCAAACTGTAGGCGGCAAACAACTCTCCCGGTTCTCGTTTCGCTGCTCGAAATTTTTTCCGGTAGGTATGCGATGTAACCTCGAATCGTTTCAGCAGAGCCGTCTTTAACTCATCATAATTGTTCTCATGTCCTGGTGGCAGGCGAGTATAAACCTCGTATCCTGTCCCGCGTAATCCCTGGGATAGCTTAAGATTCCATTTGTTACTCTCCAGACCCATAGCAACTGACATAGCCTCGAAGCGTTGAAGGTATTGATCAATCTTCTCTTTGTCCTCCTCGTAGACCGCTAAAGGAAACTTCATAGCATGGTACCCATGTCCACCTACTGGTGTTGATCCTGGGATGGAGGAACCTCCAACTGCTCCCTCAGTTTCTCCATTAGATTGACTCTTCAACTCGAGTTCCCTCATCCGGTACTCGTGCTCCCTTTTCTGTGCTTCCTGTTCAGCTTCTAATTTCCTAGCTGCTTGCTCAGCTTCAAATTTCCTAGCTGCTTGCTCAGCTTCCAATTTCTTAGCTGCTTGTTCCAACTCCATCCTTCTCAATTCCAGCTCGGCCTTTCGATCATCCCTTTCTGCTTGACGATACTCTCTCTCCACTTCCTGTATGTAATCCGTTAGAGCAGACCCCACCAATCCCATTTCTTCCCCCCTTTCCTTTAATTCTAACGTGCTAAGTTTAGGGGTGGCCATTATACAGAGAGGTAAGCTAGCAGGTCTAGTACAATATAACTGCAAATTACTATACCGATATATGAACAAGTACTATAAATCTCGATATTACCACACACAGTACATTCACTCAGTGACAAGAGTAGAATCAGGACCACAGACCTATGCAGACGTGTGAAGTGTGAACAGGTAAGATATTAATCCTAACCCCTATCCACATTCACTCTAGCTGGATTCTCCAAAATGATATCTCCCTCTTATAACTAAGGATCCCGTGTCAAAAGACCCCGTTGTCAGAAGATCCCCCTGTCAAACGTTCCTGCTTGCAGGAGATCTCGCTGTCCAAGGATTCCGTTTACGGGAGATCCCGCTGTCCAAGGATCCCGTTTACGAGAGATCTCGTTGTCCAAAGATCACGTTTACGATAGATCCCGCTGTCCAAAGATCACGTTTACGAGAGATCCCACTGTCCAAATATCACGTTTACGAGAGATCCCACTGTCCAAATATCCCGGACGAGCCCCCAATAATGTCGTGTCCTCCTTTAAAGTGTCGTCCCTGGAGTGAGGAGATCCGACACCCACATTATAATATTATTTTTTTTTCCCCCTCAATATTCTGGAGAATCCACCAGCTTCCGTCCAACACACTCCATCAGCATATGGACACCTTTTCCTATCACTCTCACACTGTCGTACTATGCCCCCTTCTCATACTTCCCCAACGCAACATACTCAACAACTCTTACTTCTAGAAATTAATAAAGATTAATTTATTAAAATAAAAGTGTAACGTGTATGAGACGTGTATGCGAAGAAAATGTGTGACGTGTTCTATAAAGTGTAGAGAATCTGACTCTCAGACATCAGATCAGTCCGCTGATCACAGCAAAGATAGACCACAGCACGTTACGTCAGAACAAGTACGTCTCACCCGTTGCCGGAACCATCCTGCCGGATACTGCCTTTGCTTCTGTAGACCTCTGGTAATCCCATTTCATGAACATGAGAAATAGACACCGGTGGTATGAACAGTTACTTATGGACCGGATTCACTCTACACAATGTCCGTTCCTAATGTTCTCTAACCAACTGCACAAGTTCTTTTCTAGTGTTTACACAGTTAGTAAAGTTAAGTGTTAGTCGACAGATCATCCTCGTTGCACATCGAACCATTCAGTCCGCAAGTGCTAATTACTAATGTTAATTGTTACTGTACTAACACTAGTTACTCTTAACCGGTTCTCGGTTCGTTACCACTGTTTAATGCTGTATGGTGCAACTGTAATCTTCACTATGTTGGGTGAATCAACCTCCCTCTAGCTTTTAATCACGTCTGTAAGCAATCTTTATTGATTGCCGAACTGGTGTTCTTCCGACTGGGATTTTCTTCCTTCCCAAAACTTTATTGAGCTTCCTTGGATCTGGTAGGGAACCTAGGATAGAAACAACACACCTGGTGATAGTACTAGTTCATGATTCTTTCGGCTGAGTGTAAGCCTATCACCTTGCCTAATGATCGTTAGCTAACTAGACTTAGTCATAGAGCAGATTAGCTACCCACCTAGAGTCGAATCAGGTTATGACAAAGAAAAAATCAGCAAACAGAATGTGGAACCCCTCCCACAAGGGACACCTACGGGAAATCCCAATTATCCCTCATTACTCAATTCTCAACTAGTAAAGCTTATCAACACTTCACTAATCTATTCTAGCTAACAGAGTCAAGTATCACTTCCCTACTCTAGCTAGTTTCCACTAACAGTGCTAATCATCACACTATAGTTTAACAAGGCTACTGCCTAAAGTAATTATAACGAATATATTATAATAGGTTATACCTTAAATGGCACCACTGCAGTCCTATCAATCATATCTACATCTGCCATTATAGGCACGTGTAAAATTAAGTCACTAATTAACACACGGTAGATATTATTTCCACTAGGCGCTGCCGTGCCCTGGCACTCTGACTAAAGCATAATTTCAAGTCCTCCCTAGCTGGTCCCAACTAGAGTTTATATGGCAAACTACCAAAGTTGTCCACGTGACTTTATCCTCTTCTCCCCCACACAGGTGTTATTTGGACATATCAACCATTTGCAAGGATCTATTTTTCCGGGCTTAAATCCTGTCAAAGTTGTCAGTAATTGTTAAGATTCTCAAAACAAGCCAGCGAATTTTATGACGACTTCCAACAAACAGTTGCAAATAACCCCGTCAAACTCTTCATGTTCCGGAAACCAAGAATTGACATATGTACTGTTTTCTCCCTACTAAGTACTTCCGTTTTACATCTGCCATTGTGATCTCACGGCTTCCATCTGCATTCAAATGTTGACAAACTTGTCAATCTTCTGTTCCGTGGTGACAATATATGTGATTCTAACTGGTAATGAACTGCCAACTCGGTGTATCCCTTCCTTCTCACTCAACACCAATTGTGTAGATGGGCTGACCCCACTGCTTCCATTTACATTCAAATGTAGACAAACTAATCAAGGCGATGCCAGGACCTGTCACCATCAACACCGACCGTTCCAAATCCGTTATAGATGTACACGTGCAGCTACAAATATTGTCCTGAGATTTTGACATCCGCGGTGTTTTTCCAGTTAGTAAAATAATGGTGCTGAAAATACACGCCAAGCAAACGTCGGGAATATTTATCTGTTTAACTCATGGCAATCTCGCGACAGTAATATACCGTCAACTAAGGACACGTATATCTGAAACATAGAAACATATATACTTGGGGGGAGGGGGTCGT
The DNA here is from genome assembly GCA_014155875.1 of Cepaea nemoralis. Taxonomy (NCBI): domain Eukaryota; kingdom Metazoa; phylum Mollusca; class Gastropoda; order Stylommatophora; family Helicidae; genus Cepaea; species Cepaea nemoralis. The sequence goes on from JACEFZ010007167.1 coordinate 573,020, forward strand.
CACGTAATGAAGGGATACAACCATAATCTGTATGTGTTAGTAAGGGCGATAAGATTGAGTTCGCATGGTTATAATGTTTGCGGATCAATCACTTAGTGCAATATCATGGATCTCAGTGTGCATACTTGTTTGCAAGTAATGGACACACTTTGGCGATATTACGATAAATATAATTTGCATAGTGCATGTTTCTTATATTTGAGTATAATGATATAACATGAAATATAATATATCGAAACACTATTCGCTTCCTTGGCAGGCATTATATATAAAGCATATAACTCTTCAAGACACCGCCATATGGACAACAATTACTTTCGGACCAATGAGACTGTGAGGTTAAACACACGACTATCATTCCCAGGCGGTGATTGACCCCAACTCTATCCTCTCCTTGAAGTTAAACGGGGTAGGGGTAATGATGAAATCGAATTAGCTTAGTTTGAGCATGCCTGTTGCATACAATTCTGATACTTTTGGCCCGTGCATACACATGCACCTTGTAATAACACCTGCCATAATCTTTGACGTGTCCAACATCAGTGCTATTTGAGCAAGTGAAGTGGCTCCAAAATCGGCCCACATTTATTAAATCATGTTTTAACACGCAAAAAACAATCATAGTATTATGTGTGATGACACGGGGTATAATATTAACTTACACATTGAACTCACGCAGATAGCTGCACATGGCGCCTACCAATTATGATCTAACAATTTCTCTAAAACATGAGCTCGTGGACGATATGAGTTATTGTCATGAAAACATAATTTCCATCAGTGTAATTTTTCAGGATAAGGTCAATGCACGAAAGTCACTGTCTCTTGACATGACGATGTAATCAGATATGTTTAGTCTTAGCAATGTTGATGTCAACATTTGAAATGGAATAAATCATCATCATCCCAGCCCTTAAGTAGTCGACTTGAAGTCAATACAGACGGGGGATCAAATATGGTAAAGTGGAAAGTAACAAGAGGGACTGGAATGTTAATGTTAAGTAGGTGTATATCAGTTACAGGGCATTGCAGTCAACCGCAACTTTTTGACTGTTTGTGAATTATTGGCATGTTTACGTCCAGCAGTTTGCTATTGCTATTTGACTGACCGGCAATCATATCATTGTATAACATTCATGTCAATGCGTTCACATCGCCCGCATGTGTTTTGGGAAGTCTGAATACGGGATTACGAACTGCGTATATAGCACATTCTCCACAGCGCCGGTTACATAATATAAATGCATGTAAATATCGCATGTATGTATCTCATGTATATAACTCATGTATATATCTTAGCATCTTGTGAAACCAGAATGTTCACAATCAGTCTAACCTCATATGTACACACAAGTGATTAGGAAACGGCACCGTGAGTAAACGCAATGTTATCATTTAATTCCACAGTTTGTTTACAATTAATTTGAGGTATTATGTGTGTGTAATTACGTGAAAAACCTTTATGACGATAACAGAGACGAACAGTATGATGTTCAAAATAATAATGAAGGACCAGCAATTTTGAAGATGGAGGTTCAGAATGCTCTTAACCATATGCAATCTGTCAAGACCCCCGGTTCAGACAGCGTCACAACAGAAATGATTAATGCTTTAGAAGAATATGGAATAGATAAAGTTACCAGTCTGCTTAATACAATATATGATACTGGAAATATACCTCATGAATTATGTAATTATGTATGTATTGCAATCCCAAAGAAATCAGGAGCCTTGGAATGTGATCAACATCGAACAATTAGTATAATGAGTCACGTCATGAAGATTTTGTTAAGAATTATCATGCAAAGAGATAGAAGGAAAATGCAACCTGAAATAGGAGAAGAACAATGTGGGTTTGTAGAAGGCAAGGGTACAGTAAATGATGTGTATATACTGAGAACCGTAATAGAACGTTCTATGGAAGTAAACAAAGATCTACACCTTTGCTTTATTGACTACACAAAGGCTTTCGATAAAGTGAGACATGTCGACATGATGAGGATCTTGAAGATCTACAAATTGATGGAAAAGACCTTAGACTTCTAAAAAAAACATATATTGGAAACAACAAGCTGCCATAAGAGTTGATAATGAAGTAGGCCAATATCAGCCTATTAAGAGAGGTGTGAGACAGGGATGCGTAATGTCTCCAGATCTGTTTTCCCTGTACAGTAAAAGTATTTTCAGAACCATTGTTGTATGGGTTGTACCCATTCGTCCATTTCTCAGCTTAGTTGTGTACGTATCCATGTACCCACGGGTAAATGATGCAGTGCATGTTGTAAAAGTTCGTTAGGAAAGATAGTTGTCAGGAGATGATTGGTTGTTAGAAGACACACCAAGGATATTAGTCTGTTGACGACTGGTTGTTAAAAGACACGTGACATGTAAATGCCTGACACCGATTGGTTGTTAGAAGACACGTCGAAATGGTTCGTCAGCATGTATTACTAGCTGTCCATTTGTATCTGTTGATAGCTTTAAATACTTCTTCACTGCAAACAGCCGTGTACGCCATCTGTATCAGGTACTTACTGTGCTAGCTGACACGTCCAACCGCCATTTCTGGATGAGAACCGCTACCATATACATTGCAATCATGGTAACTGTTAATTGGAACCAAATATAACATCTGTCAACATTTTACGTGAATTCTATCTGTCTTTCTCTCTGTTAGTTTCTCTACCTCTTTGTCTGCCTGCCTCTGTGTTAGTTTGTCTGTTTTATTGCCTACACTTATTTCTGTCTCTTTGTCTTTGTCAATATCTCTTTGACTAACTAACTAACTAACTTTATATGTGTCTCTGTCTGTATTCATGTATCTTTGTCTCACTTTCCCTTTTTCTGGCTATTTCTTTCTTTATCGCTTTCTGTGTATCCTTATGGCTTGCACTGTGTATCTATTAATTTCAATCTCTCTCTCTCTCTCTCTCTCTCTCTCTCTCTTTCTCTCTCTCTCTCTCTCTCTCTCTCCTCATCCTTTTCTTCCTGCACCGGACTCTCTATATCTCTGTCGGTTTCTGCCTGACTCTATAGGTATGTCGCTTTGCACCTCTCCCTTCTCCTTCTTCTTTTTTCTCTTGCTGCATTTTTGTCACACAACATATTATTCCATATATTTGTTCATGCTCCAGTTTCATATTAGCATGTTTACTGCCACCTGAATTAAACATGTAACATACGAAAGATTGTAGTATTTTGATGGTACTTATTTCATACTTATTATATGCATGGTTGACATATTTTTATTAACATATTTATATATTAATATCATTCTGTATTTGCAATAACATACTTTAACATGTACACAGTTATATATTTCCACTTCGTGTGGATGCTCCAAACAGTTGTCAGTGCATATTTGCATGGGTGAGATTATAAGAGTTTGTGTATGTTAGTGACTAATTGTGTAACAGCGTTTGTATGCATGTGTGTGTGTGTGTGTGTGTGTGAATGTCATGTGCATGTGTGAAAGTGTGTGAGTCTGTGTGTGTATGTTAATAACTGACTGTGTAAAGGCGCACGTTTGAGTGACAGTGTATTAGTGTGTGATTGTGAGTGGGTAACTGTGTGTGAGTGAGTGTGTGTGTGTGTGTGAGAGAGAGAGAGAGAGAGAGAGAGAGAGAGAGAGAGAGAGAGAGAGAAAGAGAGGGAGAGAAAGAAAGAAAGAGAGAGAGAGAGAGAGAGAGGATGCATGTATGAGTGAATGTTTGCAAGTGCGCTTGTGATTGTTAGCCGATATTCTGTGTGCGTGTGTGTGTGTGTGTGAATGAGTGTGCACGGGTGTGGGTTTGTGTGAGTGTATGACTGTGATTAGCTGTCTAATTGTTGTTTGTGTGGGCGTGATTTAACATTGGTTTACACACATTTTCCTGACTTAATGTAAACTGTATAATTGTTCTTGGGTAATTTCGTGGTGATGATTCAAAATAAATGTAATCATGTTTTGTCTATCAGATGTAACTTCTTCTTCTTCTTTCGTTCGCTTGAAATATGTCTATAACTGCAGTGCTGTCTCTTGTATGAATTGAACTGTCTTTTTCAGTTCACACAGCGGTCCATAGAGTTTATCTTCCACTGTCGTCTCTCTAGGCCAGAAGGTTTGCCTAGATATGTTATATTTTGGGCAGTCTTGGAGTATGTGCTCTGCTGTCTGCGACGCCAATCCACATGTACACATGGCTGTTTCACCAATCTTGAATTTTGTATACATGTGGTTGCGTAATCTATTGTGCCCTGTTCTGAGGCGCAGAATAATGACTTGTTCTGGTCTATCCATAACGTGGTAGTCAGCTTGAGCAGGTTTTGGTGGCTTTCTGACTGATTTGATCATTCTTTTCTTTTGGTGGTATGTTACAGGCACATCAGGCTGTTCTTCTTTGGCTCCTTCCTTAGCCAATTGATCAGCTCTGTCGCTTCCGGGTACTCCACAGTGGGATGGTATCCACTGTATGGTGACCTTATGCTGACTGCTAAGTTCAGAAAGTAGTGTCCTTAGTACTGGCAATTTCCCAGACAGGAGCGCCTCGAGTACTGATTTTGCATCTGTCAATAGCATCACAGGTTGTGTACCATTGCTGGTATTTAGTAATTTCTCTGTTGCTATCTTGATTGCCTCAATTTCAGCATCGTAGTTATGGCAGTACTTTCCTGTCGGTACTCTAGCTGTGTCCCTGGTATTATTTGGGTATTCTATGTACACTCCCGCTCCTCCATTTCGAACAGCATTTTGTGCTGACCCATCTGTGTAGACTCGGATCCAGAGGTCCTGTGAGTATTCTTCATCAAGGAAGCTGAGAGTGGCTGTTCTGCGCTGCACACTGTTCTGATCTTCCTTGTCAAATATTCCTCTCACTTTTGTCTGAATTTGTAATGATAGTCTATGCTCATCTTTCCATGGAGTTCCCTCTGGAATAGTTGTTAGGGGGATACCAACTGTGGGCAGATCGGTGGTTTCTCTGCAGAGTCGCTTGGCCTGGTGGATAAAACTACTTCTTTTCAACCGTCCCATAGCTAGGTTTTCAAATCTGTTCTTCATAAGGTGGCCTGGCAAGCTGAGGAACTTTTCTGCTTGTATTAGCGTTTTCGTATCTCTGCGCTCACTCAGTGCTTGTGTCCTCCCCATCTTCTTTATTTCCACTATAGGGGTTGATCTCATCCCTCCTGTGGTGACTCTAAGTACTTGATTTTGCACTTTGTCCAGCTCTTGTAGTGTGGTGTTTGCTGCCGAACACCATGCAGTTGACCCGTATTCCAGGTGTGGTCGTATGCTCTGTTGATAAACTTTGCTAAGTACTTTCCCACTGGCTCCCCATGTGGTTCCACTTAGCTTTCTCAGGATGGCTATTTTCCTTCTGGCTTTTGCTACTGCTTTGTTGATGTGCTTTCTCCATGTCAGCCTGCCATCAAATGTTACTCCAAGGTATGTTGGTTCTTTATCTTCTCGTAGGGGTGTTCCATTTATCTGGATGGTCCCTGCCTTTTGTTTTGGAGAGAGGGTAAATAGGGTGGTGCTGCACGTGTCAGTGTTTATGCTGACACACCATCTATTTGCCTATGCAACAAATGTATCTACAGCGCTTTGTAGTAATCTGGTGGCCACTGATGCATGTTCATTTGTGCTCCATAGAACCAGGTCATCGTCATACATTGCGGCTTTAATTCCATCGGGTAGATTAGCAACGAGATCATTGATGAAGATTAGAAAGAGTGTGGGGGAAAATACTCCGCCCTGGGGAACTCCGTGACGCAGTAGTACTTTCTTGCTCTTTAGTCCGTCTATCTGTACTCGGGCTCTTCTGTTGTGCAAGTATGCTTTCACCCATTTGTACATTCTTCCATTGACTTTGCAGTTTCTCAGTTTGTTCATCAGACATTCTTTCCAGACTTTGTCAAAGGCTTTCTTCAAATCTATCCATGCCGCAAGCACCAGCTTCTTCTCTTGGAATGCATCCTCAATTTCTTGAGAGAGGTAGGTTGTCTGATCTTCCGTAGAGTAGCACTGCCTAAAGCCAGCCTGCTGTGGCACAAGGATGTTTTTACTTTCAATGTACCACTGCAGTCTGTGATTGATGATGCGCTCCAGTGTTTTGCAGAGACAGCTCGTGAGGCTAATTGGTCTGTAGCTAGAGGCAATGGAACTATCTTTCCCTGATTTTAGGATGGGTATCATGATTGCTTCTCTCCAGGCTTGTGGAACACTGCCTAAGGTCCAACTGTTATTGAAGATCTGCAACAGCTTTGCTTTGGCCTCTGTTCCTAGGTTCCTGATCATTTCATTGGAGATACCATCAGCTCCTAGTGACTTTCTCATTTTCAGTTTTGATATGGCTAGCTCCAGTTCGCTGATTGTGATGGGTGCCTCCAGAACCTCATGTACTATTTCCTTCTGTCCTGTATGTTGCCGTTTCTCTTGAATCTCTTGTTGTTTCTCTGGACTGATTTTGATATTGTTATCTTGTGCGAATGAGTCTGCAAAATGGTCAGCTGCTTGCTTTCTTGTTAAGATGTTTCCATCTTTATATAGTGCAATTTTTGAGTTTCTCCCTGTGCCCTCATCGTTAAGTTGTTTTATTAGCTTCCACAATTTCCTTGTGTCTCTTTCAAAGTTCAGAGACTCTGTTTTTTCCTGCCAGCTTTTCCGTCTAGCCTTCAGCTTGGCCCTTTGAAATTTGGCTTTTGCATGCTGGAATTTATTGTGGTGCTCTTGGCTGGGTGTGGCCTCTGCTTGCTTTCTACATACTTCCACATCATTATGCAACTGTTCCAGTTCACTACTCCAGTAGGGTTTATATTGTTTACGGGCTCCTCTTGGTACTGTTTCTCGCGCTGCCTGTTGTATGCATTTCCCAAACTCTTTAACTACTTTATTTATGTGTTTCTCAGTGTTCAGGTTTCTAACCAGTATGCTGGTGCGATGTTTGTACACTGCCCAGTCTGCTTTCTTGTAGTTCCACCTCGAGAGGGTGCTGCTTTCACTTACAAGCTCATTTTCTACAGTTAGAAAGACTGGTCGATGGTCACTGCCACCTAGTTGTTTCCCAACAATTCGTGTAATGTTCCACTCCAGGTCTGGTGAATGAAAAGCCAGGTCAGGTGTAGTTGTAGAGTGCCATGATCTCGAGTAGAAAGTATGTGGGTCGGACGGCTTGTTAACCAAGATGAATCTATTCTCATCCTGCCAGTCTTCCAGTCTCTCTCCTCTCTGGTCCATGTGATCATAGCCCCAACTCTGCGAGTGGCTGTTGAAATCGCCGCACACAATCATTTTTTCTGTTAATGGTAGTGTGTCCAGTGCCTGTGGACGGTCACTTGGACAGTAGTAATTGATCAGATGTAGGTCTGTATAGCCTGTTTTAAGTTTAAGTGTCTGATACTCAGCCCCTTCCATATAGACTTTGATTTGGGAAGCAGTGATGTTATTTTTTGCAAGGGTAAGTATCCCACCTTTTCGCCTGTCCTTTCGGTCAGATCGGTAACACTGGTAGCCTCTGATTTTGAAGGCTATATTTTCGTTGAGGTGAGTTTCTTGCAAGCAACATATGCTTACTTTTTCTTTGTCCAGGATGTTTTCTAATTCTACTTTTTTGTTGCTGACTCCCTCCGCATTCCAGTGCATTATTTTAAGTCTTAGTTTAGTATGGCCATCTGTTCTATTCTCATGTCCCCTGGCTCCACAGGACATCTGAGAAGGACCTCCAGTAGTTGGGGTTGGACCCTTTCGAGACATAGGGCCCGGCACTGCACCTGCCTGGGGGTCCAAAGCAGGGCGAGCACCATAACGTTTAGCAGCAGTCGACATATTCCATTTTGCGTAATTGCGTGGCATCCTGATTTCTGTGGTGCGCCTCCTGGCTGGTTGCCTCCGTCTTCAGCACCTTTCCTTTGCTAGAGCAGACTGTGGTCTCACTCGAGTTTAGATGTGTACACACGCACACACGTGTCTGCACATGCATGTATGTGTATACACATCTAGAGCACACTGGTTATTTTCCGGCACCAGATACTCGCCGTCGCCCCTTCTCCTGTTAGTTAAAACAGTTCCGCCACGTGAAGGCCAGGAGTTGGACTTTTGCTGCAGAGGTTATGTATTCACGAGCCATTGGGGTATTTAAGCAATGTTGGGCTCTCACCCCAACACTGCGCCCCGGCTACATACAGCAATTTGGAACCTCAGATGTAACTGTTGAGATAACTAAGAATTCGCTTTATAGTAAGGCAATTGTTATGCACATGCAAAGAGTTATGTGCCATCAATGGAATTTTGATTGTGATCTGCATTCATATTATATATAATTACTGTACATATATTACCTTCATAGAAATCACCAAAAATGTATTAACACTCTTCACTAGCATTGTATTTTTTATGAAAATGTATAATCAACACAGACAAAGCTTCTAAAGTCGCCAAGATTATCGGGAAACAAAATGTGAATGGTTATGGAGGTTGTCACGATAAAGGTAAAATCAGCTGTCTCCGTACGAGGAATCTCAAGAGTACTAATGCACGTCATTACGGAGTTCCCCAATTATTTTTAACGCGGGGAAAATCAGCTGATTTGCATAACTTAGATTGTTGGAGAACTCGAAGTTTCGAGACCGAAAGGTCGAAACGGACACTAGTTTTATCTCGTGAGTTAAGTAGACGTAGTCACTAGTCAGGAGAAAAACGTGATTCTCACTTAGAGTGAATAAGACATGTAACATGCCTTTTCCGGGTTGGAGATTTTACTTCGCAGCCGGAACAAGGGATCTGGTCATCACTTCGTCTCGAGTTCTCGACCAGAGCACAGTTCTCGAATTCGGCCAAAATTCTCCACCATGAGGCTAGGGAGCCACAGACAGTAATAACAGCCGATTTGGTGTTAGTTCATGGTTTTCAGGTAATACCTCTTTACATACTTGCGTTGTGTAATAAAGCGTAACATCGCGTTTGTAAGGCATCTCATTAGTTATGCGAATACATCGTGAGTTGACGATCGATAATTGACAGTCGCCTAGTTGTCGCTCGTTCGTATTTGCATTTGTGTTTTCCGTTTGCGAATTGTAACAGATTAGTTTACACAACTGATGAATTGGAAGTCCATTAGTATGGCAAACTACAGTGTAGCTACAAATATATTACAAGTTGTAAGATCTTGTATTTATTTGTGAAGTTACAGTTGTGGTAAAATAGTATTATTACTTGTTAAATCCAAGCTAGCTTAATTCAGCATTTACGGTTACTGTGCTTAGTAATTTTGTGGTTAGGTTGCTGTAGGAGGAAATCAGAAAGTGCCCTGGCAAGAGCAAGTGTGAATCGGTGATTAAAAATAGCATGTAGTTCTACTAGGGTTAGATGCAGCTATTTAGTGATTGATAAATAGTGATCGTGTCATTCATAGGAAGTGTTTCCTTGCTGTGAGTAGTGATCATGTGCTATGATATATATATATATATATATATATATATATATATATATATATATATATATATATATATATATATATATATTTATATAGTGTACTTTGTAACATGTATATATTGTAATGAAGTGCGCTATATAACTGAGCGGTTAGTTGACGTTTGAGGTGGTCCGACGCGAGATACCTCTGCGCTATCGTCGCGTTTGTTGAGAAATCGTTCGAGGGTCTACTCTACACTGCCGTATGACGTTTTCTTGATGATCATAAGTACGTGAGTGCTTGTGGGACGGAAGGAAGAAAAGGTGTATGGATGATGAATGAGACTCGGAGATGTGTGGAATATGGGATGCAAGGCAATTATAATATGTTTGTAAATGGTACACCAAGACAGGTGTGATGTTCGGTCACCACCAAAAGCTAATCCGCTTGGGGGACCAGAACAGGTAAAGATCCTTTGAACTCGAAGGGCGCTAAACATGTTTAGACACAGAACTTCTCGCCTCCAGAACAGATGTGAATTAAGAGGGGTTTCTCTATTATGTGGGAAGGCATCCCTCTGGTGAAATGGATTGTTATTACAGTAATTAAGTTTATTGTTTAGTAATTGCTTTGCTGTTAACTACTTGAGAAAAATATGTCTTTGTCCTATGATGGAAGGGGTCTGGAACCAGCTCGTCCAGAGGTTTCATTTTCTATTTGTGTAAATAGAATTCGTACAGTTCTTCCTACAACTACTGAATACTACAGTAAGGTAAGAGTTTGAGACTACAGTAACGTCAGAGTCGAACTTTTCGGAACCTAATCCTTCCGACAGGCTGATCTTGGTGTCACCTGACATTGGATGTCTAACCATGCTTCCAATAGGTCTAGGGATGATTCCCTAATTAGGCCTAGCCTCAATAGTGAGGGTGAAAGTAAATGCTTTAGTGGATGATAGCATGTGGATCCGAGTTTGCACCGAATACGCTCACCGCCTACTCTTGCATTTCTGGTGTTGCCTGTTGTATACGACCTAGAATGTTTTTGTAGAAGACCTAGAATGATGTTGTAGAAGACATAGAATGCAGTTGTAGAAGACCTACGGTGCTGTTGTATGAGGTCTGTAGTGATGATTCATGAGACCTAGCCTGTGTGGATCAGAAAGTCTACACTGAACCGCTGTGGTACACGAATGCAACCATGATCTCATGTGGTAGATCAATACGTCACTGAAGGTTTGGTAATGAAGATTACAACTAATTTATGTTTTAGCTAACTTCCACGCTGAAGTTGAACTTCCAATGTAAGATGTTGTTTCTTTGCTTGATCCAGAGGACACCCCCGGCTGGGGAAACGTCGTAGGTCTGGGAGCATTTCAGCTTGAACATCAGTGTTGAATATCAACGAAACGTCTGCGATATGTCACATGAAAGATTTATGATTTCACAGTGATACATCTTCAACCAAGCGTATAGACGCGCATCGGGTTATTATATACCATTGTTCCGAACCCGACTCAGATGGAGTCCAGTTAATCCTGAGTTCCAGTCATGTCTGCAGTTAGCTGTCTACCAGAGAGTAGATGTCCACATGAGACCCCTAGAAGACTGGGTTATGTGTGTCCTGAGGGATCTTCTAATAATTATGGTGTGGGAATCCTACGTCACCCAACCAGGGATGAAGCATCACTTGACCATAGTTAGTGATTGTTATCAGACTATATTTTCAGCTATTGTCCAGGTGCATCAGGAGATACCTCATGGTCGAGGATCTCCCATCCAGACCGTATAGGCATAGAGACAATAGAGACAATAGGGAACGAGAATCCCCTCAGTTGTAGTGGTGTGTTCTTAGTCCAGTCATCGGAGTCCTGGTGGCTAAATCTCATCGTTGAACCACCGGTTGCTTGCGACAGAACAATCCACAAGTGTTCGACCAGACTTCAGTCTTCTTGACCGACTCGACGGAAATACCCGCAAGTCTTCTGCTTTACCTTATGATGACCAGGAATCATCTCTGACTCTATCTCTAACTTTTTTTTTTCTATATTGTAAATAGATAACTTCCTGTCAGGACGTTCCTTTCAGACCTGTGTCTCTAATGTTCATTAAATTGTTGAATTGTTGACATATCGTCTATACAATTATTAAGTGTGATCTTGGACGAGTCCTGAGAAGTAATTGTAATAAGGTAGAGGGTAGATGATAGAGGTATAGAATCTTGGAGGGGCTTGTAGATTACTAACACTTGTCACCTGGCAGAGGGGGTCAGTCATCGTAGTATCAGTGTATCTACCTGTCCAACCCCTGGGGTTAGTATACACCTGAGTGACTGGGATACCTCGAGGCTTGTGTTCATTCACAACAACCGAGGCCATCCTGTTACAGAGGTAATGTAATTTTATGCTTATGGTGTATCCAAGCTAACAAACATTCGACAGCATGTTTTCAAATAATTCAGAATAAGTGTCTGCTTTAAAGTTATTAAGGGCATTTTGCACAACTACAAGAAATGATGATCAGTCTGCCTATCAACAATTCCAGCCTTACATGTGTCTATCGTCACTTCCGGAAACTGTAGGCATATGTAATTAAACGAGGTACTATCTTTGTTCAGTGCCTTAACAGATTGCTTCATCAAGCCAAGCTTTATATGTAATAGTGGCAGTGTGGCTCTTTTTCGATTAATGACAGGCTTGTTGACAATATTTGGATTCTCCAACTTTAAATGCATCCCTCAACGGACACTATTTCTTTGTTCATTGCATATCTGTTGCCCTGATATCCCACGCACATATAAGCATTGATATTTTGTGATTTCACCTTTCTGGCCAAGTTTGAAGTTCTCATTGTAAGAACTACACAACCTTGCAATCATGATCTGAACATAAGGTGTATTTTTTATGACTATGCAGTTTTTGAAAATATTGCCGGTCCAAGTTGTGTATTTACATTCTGTAAAGTTCATGCAATATAATAGGCAAATACAACACTTCGACAGGCAATATTTTCAAACACTGCAATGGAGAAAATGGGGAGGACACAAGCTTTAAGAGAACGCAGAGATACAAAAACACTAATACAAGCAGAAAAGTTTCTCAGCCAGGCCACCCTATGAAGAACCGATTTAAAAACTTAGCTATGGGGCGGTTGAAAAGAAGTAGTTTCATCCACCAGGCCAAACAACTCTGCAGAGAATCCATCGATCTTCCCACAGTTGGTATCCCCCTGACAACTATTCCAGAGCGAACCCCGTGGAAAGATGAGCATAGAATATCGCTACAAATCCAGTCAAAAGTGAGAGGAATATTGGATAAGGAAGAACAGAACAGTGTACAGCGCAGAACAGCCACTCTCAGCTTCCTTGATGATGAATACCCACAGGACCTCTGGATCCGAGTCTATACAGATGGGTCAGCACAAAATGCTGTTCGAAATGGAGGAGCGGGAGTGTACATAGAATACCCAAATAATACTAGAGACACGGCCAGAATTCCAACAGGAAAGTACTGCCATAACTATGATGCTGAAATTGAGGCAATCAAGATAGCCACAGAGAAATCACAAAATACCAGCCGTGGTACACAACCTGCAGTGATATTGACAGATGCAAAATCCGTAATAGAGGCGCTCCTGTCTGGGAAATTGCCAGTTCTGAGGACACTACTTTCTGAACTTAGCAGTCAGCGTAAGATCACCATACAGTGGATACCATCCCACTGTGGAGTCCCCGGAAACGACAGAGCTGATCGATTGGCTAAGGAAGGAGCAAAAGAAGAACAACCTGATGTGTCCATTACATACCACCAAAAGAAAAGAATGATCAAATCAATCAGAAAGCCATCAAACCTTACTCAAGACGACTACCACGTTATGGACAGTTCAGAACAGGTCGTTCTTCTGCGCCTCAGAACAGGACACAATAGATTACGCAACCACTTGTATACAAAATTCAAGATTGGTGACTCAGCCATATGCACATGTGGTTTGGCGTCGCAGACAGCAGAGCCCATTCTCCAGGATTGCCCAAACTACAACATATCCAGGCCTAGAGAGACAACAGTGGAAGATAAACTCTATGGACCGCTGAATGAACTAAAAAAGACTGTTGGATTCATACAAGAGACGACATTGCAGTTGTAGACATTTTTCAAGCGAACGAAAGAAGAAGAGGATTAAAAAGAATTCTGTGCTTAGAACAAAACACGAGGTTGTTTTCTTTACAAAAGAATGGAAGAAAATATTGTTCTCTGCTGCAATAAAATGAACCTTTGTATTACCAGTCAGTAATTTTATTTCTTTGAATCTTGAAGCTGAAGGTTCTGAAGATTCTTGGGAGAAATATAGATCTCGGCTTAGATTAGATCATTCAGTTCATGCTGATCAAAGCAGCTGGAAAATCATCTTTGAAATCGCCAAAACAGCCACCCACTGCAGTCTCATCTCTAACAGGGAATCTGAAATCTGACTGAAAGTTGGAATTAGTATGTCATCTCCTTGTGGAACAAGTCGTTCAGCAGAATCTAAGTCTGTATATTTCTATTATCTGTATGTGAGTTTCCTCATTAATTCCCTTAATATTGACATCACAGAAATAACAATCAACCATAATGGTTACTGGACTCTCCAGACCACCGTAATTACACTTTTATGCATTTCAACAAGTCCACTGTGGCGGGTGTTCAACACATGTTTTGCAAACATAAGGAGCCCAAGACTTGTTCTGGTCACTTTGTTTTACTATAAAGTAATCACAGTATGCCTTTTTCACAAAACAGTAATAGGCTTTCTATGTCGTTCTTTTAAAGTGATGGTTTCGTTTGTCCATCAGGAATGATAACAACCATTCATTTCATCCAGTGTGGTTGAAAGTATGGAGCCATGAGTTCTAAGATGGCTGATAAGGCCTATTTTGTCTCGAAAGGTTCTTTGATAATGTGGGCAAAGAATGCTAGACATTCCAGGAGGAGGATCTCCTGCAGTGGTTGTTCTGCCCAGCCTTGTCTTCAAAGTTCTTGCAGTCCTGGTTGCTTCACAAGTGTCTGCACCTTTGCGTAATTATGTACGCCACGAACGTCGGTCTTTGGCAGCAGTCTCCCAAGTGTCATGATGACTTCTAAAAGTTTTAGTGAGATCTTCAGATGTCTTTACAGCGTTTCCTCTGGCCGCCTTGGGAGCGTTTACCAAGCTCGCCGTAAAATATTTGTTTAGGGAGCCTGTTGTCTATCATGCCAGTCAAGTGACTAGCCCAGCGAATCTGAATATTCATTATTTTTTAATGATTATTATCGAATAATGATGTAATATGATTCTTCTTTAAAGTGTACTCTCTACACATATAACAACACAAATCCAGTGAAAGAAAGCATGCTCTTCGTGATGTGTAAGAACAAAAAATACTACTATGCATGCAACGGGTAAAAATATATAAAAGACAAGTCATTGGAGATTCTTGGAAAACTGAAACTGTAAGTAAACACTCAGTTTAATCTTGTAAGGGACTTTTTTTTCTGAGTCTTTTACGGAAAATAATGTAATAATATTAATTAAATATACAAATGACTGCATCTAAAAAAAACTTGAGCTGCTACAGACAACTACATGTGATATTTGAAATTAGCAGGCCTCAATTATGTGAAATCAGATGTAAAATGTCGGGGGGGGGGGGGGGGGGTAGAGATGTGTAATTATTGTGCGAAAGTTGACTAACTGGAAGTGCCGAATACGGGTCTGCGTGCATTTGTGACCCTTTGAAAATACATTATTTTGTTTCGATGTATCTGTCTTTCTAGCTATCTGCTGTCTTGTCTATATATGTAATCATGTATATATACTGTTCAACAAATGTTTGGTGTTACTTTTATAAAAGCTATTCGCTGATTGGGCATTAGTCAACATATCGACTGTGTCCATCTGGTCATTAACTTCTCGTGGATACCTGAACTGTACTCATCTCATTTGGGCAATGTGCTGTCAAGCTGAAAGACATCTGATGGCTGCAGAAATGTGGTTTCTGTGGAAAATGCAAAGAGTACCATGGACAGATAGAAAAACTAATGACAAAGTACTACAGGAGACAAATGAAAATCGTAAATTGATTAGAGAAATTAGACGAAGACATTCACAATTTTTTGGACATGTTATGAGAAGAAATGAATTGGAGAACTTAGTGACAACTGGCAAGATCGAGGGGAACAGACCAAGAGGAAGACCAAGAGGAAAATACCTGGATGGCTTGGCCACATGGCATGGACGAGACAGGAACACTGAGCTTATCCACGACTCTGGTGATCGAGTGAAATGGCGAGTCATGACCGCCTACGCTTTCCGACGCTTCCATTATTGTTCTCTCCAAACTGTCGTGTCGTTTCAAGTGACCAAAATACTTCAATTTTCTTTGTTTTATCGTCTTTAATAGCCAACCCTCCTCAATATTCAACTCCTGAAGTATGGATGCATTTGTTCTTTTCTTTACCCAAGATATTCTTAGAACTCGTCTATAACATTTATATTCAAAGGCGTTTATGCGCTGTTCAGCTTGTTTAGTAAGTGTCCATGTCTCACAGGCGTATGTTGCTATGGGAAAGATGCATGCTCTTAAACATCTAATTAGTGTAGTTCTGTCTGTCCCACTCCATAGTTTATTCAGCTGTTTTAGTCTTTGAAGAGCATTGGCTAGTCCTCGTTTAATTTCTATCATTGTGTCACCGTTATTAGAATCAATGTCCCACGATATTCAACATTTTCCACCACCTCCAATTTATCCTCATTAACATATATTTCTTTCTCCATAGTGGTTTTATGTGTATGCATTATCTTTGTTTTTGCAATGTAAAGATGTATGTTGTGATGTTCACTATTTAATTGGGTTAAGGCTATTAGGTTTTCTATACCACTCTGTGTTGGGGATAGCAATACTGTATCATCAGTATACCGAATCTCTGGTATGTCAAGATCATCGATATTTAGGGCATCATATAGCTCCCTGTTTATATCATCTCTTACATTTCTCATTATATTTTTGGCGTACAGGTTAAATAAATAGCGGGACAGCACACATCCCTGACGGATTCCTTGCTTGATGTCAAACCAATCTGATGTCTCGCCATCTATTCTAACCGCTGCTTGTTGGTCTAGATAGAGCATTCTTATAAGTTGTATTACATGTAGTGGAAAGCCCATATTCCTCATGATTTCCCAAAGTTTCTGATGTTGTACACAGTCAACTGCCTTTGAATAATCCACAAAACATGAGAATAGGTTTACATTAAATTTTCTGCACTTCTCTATTATTAAACGCATATTGAGAATGTGATCTCTTGTTCCTCTTCCTTGTCTAAATCCAGCTTGAACCACGTTGATTTCTTCTTCCATTTTCTTACAAGTCTTCCCATTATGATTTTTAGTAGAAGTTTACATGCATTACTGCTCAGGGAAACAGTTCTATAGTTGGTGCATAATTTCAGGTTGCCTTTTGTTGTTGTTTGGTATTGGGATGAAGATAGTTCTCTTCCAATCTGTTAGCCATATACCATATTTCCATATCTTTTTACATAATGCGTGATAGATTATGTTTTCTTCTCCTCCCGCTTTAATTAGCTCAGCTGGTATCTCATCACACCCAGGTGACCTACCATTCTTCAGGTTCTTTATTGCCTATGCAATTTCATCTAATTGGGGTTCAGGTTCTGTCTCTGCTGTCGTTGGCTCATGTATCTCATTCATATCATCACAGTCACTCATATCATACATTCCACTGCAATACTCCTGCCATCTTTTTAGAATTTGTCTAGATTCTGTTAAGGTATTTCCTATCTTGTCACAGATAACATTCAATTCAGGTTGAACATTTCTTGTAAATAACTTCATTTCTTTGAAAATCTCGTAATCTCTTCCTGTCTTATGATACTGCTATAACCAACAACAATCTGTCGGCTGCTCTCACACTCTATCCACCACCTGCTTCCATGGTTTCAGATAACCCTGATCGGGGGTCTAAACGTGGACTAACGGAGGAAAGGAGGCGTCCTACATCTCGTTTGGATTGCTTAATTCTAATAAAATCTAGCTCTTCTATAACCCCCACTTTAGTCCTGATTTCTTCATTTCTGATGCTGTCTCTTCTTAATACATTGAATATTCTTTTCATGAGTCGCATTTCTGGTGTAATGTTTCTGTTCACTTTCTCTGTCATCGTCCAGGTTTGGCACTGGTAGCATATAGTTAGAAGGAAGACTGTGCAGTGGGGTGCTTTCTCAGAATATATTGAAACATGTTTGTTCTTTAATAGTGACGCCATTTGTCGAATTAGTTGGTTTGCCTCATTGCATCTATTTTCGATCTCCTAATCTGATTTGCCAGTTGATGTTATTATACTTCCTAAGTACTTGAAGCCATTCACTTGTCTTAGGGGGTGTGCTTGTAGATGCATCTTTGCTGTCTTTTCTTCTTTGGTTAGAGTAATTACCTGTTTTACTGATACTAATGTTCACATTATGAACCTTACACACTTCGTTTACACTATCTATATGGACTTGTAGTTATGAGTTTGCTTTTGCGTTTAGTACTTGATCATCCGCAAGAGTTCCTTACTAATGCAATTTGCGTTGGTTCTTCTTTTGTGTTCTATTCGTGATGTGGTAATGTGACAGTCTCTTTTTTCTGTTTTCTGTACATATGCAGTCTATGTAGGTTATGAACAAGAGGGAAAAAAAAGGGGGGGGGGGCGCTGAATTTAGTATGTATGTATGTATGTATGTATGTATGTATGTATGTATGTATGTATGTATGTATGTATGTATGTATGTATGTATGTATGTATGTATGAATGAATGTATGTATGTATGTATGCATGTATGTATGTATGCATGTATGTATGTATGCATGTATGTATGTATGCATGTATGTGTGTGTGTGTATGTGTGTATTTGTGTATGTGTGCGTGCGTGCGTGCGAGTGTGTGTGTTTATGTTTGTGCGTGCGTGTGTGGGTGCGTGCATTTTTGTGTTTATGTGTGTGTGGGTGCGTGAGTGCGTGCGTGCATGTGTGTGTTTATGTGTGTGTGGGTGCGTGAGTGCGTGCGTGCATGTGTGTATTTATGTGTGTGTTTGTGCGTGAGTGCGTGCGTGCATGTGTGTGTTTATGTATGTGTGTATGTGTGTCTAGATGAATGTATGCATGCATGTAACTCTCCTACTTTCCTATAGCCTTTAAATTAGTCTAAGTAGTACACAACAAACACACCCATATTTACACATTCACACACACACGCACACACACACACACACACATATATATATATATATATATATATATATATATATATATATATATATATATATATATATATATATATATATTACGACAGCAGATTGGTACACTGATGACTCTTACTTTCTTGTTTGGCTGCATTGATGCTCAAGAATCGTTGCACGAGGTTGCTGGTAAGTTAATAATCGTTCCATTTCATTATTATACATACAAATAAAGGGTGGTTGATGACATTAATGGCTGCAATATCGACATCATTGCCCCGGTCTCTATCCAATATGGCTGAGAAAAGCATCGCACAGAGTACAGACTAAATATCCCTTATAATAACATAACACATTGCACTTATGTCTGTTGAAGGGAACGTGCGAACTTTGCAGCATGAAGCAAGCGACTTAAACGCGGTAACATTGCAGGACAGTTCTCCTCCCTCACTCTCAGCCCATACTTTGGTGCCCTGTAGATTATTATAATTGTTTAATGATTATTTGACACGGGAAGTTTTGACCTTCACTTTGAAGACCTTAACTTAAGAAAAGGTAAATCCTAACTTCACCTCCCAGTGATAGGGGTTGGGTAACACACCAGGGTATGGCAAACGTAGCCCTTGGGACGGAGTATACACTGCGATAAGTGGACAACTCTGCAGCTGAGCAGAGCAGAGCACTTGTCCTGACAGTCGGAAATGGCTGACAAATGTAGATTTTAAAGACCCCATGTGTATGTGGGAGAAAAAGGGGAACCATCACATTATCTTCCCAAGACTTCATGACTAAACACATTTCAGAGACAGTGAACGACCTTAATGGCTGTCTTAGGACATTCTCGCCTCGTAGGGATAATCATGAGCCACAGATGACACCAGACCGTCATCCTGCTACTGATGGCAAAACAATAACTAAAACAAATACATTTATGAAAGGAACATGAAATATGACATTGAATGCTTTGTGAAAGTTAAACAATGCTAAAAGAGAAATGGAACGCATAAATTGAATATCCTTGGAATAAGTGAGGTGAAATGCAAGGGACAGGGCAAAGTTAAAACCTCAAAACACGCAATAATTTATTCTGAAGGAGATACATACTAAATATGTCTATAATTAATGGTTACTGGTGTGTTTCAGAATGAGTTATTACGAAAAACAATGAAAGGCTAACCAATATATATAAATATTATATACAAGTATACTTACCAACAACAACAATTAGTGAAGATTAAATACAACTCTACTACAATGAAGTAGGACGGGCGCTTTCTCAAATTAGATCACAAGAAATAAAAAAAATATAAAAAATACTAAGAGATTTTAATGCAAAAGTAGGAAAGGGAAAAATGGAGGATGTCGGTCTCCCTGGCCTAGGTGTTAAACGTCTTTCTCCGTAATCCCGTATACACTCACTATAATGTGACGTGCCCGAGAATCGGTAGCGGTTCCCGCCGCGTCGGTAACGTACTGGGTATGTAAGCCGGCCGCTCAGAAAGCAATGGCAAACTACTGAGTAATCTTGCCAAGAACTTAACAATCAGCTGAAAGATGTTGATGTTGACAGCGATGTCCTGTAAAGGATATGCAAACACAACAAAAAACAAAATCAAACAAAAAACAAACAAAACAAAAAACAAAAAGTGGACAATTATGGTTTACGTACCAGAAACGAAAAAGAAGAGAAACTAATAAAATAGGCAACTTGCAATGTCATGACAACTGGAAACACTTGGTTGAAACACAATAACAGGAGACTTTACATATTCAAAGCCATGATAAGAACAGTGTAAATCAAACTGACTACATACTTATTAATAACAGATTTAGAAATGCGTTAATTAATGTGAAGACAATCCTTGATGATGTTTGTAACAGTGATCACATAACACTATATGGACAAATAACCCTAGGATTAAAGAGAGGGAAATAAGTGGATATGAAAATGATACACAATACAGAGGCGTTGCATGTAGATAAAGCAATTCAAGAACAATATATATAGTGACTGTGAAAAATAGTACAATGCAGTTGCTAAAATACAGAGTATAAACGCACAATAGAACATGTAAAAGGACTCCATTACTCCATTCATCAAAAAGGCAAAGAAATATAACTGAAGAGGAGTAAGAAAAAGAAAGCTGATAAAAAAGTGGATGACTGAAGACATCTTAAAGTTGATGGACAAAAGAAAATGCTAAGATTAATTCATCATCATAATCATCATCATTATCATCATCATCATCATCATCATCATCATCATCATCATCATCATCTTCCACTTCTGCCGTCAAGCCGTTAATTACATTCTATTAAAGATGCAAAACAAAAAAAATATATGCACAGACAAATCATTGAACTCACAGGAAGAAGCATATGAGTAAATACAAGGCTTTTGACATCAAGAACAGGAAGAATATTACTGCAGGAAGGTGCTATAATGAAAGGTGGAACTAGTATATAAGAGACATAAATCATGGGGAAACGGTAGCATTAACATAAGCAAATAACCTGGAAGGTTCACCTATTCTAAAATAAGAAGTAGCTGACGCTGTCAAACATATGAAGGAAGGAAAAACAGCTGGGCCAGATGGAATCAATCAATCAAACACGTGTCATGCCGAAAAGCACGGGCGGTCATAACTCGCCATTTCACTCGATCACCAGAGTGGTGGATCAGCTCAGTGTTCTTGTCTTGACCATGCCATGTGGCAAAGCCATCCAAGTATTTACTTCTCGGTCTTCCTCTTGGTCTGTTCTCTTCGATCTTGCCAGTTGTCACTAAGTTCTCCAATCCATTTCTTCTCATAACATGTCCAAATAATTTTGACTGTGAACGTCTAATTTCTCTAATCAATTTACGATTTTCATTTGTCTCCTGCAGTACTTGGTCATTGGTTTTTCTGTCTGTCCATGGAATTCTTTGCATTTTCCTCAGAAAATACATTTCTGCAGCCATCAGAAATCACAGCTTGACTGCTCATTGTCCAAGTTTCACATCCATACAAAAGAATAGGCTCTATGTATCACCTCAACACTCTTTTTCTCGTTTAAATCGACATATTTTTTATTGGTCAGTATGTATTTCATCTTGCTAAAGGCTACTTTCGTCATGTCGATTCTTGTTCTAATCTCTTCAAGGCATCTCCCATCAGATGTTATGACTGTTTCCGGATAATTGTACCTATTCACTTGTTGAAGAATATTCCCATCTACCTCTATATTACATTGTGGTATTTCGTTCTTCCTAGTTACGACCATAATCTGTGTCTTTTTACAATTTAATTCTAATCTCAGTTGTTCACTGTTTGCAACAACCGCATCTAATAATTGTTGCAGATCCTGCACATAGTCTGCAATCAATAGTGTATCATCTGTATATCTAATGTTATTGATGTTTCGTCCTCCAATGCTGATTCCATTTGTATCTTCTACATTTCTGAAAATATTTTCACTGTGTAGGGGAAAAAGATCCGGAGACATTACACATCCCTGCCTAACACCTCTCTTAATAGGCGGATATTGTCCCACTTCATTGTCAGTCCTTATGGCAGCTTGTTGTTTCCAATGTGTGTTTTTTTTAATAAGTTTAATATCTTTCCCAGCAATTTGTAGATCTGCAAGCATATCTACCATGTTAACATGTCTTACTCTATCGAACACCTTTGTGTAGTCAATAAAGAAAAGACGTATATCCTTGTTTAATTCTAATAAAACGATCGCAACATATACACAAAATTTAATGTACCCTTTCCTTCTATAAACCCACATTGTTCTTCCCCTATTTCAGGTTGTAATTTCTTCTTCACTCTTTGCACGATAATTCGTGGCAAAATTTTCGTGATGCGACTCATTATACTAATTGTTTTATGTTGATCACATTCCTAGGCTCCAGATTTTTTTGGATTGAAATAAATTCAGAATTACATACCTCTGAAGGTATTTGTCCGGTATCATATAATGTGTTCAGCAATCTGGTGACTTCATCTATTCCATATTCTTCTAAAGCTTTAATCACTTCTGTTGTGATGTTATCTGAACCGGAGGCCTTGCCAGTTTTCAAATGTTTAAGAACATTTTGAACCTCCATCTTCAAAATTAGCGGTCCTTCATTATTAAATCGAATATCATACTGTTCGTCTCTGTTATCATCATAAGGGTTTTTCACATAGTTTGACCATACATGTAGAATCTTATCTTTCTCTATAATGATTTTGCCATCTTTAGTTTTTAGACAGCCTGCTGATGTATTTGTTCTTCTATTAGTAAATTCCTGAATACTTGTGTGCACTAATTTGGTATTTTTACTGCTGTGTTGTTATTCAATTTCTAAGCAATTTTTCTCATGCCATGCTTCTTTTGACTCCTTGCATTTTATTCTGACGTGTCATTAAATTTTTTTTCATATTTGGCAGAATTATGTTTGTTGAGTCTTCTTGTTTCCATTTGTTGTAAAATTTCTTCAGTCATCCATTTCTTACGATCCACCTTCTTTAAGGTTAGAATAGTTGTTTCTGCAACCAAACTGACAGATTTCTTCAACATTTCCCATTGATCATCCACATCCTGGAATAGGATATCTAGATCAGACAATATATCAAATCTGCTCTGTTGAATTTGTTTTGTATTTCCTTGTCGTTTCTCAATGTGCACTAATCATATGTAGTGTTTCCTGTTTTATATACTTGACATTCTTTAACTTTATCCTCCATGTTCATGTAAGTAATACGTGGTCATTATAACAATCAGCATTGAGAACTGTTGTTGCTATTGTTAGCGCATTTCTAACTCTTCTGCTAATCAGAATGTAATGAATCCGGTTTCTATTCATTCTATCAGGACTCCTCCATGTCCATAATCGTCTAGGGTGTTGCATAAATCAGGTGTTTCCTACAATCATTCCCTGCTCTTTTGCCCACTCTGCAAGAATGTATACTCTTTCATTTCTCTCTCCTAACCGTGGTTTCCTACTGTGTATCTATCACATTGATTTCCTACTTTTGCATTGAAGTCCCCTATTATGATGTTTATTTCTGAATTTTTACATTTCTTTAAAGCAGACTCTATGTCATTATAAAGTTCCTCTACACTATCTTCACTGGATTCTCCTGTTGAGGCATATACTTGAATAAAATTTATGCTAAAAGGTATGCCGCTTAATTTAACTAGTAGAACTCTGTCTGACGGGGCCCAATATCCTTGAACACATTGTGATGTTTGCTGGTCCAAAATAATTGCTACCCCTCTGTGTCGATCTTCTCCTCCAGAATAAATAATCTTAAAATCTTCATCTATCTTGATGCCTGCTCCTGTCCATCTCATTTCACTCATCCCTAAAATAGTAATTTTCTCTCTTTCTTTTTCTTGTTTGATGTTATTTAATTTGTCGTCGTCGTTTAACGTCCTAAAATTCCACGTTGCGAATGTTAGTGTCTCTGTCATTGTCTTGTGATGATCTGTCTTTAAGCGAATCATAATGGACTAGGCACTTTTAATGAAGGTAGTTTGCTGTTGCTTTCCTTCTATGGTAAAGACCATACTGGTCGGAGACGCCAGCCATTGTCTCGTGAAAGAGATCTTCTGCCTACCGTCGCGAAACTTGAGACCATAACCAACAATTATCTGTCGGCTGCCCTCATAATTTCATCCACCACCTGCCTTCCGTGGCTTCTTTTGACACTTCCAATAAACGAATACGAAACAACACCACAGAAACCACACGAAAACACTAAACAGCGTCTCCCGAAGAATAAACGCGACACGTCGTCGCCATTTTTACCGGACGTCCAGATGGAATCACAATAAAATAATTATAAGTACTGGGACAATTCTGAGTAGACATATTAACCAAAATGTTGAATGACAGGTACATAAGTGGATATTTACCGATTATTATACTTAAATCTGTATTTATTGCTATACCAAAAATGATCAAGAGCAATTGAATGCGAAGAATTTCGAACTATTAACCCCATACACCATGCCATTAAGCGTCTCATCAGAATTATAATCAGAAATGCAAGAAAGAAGTAAAAGTGGAAATTGGTGAGGAACAGAATGTATTTGTTGAAGGAAAGGTTACAAACAATGCAATATATACATTACGTTTATTGGCTCCTTGCCATCTTGGCATACGGTAGTCTCATTGTGCCTCAAAAAGGCATAATAACTACAACCCATGCCGGTAGCGAGTGTGACTGATCAGACGAATTTGCGCTGTAAATGTTTGTCTACAATGGATGCATATTAACACAGTGCCATTTCCACCATCACCCAGCATCTTAGGTCTCACTAGCTCAGTGTGTGACCTATCTCCAATCATTGTCTCATTTGTCTTTCTTCCATTTCTGATATTTGCCCTCCATGTAACACGTTCGGCGGCGATTTGCTCCCAAAGTGCATTATTAATGCCGGTATCAATCATGCCTCGCTTACACACATCTGTGTATCGTAGTAGAGGCCGACCATGAGATCTCTTACCCGTCTGTAATTCACTAAAAAAAAAGAAGATATTTTTGGTATTCTAACATCATCCATCATCATAACGTGTCCAATCTAAGTCAAAGTCTATGAAGATTGAGCATGGAACAAATCATCAGACAACCAGATCTGTCCAATTCTTCCATATTTGTGATTATGTCTTGCCATGTAAATCCAAGTATTCTTCGCAGACACCGCATATGAAAGATGTTTAACCATCTTTCTATACACATACGAACATTAATAGACAGATCGATAGAGACACAGATAGACACGTATCTGTGCTCCATATATCATACTAAGACATTTGATAAAGTAAAACAGGATAAACTGATTAAAATTGTGGAAAACGTCAGCAGTGATGGGAACGAACTCAAAATAATAAAGAATATTTACTGGAGCCAAGAAGCAGCAATTAAAATTGGAAATATAGAACGCATTTATGAACAAATAAATCTGGGGGAGCTACAGGCACGTGTTTTGTCACCGGTTCTTTTCTCCCTCTATAACGATGAAATAATGAGAGAGATTAAGTATGACACAATATTGGTGGCGGATAATGCAAACGATCTACAACAATTGTTGGACATTGTAGTAAAAGAGAGTGCAAAGAAAGGACGTTCCTTGACTATCAAGAAAACAGTAACAATGGGTATATAAAAGAAAGAAAAAAATATGATTCCAAAATGTGACATAGAAATAGAAAGGAACATTCCTAACCAAGTGGATAATTTGACAATCAATATTAAGAACAGAAACTGTATTTAGAAATTATAATGTCCAACAGGGAGAGCGTATTACAACCCAACTGTCTAGTTTCACGAGAAAAGTTTGACGCAGTCTGTCGCTCACGGACTTCAGTTTTTTTTTAAGAAGAGCATGTTGCAGTAGAGGAGGCTCGTTCAGAAAGGCAGAATCACGTTTCATTTAGGGAGGCATAATCTGTGCTCATTCAAAATGGCAGAATTAGGGCTTGTTTAGGAATGCAGAAACATGTATGTAAAGACATGGATAAATAGATTTAAGATTGCAGAGACATGGATGCAGAGAAAGGGATGCAGGGACATGGATACAGAGACATGGATGCAGAAACACGGATGCAGAGATATGGATGCAGAGAGAGGTATGCAGGGACATGGATGCAGAGACATGGATGCAGAGACATGGATGCAGAAACATGGATGCAGCGATATAGATGCAGAGACATGGATGCAGAGACATTGATGCAGAGAGAGGGATGCAGGAACATGGATGCAGAGACATTGATGCAGAGAGAGGGATGCAGGAACATGGATGCAGAGACATGAATGCATAGACGGGGATACAGAGTCAGAGATACAGAGACAGGGATTCGAGACAGGGATACAGATAAATGGATGCAGAGACATAGAAACAAGAGACAGGGATGCAGGGGCAGGGATGCAGAGACATTGATACATATACATGGATGCAGAGACAGGGATGCAGAGACATGGATACATATACGTGGGTGCAGAGACATGCATACAGATACATTGATGCAGAGACAGGAATACAGAGATATTGATGCCGAGAAAGGCATGCAGAGACATGCATACAGAGACATTGATGCAGAGACAGGGATACATAGACATTGATGTAGAGACAGGGATGCAGAGACATGCATACATAAACATTGATGCAGAGACAGGGATGCAGAGACATGCATACAGAGACATTGATACAGAGACAGGAATACAGAGACATTGATGCAGAGAAAGGTATGCAGAGACATGCATACAGAGTCATTGATGCAGAGACATGGATGCAAAGACATGCATACATAGACATTGATGCAGAGACATGCATACAGAGGCATTGATGCAGAAACAGGGATGCAGAGACATGCGTACAGAGGCATTGATGCAGAAACATTGATGTAGAGATAGGGATACAGAAACATTGACGCAGAGACAGGGATGCAGAGACAGGTATACAGAGACATTAATGCTGATACATGGATGCAGAGATAGTGATGCAGAGACAGGGATACAGAAGCAGGGATACAGAGACATTGATGCAGAGATAGGGGTACAGAGACAGGGATACAGAGACATGCATACAGGGACATGGATACAGAGGCATTGATGCAGGGACAGGATACATAGACATTGATGCAGAGACAGGGATACAGAGACAGGGATACAGAGACAGGGATACAGAGACATCGATACAGAGGCATAAATACAAATATATAGATACAGAGACATGGATGCAGAGACCGGGATGCAATGACAGGGATATAGAGACAAGGATGCAGATATAGATATGTAGAGTCAGGGATACAGAGACATCGGTACAGAGAAATGGATTTAGTGACAGGGATACAGGGGCATTGATGCAGATATAGCTATGTAGAGTCAGGGATACAGAGTTAGGGATGCGGAGTTAAGGATGCAGAGTTAGAGATGCAGATATTGGGATGTGGAGTGAGAGAATCAGAGTTTACACGCATGTGTTCAGTCAGGCCAGAGCAGGGCCTAGTAATAGATTGAATAGGTCGAGTTAGTCTCTGTCAATGAGCTGAGCAGTCAGTTGGCCCCGGCAGTTGAATAGATGAATTTAGTTTCTGACAAGCTTTTTTGAGGAGACTGTGGTATAATGCGTATTTGGACTGGCATTTCGTCGGCGTGGATGTACGCTAAAAACCAGGGATAGAAGTTACGTAATTGTTAACCACTATACCATCATTGACCCGACGCTGATAGCTTGATCGGCTACAGGCGACATGTACGCTGTCTCATTATATTGAGTCATCGGAGCAACTCAGTCACGTAAATAAACACTGACACATTCAAAACAAGATGCGTGTTTTGTGGATGAATTGTGATTTCTGACTCGGGCCATACCCAGTTACAGTGATATAATACAGCTATACACAGTTACAGGTGTATCGAGAAGCTAGCCACGTGTCACACATACACAACATGGGGAGGGGGTATACACAGTTACAGGTGTGTAGAGAAGCTAGCCACGTGTCACACATACACAAAATGGGGAGGGTGTATGCACAGTTACAGGTGTGTAGAGAAGCTAGCCACGTGTCACACATATAAAAATGGGGAGGGTGTATGCACAGTTACAGTACCACTTGACGTACACAAATATGGGGCTAGCACCATTGACCCTCTATACTGAGAAAGGTGAAGACAGACACGTTTCGTGCAGAATGGCATGCTTCTATTACACAAATCAACGATAGGGAAAGTCTGTTTGATCCTTTCCCCAGGACATGCTGGTGTGGTGGGACACGAGCAGGCAGATGGGCTGGCTGGGTCTGCACCGCTGAGAAGGGTATTGGTACACGATAAGGCAGATGTGGCCAGAGTCCGTTGGGGTCACGTGTATAGAGTGTGAGAACAAAGAAATCATCAGGAGAATTGTGCCGCAGTGAGTGATCTCAGGAACTGGCCGAAACTCAGAACTCCTAGGAAAGGTCAGGAAAGGCTAGAATAATACCTAATCACACTGCAACTGGTGCAATGAGAACTGGGACATTTAACTTGTTGTTGAAGATGGCCCTGAGTGCTATGATGCCAGATCTGGACTCATCTCAACTCAACACAATCCAGTATTAGCAAACACCGATTTAACCTGTACACTTTCGTGATCTATCTGTATAGAATGAGAATATATTTACGGCTTTAGTGTTATATCAAAGAAAAGATAGGCGCCCAAATGTGAGATGACAATAGAAGTTGAAATGCTTAACCAAGATGAAACATTTAAATGCCCTGAGCTAATTATAGCATAAGATGAAAGATGTATAATACCGTGACTGGTTTAGGACGACATAAGAGAGCTCGGCCAGAGTCTTAAGAAATATAGGAGGGCAAGTAAGAAATATGAAACCGTGTTCGGAATTATAGATTATAGTAGACACTTTTTCACAGCGAACTAGAGCAGACAATATATACGTAGCAATATAATGTGTTGCATTCAGGTAGTGACGATACACATCGTCGACGAAAGCCAACAAGGCAACAAATAAACCCAAACCTAGGATGATTCTGTAATCTCCCTGTTGCGCTTCTCCGTCTGAAGCCGTTGGCACAATGTGGGGTGTCGGGTTTGTGATGGCCGCCAAACATTCGGAGCTAACAGAAAGCAAGTAGTACCGTCTACTGTCATACATTATCTCAATCATAACTGGATGAGACCTGACATCCCAACATTCGTAGCTAACAGAAAGCAGGTAGTTACTTCTACTGGCATACTCTATCTCTGTCATATCTGACTAAGAGCTGCCTTTCAAGAGCAGTGTGGTATAATAAAACGTCCTTACCCTTTCCTATTTATGGACTCCCTTAAAAATAAACAAACCCTTACAACTACGGTTTAAGTATCTTACTGAATATAGGATAAAAACTAACCCGTAGGGTAGCTAAATTAATTTGGCCTTATTTTGGCCTACATACCTGGCCAAGCCCGGCAAGGGTGAAAACAAAGACTAAAGTAGCCATTTTAGTTCAGACAAAGGAAAGGAAACAGACGTGCTTTCCCCGTGTGGGGAAAAGGTATTTTGCCTTTTAAAACCATGATTCTCTTCAAGCTATTGGTATGTTATCTACATTATTAAGATATATTTATGTATTACCTAGACCAGTATGTTTAATTAAGAATTAGTTACAATTCTCTTAAACCAGGCTGGATGATGTTTACTAAGGAAACACAGGTGGGCGCCACGCTGTAATTTTTCCTATGTCTTACAATTTCAAATCCTTATGTTAATATCTTTTATAGGCATTATGAACTTATATCTAACTTTATAATCTACGAATATTATGTGTACTGTAGTACACAGAGTATCAACTCTCATGTCAGAAACTCTTTTCAATTTAGGAAAGACTCCTGATTCATACTTCAGAGAAGAAAACTCGTTTCTGCCAATTTCATAGTCCTATGAAAAATAACTTCTATGCAATGGAACTATATATCCCTATCGATGCTTAGAAATCTGCAAATAATTTATGTACTGTAGAGATTGGACTTTAAAGAAACATTTTCTCAATGTAGGAGCAGACTCTTGATTTCATACTGCACAAGTAGAGAACTGGTGTCTGCCACTTTCAAATATCCTATGTAGTGTAAATGCACTGGTAAGGATGTCTCTGAACTTGTTTTATCCATGCGGGGACATACAAATGATTACGCATATTCCTGACTCTTACTTAGTCAGGGGATAAAATATTTTGCCACATTATAATCTGTAACTTGGAAATATAGTGCTAAATTTTAGTACCATTCTTTTGTTAACAGATTAGTAACCACTCCATATGAGGGTGAACATATAATCATTTCATAAAATAGTGTTAGGGACAGGCCATGTTTGAATATAAATTCATGAACTATTAAACGCGTGATGTAAATGCATGTTCGGATAGGATTCACTCCGCATCACCTCACTGTAGTAGGAACAGAAGCGAAGATTGATGTGAATAAATTGCTTGAATAATAGCAGTCCTTGACAATATATATCACAGCGACTACTATCCTCATCTGCTGTACGCAGTGGGGGGGGGGGGAACAATGTATGTTTTAAGTTATGGATTAACCCCTGAGAAAACCCAAAACAAAGGCTCCCTGCATCAGCATTATGATTAATTATTATGTATGAGTATCATGTACTTAATATCAGAGAAATGTACATGTATGTTTTTTTCTGGTATGAGAATTTTCTTTGTTCTGATTGTTACTTTTTACTGTGGGAATATACATCTTAATGTTGCACCTTGGGATTAGAGGATGTTGATGTAAGAATACATATGTATGTCAGTACTTAAGAAGCCAATGGTGAATAGTCTTGACCTAGTGATGATTATAGTGCCGAAATGAAGACGCGGCATTAGAAACCACAGGGATTCTGTATAGGCTATTCTCTTCAAGTAATGAGAGAGACAATATCAACATGTTGGATGGACAGAATGACTTCACCCATCCAATAGTCCCAGTAACAACAGAACAAAATATAAGTGAGAAAATACCTTACTCACTATGAAGAGTCAGAATGGCTCTACTCAGCAATGAGGGACAGTGGAACATGGACACCCACTCCTTTCCCCTTCTCCCCTTGGTGTTTTGTATTTGTGTTTGTAATTGTGTTGTAAACCTTTTACCATAACACAGTAGGTTAATGCTAGTGTTGTATTCTTGTCATCCCTTTTCTATAGAAGAGAAGCAGGTGGTGGTTGAATTTGGTGGGACTATATCACTAACACTGGATCCTGGGTCAACAGCCATAAAGTGAATGTCCAAACCATAGTCTGGATCTAGCAATACCTCAATGTTTACTGCGGCGCTCAATAGCTCCATAGCGAGCAACAGAAAAGTTGAAGATAACTGATTGGGTGAGTGATTAAGTCCTATTTTCGTAGGAAGATCCAGGATGGACTTCAAGATCTAATAATCTACAAAGATGAAGATCAACAAAGTAACTGACAACAGTGACTCGTCAGTTATACGTTTGAGAAGTATCATCTATGGCCTCATCATTCAACAAAATCAGTGAAACTATGGGACAATCCTTCTACAAGTTATTAAAACTAACAACAGTGAGTAATCTTCAACTGTTGGTTGGATTACCAAGTTAATATCCACAATGGATAAGTCTTCGAAAGAACATCTCACAGCTGCAAAAGTCAAACATAAGGTTCCAGCCATGCACACCAAGTTATATCTATGAACACCAACTCAAACAAATGGGAAGAAGACATTGAACCAATACAACCAAGGTGCCAACTGAAAACCATACCTACACCAGATTAACTCAAGGTTCCCAAACCTGAACACATAAAAAAAGACCATATGAAAGCAGCTAGCGGAGTAAATGCCTCTACGCCTGCAACCACAGGAATTACCTGATGGCTTGCAACCCTGGATATGTGGTGGAGTCAATATTCTTCAGTTCCATGCCTCAGCAGAATCCTGGAATTAATTCCAGATAAACCAAATGAATAACAAGCAGAATTGTATGTCTACACTGAAAGTAAATACTGAATCAGAACTCTGTGCTGGTCCCATGTCAGCCTAAATGCCAATAACGGTGGAATAGGTTATAGACTGATGACTAGGTGGGTGAAAAATCTGTGGGAACAAAATTGAGATTCGGATATTATAAGCCGAGACGCTGAAAGGTAGGCATCCTTTTCATCAGATATGGTGATATAGGGAAGAACCTTAGTCCAAGACCAAAGATGCATCTCCTGAAGGTATGACCAACCCAGGCCTCAATTTCACACTGACACCGAGCCGTTCGCAAAGAAGATTCTTGAATTCAGCTCCACGGAGGAGATATGTGGTGAATTTATTTCCTAATAAGGATTATAATTAATTCCGCAACAAACTTCAGTGGACATTAAACATGACTGTGAGTATTTAGTGGTGTCAAGGATAAATATGGACATTAACTGCTTTGCACTGGAGAAGAATACCCATCCGCAATGCCTAAATGAACACTATAATTAATTAATTTAATTATTAGTATCAACTGTTTTCATGTGTGTGTTTTTTTCTTCTATGACATATAAAGAGTGTTAGTGTGTAATGAGGTATAACCAATGATGGTTAAGGTAAATAGTATTTTGACATCAACTCATTATTTTTAAATATGATAATTGTACATGGTGTCAGAACCAAATATATAAATGTTGGGTTTCTGCACCTAGACCAATGTGATTTTATCTAGGTACAATGAGTCAAGTTAGCAGAACCAATTTGTGGTTGTTGTGTTGTTTGTAATAACCTTGTTTTTTTCTGGGGTCACTGGGTACTATGTTGTAATACTGCATATCATTCCCATGCCTGTCTGAAAATGCATAGTGTTTATTACACATCTATATATGTAATTGCAGATCTTGAGTTAATACCTGAACTGTTTGTCCAAAAGTGTTGTGTACATCAAGTAAATGTGGTGTCCAACAAGTGGTTGTTTATATGTTGTGAGCAATCAATATCCTTCTAGCACCATAGATAATGTAAAGGGTGATGAAGTGGGAAGGGAAACCTACACACAGATGCCATTGTTTCAAGGATGGAACTCTTTCCTCCTGGGATTTGTGGTAAATATCCCTGATCACCCTGCATTCTTACCAGTGACAGAGAATCAATAATACCCCCTAGACATTTTAACGAATTATTCTCAGGAATTAAAATCCACATCCCACATGTGTGGGCAACGTCCGTGAATTTAAAACTCATGGTAAACATCACAAATGGTGTATTATTGTGGGTAGATGAATTCAGGGAAAACCTCTCGCAGGTAAACCAAGTCACTTCAGAATGTTATAGTGTTAGTAACAGACCTAATCACTCATTAGTATGAGCTGAGTCAAGTGTTATATGAACCCATAATGGCTCAGATAAATATAGTTTTTTTTGGTACAAAACTGTTCACAGGTAATATCTTGATTCTGGTAGATGCATCATGTAGTTGGTTGTTGGGTATGAGATTTTTTTTAAAACTCATATTTTATATCTTATTGATGAGAAACTAAGTCCAGTAATGAACCTCCAGTAGTAAGGTCTCTGGGATGGTAAACTCACATAAGATAGGTAATTCAGTGAATGTTTAGAATTCATAGTCATTCCCATTTGATGTTTGAGGTATGGTTCTGCTACTCTGGTATTCTCTTTAAATGGTTTAAAAGTGGTGTAGTCATGAACACACTACTATATTATGTATCCATAAGGTTTATGTTCCTACATATGAATCATGTGTTAATTAATTATTTTGTCATTGATTATCATTGTATTTTCATGCTTGATCTGCTTGTATAATTCATGTAATATTGAAAAGTTACCAAGGCAGCAGAGAGTGATAGACAATTTTATAGATAATTAGGACAGATAAGTTAAAAATCCAATAAATTTTTTTTAAGGGAAAAATTTAATCAACAAATGATGATTCAGTAGGAAAGTAAATAATACCTGAGAGATGAATTAAACCAGGGGAAAATAGCAGTAACTAAAGTAAATGAACTGAGGTTAAGGCCTAAACCACCACTTGCAAAAATGTAGACATAGTTAATGGAAGGGAAGGAATATTGTAAGAATTTGCAGTATTTAGGGGCACCCTAATTTAATCCTTTTTTTTCATAGGACATAACATGTTCTACAACACCGGTAGTAAAGTAAAGTGAATAAATGATGGATACTTAGGAAGAAAAGCCATACCGACACTTATTCTACTCCACCGGTGATATGAGTAGTATTATTAACTAACTCAGATGGCCCATATGTTAATAAATAGGGTCAACCAAAATATTCACCTGGTGATGTAAGTGAAACTGATCAACTCACTTACTGACCCAACAGAATATAAGGTATTTCTTTAAATTATCCACCCCGATTCCATTATTAATGGTAGCGGAAACAGACCGTATAGGTATGTAAAAGGTATAATTAAAGAATTAACTTAAGAAATTGGAATTTCAAATAAACTTCAGGAGATACCGGAAAAAATCTGTGCCAATCTCTAGTAAGAGACTGAACATTTCAGATATTGGCTCCTTAACTTTGAAATTTACAGTTTAACCTCACTAAGTGAAATGTTCACTATGAGTAGTCCTCATCAAAAAGAGGAGATGAAACAGCTTTTAGTTAGCGATTAGCTTACGTAAAGTTATTTCAGTAATTGCCTAACTAACATTAATATTCTCATAAGGGAAGAATTAAAAAGGGCAATAAAGGGTACAATAGAGGCGCGCGACTCAATTGTATTTTCTTTAAACTAACCGAGTAACTAAATTCTAGATAATGCTCGAAGTCTACTAATAGGTAGATGAATCAGAAATCAATCGCAAGACGAAACAGATTTCTACATCTCAGTTCTGACTAGGATTATATGCCAGCATTAAATATGTGAAAGCAGATCCAGACTAACAGAGATTAGCTTAAATAACTGATACGAATCAGTAAAAGCAACAATTAAATAAACAACTCTTGAAATAGATGCTGTTTATAAATAGGACGAACCCCTTGACGTAAAGACAGAGGAAACGCCTAAAACTTATACAGTGAACCCATGCTAGAAAAATGGAATATAGCTGTGTAAAAACCAAGCAAATTGGAGCATATAGCTGAAGAATTGCTTGATATTTACTAGATTAGGAATTTCAATCAGGAATCCAGCTAGTAAATTATATAACAGTTCAAAGATAGACCTTAGTCAATCTAAATAAATCCAGAGTTTCCACGTATTAAACGGATGAAAACAAAACTGGAGAGAAACATTAAGAGTACCTTACCTGTTATCTTGAGGACACAACTCAGGAGACGCCAGTATTAGAGGGATATACAGATGTAACAGTAATTTTACTAAGACTAGTAATCCACATCCATAACTGGAAAGTGAACCAGCAAATTGATTGTCTGGAAGACTATCACAGGAATCACAAAAAGGGGCTTTTAACTTCTCACTGAACTGATTATATATGGTAGGAGACAATACGTCTGAACCTACATAACAATGTATGTTGCTAAGTTGAAAATAGTCTAAAACCTGGAGGGAGGCAGACGACGATCAATGTACGCCAAGCGACGCAAAATTGCTCGTAATTCAACACCAAAGCAACAAATACAGAGTGAAACTCAAACACATCAGTTAGAATTACTAATAAGGATTCTAGCATAAAATAGATCTAGGTTAGAAGGAAAAGCAGAGAGAGTAAGCTAAGAATTACTTCATTTCTGATAGATTCATGTTCCCCATAATATTCGGTTCAGAACGGAAATCTAGAAAAGTTGGACCTTGTTTACATGTTAGACGAGATTCTCCGGGAAAACCCGCAAGAGAAAGGGACACCACTCTAATCAGTAGTTATCAAAACTGATCGGAAAATCCCATAACTCGACTAATACCCAAACACATGATGTGTTGGATGAAAATGTATTCAACAGGAACCATATTTAGCTTCCTTTAAATATCAGATCTATAGTTAAAACAAACGTCTAACTTACAGGGAGACGGGCGAGTTTAATATGCTATCAGTAGACGCAGAATTAACCGTCGGTTTTAACATAATCTCATGATTGATAATCTAATGAGAGAGAAATCAAGCTTAATGATGATATTTCAATTGCTTCAAAAAGTCGGTTTGATGCAGACAAACTAGTACTTGAAAGTAACAAATTATCAGATAACCACTCATATTTCAAACAATAGCTGACAACAGTGGAGAGGGTGCTACACTCTTTCACTAAAAGAGAAATAATCCATTAGGGTTATGCCAGTTGTCGTGACTAGAAGAAAATGGGACGTGGCTCTGATTAGATATAACATAGGGAAGTAATGCAAGAAATTAATAAGGGATGGATACTAGGGGAGTCAATGTAAAGACGGAAATTGTAGAGTACTACTCGACCATTTAATTTCTGAAAGAAATAAATGTCTTAAATTGGGGAGGCGTGTGGTATAATAAAACGTCCTTACCCTTTCCTATTTATGGACTCCCTTAAAAATAAACAAACCCTTACAACTACGGTTTAAGTATCTTACTGAATATAGGATAAAAACTAACCCGTAGGGTAGCTAAATTAATTTGGCCTTATTTTGGCCTACATACCTGGCCAAGCCCGGCAAGGGTGAAAACAAAGACTAAAGTAGCCATTTTAGTTCAGACACAGGAAAGGAAACAGACGTGCTTTCCTCGTGTGGGGAAAAGGTATTTTGCCTTTTAAAACCATGATTCTCTTCAAGCTATTGTTATGTTATCTACATTATTAAGATATATTTATGTATTACCTAGACCAGTATGTTTAATTAAGAATTAGTTACAATTCTCTTAAACCAGGCTGGATGATGTTTACTAAGGAAACACAGGTGGGCGCCACGCTGTAATTTTTCCTATGTCTTACAATTTCAAATCCTTATGTTAATATCTTTTATAGGCATTATGAACTTATATCTAACTTTATAATCTACAAATATTATGTGTACTGTAGTACACAGAGTATCAACTCTCATGTCAGAAACTCTTTTCAATTTAGGAAAGACTCATGATTCATACTTCAGAGAAGAAAACTCGTTTCTGCCAATTTCATAGTCCTATGAAAAATAACTTCTATGCAATGGAACTATATATCCCTATCGATGCTTAGAAATCTGCAAATAATTTATGTACTGTAGAGATTGGACTTTAAAGAAACATTTTCTCAATGTAGGAGCAGACTCTTGATTTCATACTGCACAAGTAGAGAACTGGTGTCTGCCACTTTCAAATATCCTATGTAGTGTAAATGCACTGGTAAGGATGTCTCTGAACTTGTTTTATCCATGCGGGGACATACAAATGATTACGCATATTCCTGACTCTTACTTAGTCAGGGGATAAAATATTTTGCCACATTATAATCTGTAACTTGGAAATATAGTGCTAAATTTTAGTACCATTCTTTTGTTAACAGATTAGTAACCACTCCATATGAGGGTGAACATATAATCATTTCATAAAATAGTGTTAGGGACAGGCCATGTTTGAATATAAATTCATGAACAATTAAACGCGTGATGTAAATGCATGTTCGGATAGGATTCACTCCGCATCACCTCACTGTAGTAGGAACAGAAGCGAAGATTGATGTGAATAAATTGCTTGAATAATAGCAGTCCTTGACAAAATATATCACAGCGACTACTATCCTCATCTGCTGTACGCAGTGGGGGGAAAACAATGTATGTTTTAAGTTATGGATTAACCCCTGAGAAAACCCAAAAACAAAGGCTCCCTGCATCAGCATTATGATTAATTATTATGTATGAGTATCATGTACTTAATATCAGAGAAATGTACATGTATGTTTTTTTTCTGGTATGAGAATTTTCTTTGTTCTGATTGTTACTTTTTACTGTGGGAATATACATTTTAATGTTGCACCTTGGGATTAGAGGATGTTGATGTAAGAATACATATGTATGTCAGTACTTAAGAAGCCAATGGTGAATAGTCTTGACCTTGTGATGATTATAGTGCCGAAATGAAGACGCGACGTTAGAAACCACAGGGATTATGTATAGGCTATTCTCTTCAAGTAATGAGAGAGACAATATCAACATGTTGGATGGACAGAATGACTTCACCCATCCAATAGTCCCAGTAACAACAGAACAAAATATAAGTGAGAAAATACCTTACTCACTATGAAGAGTCAGAATGGCTCTACTCAGCAATGAGGGACAGTGGAACATGGACACCCACTCCTTTCCCCTTCTCCCCTTGTTGTTTTGTATTTGTGTTTGTAATTGTGTTGTAAACCTTTTACCATAACACAGTAGGTTAATGCTAGTGTTGTATTCTTGTCATCCCTTTTCTATAGAAGAGAAGCAGGTGGTGGTTGAATTTGGTGGGACTATATCACTAACACTGGATCCTGGGTCAACAGCCATAAAGTGAATGTCCAAACCATAGTCTGGATCTAGCAATACCTCAATGTTTACTGCGGCGCTCAATAGCTCCATAGCGAGCAACAGAAAAGTTGAAGATAACTGATTGGGTGAGTGATTAAGTCCTATTTTAGTAGGAAGATCCAGGATGGACTTCAAGATCTAATAATCTACAAAGATGAAGATCAACAGAGTAACTGACAACAGTGTACTCGTCTGCTTTACGTCTGAGAAGTATCACCTATAGCCTCATCACTCAGCAAAATCAGTGAAACTATGGGACAATCCTTACAAGTTACTAAAACTAAGCAACAGTGAGTAAGCCTTCAACTGTTGGTTGGATTACCAAGTTAATATCCACAATGGATAAGTCTTCGAAAGAACATCTCACAGCTGCAAAAGTCAAACATAAGGTTCCAGCCATGCACACCAAGTTCTAGCTATGAACACCAACTCAAACAAATGGGAAGAAGACATTGAACCAATACAACCAAGGTGCCAACTGAAAACCATACCTACACCAGATTACCTCAAGGTTCCCAAACCTGAACACATAAAAAAAAGACCATATGAAAGCAGCTAGCGGAGTAAATGCCTCTACGCCTGCAACCACAGGAATCACCTGATGGCTTGCAACCCTGGATATGTGGTGGAGTCAATATTCTTCAGTTCCATGCCTCAGCAGAATCCTGGAATTAATTCCAGATGAACCAAATGAATAACAAGCAGAATTGTATGTCTACACTGAAAGTAAATACTGAATCAGAACTCTGTGCTGGTCCCATGTCAGCCTAAATGCCAATAACGGTGGAATAGGTTATAGACTGATGACTAGGTGGGTGAAAAATCTGTGGGAACAAAATTGAGATTCGGATATTATAAGCCGAGACGCTGAAAGGTAGGCATCCTTTTCATCAGATATGGTGATATAGGGAAGAACCTTAGTCCAAGACCAAAGATGCATCTCCTGAAGGTATGACCAACCCAGGCCTCAATTTCACACTGACACCGAGCCGTTCGCAAAGAAGATTCTTGAATTCAGCTCCACGGAGGAGATATGTGGTGAATTTATTTCCTAATAAGGATTATAATTAATTCCGCAACAAACTTCAGTGGACATTAAACATGACTGTGAGTATTTAGTGGTGTCAAGGATAAATATGGACATTAACTGCTTTGCACTGGAGAAGAATACCCATCCGCAATGCCTAAATGAACACTATAATTAATTAATTTAATTATTAGTATCAACTGTTTTCATGTGTGTGTTTTTTTTCTTCTATGACATATAAAGAGTGTTATTGAGGTATAACCAATGATGGTTAAGGTAAATAGTATTTTGACATCAACTCATTATTTTTAAATATGATAATTGTACATGGTGTCAGAAACAAAATATATATGTTGGGTTTCTGCACCTAGACCAATGTGATTTTATCTAGGTACAATGAGTCGAGTTAGCAGAACCAATTTGTGGTTGTTGTGTTGTTTGTAATAACCTTGTTTTTTTTCTGGGGTCACTGGGTACTATGTTGTAATACTGCATATCATTCCCATGCCTGTCTGAAAATGCATAGTGTTTATTACACATCTATATATGTAATTGCAGATCTTGAGTTAATACCTGAACTGTTTGTCCAAAAGTGTTGTGTACATCAAGTAAATGTGGTGTCCAACAAGTGGTTGTTTATATGTTGTGAGCAATCAATATCCTTCTAGCATCTATAGTTAATGTAAAGGGTGATGAAGTGGGAAGGGAAACCTACACACAGATGCCATTGTTTCAAGGATGGAACTCTTTCCTCCTGGGATTTGTGGTAAATATCCCTGATCACCCTGCATTCTTACCAGTGACAGAGAATCAATAATACCCCCTAGACATTTTAACGAATTATTTTCAGGAATTAAAATCCACATCCCACATGTGTGGGCAACGTCCGTGAATTTAAAACTCATGGTAAACATCACAAATGGTGTATTATTGTGGGTATATGAATTCAGGGAAAACCTCTCGCAGGTAAACCAAGTCACTTCAGAATGTTATAGTGTTAGTAACAGACCTAATCACTCATTAGTATGAGCTGAGTCAAGTGTTATATGAACCCATAATGGCTCAGATAAATATAGGTTTTTTTTGGTACAAAACTGTTCACAGGTAATATCTTGATTCTGGCAGATGCATCATGTAGTTGGTTGTTGGGTATGAGATTTGTTTTAAACTCATATTTTATATCTTATTGATGAGAAACTAAGTCCAGTAATGAACCTCCAGTAGTAAGGTCTCTGGGATGGTAAACTCACATAAGATAGGTAATTCAGTGAATGTTTAGAATTCATAGTCATTCCCATTTGATGTTTGAGGTATGGTTCTGCTACTCTGGTATTCTCTTTAAATGGTTTAAAAGTGGTGTACTCATGAACACACTACTATATTATGTATCCATAAGGTTTATGTTCCTACATATGAATCATGTGTTAATTAATTATTTTGTCATTGATTATCATTGTATTTTCATGCTTGATCTGCTTGTATAATTCATGTAATATTGAAAAGTTACCAAGGCAGCAGAGAGTGATAGACAATTTTATAGATAATTAGGACAGATAAGTTAAAAATCCAATAAATTTTTTTTAAGGGAAAAATTTAATCAACAAATGATGATTCAGTAGGAAAGTAAATAATACCTGAGAGATGAATTAAACCAGGGGAAAATAGCAGTAACTAAAGTAAATGAACTGAGGTTAAGGCCTAAACCACCACTTGCAAAAATGTAGACATAGTTAATGGAAGGGAAGGAATATTGTAAGAATTTGCAGTATTTAGGGGCACCCTAATTTAATCCTTTTTTTTCATAGGACATAACATGTTCTACAATACCGGTAGTAAAGTAAAGTGAATAAATGATGGATACTTAGGAAGAAAAGCCATACCGACACTTATTCTACTCCACCGGTGATATGAGTAGTATTATTAACTAACTCAGATGGCCCATATGTTAATAAATAGGGTCAACCAAAATATTCACCTGGTGATGTAAGTAAAACTGATCAACTCACTTACTGACCCAACAGAATATAAGGTATTTCTTTAAATTATCCACCCCGATTCCATTATTAATGGTAGCGGAAACAGACCGTATAGGTATGTAAAAGGTATAATTAAAGAATTAACTTAAGAAATTGGAATTTCAAATAAACTTCAGGAGATACCGGAAAAAATCTGTGCCAATCTCTAGTAAGAGACTGAACATTTCAGAAATTGGCTCCTTAACTTTGAAATTTACAGTTTAACCTCACTAAGTGAAATGTTCACTATGAGTAGTCCTCATCAAAAAGAGGAGATGAAACAACTTTTAGTTAGCGATTAGCTTACGTAAAGTTATTTCAATAATTGCCTAACTAACATTAATATTCTCATAAGGGAAGAATTAAAAAGGGCAATAAAGGGTACAATAGAGGCGCGCGACTCAATTGTATTTTCTTTAAAACTAACCGAGTAACTAAATTCTAGATAATGCTCGAAGCCTACTAATAGGTAGGTGAATCAGAAATCAATCGCAAGATGAAACAGATTTCTACATCTCAGTTCTGATTTGGATTATATGCCAGCATTAAATATGTGAAAGCAGATCCAGACTAACAGAGATTAGCTTAAATAACTGATACGAATCAGTAAAAGCAACAATTAAATAAACAACTCTTGAAATAGATGCTGTTTATAGATAGGACGAACCCTTTGACGTAAAGACAGAGGAAACGCCTAAAACTTATACAGTGAACCCATGCTAGAAAAATGGAATATAGCTGTGTAAAAACCAAGCAAATTGGAGCATATAGCTGAAGAATTGCTTGATATTTACTAGATTAGGAATTTCAATCAGGAATCCAGCTAGTAAATTATATAACAGTTCAAAGATAGACCTTAGTCAATCTAAATAAATCCAGAGTTTCCACGTATTAAACGGATGAAAACAAAACTGGAGAGAAACATTAAGAGTACCTTACCTGTTATCTTGAGGACACAACTCAGGAGACGCCAGTATTAGAGGGATATACAGATGTAACTAGTAATTTTACTAAGACTAGTAATCCACATCCATAACTGGAAGTGAACCAGCAACTTGATTGTCTGGAAGACTATCACAGGAATCACATAAAAGGGGCTTTTAACTTCTCACTGAACTGATTATATATGGTAGGAGACAATACGTCTGAACCTACATAACAATGTATGTTGCTAAGTTGAAAATAGTCTAAAACCTGGAGGGAGGCAGACGACGATCAATGTACGCCAAGCGACGCAAAATTGCTCGTAATTCAACACCAAAGCAACAAATACAGAGTGAAACTCAAACACATCAGTTAGAATTACTAATAAGGATTCTAGCATAAAATAGATCTAGGTTAGAAGGAAAAGCAGAGAGAGTAAGCTAAGAATTACTTCATTTCTGATAGATTCATGTTCC
The DNA here is from genome assembly GCA_014155875.1 of Cepaea nemoralis. Lineage (NCBI taxonomy): Eukaryota > Metazoa > Mollusca > Gastropoda > Stylommatophora > Helicidae > Cepaea > Cepaea nemoralis. The sequence continues at coordinate 616,004 of JACEFZ010007167.1, forward strand.
CCATAATATTCGGTTCAGAACGGAAATCTAGAAAAGTTGGACCTTGTTTACATGTTAGACGAGATTCTCCGGGAAAACCCGCAAGAGAAAGGGACACCACTCTAATCAGTAGTTATCAAAACTGATCGGAAAATCCCATAACTCGACTAATAACCCAAACACATGATGTGTTGGATGAAAATGTATTACAACAGGAACCATATTTAGCTTCCTTTAAATATCAGATCTATAGTTAAAACAAACGTCTAACTTACAGGGAGACGGGCGAGTTTAATATGCTATCAGTAGACGCAGAATTAACCGTCAGTTTTAACTTAATCTCAAGATTGATAATCTAATGAGAGAGAAATCAAGCTTAATGATGATATTTCAATTGCTTCAAAAAGTCGGTTTGATGCAGACAAACTAGTACTTGAAAGTAACAAATTATCAGATAACCACTCATATTTCAAACAATAGCTGACAACAGTGGAGAGGGTGCTACACTCTTTCACTAAAAGAGAAATAATCCATTAGGGTTATGCCAGTTGTCGTGACTAGAAGAAAATGGGCGTGGCTCTGGTAGATTTTAAGATAGGAAAGAAATGTAGTAGTAAAGTAATAAGGGATGGATACTAGGGGAGTCAATGTAAAGACGGAAATTGTAGAGTACTACTCGACCATTTAATTTCTGAAAGAAATAAATGTCTTAAATTGGGGAGGCGTGTGGTATAATAAAACGTCCTTACCCTTTCCTATTTATGGACTCCCTTAAAAATAAACAAACCCTTACAATTACTGTTTAAGTAACTTACTTAATGTAGGAGAAAATAAAACAGCGATAGACTGACCGTGGCACAGCTAAATTTAGTTTGGCTTGTTTTCTCTCCCTTATCTGGCCAATCCTGGCGAGGGGGAAAACAAAGACTGAAGCGGCCATTTCTAGTCAAGAGAGCACGCAAGAAAGTCGACCTTTCCCTTCGGGGAAAAGGTATTTTGCCTTTTAAAACCATGATTCTCTTCAAGCTATTGGTATGTTATCTACATTATTAAGATATATTTATGTATTACATAGACCAGTATGTTTAATTAAGAATTAGTTACAATTCTCTTAAACCAGGCTGGATGATGTTTACTAAGGAAACACAGGTGGGCGCCACGCTGTAATTTTTCCTATGTCTTACAATTTCAAATCCTTATGTTAATATCTTTTATAGGCATTATGAACTTATATCTAACTAAATAGTGTTTATAACCTATGAATAGTATGTGTACTGTAGTACACAGAGTATCAACTCTCATGTCAGAAACTCTTTTCAATTTAGGAAAGACTCCTGATTCATACTTCAGAGAAGAAAACTCGTTTCTGCCAATTTCATAGTCCTATGAAAAATAACTTCTATGCAATGGAACTATATATCCCTATCGATGCTTAGAAATCTGCAAATAATTTATGTACTGTAGAGATTGGACTTTAAAGAAACATTTTCTCAATGTAGGAGCAGACTCTTGATTTCATACTGCACAAGTAGAGAACTGGTGTCTGCCACTTTCAAATATCCTATATAGTGTAAATGCACTGGTAAGGATGTCTCTGAACTTGTTTTATCCATGCGGGGACATACAAATGATTACGCATATTCCTGACTCTTACTTAGTCAGGGGATAAAATATTTTGCCACATTATAATCTGTAACTTGGAAATATAGTGCTAAATTTTAGTACCATTCTTTTGTTAACAGATTAGTAACCACTCCATATGAGGGTGAACATATAATCATTTCATAAAATAGTGTTAGGGACAGGCCATGTTTGAATATAAATTCATGAACAATTAAACGCGTGATGTAAATGCATGTTCGGATAGGATTCACTCCGCATCACCTCACTGTAGTAGGAACAGAAGCGAAGATTGATGTGAATAAATTGCTTGAATAATAGCAGTCCTTGACAAAATATATCACAGCGACTACTATCCTCATCTGCTGTACGCAGTGGGGGAAAACAATGTATGTTTTAAGTTATGGATTAACCCCTGAGAAAATCCAAAAACAAAGGCTCCCTGCATCAGCATTATGATTAATTATTATGTATGAGTATCATGTACTTAATATCAGAGAAATGTACATGTATGTTTTTTTTCTGGTATGAGAATTTTCTTTGTTCTGATTGTTACTTTTTACTGTGGGAATATACATTTTAATGTTGCACCTTGGGATTAGAGGATGTTGATGTAAGAATACATATGTATGTCAGTACTTAAGAAGCCAATGGTGAATAGTCTTGACCTAGTGATGATTATAGTGCCGAAATGAAGACGCGGCATTAGAAACCACAGGGATTCTGTATAGGCTATTCTCTTCAAGTAATGAGAGAGACAATATCAACATGTTGGATGGACAGAATGACTTCACCCATCCAATAGTCCCAGTAACAACAGAACAAAATATAAGTGAGAAAATACCTTACTCACTATGAAGAGTCAGAATGGCTCTACTCAGCAATGAGGGACAGTGGAACATGGACACCCACTCCTTTCCCCTTCTCCCCTTGGTGTTTTGTATTTGTGTTTGTAATTGTGTTGTAAACCTTTTACCATAACACAGTAGGTTAATGCTAGTGTTGTATTCTTGTCATCCCTTTTCTATAGAAGAGAAGCAGGTTGTGGTTGAATTTGGTGGGACTATATCACTAACACTGGATCCTGGGTCAACAGCCATAAAGTGAATGTCCAAACCATAGTCTGGATCTAGCAATACCTCAATGTTTACTGCGGCGCTCAATAGCTCCATAGCAAGCAACAGAAAAGTTGAAGATAACTGATTGGGTGAGTGATTAAGTCCTATTTTCGTAGGAAGATCCAGGATGGACTTCAAGATCTAATAATCTACAAAGATGAAGATCAACAGAGTAACTGACAACAGTGTACTCGTCATGCTTATACGTCTGAGAAGTATCATCTATAGGCCTCATCATTCAACAAAATCAGTGAAACTATGGGACAATCCTTCTACAAGTTACTAAAACTAACAACAGTGAGTAATCCTTCAACTGTTGGTTGGATTACCAAGTTAATATCCACAATGGATAAGTCTTCGAAAGAACATCTCACAGCTGCAAAAGTCAAACATAAGGTTCCAGCCATGCAACACCAAGTTCTAGCTATGAACACCAACTCAAACAAATGGGAAGAAGACATTGAACCAATACAACCAAGGTGCCAACTGAAAACCATACCTACACCAGATTACCTCAAGGTTCCCAAACCTGAACACATAAAAAAAAGACCATATGAAAGCAGCTAGCGGAGTAAATGCCTCTACGCCTGCAACCACAGGAATCACCTGATGGCTTGCAACCCTGGATATGTGGTGGAAGTCAATATTCTTCAGTTCCATGCCTGCAGCAGAATCCTGGAATTAATTCCAGATGAACCAAATGAATAACAAGCAGAATTGTATGTCTACACTGAAAGTAAATACTGAATCAGAACTCTGTGCTGGTCCCATGTCAGCCTAAATGCCAATAACGGTGGAATAGGTTATAGACTGATGACTAGGTGGGTGAAAAATCTGTGGGAACAAAATTGAGATTCGGATATTATAAGCCGAGACGCTGAAAGGTAGGCATCCTTTTCATCAGATATGGTGATATAGGGAAGAACCTTAGTCCAAGACCAAAGATGCATCTCCTGAAGGTATGACCAACCCAGGCCTCAATTTCACACTGACACCGAGCCGTTCGCAAAGAAGATTCTTGAATTCAGCTCCACGGAGGAGATATGTGGTGAATTTATTTCATAATAAGGATTATAAGTTGTTCCGCAACAAACTTCAGTGGACATTAAACATGACTGTGAGTATTTATTGGTGTCAAGGATAAATATGGACATTAACTGCTTTGCACTGGAGAAGAATACCCATCCGCAATGCCTAAATGAACACTATAATTAATTAACTTAATTATTAGTATCAACTGTTTTCATGTGTGTGTTTTTTTTCTTCTATGACATATAAAGAGTGTTATTGAGGTATAACCAATGATGGTTAAGGTAAATAGTATTTTGACATCAACTCATTATTTTTAAATATGATAATTGTACATGGTGTCAGAAACAAAAATATATGTTGGGTTTCTGCACCTAGACCAATGTGATTTTATCTAGGTACAATGAGTCGAGTAAGCAGAACCAATTTGTGGTTGTTGTGTTGTTTGTAATAACCTTGTTTTTTTTTCTGGGGTCACTGGGTACTATGTTGTAATACTGCATATCATTCCCATGCCTGTCTGAAAATGCATAGTGTTTATTACACATCTATATATGTAATTGCAGATCTTGAGTTAATACCTGAACTGTTTGTCCAAAAGTGTTGTGTACATCAAGTAAATGTGGTGTCCAACAAGTGGTTGTTTATATGTTGTGAGCAATCAATATCCTTCTAGCATCTATAGTTAATGTAAAGGGTGATGAAGTGGGAAGGGAAACCTACACACAGATGCCATTGTTTCAAGGATTGAACTCTTTCCTCCTGGGATTTGTGGTAAATATCCCTGATCACCCTGCATTCTTACCAGTGACCAGAGAATCAATAATACCCCCTAGACATTTTAACGAATTATTCTCAGGAATTAAAATCCACATCCCACATGGCAAACTACTGAACGTAAACTTGCCAAGAGATCACAGCGGCAGAAATGCTGGTGTTGACTGCAATGTCCTGTAAAAAGGATATGAAAAACAGAAAAGAAAAACAAGAATTAACACTTCGCTGTTTTGTTTTTCTATGTTGTCGCAATGTGTGACACGTGGCAAAATCAGGTAGGTCCACAGCTGATGCTGCAGTTCGGGGCGTTAAGTATTAGATTTTCACAGTTCTTAGGCCACGACATCTGAGGTAGGATGTCCAGTTCACTTCCTCGTCACCCCCCCCCCCCCCCCCTACACACACACACACACACACACACATACAGTTTCCAGAAAATTATGACAGTTGTCTGGTACCCACTTTTGTGAGGCTGAATCGACCCCAGAGCCGTCCTGATCGGACACAAATAAACCTGCCTCCGCTAGCGAATGACATCGGACCACTGTCTTGACAGGCAATGTCTAACCCAGAGCTGCTCCACCACGTAGTTAGTTTCAGCTTAACGGATATTCTCGTCACTGTAGGGTTCGCTTTGCGTTGATTTATATGGTATTAGGTGTCGGCCGAAAGCAATGGCAAACTACTGAACAAAGCTGCCTAGTAAATCACAGCCAGCCAATAAATGCTGAGACTGATTGCAACCTCCCAAACTGGACATGCAACTACCTCGTCATTGTATCAGTCATATTTAATCTCTACTCCTGTCCTTGAACTTCTGTAACGCTGATCAAAACCTACGACCTTATTTCTCGCGTTATCTATGAATTTACTTCTGGTGTTATTTCAAACAAAGGCCCCAAAAGCCCGCCAGCGATTGAAGCACTCGATCGAAGATTCCTGTTTGTTTACCGGTGCCGACTCTTCCAGTCCACTTACAACATGTATTGACACGCACAACCTCGCAACTCCAAGTTAATATGTGTCTGTCCACTGACTGCCATCACTGCCTTCAGTACCCATCGGTGTAGGATAGCGGGGTCTTGAGCCTGAGATATTAAGAATTGTCTTTTTATCCATCAATTTACCGAGGATTCAAACCCAGGTCTTCCGAATGAGAGCCTGGTATTCTATTCACTCAGCCAGACGCTCCTCAATATGTGTTTATTTAATTATATTTACATTATTGTATAAATATATTTACCATCATGTTTTCTCTGCCTTGATTGAGTATTGGAATGTTATACAAAACCTGTCTTGTTGTATGAATGTGAAACATAGACACAAAGCAGACAAGCTCACAAACATCTAATGGATGTGGCTTCTGAAGACAATACAAAGAACACCCTGGACGGACAGCGAAACGGATGAGACAGTCTTCGAAGACATAAATTAAAACTGTAAATTGATTAGGGTCAGAAGCAGACAGGCAAACTTTTCTGGACATGTTATGAAAAGAAATAATCTTGAAAACGTGGCAAAATTAATGGGAACATAGCAGGGGGAAGTCTGAGTGATAAAAACTTGGAAAGTTTGGTCGCATTACATAATGGGGACAAGGCTATAGGTCTGATCCGAGGTTCTGGTGATGGTGTGAGATGGAGAAATGTAACAGTCCACGCTTATCGGCATGGCATATGATGATGATGTGATTGATTGATTGAATTTACAGACAGGCCATTACAATGTAAAGTTATCAACTGAAGCTTCGATCATTTTCAGATCACACTAAGAAAGTTCAGATGACGTCTGACGGTGTACGAAGAAGAAGAAGAACCTTGAACCACTTGTGATTGTATTCATTTCTTGCCGTTTAGTTCCTAACTCTATCATTTCTTGACAGTTTCTGGTCGCAGATTTAAATGTGTGCGTGTGTGTGTGTGTGCGCGCGCGCGCGCGTGCGTGCGTGAGAGACAGACACAGGGCAAGAGAGAGAGAGAGAGAGAGAGAGAGAGAGAGAGAGTGTGTGTGTGTGTGGCCTGGTTGAGAGGTCAACCTTCCTTTCTTCCTACCATCTTGTGCCATACAAAACTGTTTTTGCGCTCCTCCACAAAAATGTGTCACCTGTGTTCTTGATCAGTCTGGCCGCTAATCGTCTTTCCCGCCACATTGCCAGCCCATCCAGCAATTACACTATTTCCTCTTCTTCTCATCATGCTGTGCCATCCCGGTAAACTGTGAATACCTCGGCTCCACAATTAGCAACAATGGGCACTGTTCTGATAAAGCCAGAAGTAGAAGGCCCTAGCAATGCAGAAGATAAACAATATACAGAATCTGTGAAACAACACCAGCAGACTCATTAACTGATTCAGTGCCGAAGAATAATATATCGCCATATGTGATTTCCCATTTGAATAGAAGGACGACATATCCCCAGACTAGGGTCACCGTGTTATTTGTTTTGTTTTGTGGTATCTTCCATTTCAATGCCCAGTGAATGGACATTTACATTATAATATGTGTTCATGTGACTGTGGACCTTGCTTGGCCCAAACCTACTTTCCGTTTGGCACTGTGTCAGTGAAAGCAAATATTTTGAGAACATGAATCTTTCATGTGAGGGAGGAGTTTGGAGTGTGCTGGCTGAAGGCCTATGCCTCAATGGGCGATAGAGGACAAAAGAAGAAGAATCTTTTGTGTGGTAATCTACGGATGTGAGACATGGACTTCTTCGCAATCACTAACAAAGAAAACTGGGACTTTTGAACTAAAGTTACAGCAGAATTCGTAGAATACCGTGGATGATGACGTAGAAACAATATCGACATTCAACAAGATCTGAACATAAAAGAAAACTGGCTCATAAATAGCACTGTGTCTCGGCCACTGAAATATATTAAACATGACCGGTGTTTTGAGAGAAAGGTGATTTTTTTTTTTTTCGGGATGGGGGGAGAGGGGGCGCTGGCTCCCGCTCGAGGGTAGTCCATATATGCTACTTATAAAAACACTGGACTAAATTTTGCGTGTGGATTAGCTTTCCCTATTACCAATGTCCTTCGTCATCAGGCGAACCACTCCGATTCTACAGGTACTTCTAATTTAAATGTCAGGGGGAACATTGTGAAAGACTTTATGAGTCTTTCTGACAGATCGTGTTGAGAGGAAAATGCATGACACAGAGGATATTGCAAAAGAGTGAGTCTTTCTGACAGATCGTGTTGAGAGGAAAATGCATGACACAGAGGATATTGCAAAAGAGTGAGTCTTTCTGACATACTGCGTTAAGAGGAAAATGCATGACACATGGGGCATTATGAGTCTTTCTGACAGACCGTGTTAAGAGCAACGTTCTGTCAAAGACTGCTGCATGCTGATAATCCTCCATATAAGATATACAGATGATACAGTACACTGCAGACTTACAAGATTGTTCAACATTTATTGGATGCTGTTGTTCTGCATAGTGAGCAGTTAGTTATCAATACCTCTTCGGGTATCACCCAACTAACTATGCATTTATCTGATATTTCTTTCTTGATATAATTTTCTGAACTTCCTTTGTCTCATTCAGTTGTTACATTAACCCACTATATTTGTGCCGTTACTTTAACTCCTCCTCTTCCCAAGTAATTTAATAACTCCTTAAGACTCAAAATCTCATGACTTTAAAGCAGCTACTGCTTGGGCCAGAGCACGGTCTGTTTGCCACTGAAAGGTTTAATTGTTGTTGTTGCGTATCCCTTACGGGACGTTGCAGTCAACACCAGCATTTTCAGCTGTTGTTGATGTACTAGGCAAGTGTTACGTTCAGTAGTTTGCCATTGCTTTCTGAACGACCGGCCCCTATACCTTTTTCGAAAAAACCAGCACCGCTGTGTTTCGAACCCGGGTATACGGGCTCACAAACCGCGTTCGCAAGCCCTTAGCCACAGAGACCGACAAACAAGTTACAGTCATCTCCTAGAAATCAGAAAAACCACAATTTAACAACGCAGTAAATTTGAACAATCTTAAATGAACAATTTGTTTCAACTATCTTGTAACAGTCATAACATTAGATAGAAGCTGCTGTGTAGAGATTCAAACAAGAATCGATATGATAGATGCAGCCTTTTGCAAGATGGAAAGCCAATAAAATGATGTCAATAACAGAGAAAAAAACATAGAGCCTATCATCTTGTAAGCATGTGAAACATGGACAGTGAGACCTATCCTGTTGTAAGCATGTGAAACATGGACAGTGAGCAAACAAACACTGGGTGGGTGTCTGCTGACAATGACATACATAATTCCCAAGGAGAAAGCATTGTGAAACTAAGCCTAGTCCAAGCCAGTTTGTATGTGCCGTCTCGATCATGTCCTGGCTACATCTGTTTGCCTCTATGGAGATGTAAAGTTCCAGCACCTGCCTTGCATATCTCGCTGGTGTTTGGGCTTGGGATGGGGAAGAAGAGCTCTACAATGCAATCCCCATGTAGATGTTACTTTGCTATCAGGTCAGGGGGAATAAATCTCTACACCAACACGAGTGAGACTGATGCTTTTCAGGGCTTCAATAGCGTGAATGCCAGCCAATACATAGGACTTGGGTTAAAGTTCAGCCTTCCAGAGCATTCACAACCAACCAAGCAACCATCAACTTTACAATGTAATTTTAACTTCAAACTAATTTGAACTCATCTCAAAGCTAGATGCTGGCTCAATGACATTTCTCCTTGTGTGTTCCCAACATAACTATTGCACTGCCCTGACAGAAAAACCACTCCAGGAGATCCTCCTCCTGGAACATCAAGCATTCTTTGCCCACATTGTCAAAGAACATTTCAAGCTAAAATAGGCCTTACCAGCCATCTTAGAACTCATGGCTCCATACTTCCAACCCCACTGGATGAAATGAATGATCATCATCATTCATGATGGACAAACAACAACAACTACACTGAAATCATTGAAGAGACTCAATTACATTTCTCCTCAAAAGCCATTAAACAGTTGTATAGAAATGAAGCAACTGATGGCATCTATCTGTTGGAACAATTATGTGTCAAGCGATGTGAATTATTTGATCCGAAACCTTCTCTAGTTTAGCAGCTAGTGTTCCTCAGGTCAGTATCTGATAGTGAATCATAAGATTACAATAAATACCTTTCATTTTGGAGGCTCATTTTTTCACACTCACTTTAAATCCAGAGTCTGTTACCTATATAACTCTTGCACTGCCTGTACAACTCCTCTGAAATCGTTGAAGAGACTAAAAGAAAGACAAATAAAATGTCCAAGACTTTGGCAGTTGTTTCAAGACGTGGTCAAAAGAGGGACTCTTTCAATGAACCAAAGTGAACATGCTTTGCAAGCATCATTAATTGAAAACTCGATGACATAATCAGTCGATTCACAACGTGGAAGTCTGCTGAACAACTAGTTCCTTGATGCTGATCCTTCAATGTTTGCTAGTGAAAGTGCTGCCCGCTGACTCTCCAATCCATTTCCAAAGACAATATGAGAATGCAAAGTTTGATCAAATGAACATTCATTAAGCCTATTTATGTTAAGTCAGTTGCGTACAGTATGTGGCAGTCAACCCCAGCATTTTTTGGCTGCTTATGATTTCTTGGCAAGTTTATGTTCAGTAGTTTGCCATTGCTTTCTGAACGACCAGCACTCATGCCATTGTTAGAAAACAAGCTTCCAAATTGCCCGCAGTTGTGTATTTTGAGCTCGCGGTATGCAGGACTGCAAACTGTGGTCATAACTCATTTGCCTCAGTGCTGGCTGTTTATGTAGAAAGATTAACATCCCAACAGTTTGGGTTTATGGTGCAAGGGTTCTGAATCTTCAGGTGATGTCATGACACTAGTGGAATAAATAAGCCTGGCTGGTCAGTCTACCAAACCAAACTGGCATGTTAATATTCTATTTTTAAATTATACTAGTTTGATGAGAATCCTCGTTTTAACTTGTCTCTTGCCTGAGTGAAAGTTACTCCAATAACTAGTGTCATTGGTTTGTTTTAGACCCACTAAGTGTGCGAACTAATGTACATATATTAAAGTGATTAAAACGATCTGAAGGATTCTGACTGGATCTATGTATTTTTTTTCTCGCATACCCTTATTACAGGACATTTCTGACAACACCAGCATTTTACCACTGTTGCCGATTTCTTGGCAAGATTACGCTCAGCAGTTTGCAACCATGTATACAGCTCTTAAATGTGGTTGTGCTGCATGAGTTGAAGTGAGTACTATTATGATAATGTGACTGAACATCACTGTTTGTTGAGAACAAGTCTGTTTTCAAGAGGCCAGACAAAGATTAGAAGATCTCTTTTTCCTTCAGCAACAAACAAGCTGATCAGTTTCCAGAATTGCCTTATTAGGATTCACTTTTCATGATGTTCCAAACTAAACTAGTCTATGAACACCAAGTAGGATACAGTTGTATCTTATTTATAATGGGAGTCATTAGACTAAGACTTCTTCTGCTGGTGCCTTTCATCTCCCAATGGAGTATAGGCCAAACTCTTTGTAGACTTGTTCATGAATGGTTGCATTCTGCAGCTAAAGTTTTCTACAGGATGAGGTGCACAGTTGCTTTCCCACACTTTAGTTATTCTTTTAAGCGTGTTTTTTGTTTTGTTTTATTATGACTTGATCACTCCACCAATAAACCCCATTTGTTCATACTACTAAAGTATATTTAACCCATAATTTTCATTACTAAAGACTGCTGCATCTTAAATTTAACTGTATTTATCATGGAAGGGAGTCAATACATGTATTGATCCATGACGTCTGAGATTGTAATTTGTGGAGAGGCAAAATTACTCACCCAGCCGCCAAGGCACTGGATGGTAATCACAGAAATAAATGATAAAGTGACCAGCTTTCATTATGGTTTGCAAATGACATTTGAATAATTTCGAATAGACCACAGCCAAGACACACGCAAGTGAAACAGAAACTGTATTGTTTTATCAAGGCAACTGCACGCTTTGAAACATATTACATTCATTCAGTGATTCTCAAAAATAAACACAAATCTCATGAGAAAAGTAATGCCTCTTACAATGCAACGGTACTTAATACTGGCCACTGAAATGTGTAAATGCTTCTGCAGCCACGACGTTTAAGGCAATTACTACCCCAGCCTACTCCTTTCAACTGATAAATAGCTTTAAGTTCAGCATACTGGCACAGGCGTACAAACATAAACTAGCTAACTAACTAGGGCACAGCATCACAACACTTCTCATCCCCTGACAGCGAGCAAGCCAGACAGCAAGCAGTATGCCCAATGTACAATTGTCATCACAGAGAAAGCTACATATACGAGTTCATACAGACACATAAAATATATTTAACTCATTCTTGAGTAAACCAAAATTCTTTTTTGTCTTTTTCTTCTTCCAGCTTAAAGTGTGAATGAAAATAAGATAATGTGGCCTTGAAGGTACAAACATTGTGTCGAGGAAAGTGTGAAGGAACATAAGACAACGCCGTAAACATGAATAGACGATGGAGTGCATCATCAACCTCAAATCTAGCGGTACACTGAAAGTAAAAACATTCTTGTACCAGTCAGCATGATTTAGGCGATGTTATTCTATAAAAGAGTAGACAATCTTAAGATGATGAAGAAAGTAAGAAAATGCGGCTTTAAGCACTTAATAGACATTTTCAGAAATAACTGAAGCCTGATAAAGTCTGAAAGCTGTCAAGCCTTGGACCTCTGATCCCCTGGACTTCCAGATGCCCTCTGTACCTGTGACCCCAAGGCAAATGTTTCCTGACTACTGTTTACCCCATTCATCACCAACACCTAAACCACTCGGCCTGCTTCTATTTATCCTCTGCCCCTGGCAAGAGGGCATGGCAGCTGTGTTTGCTCTGTCCCTCCTCTCTCCAGGGAAGAGCACCCCACTTAGTTATACACCTTACAGGGCAGAGTGTCTGACTTCGGCATGCATTTGTGTCAAGTTTGCTTGCTCTAATCATATTCTATTCAAGGTAAATTATTCTATCTAACCGGGGCTAGGTTTTCTTTCCTAAAAATGTTGCCAGAGTAGTAGCCTTTTGGCCTGCTTCTTTATGATTCCCAACTGCCCTGTGATTTTTAATGTCACAACTTGTACACGGGACATCCTGTTTTTCACCCTAAATCCAAGAACTGGCATCTGATCCACTACCCAAGAGATTGGGGGACGTAAGATATCATCAAGTTCTTGGGAAAACTCCCAGCTCTATGCAGAGTTTGAACCTGGTAGATGTAAACTCCATATTTTCTGCCTCAGCGCCTGAAAACTCATATGTATCTATCCATCAACTTTAAAAACCAACAAAATTATATCTACGATAAGCATTATCATCTGTGATCTCATTTAATAAAGCACGCCTGATAGAAAAAAATAATTGCCACTATTTTCTAGCACCAGGAAGTGAACAAGGCAGATCTACACATATCTCATAAATAGAACAATGTAGATCTAATTATTAGAGAAAGCAGCACTCTCTCAAGGTGGAACTAATGAAGACAGACTAGACAATGTATCACCATTGCAACAGCATTCTGGATAGAAACCTGAACATAGCTAAACACATAAATAAAGTAGCTAATGAATTCAGCACATGCATACCACAGGCAGCACAAGAAACAAAACCAAGGGGCTCCACTTAAGCAACATAAATCCCGCTATATTTGGAATAGTGAATTAGAGCAGCTGCATAATAATGTGGAAACATCTAGAAAGCAAGCAGACACCAAACTACATGCCAAGAGCACCGTAACAAATACCAGCACGCAAAGGCCACATTTCTAAGAGCCATGTTGCAGGCTAGGCAGAACAGTGGCAGGAGAAAACAGTCTCTGAACTTCGAAGAAGACACAAATATATAGATGCACTAGCTACTTGGACAAATAGACAGTGTGGCACCACTCTCCTCACTCCCTCTCCAAAACAAAAAGCAGGTACCATAAGATAAATGGAAAACAAGCTAGGTCTACATTTTCCCCATGAAGTATGTGGGGTACATCTACATATTTCCCATGAAGTATGTGGGGTACATCTACATATTTCTCATGAAGTATGTGGGGTATATCTACATTTTCCCCATGAAGTATGCAGGATATATCTACATATTTCTCATTAAGTGAACAATGTAGATCTATACATATCTCATTCAGTGAACAAGGTACATCTACACATCTCATGCAATGAGCAAAGAAGATCTACATATCTCCAACTGTTTGTGCTGGAAACATCTCTCTTTGTACAGGGTAAGTCTACATATTTCTCATGAAGTACATAGGGTACATCTACATATTTCTCATAAAGAATGCAGGGTATATCTACGAGAACACAGAAGAAGAACCATCTGCAAATCTAACCATTAGAGAACTCCTGTTTGCGGACGACCAAGCACTAATAGCAAAATCAGAAGCTGAATTACAAGACCACATGAATAGTCTAAACGAAATGTGTAGGGAACATAACATGAAAATTAGCACAAGCAAAACAGAGGTAATGACTATAACTAAAGAAGAACAAACAGCAACAATTCACCTAAACGAACATCCCTTGAAACAAGTAAAGAGCTTCAAGTACCTAGGAAGTATAATATCATCAAATGGCAGATCAGAAGACGAGATCGAAAATAGGTGCAATAAGGCAAATCAACTCATTGGACAAATGGCACCAATACTAAAGAACAAACATGTATCAATAACTACTAAGAAAGCACTTTACAACACAATCTTCCTACCAACTCTGTGCTACCAATGCCAAACCTGGACAATGACAGAAAAAGAGAAAAGAAAAATCACAACAACAGAAATGAGGTTCCTGAGAAGAATACTCAACGTATCAAGAAGAGATAAGATCAGAAATGAAGAAATCAGGACTAAAGTGGGGGTTAAAGCTGCTCTAGATTTTATTAGAAAGCAGCAAGTCAAATGGTTTGGCCATGCAAGTAGGCTACCAGTCAACAGCATGCCACAACAAGCAATGACGTACAGACCAGATGGAAACAGAGGAAGAGGCCGACCACGTAAACGCTGGACGGAGGGAATAACAGAATCCATGGGAATGTCGATATACGAAGCCCATAACCGGGCACTCTCACGAAGTTTATACTTCACCTCGACACCGCAAGGTACAAGAGGAACATGATGAGATGAGATGAGATGAGAGGTATATCTACAAATTTCTCATGAAGTGAACAAGGTAGATTTACACATATCTCATGCAGTGAACAAAATAGATCTACATATCTTCCCCTGTTTATGCTGGCAAACATCGCTTCTTGTTTAATCCATTGCAAAATGTGCAAAACAATCAACTATAAATTAAATTCAAACTTGCTATGGACACAGACTTCTTGACTAAAGTTATCCCTTCATTCCATTAAAACAAAGGCCAATACTTTAAGTCTTCTATTACACTAGACAACAATCAAAATGTACCCGATATGAAAATATCTGATCTTAACTAATTTTGGTGTGCTGAAAACGAAAATGACATTTAAAAAATGTTGATTGGCTCTAGTTCTCAAGATATATGCTACCAGTTTATTTAATTGCGGTCAATTTATATATATGACGTTATTGTTGTGGGTGATTGCATAATTTTTTCTAATAACCAATTGTAATTAGAAGGTCATGATGCAATCCTACCTATGATTACATCACTTTTATGTATAAATATCTTATCTCTGATAAAATTAGCTAATCAGGCAGTCATTGCTGCCTGGCAGTAAAAACATTGAGAACCCAGCACTTGTTGACACCAGCAAGATTTTGTTGCCACACTTACACATTAATCTGGGTCTCATGGAAAACTTTGTCAAGGCAATAGAGTAAACAGATGAGGCTTCCAGATACCTCATCAGAAAATTTCAAAGACTGAGTGAAGCTAAAATAAGAGATGGGGTATTTGTTGGTCCGCAAATTCAAAATCTTCTTCATGATGACGAGTTTCTTTGCGTGTTGCATGGTAAGGAAAAAGCAGCATGGCCAGCATTTAAGTCAGTGGTGGACAATTTTCTTGGAAACAACAGATCTTATAATTACAATTATATTGTAGAAAATTTCCTTATGAAGTATAAGAGTCTTGGCTGCAACATTATTTTGAAAATTCAATTCCGGATTCTGATCTGGATTTCTTCACGTCAAACTGTGGAGCTGTCAGTGATGAGCTTGGTGAACAATTTCACAAGAACATTGTTGCTATGAAGACAAGGTTTCAAGGAAATTGGAGCCATTCAATGCTTGCTGACTACTATTGGACTGTGATAAGAGAAACCTCATCGATTAACTACAAGAAGCAAGCAAAGAGAGCTCAAACTGTTACTAAATAATGACAGAATGGGTTCAAATGTGCTTTTTTAAAACCCTATATGTGAACTTTAAAATATGATTTTATTTTGTCTATATTTTATGTTGAAATATATAATAACCATATATATATACATAATTGAGTATGTAACCATAATTTTTATAATGCTAAAGTAAACAGACTAACTGTTCACCCCCAGAAAATTAAACAAACATACATTATTTGTATTACTGTAATGTAAATTTATCAGTTTTTAAAAAAAAACAGAGCCAATTGGTGAATTCCATTATGATATTTCAAATCAGCATGTCAAAATCAACAAGAAATTGTGTATTTAAATTCTGATACAAATAACTTTTGAAAATTTGTTGACTAGTGTAATCAGCATAAAATGTGCTTTTCCAAAAGTTTATGAGCAAGTGAGTTAATGTAGTTCATAATGAGCGATGCTGGTAATGTCATGAGTGCAGTTGGAGGAGGGTTCGACGTTTGCAGTGCTAACAGAGGAAAAGACTGGCCCATCTGTCCCTCCGTGCATTCAGGCCTTCAAAATGTGATGGCCCGATCACATCACAGACCCATTGCCGGTTCCTGTTTTAGGACATGTTTACTAGGCTTATGTTTACTAGGCTTATGAGATGACAGCTTTATCAGGTAGTTGTGTGTTACAAAGGTGGGCTTTATGGAGACGACATCCAGCACGCTAAAACAGGCTTATGGACTCATGAAGTAAACAAAGTAGATCTAAATGTTTAGTCTGTAAAGAAATGAAGCAGTCCTTAGAACAACTGAAAGTGAAACAACTTGTCTGCTCCTCTCGTGTTCACAGACAACTATCTAAACTGTGCAAATTCACAGAAGATGCAGGGAGACACATAGTGCAACCCCAAAATATATCGTTATCATCAAATGAGCTAGAGAACCAAGTCAATGCATCATGTAAACCAGTTAGACATTGATATTTCAAGATCAGAAGACAAAAGTCGTCATTACCCTACATAATGCCTTAGTAATAGTAATAATATATGAGATTTAATTGACCCTTAAGTCTTGTTGCCATAAAAATCCCACCACAAGGAGATTTAAATTTAGGACTGCTGGGTCAGGAGGCTAGTGCATTAGCAAAGCTAGGATATATATATATATATATATATATATATATATATATATATATATATATATATATATATATATATATATATATATATATATATCCTAGATGACGTAAAAATACAGTTCTAGAAATGAATAGAAAGATAAAACACAGTGAGGTGCAACAATTGAGTTTTAAAAACTGGAAACATGATGAAATTTGAAGGAGGAAAAAATGCTTCCACATCACTAAAAATTGACAGCATTTTGCAATGATGAACAGTATTGGAGGCAATAAAAAACCGCAGGCAATAAATACATGTCAAACACTGTTAGCTAATCAGATACTCTGCTGCCTTCGTCACATCCCAATCTTTCGTTGATAGCGCCACTCTTGCCTTGTGCTGGTAGGAGCAGCAACAAAACACAGATTATGTGAGTTGTTTAAATACTCAGAAATATCACGACAGTTTATCATACATCTCTAACAATATTGAGAAGACAATAGGCACACTACAAACATGACACAATCATTGTCAGAAAGACACAATCATTGTCAGAAAGTCACTCTCATTTTTTTTTTTTTAAGTTGCATATCCTTTCAGGACGTAGCAGTCAACCCCAGCATATTTTTGCTGTTCGTGATTCCTGGGTAAGTTTATGTTCAGTAGTAGCCATTGATTTCTGAATGACCGACACCCATACCATTTCATTAAAAAAAACAGCATAAAGCGGCCCACTGCCAAATCGCCCACAACTGTGTTTCGAAAACAGTATAAGGGATTATAAATTGCGTCCGTAACCTCTTCACCACAGCCACTCCCATCACGACTCGCTATAAAGTTGTCCAATCCTTGGTTAGTTCCCCTGCCTTATGCCCAAAGTGTCTGCGGACATCTTCATGCTGGTCGACCCCTGCTGCCTCTTCTTCCAGAACCATGCCTTCCATGACTGTCCTTCCCAGGCCACTGGGATTTTAATATGGCCAAAGTATTTGAGTTTCTAAGACATGACGTTGTTTATGAGACAGTTCTCTTCAATGTTCAGATCTGGAAGGACATGAGTATTTGTCTTCCTGTTGCTACACAATATTCTACTAAACTTTTCAGTAACATGTAAATTCTAAAGCTCTAATTGTCTTCTTTAATGATTACAAAATAGTACATGACTCCATCCACCTGTAGCCACAGCAAAGATGCACGTTTTCAACAATTTTACATGAATTAGTTTGCTGGTGTTGTGTCACAAGATCTAAATGCTGTTTAACCTCTGTACGGCTGTGGCCGGTCTAGGTCTGACTTCTGTGAAACAGTCCACTGTTGCTGGTCATAAAGCCAGGATATTCACAGACATAACCAGCTTTATCAAATCTGTTGGACTGATACACAAACATTTCAGCTCTAAATGTAATTTTATGCTGAGATGCCTGTAGTCTGAAAGCTGCCAACTATTAACAAATGTCTGTGCATATTTTGTGAAATGATCGAGTGTTTTTATATAGCTGCACTGTTTGCTCCTTTCTGGGGTTTTATATTTTTATATTAGAGACATGTTCTGATTTTGTTTGAACAGGATCGTCTTCACTGCACTCAGATAATTTCACAAGTGTTCCAGTCTCCTCTCACAGATCACACCAGGAGAATCTCAACACATTTCACAAACTCAACAGCACTGGCAAGGGTCCAAATGTGTGTACACAAGAATCATGCATGTCTTGAATATTCTACCAGTTATTACTATTACTGAGTCGTGTAGTATTGATTTTTCATTTTCCACATGCCTTTATAATACATATCTTTTATATTGTTGCTGTTTTCAGTTAGCCTTGAATGATGTGTGAATGGTATAATGTATGAGTGTGATAAAAGAGCAGAATGTTAGATGGGCCTGCGTGCCCAATTCTTAACCCTTTCAAAATAAAGTTTTGTTGTTGTTGTTTTCTGTGGGTAGGTTTTATAACTTTGAAATTTAGCATGGGCCTTTGCAACCATTTAGCCTTTGCAACCAAAAATCATGTATATTATGAATATACATATATATGTTATGAATCTGATCTATGTGGTTTTGTTCCATATAAAGTTTATTTTAACTAATGAATGACTGGTGAAAAGGGGGTTGGGGGTGGGGGGTTGGTTTGTAATTGATACTTTCAGAATTTGTAAAGAGAAGAATATCATGGTAGAAGAAAAAAACAAGTATTAGAAAAACAGGTATTGAAGAAAAACAAGGCAGACCAAGAGAAATGATGCTGTATGGACAGATGGTGGCATGGAGGAATATCATCGGCAGAGTTGATCCAAAGCACCATGATTATGTTTACTCGGCTGGTTGGAGAGTGCCAATTATTTGTCTAATAGTAACATTTTTCCCTTGTTTGTGTTGTGGTAGATTCTTACGGAAACACAAACAGAATGGCAGAGGAAATGGCACAACACTGTCAAACAAATAAACATCAACATTTACACAACAAGCAACATTCCTGTGGCAGCATATGGGTGTGGATTATAAAGGAATTTACAAACTCTACAGAAGAATATTAAGGATTTTGAACTTAAATGTTACAGAAAAATTCTTAGAATACCACAGATCAAGATGAAACAAATAACATTCTGCAAAGTGTGAATATGAAAAAATCTCTGGCCATATTAAAAATCACCATAGTATAGAAGGAAAGTAATGGAAAGCATGGTTTGTGGAAGACAAGGCGGGGCTAACCAACACAACAATGGATATTTACAAGACAACTTGGGCATGAAAATACATGAGCTGGAGACGGATAATGAGTTTTTCGGTAGGCTCTGATGTGAGTGACGTCCTGTACAATAAAACAGGCAAACTGATGATGGCAGCTTCTGAAGTCAGGATACTATATGTTTGTTACATCCTCTGCAGACACAGCAGCTATACAAATAGGGGTCTATCCCCATATACCCAATAGATCCTTTGCTTTATCCTTCACACAGCTGCACGCTTGCCTGCCAGCCCCACAGGCGTGCATTAGAATCCCCATCGAGGCAAATTTGTTTATTGACTTGGGCTTTCGGGTCAATCCAGCCTAAACTAGGTATGATGAAATGTCCTGGGGAAGTAAAGGTGGTCCACATGATATTGACCACATCACTCATCTCGTGTCTACTGGTTTATAACAACATGGGGCTAGCACCACATACCCAATATGCCACGAGGGATGTAACAGAGTGCTTTACTAACTGTGTCACACAGAGCTAACATGAGGAGCAACATGTCTTGGCAACTGTCACAAACAATATGTCTCGCTTATAAATGCAATGACAGCATTTTCTTAAATGAAAATATCAATACTGTTGTGGGGACGTACATAAATGTAATGGCAGAGGAAATGGTGACTTACTTCATCAAATCCCATATTTTTCATGCTCAAAATTTTGTCCTCAAGTTCTTTATCTTGCCTTGGACCTGAGGTAACAAACACTTGTATTACAACAAATACACATAGGCTGTGCATGCATGCACGCACACTTACTCAGACAAACACATTTTAAGCAAATTTAAGCAAACTAAAAATTATATGATGACTTTGAACTGAATGAAAGTAAACAGAATTATTTAGAAAGTTTGAAGTCTCCCTCTCACTCCTTCCCGCATTCGTCGTCATACACATACACATATTGACATAAAATCATTGGACGCCAGTCCAACCGACTAGTCTGTGGAATGAACCCACCATGCCACGGTCACCAGAGATAGTTTCAACAAGCATGCTAAACCTCTCAGCCATGCTGACCTGCCAGCAGACAGAAAACTTGATGCATGTGAACAATAAAGAGTGACTGACTACAGTCAACTTTAACATAATTAATAAGAAAACTTCGTTAAGATTGCACACTATGCTATCAATGTCAAACGTGGACATTATCTAAATCACACTTACGCAAAATTAACACCTGCGAGATAAGATGCTTGAGAAGAGCTGCAGAATTAACTATCTGAGACCAATTATGAAATGATGTAACAGACAGTAAAATAAACACCTTGTGCCAGATACATTAAAAGACAGAAGATCAAATGGTTTGGCCATCTCGTTAGAATACAACACAACAAACTACCAGCACTGACACTACATCAAAGAAGATTTGATAAGAACAAGAGGACGCCCGAGAAGAAAACGGTTTTATGACATCAAAGACATTGTACAATCACATAGAATGACACTCTCCAGTGTCACCCACACCCTGCGCTGGAACATCCACTATCCTCCCCATGATGCTTGACAGCAAACATGGAAGAAGATGATGATTATGATGATGACAATTATTATGTCTCTCCGTTATCAGTTATGTTATCAGTTATCAGTTGGGGTATCTTCATTGCACTCCGGACATGTCCATAGGTGCTCAGATCCTCCCCCCAGCATATGCATCAGCGTCCGGTGGCTAATAGTGCCAGTTCTGTGTTGGTTGACGAGGTGCTTTGTTTTCCCGATGTACCTCTCGCGTCTGGCTGTGCCGATTCTTACTCCCAAGTCTTTCATCCTGGACAGCGATGTGGAATCACTGACGTCAAAGTCCTCTGTTCTCGCCATATCTTTGAGGACGTTAATAACAGTCGGCACGATCCATGGGCTGGCCATCTACAGGGAGTGCAGAGCCAGCCAGTTTATCAGCTCGTTCATTTCCCTCGACTCCCGCATGTCCCGGGACGAAGATGAAGGTGACTTATACGGACAACAGACTTCCGCAGCGACTCAGTCCACTGTCTACGTACAGATCCAGCTTCGACCTTCTGAATCATGCTCATTGAATCACTTAGTACACACACGTTGGTATAATGCTGTGATTCCAGCCATATGAAAGCCTGTGTAACTGCCATCACCTCCATCGTCATGCTGCTCGTGGTCATAGAGTGGGCACCACTGGATTCTTGAACGGTTCGGCCCACTGAACGGGCTGTAAATGCCCACGCACTTCTCTGCTGCTTTACAACAGATCCATCTGTATAGATGAGCACTTCAGGGCTATCTGAGTGTTCATAGATGAGTGCGTTAACCTCTGCATTGACAGCGGCAGGGTTCTGCTCTCTGCACCGTCTGTCGAGTGTGATAATGCATGAGAAAGTGCACTTAAAAGCTGGAGGAACCGGCACCCATTCCTTGCCGGGGTTGATACTGGTAAGACTGCAGACCTGTCTGACGACATCTTCCGCCCAACCCATCCATGACTTGCCCCTCTTTAGCCTGTCACCCTTTTCTCTGAATATAGCGTCATGCAAAGGGTGCTGCTCATCTGCACTTATTTTTAAGTATGCACAAGCTCTCCAGATCTTGATCATGTGTTCCATTGTCGGGAAGTCAAGGAGGTATCTCATTGCTACACAGCTGGTGTCTCTCGTGCAGCCCAAAATGATGCGCATGGCTTCGTTTGTACCTTTTCAAGTCTTCCAATCTGTGTAGGGCTGACAGTGAGGATGGCCAGGGCATACTCGATGCGTGAAAGCACAAGTCATTGGAACAGAAGTATTAGCAGTCTTTGCTCGATATTGGCAGTCGCCATGACTCTCATTGCTGACAAACCTTTTCGAGCCTTCGTTATGACATAATCGACATGATCTCTGAAGGACAGGCTACGATCAAGCCTCACACCAAGATATGTCATTGACTGGGTTCTACTCAAAATGCTCCCATCCATTCTTACTGCCGACAGGTCTGTTTTCACAATATGGTTGTTTAGGGAGAACCATGTAACCGATGCCTTTGCAGGGTTGACAAGGGCGTCGACATCAGCACACCATGAGGAAATACGATCTAGTTCGCCCTGCATATCATTGGCAACCGCCTGTCTATCTCAACCCTGTCGATACACGAGGATGTCGTCAACAAATGACAGTCCTACCCCTCCCGTCCAACTGTTGTTCAGTGATCGGCACCGTATACACGTTGAATAGTACTGGTGACAGTGGTGAACCCTGCGGCAATCCTGGACATATCGTTATCGGCTCAGAAGACCAACTCCCGCATCTTAGCACCACCTTCCTTTGGAGCAGAACTGCAGCTATCCATCGTACAAGGTGAGGGTACACTTTCAGTCTGAGGAGGGTTTGCATCAAGTGCTCGAAAGATACTCTGTTATATGCGTCCTTCTAAGTCTATGGCGGCCGCATATGTCTCTTCTCTGACCTGAAATCCTTCGTAAACATCTTGAGCAAAGACCGCCGCATTCAGCCATGACTCTTTGTTGCATCTGTACCCTCCAAGTGTGGGCGGGAAGCAGCTGAGTTGTTCCAAGTCACAAGCAAGTCTGTGTGCTACAATTTTCTCCAGTAACTTGCCCGCAGTGTTCTGCATCGTAATGATTCTGTAGCCGCTTATCTTGGAATGGTCTTTGTTCGGTTTTGGCAGCGGTAGCAAGTAGCTGTGTAGCCATTCTTCTTTGATCTGACCCCTCTGGATACTGGTGTTGAATTCTCTGGCAAGTTCTTCCATGTCATCATCTGACATCATCAGTAGGTCACCATATCGGATGCCGTCTGAGCCTGGGGCGGTGTTAGGTGATTTCTTGAGCATCGCACGCATTATCTCAGCTGTGATTATCCATTCTTTGTCTGTCCCGACCCCCTCGCACAACTGAGATAGTGTCGTTGTGGTCCTCTGTCTGGTGGGCTCGTCTTTCTGGTCAGTCTGTTCTATGTAGCGTGCAAGAAAGGCCTTACCTTTATCCGCATCCGACTTTTTCCATGTGAGGTCTGTGCCTTGAAAGTCTGGAATACCCCTACGTTGTGCAGCACCGTTCATGCTCTTGTGGAGGCGCCAGAATGTCGTAAGAGATCGCTCGGAGCACACCTTCATGCAGAACTCGTCCCATTTGTCGGCCTTGGCCTGTTTGGCGCAGGATTTGAATAAAGTCGTCGTCCTATCGACCTCAGTCTTCAGGTTTGCCAACTCAACCTGTGGCATGTTAGCCTTTCTGGCCTTTTGCCAGTCTTTGACAGCCTGCCTCTTTCCCAGCCATGCCTTCTCGACCTCTCCATTCCACCATGGTGGCTGCAACCATCTTTCTTGTCTCCTGCGGGAGGAAGTTAGTTTTCTTCTTCTGATCTTGCTCATGGCGTCTTGACCAGTGTTGTCGTACGGGAAGGCATTTGTCTTGTTTGACTCATGGCCCTGTCTTTCTTGATCAGGATGACACAAGGGTAGTGGTCACTATCGTGGTATCCCAGTGTGCCCACCGGCACCTTGGTGCGATGGTGGGCAACATCAGAGCCAAGTCAATGACGCTGTCAGAGTCACCTGGTCGAGTGGCTATTCTAGTGACGTTCCCATCATTCAGACAGATTAGGGCAGCAGACGCCAGGGCGTCCTCCAGATCTTCTCCGTCTATTGGTGATGTAATTCCCCCATTTACTGCCTCTGGCATTGAAGTCCCCACAGTAGATGATATGCCTTTCATCCATATTGAACAAACTCTGCCATTGTCGCACGTCGACCTTCCCATTTCGCGCATAAACGTTCACGATTACAAGCTGCACTGGCGTCATTATTCTTAATGCCTGCACTTGCAGGGCATCACTGTTCCAGGAAGACATATCGATCTCAGACACTAGTATGTTGTCGCGGACCAGAATGACCTGTCCGAGGTGCCGCCTGTTAAAGAATCCCTGAAATCCCGCGACATTGACTGATCCGTCGCCGAGCTGTGTTTCTTGTAAGACTACAATATCGTTTCCGTAGAGTAGTTTTTCAAGAATGGGTCGGCGTTGACTAAATGATGCACAGTTCCAGTACAGTACTCGAACGTTTCCGATACCCAATCTGTCACATTTTAATCGCCTTCTACGTGCGCCTGCCCTCTTCCCACGCTGTGTCCTTGCCGGTCGTCTGGTCGTCATGTCAGGCTTAACTATCGCCACCGGGCGCCGATGATACGCCGAAGGAAGTCCGGGGGCGCGTGCACGAACTCCATTTCACCACAAAAAAACACACTTAATCCATAAACATTTCGGAAAAAACACGTTCCATTTTACGGGACGAAGAAATGTCCCGCCATCTTGCTTCAAGGGAACTCACTCTCAAGAAAGGAGTATTATGTCTCTTTTGAACTGCAATCCAATCAGACACTTTAAATACACCGATGCACAATAAAGGCTAACTGCATTATTCAAACTTTCCCAAACAATCAATAAACTTTAATCACAAAATATAAAAAACCTTTCAACACAAGTGGAACCACGGAAACTCACAACTGACAGCCAGACACATCAGCATAATTAGAATCGTTTAAACTCCCAAATGTTATAAATCCATCAACACAACTAAATCATTTAACCCTTTACAAGGCGTAGCATCCTTTACCGGCCGGTCTCTAAATACGAGCGTAACGGCCAATTCCGGCCGATACTATTATGCATTGTAAAAACGCGATCTCTCGGCTTTCCGACACTTCTGTCGGCTACTTTCACTTTCGCCCATAGCTTGACAACGTGGCCGCCATTTGTAAACGCGCTACAATGACTTTGAACGGACTTTTACGGACTTGTTTTGATAGTTTTCGGGAGTTTTACGCTGTTTTTCAAAATGGATTTCGGCGATTCTTCAAGTGATAGCCGAGATTTCGCTCTGTTCAATTTAAATGACATTAAAGGGCACGAAGTTGATTATTAATCGGAGCTAGATATCAGTGCAAAGCGTTACTTTGCATTAGCAGTCGTGAGTCGGACTTTAAAGTAAGTGATTATGATTCTGAAAATGTGTTTGTAAATTGCCGTATAGATGACGGAAAATCACAAACATGCCGTATTTCGTAAATATTTGTGTTCATATATGGATTACCGGCAACAATCACGTGAGTAACATATTCTGCATGCTTTTCCCTTCGTGTTGTTTATTTAACTAAAATCGGTTGACTAACACCTTGTTTGTGATGTTTTTACTAACGCGACCCGAAATTTTTACAGAACCTGAAAAAATCTTGCCCGTTCAGGGCTACAAAACGGACAAGCGTCTGCCCTGTAAAGGGTTAAGCTCACATATGATAGATGTTAAACTCCCAACTGCTAGACATGCACAGCAACACAGCTGAATCAGTTAAAGCCAAAACTGTCTGACATAAACAACACAACTAAATTACCAAATCTTACAACCACTAGAATATCAAAATGTCACTAAATCACCAAATCTTACAACTATTAGAATATCAAAATGTCACTAAATCACCAAATATTACAACTATTAGAATATCAAAATGTCACTAAATCACCAAATCTTACAACTATTAGAATATCAAAATGTCACTAAATCACCAAATATTACAACTATTAGAATACTACAACACCAACATTTACAACTATTAGAATAACCCAAAACTTAAACTATTAGAGTATCACGTCACTAAATTACCAAAACTGAAAATTTTAAGAAAAGTACAACACCACTAAATCACTTAAACTCATGAAGGTTAGATACACACACAAGAACAACTGGAATTGTTACTTCTTACAGGAGTCAGTGACCACAATCTCACCTCCAGCATAAACTGCAGTCCAATGTCTAGCGGTGCGCTGAAATATAGCATGGTTGTCTTTGTACTGCTGAGCTACAACAGCATCCTGTGGATCATCAGGTTCAGCTGCTGCAAGCAAAGCTTGCAAAGACAACAGCACTGTTCTCAATGTCATGGCTGCTGCCCTGAACAGACAGAGACAATTTAACAACTGAAATTAAGCTAACTGCCCATTTGAAAAAATTATGTATGCTGAAAAACACTCCCTCTAAACACTATCCTTCAAGGGAAAGTAGAAAGCAAAGAAGAAAAGAAAGGCACACAAAAACTTATCTAGGATGTCATAGATGGATGGATCAGGCAGCCCAGCCCTTGGACCTATGATTGAATAATGGAGGTTCCTAGAATGTTGGTGCTTCTATGAGGGTGCCCCTACAACCTACAACTAGAATAAAAGAATTAGGATGTATATAGGAAATGAGATTTAATATGGATTTAGATAGAATATTTTGTTTTCTACTAGTACTCCTGATAAATATAAAATTGCCTGGCACCATGAACAATCTTGATCCAACTAAAGCAGCCTGGAGGGACACCATCTGCCCCCAACTCGAAAAGACCGACTTTGAATCACAGTATGGGACATAATAAGGTACCTGAGGATAGTATACTGCTTTATGATTCTGAGACAGTGGATCAGATACCTAGCCTTATCAGTTATGGTGAAAAACTACTGGAGAATTGATGAAGGTGCACAGTTCAAGTGATCCATACCAAACCAAACCAAATGAAAGTAGAATTAAGAAGCACAACAATAATATGGAGTGATGCTCAGGATGACTTCAGATATAGATGAACATCTTCCTACAGTACCAAAAATACCTTTTAGATTTTAGTAATGACCACCATGTGAGATATTTTGTTCAAGTCAGTATTAACAGTTATGAGAATGAGAATGAGAATGTGTGTGTGTGTGTGTGTGTGTGAGAGAGAGAGAGAGAGAGAGAGAGAGAGAGAGAGAGAGAGAGAGAGAGAGAGAGAGAGAGAGAGAGAGAGAGAGAGAGAGAGAGAGAGAGAGAGAGAGAGAGAGAGAGAGAGAGAGAGGGTAGGGGAATAAATTAGAGAGAGGGCTACTCTGTGCATATTATACCTTCTCAGTGTCAACATGAATGGATTATAAATGCAGTTGCTAGAGTATTATCAGGCTAACAATAGTTTATTACAGAAAATTACAGGCCGCAGACATTGATAGTTTTTGTTGATGCCCAGGTCAGCTCAGCCTAAAATGGGTACCAAGAAATGTCTTGGGAAAATAAAGGCGGCAGCATAATAATGACCATATCACCCGCTGAGTGCCATTAGAAAAAATATGTATCCAGCAGCATTAAGTCTTGTGTTGTGTAAAAGGATCCTTTATTTTTACTTACAGGTCACAGGACAGGATTAACACTGGCCAAGACTTTGGAAAACCTCTATGTGGTGAGGTATATTCTCCGACAGGGCTTCCAGTCTGGCCAACATTCCAAGGATCATCATACCTCGTCACAGATGTGAAGCTCCAGTAATTATCAGACTAACACACTCATTCATTATTCATTCATTCATTGGCACCTTGCCGTCTTGACAGACGATAGTTTGTGCTTTAAAAAGGCATAATAACTTTTAACTATGGCGGTAGCGAGTGTGACTGATAAGGCCAATTTGCGCTGTAAATGTCCGTTCACAGTGGGTGCATGTGAACACGTGGTCATTTCCACCATCATGCACCATCTTACGTCTCAAACGCTTGGTGTGTGACTTTTCTGCAATAATTTTCTCCTTTGACTTTATTCCATTTCTGATATTTGCCCTCCATGCAACACGTTCAGCGGCGACTTGCTCCCAATGTGCATTATCAATGCCTGTATCAATCATGTCCCGCTTACACACATCTTTGTATCGTAGTAGAGGCCGACCCTGAGATCTCTTACCCATCTGTAATTCACCAAAAAAGATATCCTTTGGTATTCTACCATCATCCATCCTCCTAAGATGTCCTATCCATCTAAGTCTACGAAGACTGAGCATGGAATAAACTGTCACACAACCTGATCTTTCCAATACTTCAGTATTTATACAAATAATAACCACTGATCCTTAGAACATCAAGGCAAATTACTCCGGTTATTATCATACTAATAGTTTATACAGAAACTCACCCCAGTAATTATTAGATTAACAACACATTGTATATAGCAACTAACCAATGATATTCAGAATACCAAGAAACATTACCCCAGTAATTATCAGACCGCTGGTCTCCGTGGCTAAAGGGCTTGCGAATGCGATTTGGCAGCCTGCTTACCTGCTTTCAAAACACAGCTGCGACTGATTCGGCAGCAGACCATGTCGTGCTGTATCTTAACATATTGGTATGGGAGCCGTCTGTTTAGAAAAATTGCAAACTGCTGAACGTAAACTTGCCAAGTCATCAACAATAGCATTAAAATGCTGGTGTTGACAGCAATGTCACGTAAATAGGTTATGCATACACACACACACACAAATTATCAGACCAACACACAGTTTATACACAAACTCACCACTGATCCTTAAAAACATCATGACAAACTGCTCCAGTAATTATCAGGCTAACACAGTTTATACACAAACTCACCACTGATCCTTTAGAATATCAAGACATATGGCTCCAGTAACAGAGCTGATGTTTGGATGCCATATCTTGGTGACGAACTTGACCTGCAACATAGACAGGCTGCAGTTTACACCATGTCAACATGATTCTACCTATGCTACAGTTTATATCAACTGCAAGGTGTTTCCGTAAACTGATGTATTTTACTCATTTTTACAACAGATCGGGGCTCCCAGGTCAACCCAACCTAAAATGGACTATATTAGCATTTTGGGATTAAGCAAAACAAGATGGAAGGGATCAGGCAAGACGGTTCAAAATCCTTAAAAAACAGACAATAGAAAAAGAAAAAGCAGATTTTAAACAATAGTAAAGCCAGAGCTATTAAAGTCAGAGCCCATGAAAATTACACAGAAGCAATTAAAGAAGTTAGGTCACAGATACAAATGGATAAAGAGAATATTTAGAAGGCCCAGCAGGAGAACGAACGAATGAACAAACTTTACTTTTAGGAGAGGCAGAAGTAGCAGCAGCTAAAGGAAACCTCCGAGACATTTAGAGCACCATAAGGAAAATTAAATCATCCAAGTGGACTGATCAAATATAGTAATAGGGAAAGTCTTCACCAAGATTAAAGATTAAATCAACAGATGGGCTAAATGCTTAAAGGAATTTCTGAACTGGCCAGTCCCAGAAGACACTACTCTGCAAACTAATGAGGCACCATGGAATCCTAAAGAAGATGATTAACTTAATAAATGCAACATATAAAGACATGAAATGCAGAGTTCATAAGGAAAAACTAACAGTTAGTTTGAAATAAGAACAGGAATTCCACAGGGATTCCTTTTGCCACCTGTATTACTCTCATTAACAATTGATTGGTTTATGAAGACAACAATAACTACCACCAGAAACGATATCCAAATTACCCTGACAGAGCACTTGATGATCTGGACTTTGCTGACCACATTTCCCTCCTGTCCCTCACATGCAAGACAAACTAAACATATCTGATAGTAGGTCACAACAATTAGGGCTGAAAATTCATAAGGTACAGACAAAAGTAAAAGAATAAATCAAGCAAATGATACACAATCTCCTGTGGTGATACTTCACTACAAGAGGTGGAGCATACACACATTAAGGTATCAATGTAGACAACGCTAGAGATACAGATACTAAAATAAGAATACAAAAGACAAAGGAGCTTTGATGGCACTAAGAAATTTGTGGAAGTCAAAACAAATTAAATCTAGTATGAATCTTAGAGTATTTAACTCTACATCAAATCAATACTGCTGTGTCGGTCAGAAACATGCAGGACTAAAACAATGACTAATTACAGTCATTCATTGACTTGTGCCTATGCAGGATAGAAGAGCTAAACTGGAAGACATAATCACTCATGTGGAGCTTATGGAGAGTACTAAACAAATTCCAGTCAATCAAGTGGAGAGAACAAGAGCTGGCACTAGATAGAACACACAATGAGAAAACCTGTAAATAGTATAACCTGAAAGCTCTTTATCTGGAACCCACATGGCAAATAAACATAGAGGGAGACCTAAAAATACACAGAGAAGAGAATTAGAGATAAGAGATTAATAAAAGACAGAGAGCTGCAAGAGATGGCATGACATGAGTTGGGTGAGGCACTGCTTCACTAGGGGAACAAATGCAGCAGAAGATATTGGGAGTTTTGAAACCAGCATTCATTAAACATAGAAACTCAACAAATGTGAACCATCAATCACTAAATACAAGCCTCAGAGAAGAAATTAACAGTTACTGTAGCTAGACATCCAACCTATATAAAACTAGTGCCACATATCTTCCCAATAATCTAAAACACTGAAAGTGAGATATATAAATGTATAGGACATTGCTAAATATAAGAAAAATGCATACCTGAGGTGGATTAAATGGGTAGGTCTCAGGAATCTTAATTTCTAGCTTGAATTTTCCTCCTTCGTATGCTGTGTCCGGAGGACCAGCAATCTCCCCTCTCAATTCTTTAAAGCTGTCGCCAACAAGCTCCACTTTAATGTTGCAAGCAGCAACCTAGACATACACAAACATACAGCTACAATATCATGAATAAAAGATCTGCTAATACAATACTGATGCATCACTAAATCTATTGTAATTAAATTTGCTTTAAACAATCATTACTGCCTTTTGTACCATTGGTGATTTTCAGTTTTGTTTAGCTGGGGATTCCGAAATAATGGCTGCTAGACCAGGCAATCCTCATTCAATACCCGTTGGGTTTTGTTTTATTTCATTTTCAATGAACAAATACCAACTGCCTCCGTGTGAGAGACTGATTCTCCAACCTCTTGGCTGCCCACCACTGCATAATTTAGGTAAATTACATTCATTACCATAAAATGTCTTTATCAAGAATATTGGGAGAGTTACAAGACTGTATCAATCCGTATGTTGTTTCCAACATATGTTTTTTTACAAATCTATGGTCTTTCCCATCAATTTGTAGATCTGCAAGCATCTTCATCATGTTGATATGTCTTACTTTATCAAAAGCCTTTGTGTGTAGTCAATAAAGCAAAGAGGTAGGCCTTAGTTTACTTCTATAGAACATTAATGTTCTCAGCATATACACAGCATTTACTGTACCCTTGCCTTCTACAAACCCACATTGTTGTTATCCTATTTCAGGTTGAATTTTCTACCTAACTCTTTGCATGATAATTCTCAGCAAAATCTTTGTGATGTGATGCTTTACATCTTGCAATATCCAACAGCAACGAGTATGTTTTCCATTTTGCATAATATACTTCTGCCATGACAATTCTTGTTATAATCTTTACAAGGCATCTTGTGACAGGTGTTATTATTGTTCCAAGATAGCTGTACCAATTCACCTGGTTTAAGAATTGTCCTACTTACTCAGATGTTATGCTGGGGTATTTCTTTCTTCTTGGAGTGGAAATTATTGTTTATAATCTCTTTTTTCTTACAATTGTAAACCTAATTGTTCACTGTATACAATAACAGCATCTACTAAATGCTGAAGAATGTGTTCATAGTCTGCAGTCAATGCTGTATCATTTGCATATCTTACATTGCTGATGTTATTTCCTCCTAAACATTTACTCTTGTCTTTTAAATATCCACTATTTTTACCTATATAGAGAAAAATGTCTGAAAACTTAACACAAATTATCATACACCTTTCTTGATTGGCCGATACTGACCTACTTAGTTATAAATTTTTATGGCAGCATGCTGTTTCCAACGTGTTCTTTGTTAAGTCTAAAGAGGAGCAGCTGGCCGCTAAAATGCTTGGTTCTCCTTTGTCGAGGCAAAAAGAAAAACCCTAACCTGCACAGCTCGCAGCGACTACAATAGCCAAGCCCCTTAATTCCTCAGGCTCAAGGCCCCCTCCCCCCCACCTACTTCGCAAGGTACTACAGGTAGTAGATGACATTCAACAACTGATTGATTGATTGATTGATTTAGGAATCGACATCACAGCATTCGGGGCATTCCCATAAGTGCTCCGTCCCCATCCTCAGCAGCCAGCGAAGAGTTCCAACACTAATAGTACCAGTAGCAATCTGATTATAAGTCCGTCTCGCCTTTCCTCTGAGCATTGAGCGTCGGCCAGATCCCTTCGTCACTCCTCGTTGTCTCATTCTTGCCAGACCATGGTAATCCATTTGCTCCTCCGAGGTGTGCACTGTGCTCCCACAAGGCCGCAACCACGTCTGCCTTGTCATGTCATCAATACTCCACCAAGTTCTGCAGAGCCAGCCAATCTGTCCTCCTGTTCATTTCCCAGCACACCGGCATGCCCCGGAGAAAAGATCCAGGCGATGCTTGTCACCCGTGACCTCCGAAGCGAAGCAAGCCACTCCGCACGAAGTCTGCCGGTCCTCACCCTCGTCAGCATGCTTTCTGAGTCTGTTACAATCACGATGTGTGTGTGTGTCGTATTCTCCATCCAGCGGAGAGCCGCAGTAACTGCTTCCACTTCCATTCTTAAGCTGGATGTTGTGGTATCATATGCCAGGCTCTCCTGCCAAAAACATTGACCATTAGCTTTGGCTATGAACCCCCAGCCACTTTTCTCACCTCTTGACACCGAACCATCTGTGTAGATAATCACATCACTCGAGTGAGCATTGTCCTGAATTAGTTGCCGGATTTCCACTTCCGTGGCCCCTGCTGGCCACTCCCTGCTTAATGTGATTATAACTCTGCACAAGTCTGACTGCTATTCAACAACTGCATTCATGCAAGCATCTTTATCACGTCTTACTTTATCGCATAAATGTCATACAAGTGTTACTACTACACTGCTGTGTAATCAATGAAGCAAAGATGCAAGAACTTGAAGTGTGATATGGTCAATATCACACTTACCACCTTTACTTCCCAATATATTTCCTGATACCATTTTTAATCTGGATCAACCTGGGAGACCAGGTCAATTCTCTTAAAATTCATCATTCAGAAACTGCTCAACACATCTGCAGGACTGTCCTCTGTTACAGTTGGTTGCATGTCCTTTACAGGACACTGCAATAAACCCCAGCATTTTTAGGCTGTTTATTATTCTCTAAGAAAGTTTATATTCAGGTAGTTTACCACTGCTTTCTGAATGATCGACGCTCGTAGCATTTTTTAAAATCAACACAAGGCGGTCTGCTTCCAAATCGCCTGCAGCAGATTTTGAACACGGTAAGCGAGATTGCGAATCATGTTCACTACCCCTTCACCACAGAAGCTGGCTGTCCTCTGGAGAGGGCTAAAAATATACACTTGCCCACTATATCAACAGTCAACTCCAAGTTTTATGGAACTAAAGAGGACCTCCATAAAATGAATTCTAGCTCATTGTGAGAACTTGCCGTACATTGTAATCATCAAAATAAGTAACTGCAAGAAAATTTAATTAGAGGCCTGTATCAGGCTTCGATGGTTTTCAACATAGATATACATATCATGCTACTGACCCTATATGATTTTGAAAATTTAATTTGAAGTTGATTGTGCAACCGACAATTTACTGATAATATTGATCTTATAGTAGACACATAATCAGAATTCCAAGAACTCATCACAAAATTAGGAAAATCAGCAAGATCTTTTAAGCTAGGAATTCGTTAAGGAAAAAGCAAGGCATGAACAAACTTTTTTTTCAAAGGGTTAAGAATTGGGCATGCAGGCTAACATTCTACCATTCTTAATGGTCTGCTGTCATACATTATTTCATTCAAACATTACCTATGAGGCTAATCTTAGACAGCAACATTATATGCATTAAATGCATACTGGTCAATAGCTATAAACAATTTGAGTTAATCAACATGCTCAATACCCAAAATTGTTGAGTGCCCTAAAATATCTCAAGTTAACTGTATGTAAACATGGAAGTTCAGATCAAGATCAGATTTGATCTGATGTTTGCTATGACAAGACAATCTCAACAAGCAATGAAATCAGATAGCTTCCTTGGGGCAATTCAACTACACATATTTTTGTGCTGCCTATTCTCTTGCTGATTTGAAATACTGGCTATGAAATATAAGAACTGTAGAGGATACATGCATTTCATACACATAAATTAAACTAAATGTTCAAGTTAGTTGCAAATCCTTTACAGGACATCACCTACAACAAAAACATATTTTGGCTGTTTGAATTTCTAGGTAATTTTTACATTCAGTAGTTTCTGAACAACCAATGTTTATGCTATTGCATCGATGGTCTGCTTCCAATTCGTCTGCAACTGATTTTGAACCCTCAATATGTTGAGTAATTGTGAAATACTGCCCCCCATAGCACCAGATATATAAGTAAACAAAGAAAGTAAAGAACACCTTTTCATGCCATGCCTAAATGATAGGTTACGCTCTTACAAACGTAAAGGAAACCGCCAATCCTGTGACAACCACCGAGGCATCTCCTTGCTTTCAATTGCAGGGAAGATACTCGCCAGAATTCTTCTCAATCGCCTCACAGCCCATCTCGATCAAGGTCTTCTTCCTGAGAATCAATGTGGCTTCAGAAAAGAACGTGGAACTGTTGACATGATTTTCGCTGCAAGGCAGCTGCAAGAGAAATGTCCGGAACAGAACTGCGAAATGTTCTCCACTTTCATTGACCTTACCAAGGCTTTTGATACAGTTAGCAGAGAAGGACTGTGGAAGATTATGGCAAAATATGGCTGTCCACGAAAGTTTGTCCAAATAGTGCGGCTATTTCATGACGGCATGCAGGCAAGAGTACAGGAAAATGGTGAACTGTCTGAACCCTTTCCTGTCACCAATGGAGTGAAGCAAGGATGTGTCCTGGCACCAACACTGTTCAGCCTCATGTTTTCAGCCATGTTGATGAATGCCTTCGAGAACGACGACATTGGAATAGACATCAACTACCGTATGGATGGAAAGTTATTCAATCTCAGAAGGCTGAAAGCTAAAACCAAAATTAACAGCGGCACCGTCAGAGAGCTCCTGTTTGCTGATGATTGCGCTCTATACGCCAACTCAGAGACGGACATGCAACATAATGTTTCAGCTTTCTCACATGCCTGTGCCAACTTTGGGCTCAATATCAACTTGGAGAAGACTGTAGTTATGTACCAGCCAGCTCCAGGGAATAATCACACTGTGTCGAATATCAAAGTGAATGATCATAGACTAAGTGTTGTGGACAAATTCACCTATCTTGGCAGCACCGTGTCACAAGCTGCCACAATCGATGACGAAGTGAATGCAAGAATCTCCAAGGCCAGTGCAGCCTTTGGCAGACTGTACAAGAATGTATGGGACAGAACTGGAATAAGCCTGCAAACAAAGCTAAAAGTCTACAAAGCAGTTGTATTATCCACACTGCTATATGCTTGTGAAACCTGGACTGTTTATCAGCGACACGCTAGGAAATTAAACCACTTCCACACAGTCTGCCTAAGGAAGCTACTGAAGATTAAATGGCAAGACAAGATTCCAGACACTGAAGTCCTAGAAAGAGCATCCATGCCCAGTATCCACACTCTACTGATGAAGAATCAGATTCGCTGGGCTGGTCACTTGACTCGCATGCCAGATCACAGGCTCCCTAAACAAATTTTTTACAGCGAACTGCGTTGTGGTAAACTGCTCCCAAGGTGGCCAGGAGGAAACGTTTTAAAGACACACTGAAAATTTCACTGAATGCTTTTGGAATTCATCAT
The DNA here is from genome assembly GCA_014155875.1 of Cepaea nemoralis. Lineage (NCBI taxonomy): Eukaryota > Metazoa > Mollusca > Gastropoda > Stylommatophora > Helicidae > Cepaea > Cepaea nemoralis. The sequence goes on from JACEFZ010007167.1 coordinate 652,248, forward strand.
GACACCTGGGAGGCTGCAGCCAGAGACCGAAATTCGTGGCGTGCATCATTACGCAAAGGTGCAGTCATATGCGAGGCAACCAGGACTGCAAGAGCTGTGAAGAAAAGGCAGGACAGAAAAACCACTGCAGGAAATCCTCCTCCAGACGTCAAGCATTCTTTGCCCACATTGTCAAAGAACATTTCAAGCCAAAATAGGCCTTATCGGCCATCTTAGAACCCACGGCTCCACACCTTCAACCCCACTGGATGAAATGAATGGTCATCATCATTCTTGATGGACAAACAACAACAAATGTTAGGTAACAAATAAATGCATAAACAGTTTAGCAAGATCCTCTGTTGTCAGAAGTCACCACTGAAAGCCTGGTATGGCTTAGCCATGCAACTTATGATTCCCTCTCTAAAAGTATCCTCTCAGAACAGATGAAGACAAATACAATAGGGTAGACAAAATACATTCTCTTAAATATTGTTAATGGACCTGCTTCAAAACTGCCACACCTGTAGCTCAAGCAACTGTAGCTTAACTACTCTAGCACTGTAGTGTAAGATTGGACCTAAAGATTAAAGACATTGGTTGGATGGACAACATAAGCCTTCAACCAACAGATGGAGCTATTGGACATCATCTTCATCTTCAGCGTTCCGAGCCATTGAGGTTCTTTGCTGCAGATACAATCCGTCTCCATTCATCTCTCTGGTTGTCCTTCTCTTGCCACTCATTGATTCCAAGTACTTGTAGGTCTGTATATATATTATCTCTCCACTGTCTTCTTGGTCTACCTCGGGGTCTACGGTCATTTATTTCCCGAGTGTAAGCGAATTTTGTTTCCCTATTGTCTTCCATTCTTTCTATATGCCCCAGCCATTGTAGTCTATTAGCCTTCATGATACCAGTGATTAGCGTGGACTTAGATCATAAATGTCTTTGTTACTTCTTCTTTTCCACTCTCCACTTTGTGTATCCCTAATGGGTCCAAAGATGCGTCTTAAAACTTTGTTCTCAAAGGTTTGTAACAAGGCTTGCTTCGTCTCCTTTCGTTGTACTCCAGGTTTCAGAGCCATACAGCACAACTGGTGCTGGACATCATATTAATTTAAAATTATCAAATAGACCTGCAAAATCTGCATTTAAAATATCCTAAATATAAGTAATGGCAAAGCAGTTAGTTGAGTTAGTAACTCACTCAGTCACTGAGTAGGAGTAGAAGAGCAGTTCGGTATGAAATAAAAATGATCATCCATACAATATTTTGATAATTTTGCATATTTTTTTCAAACATTCTGCTGTTTATATTGTATATAAATAATTATCCACCATTTACCGCATGATTTTAAAAAAAAAATAATCATCAGAAAGTAGTTACTAACTTAAATAAGAATCAAAATAACTACAAGAAGTGAAGACAAGCCACAAATGGTCATTCCGTCTCTCTACCTCGTCGCTTTTGACGACCTCTTTGAATTCTCTCTTGATCCTTTGTTCGGCTATGTTAGCCATATTCTCTTATCTCTGCGACTTAGAGATATGATTCCAGTATTTGCAAATGAAAAGTGTAAAATCAGACGACTGATTGTGGCAATCTGCGAAACAGAACAAGACGACACCCCCTCGATCTCCTACTGAAGCAAACCTGACAGAGCGAGCAGACTATCAAAGCAACAGTGGTTTAGGACGAGGTGACTTCCGTTTTGTTCAAATGTAACTAGGCCGGCACAAAGACAACGGGCCTAATCCATATTTAATTATATAATTTTAAACAATATATTCTCATTGCTCATGTTATTAGGGACAAATAAATATGTCTCAGTAGAACATGACTTATAAATTTTAATCGAACATTTCGTAAATTACAGTTATTTACATCCCCATCAACATACATAATGCATGCGTGTATTTGAATTTGTATTTATAGAATTATACAGTATTATAGGCACAGGCCTTTCGGAAATGTAAGTTTTTGAGTAGCAAGCCGTAGTCCAAAGGCAAATACTTTTAAAGTTCCAAAATTTATGCATGCTAAATAATTAACAGGTTCCGTGTGTATGCGTGCGTGCGTGTGTGTGTGTGTATGTGTGTGTGCGTGTGTGTGTGTGTGCGTGTGTGTGTGTATGTGTGTGTGTGTGTGTGAATTAATGAATTAATTGGGATAATACAGTTTGATAAGAGGTTGCTGTGCCACAATGTAATATACAAGTAAATGGAAATATTCTTCAACAAGTGAATCGGTACAATTATCTCGGAACAGTTATAACATCTGATGGGAGATGCCTTGAAGAGATTAGAACAAGAATCGCCATGGCGAAAGTAGCCTTTAGCAAGATGAAAAACATTCTGACCAATAAAAAGATGTCAATTGAAACGAGAAAAAGAGTTAGTTAGTTAGTTAGTCGACAGATCATCCTCGTTGCACATCGGACCATTCAGTCCATAAGTGCTCGGATCCCCTCCTCAGCAAATCCCGCAGCGTGTAGCGGCTAACGGCGCCAGTTCTGTGTTGGTTTATCAATCTTCTTTGGCTTCCTGCGTAGTGTTCTTGTTTGGCCACCCCTCTTTTAATTTGCTGCTCTCGCAGTCTGGCCATTGTTGTAGATTCACAGTCATCACTTGGTTCTTGCAAAAGTCTCACTTCTCGTAGAGCATTCAGAATGTCAGCCTGGTCCATGGCGCGTCCGCCCTCAACAGTAGCCTCACCTGCGAGCTTGTCAGCCCGCTCATTTCCTTGTACTCCCGCATGCCCTGGCACGAAGATGAAACTAATCTTTGCCAGCCGAGACCGCTTCAGAGGCAGCAACCATTCTCTTCGGATCGACCCCTCCTCTATCCTCTTGATCATGTTCATTGAGTCGCTAAGGAAACAAGCCCTAGTGAATGTCTGTGTCTCGAGCCATGTTATTGCTTTACTTACTGCCATGACTTCCATGGTCAGGCTACTTGTGGTTTCAGTGAAAGCACCAGAGTCCTCCTTCACAATTCTCCCTCCGGCCCGAGCTGTAAAGGCCCATGAGCTTCTCACATGTCGGACGACCGACCCATCTGTGTAGATGACCGCGTCACTGTCTAGCGAATTCTCGAAAATCAACGCTTGTACTTCAGCCTCAACAGCAGCCGGATTTTCTTGTCTGCATTTTCTATCTAGTTGGATGCAAACTGAAAAGGATGTGCAGAAGTCTGTTGGCACTTGCACCCACTCCTCGCCAGGTTCTAAGTCCTCAAGTGAACACACCTGTTGAAGAATGTCCTCGGCTTGACCCATCCACGACCGTCCTCTTTTTAACCTGCTGCCCTTCACCTTCCTAATTTCACTATGCAGTGGATGCTGTGTGTTTGCGTTAATTCTGAGGTAGGCGCGTGCTCTGCAAACTTGCATTCTCTCTTCAATGGTTGGAAAATCAAGAAGGTAGCGCATCGCCCTGCATGCTGTATCTCTTGTACATCCAAGAATAATGCGCATAGCTTCATTCTGTATCCTTTCCATCCTTTCTATCTGCTTATGGCTGAGCAGTCAGGATTGCCATTGCATACTCCAAAACAGACATGACCAGCCCCTCGTACAGAAGACATAGATGGCGCTGCTCACAGTTTGCTGCCGCCATCACCCGCATCGCTGCCAAACCCCGCTTGGCCTTTGTTATCACCTGGTCTATGTGCACATTATAAGCAAGGCTTCGATCAAACCGTATCCCCAGGTAATTCATTGCCTGCGTTCTTTCCACCGTCTCTGAACACAGCATTACAGTTGGTGTTGGATTGTTGACAATATGATTATTCAACGAGAACCAAGTCACTGTTGCCTTTGTTGGGTTGACCATTGCCCCAGCTTCATCACACCAAGTACTTATGCGATTGAGTTCGGTTTGTAGTTCCACAGCAACCTCCTCTCTATCCTTACCCTGACGATACACTAAAACATCATCGGCATATGACAATGTCCTGCCAGGTCCAGTGATCTGCTCACTGGTGATTCTCACTGTGTAGGCGTTGAACAGTACCGGAGATAATGGTGATCCCTGTGGTAGGCCAGGATATATTGTTGTTGGTTCCGAAGTCCAACTGCCACATCTAAAAACTACTTTCCGTTGGAAGAGAGCTGCAGCGATCCAACTAAGGAGGAATGGACTTACGTTTAGTTCAAGAAGCTGAAACATTAAAAAATCCAGTGGTACTCTGTTGTATGCGTCCTCAAGATCAATCGCTGCAGCAACGGTTTCAGTGCCTGAGTGGAAACCTTCATAGACATCGTGGGCAAAGACTGCTGCATTGGTCCAGGTTTCTCTTTTTGGACGGTACCCACCCAGGGTAGGTGGGAAAACACCTTGCCTCTCTAGTTGGCTTGATATTTTCCTGGCAATTACCTTCTCCAGCAGCTTGCCTATTGTATTCTGCATGGTTATAATTCGATATCCCTGAATTTTTTTGTGGTCTTTGTCAGGCTTCGGCAAGGGAATCAGATAGCTGTGTAACCATTCCTCCTTGATGCTAGCACTCCCTATACTGTTGTTGTACATGTCTGCTAGTTTCTCTAGCTCATTGTCGGTACACCTATTTATGTCGTCGTATCTTATGCCATCAGGACCTGGAGCACTGTTTTTTGATCGTCGAAGCACAGCCTTGATTTCTTTCACTGTCACTGTGTCTTCATCCGAAGTGTTCTGGGCCTTGCATCTGTCTGAGGTGACCTCCTTGGCCAGATTCCGGCCTCCCATGTCTGTCTGGTTGCTCTGCTCAAGGTAGCGTTCAAAGAGGGCTTTGCCCTTGTCCTCGTCAGTCCTCTGCCAGATGAGGTCAGCACCTTGGAAGTCAGAAATGCTCTTATTCTTGACTACACCACTCATGCTTTTATGTAGTCGCCAGAACAATTTCAGTGACTTGTCTGTGCTTACTCTTTGACACACCTCTGCCCATTTTTCGCTTTTAACCACCGTGACCAGTTTTTTGAAATAGCTTACTTTTGTGTGCATCTCTCTTTCTAAGTGCAAGCAGGGACTAGGATGACCAGCTCTGTTCTTCTTGGCATTTTGCCATCTCCTTACAGCACTACGCTTATCCACCCAAGCCTTCTCCACCTCGAAACTCCACCACGGTGGCTGCTCCCAGCTTTTTTTCCTTTTCTTCCTGCCCTGAAACGCTCTGCGCTTGTCACGTCTTATTTTACTCACCACATCTTGCCCTGTACTGTCATACTGGAACGTCTTTACCTTTAGCTTGTGCTGCCTGGTTCTGCCTTTCTCCACCAATATGCTGCATGGGTGGTGGTCGCTGCCATGGTGTCCTAGGACACCCCATCTACACACTGTAGTGAGTGAAGGTGAAACTAGCGCCAGATCAATAGCACTGTCCTCATCGCCTGGACGGCTTGCTGTCCTGGTGACACCGCCACTGTTGATACAAACCAGGTCGATGGTTTCCAGTGCAGTCTCGAGCTCCTCCCCTTGTGCATTGGAGGAAGTGTTTCCCCATGATCTGCCTTTAGCGTTGAAGTCACCACAGAAAATAACATTTCTCTCGTGGCCTAATATGCCACTTAAGCACTGCCACTTCTGGGCGTCCACACTCGCATTGCGGGCATAAACATTAACCAACACGAATGGTATACTGGAATGAACTCTCAACGCCTGTATTTGTATATCGTCACTGTTCCAACTGGACATGTCTAGCTCTGACGCCACCATGATGTCGCGAACGAGAATCGCCGTTCCCAGATGTCGTCTGTTATAGAAACATTTGAAGCCGGCAATTCGGAGTAGCTGATCGCCCAGTCTCGTCTCCTGGAGTGCTACAATGTCGTTCCTGTAAACTAGGGTTTCTAAAATAGAGCCCCGTTGTTTTACACTGGCACAGTTCCAATATAGAATACGGATGTTCCTGAGTCCTAGACGGTGACACTTGAGTCTAAAACGTCTCAAGCCACCGCGCTTACCTGGCTTCTTTTTCCCTGCGCGGCTACCACGCCGCTTCGGTATGTTGACTGCTGATCGTTCGGAAAACACACGTTGTTCCGCCATGTTGAAAAAACGTAAACACAGACTTTTGATTGAGAACCACACACGCTGCTGAAAATTCACTCAAGGATGGCTTCGCTCGATGCACGAACTCCGTAGCACCCGCGCAGATCTTGAGTAGAAACTCCTGGTTTTACATCCTGGCACACCAATTACACGCAAGAAATGAATAAATCCATCCCTTACGCGAAAAAGTTAACGAACACAAAACAACACGACCGTCCGTCGCCATCTTGAAACCGGAATCATCGAGAGAGAGAGCCTGTTCTTTTGTATGGATGTGAAACTTGGACAATGAGCAGTCAAGCTGAAAAGCATCTGATGGCTGCAGAAATGTGGTTTCTGAGGAAAATGCAAAGAATACCATGGACAGACAGAAAAACCAATGACCAAGTACTACAGGAGACAAATGAACATCGTAAACTGATTAGAGAAATTAGACTTAGACAGTCAAAATTTTTTGGACATGTTATGAGAAGAAATGGATTGGAGAACTTAGTGACAACTGGCAAGATCGAGGGGAACAGACCAAGAGGAAGACCGAGAGGAAAATACCTGGATGGCTTGGCCACATGGCATGGATGAGACAGGAACACTGAGCTGATCCACGACACTGGTGATCGGGTGAAATGGCGAGTCATGACCGCCCACGCTTTCCGGCATGGCACATGATTGATTGATTGATTGAAGAGGTTACTAAGAGAAGCAGTAGCAGTTGTTAGTTTGTAAGCGTAAGCGTCATTCGGTGGCAGCTTCATCTAGCTTCATGATTAGCTTAAAATGCTTATATGCGGATAAGATTGTTATTAATGTCGGATCTCGTCGAAATGATTCGTTCATTCTTTTACGACTTGATGAAAATTGGTGATGAGTAAATCTCATCACAATAGGCAGGCAACATAACTCAATCTGTGTAATCTCGTAAGCTCTCTACTAATCTGTGAGTGCAAGACCTATGCTACTTACGTACACTCATCACTGGGAAAGTCGTGACTCTTTAGCGGTCTCGTAGTGTTGTGCAGAGAAAGAGACCTATGCGGGCTTTGACAGATCAGATACATTGCAGTCGGCGTGGTCGAGCGGTTTAACATGCTTAAACTTTCTCTTCTGACCGCGGTGTAGTGGGCTTGTACCACACACAGGTCAATTGGACTTTAATGCTAACTTCCCACCCTCGACTAGGGGACGTAAATTACAAGTATCTCCGAAGTCGAACTGATGGCGAGGGACACTGGTGATAGGGACAGCTAACCATCACACAAAATGTGTCCAGTACTCTCACTAGTAGTAACAACTGCTAATAGTTGTAGAACATGTGTAGCCCTCGCTCGAGTTTAATAGGGAGAAAAACAGGGGAGACCATAATATTAATAAATCCCTCCTTCGTTTCACATTAATGTATGCCCAGGATCCTGCATGTGAAGGTGAAGAGAGGTCTTGTCAGTAGGCTATAAGCCCCAGCTCTAGCACATCAGGAACAAATCAACAACCACAGAGTTTAAATGAGCTGCAGTTTGCTGACGACCATAGTTTACTGTATGAGAACAATGTGGATCTCCAGCCTTGATAACTGCTGTCAAAATTCTGATATGAAAATTACCACCGAAAGTCAGAATTGTGACAATTCGACAATTCCAGTGCAATATAACGAAAATATAAAAGAAAATCATTCAAACAAGTTAGAGAGTATAAGTATCTAGGCACTTGTGTTCACTGAGGCTGGAAGATTAGATAGAGAAATATTAGCAGCGTTCATTTGAAAGCCGTTCGTGACGCACCGCGCGTAATTGCGTACGTTGAACATGATCATGTCATAGTCATGTGATAAGTGCTGACCGGGCGAGACCGCCCCCAGAGAGTATTAAGAAATTAACGGTCCGAAATGCTTGGGGAAGGGAGTCCATCTGATGATCTGAAGACCCTGCCGTGTTTGCTCCGCGTCGGAGTTCTTACGACGGAATGACCAATGAATAAAAGGCTAAGGGCTTGAGAACACGGTTTGTGCGCCCGTATACCTGGGTTCGAAACACAGCGGTGCTGGTTTTTTCGAAAAAGTTATAGGTGCTGGTCGTTCAGAAAGCAACGGCAAACTACTGAACGTAAAATTTGCCCGGGAATCACGAACAGCAAAAATGCTAGAGTTGACTGCTACGTCCTGTGAAGGACGTGCAACTTTTTTTTTTTAATGAATAAAAGAGCGCGTGCTTATCGCCCCATGATGCTTAGATTCTGTTTCAGACCATTGAGAAAATGGCCGGGTTGATCCAAAATCCGCCCAAAGAAGCTCAAAGAGCGGTGATTCAGTTTCTTTCATTTGAAGGATGTCGACCAGTGGACATTCATCGAAGAATGCATGCAGCGTACGGTAACAAATGTGTGTCGAAGACAACAGTGACAGACTGGGCACGAATGTTTCGGAAAGGGCGTCAGTTCACGACAGATCTTCGACGGCCGGGTCAAGCGCATATTGTTGCAACAGAAAAAAACCATCGCCAAAATTGATGCAGCAGTACAGATGAACCGTTGTCGAAGCATACGTTCGCTAGCGAAAGAATTTGATGTGTCAATTGGGACAATTCAAAAGGTCGTTCGTAAGAAACTGCAATATCGGAAGGTGTGTTCATAGCGGGTACCACGGATGTTGACCGACCACCAAAAAAGAGGAACGCATGGGATAGGTGTTTGAACCACTTGCTGCGTTACAGAGTGGAGGGTGATGCATTTCTCTTCCGCATAGTGGCAGGCGATGAATCATGGTGTCACCACTTTGAGCCGAGCAGCAAAAGAGAGAGAGCATGCAATGGAAGCATGCTGGATCACCAAAAGCCAAAAAATTCAAGTTACAGGTTTCCGCTGGTAAGGTTATGCTGAGCGCATTTTTAAACCATGAAGGGCTATTGTTGGCCGACTTTAAAGAACCTGGTGTCAACATCAACTCTACCCACTACTTTCAAACACTAGACAAGCTGCAAAAAAAGCCATCAAGAATAAACGACACGGCATGCTTTCTCGCGGTGTGATTTTGTTGCACGATAATGCTCGTCCGCATGTTGCAAAGATTGTGCAGGAAGCATTAGCTTGGAAGAAGTGGGAAATTCTGCAACATCCAGCCTATAGTCCTGATTTGTCACCATGTGATTTTCATTTGTTCGGACCTCTAAAAAAAGCTCTCAAGGGGCAAGATTTCACACAGATGCAGACGTAATGAACGCGGTAAACACTTGGTTCAGTGAGCAACCACAATCCTTTTTGCTGACGGCATTCGCCGCCTACCTAAGCAATGGGAATGCTTGCCTGAATGCCTACGGCGACTTCTTCTGACCAACCCATGGTGCATAATTCATTCAAAATGAATGCTTTGTTTAATTCTACCTACACCTGTTAATGTTTCTTTCATGTTTTTGTAATACATCCATTGGAACGGGTTTCAAATGAACGACCGTTAAAGAAGCGATAATACAAAAAAGTCGCTTAAAAGTCGACAGGGTCGACTTCATTGCATCGGGTTTTATCCCATATGGCTCGGTCTCTTTCCGCAGCACGGAAAGCGTCGCACAAAGCACGAACTCCGTAGCTTTTAGCGACGACCTACAGGAGTCTCCGAAACATTTAACTCGTAGACCGAAGGACGCGGCCCGGAATCGAACCCACGACTTCGGAGCACGAGTCAAACGCCTTGACCACTTCGCCACAGAGACTCAGCGATAATACAGAAAGCAAACAAATCAAACAGCACCTATCCTAAAACATTCGAACATCAACAAGCATACCTAAGAATTTTTTTTTAACATCATAGACACTATTCAAAACGTTGTGTCACCAATGCCATACCATGGACAGTCCTAGAAACACACTGGCGTAAATTACATCATGTGAGACGAGATACATAAGAAATGCAACGGAAAAACAAGAAGAGAGAAAGACAAGTGAGAAACTAGTGACACGTGTAGGAGTAACCCCATTACTAGCTTTATAGAAAACCAAAGAATGAAATGGTTCGGACATTCAGTTAAAGTGGAACATGATCAACCAGTTGCTAGAGCATTCTACATGAGAACATCGGAATACAAGGCGAGAAGACGATTAAGGGAGAGCTGGTAAGATGCAGTAAGAGAGACATTGAAGAAATCAGATATGGCGTCAGTACAAGCAACAAGGCAATAGAAAAACAGAAAATTACACCTGCCTCCTCTCTCTGACGCTTCATGGCGATAAGCAGGAGAACAAACTGAGGTCAGCGTGGCCGAATGGATCAGAGCGGTCGCACTTTTTCGGTGTGCTGATGTCGAGATAGCGGGTTCAATCCCATATACCGGTCAGCTGGACTAAAATGTTGACTTCTCGTCCTTGAATTGGGGAAGTAAATTACAAGTACTTCAGAAGTCGGAGTGGGTTTGCCTGATGGTGAGGTACACTGGTAATAGGGCAAGCTAATCCACACACAAAAATCAGTCCAGTGCACTAGAAGTAGTAACACGTGTATGGACTACGCTTAAGTCCAAAGCGAGCGAACAAACACCAAACAAATAAACCAAAAGTAGGACCAAAACGGAGACGTTGATATTGCCGCGAGTTCATTTCTATATGCCAGCAGCAATTAACATGAGGAATAAAGAAGGAAATTATGAACAAATAAGGCTGTGAGTACGACAGGGATGTGTTTTGGCACAGGGTCTTTTCTCCCTCAATAGCGAAGTAATAATGAGAGAGGTCAAAGAAAAGACAGGAATAATATTCGGAGGTTATAATATAAACAATATACGCTATGCAGATGACACAGTATTGGTGCCGGATAATACAAAATATTCTACAACAATTGTTAGACAATGTAGTAACAGAGATTGCAAAGAAATGACTCTCCTTGAATATCAAGAAAACAGTATCAATGGTGATATCAAAGAAAAATGTGACAATCAAAAGTGAAATAGGGATAGACGGGATTTTTCTTGACTAAGTGGATAGTTTTAAATACATAGAGGCATTTATAACATCAGATGGAAGATGCACAACAGAGATTACGAGGAGAATAGGGCACGCAAAACCTGCATTTCAGAAAATAAAAAATATCTTATGCAATAAGTCACTATCATTGAATGTAAGAAAGAGAATACTGAAGAGCTATATAGAACCTGTTTTGCTGTATGGCTGTGAATCTTGGAATGTGAATGAGCACATTAGGGAGAGTTTGGAAGCAACAGAAATGTGGTTCCTGAGACGAATGTTGTGAATTCCTTGGACTGCCAAAGTAACTAAGTCTCCGGTCTCCATGGCAATGGCATTGCGGACGCCATTCGTAATGCCGCTTACTAGCGTTCGAAACACAGTGGTTACCGATTTGGCAGCAGACCGTGTCGCGCTGGTTTTAACGTGTTGGTATGGGAGCTGGTCGTTCAGAAAGAAATGGCAAACTACTGAACGTAAAATTTGCCACGACGCCAACAACGGCAGTAAAATGCTGGTGTTGACTGCAATGTCTTGTAAAGGATAGTCAACTTAAAAAAATAAGTAGGCCTAACTAACGACTGCCTGAAAGAGGCTAATGAAACTAGAACACTATATACAACAATAAGAAAGAGGCAAATGGCTTTTTTTTGTGGGGGGGGGGGGGCGGTCATATGATGAGACGAGAGGCATTAGAGAACATCGTGACAACTGGAAAGATCGAGGGGAAGAGAGGCAGACCAAGAGAAATGTTGATGTATGGATTGAGACGGTGGCACGGAGGAATATCATCAGCAGAGTTGATCCAGAAAACCAAAGACCGAGATCTGTGGAGAGTCATGAACGCCCACGTCAGCCGGCATTTCACGTGATGATGATGATGATGATGATGATGATCAGGGGAAGCTAAGCTCCGATGATCGAGCCCAAAGCACGATTGCTTCTATGCGGATATTGCGACTCTCTCGTCTCTAGCGGTCTCGTAGTGTTGTGCAAAGAAAGAGACCTAACCCGACTTCATCAGAGCAGAGACATTGAGGTCGGCGTGGCCAAGGCCCAAAATTGTTTGAATTATATGTTCTGACTGGCTTTGGCCTGGGAGACATTACATTTGTGCTGTCGGCATCTTCATCTCAAAAGTTACATTGAGGCATTCTCTGTGACATCTGGTTTGGTCACCCCTTCATTTGGCCCTGGAGATGATCACCACGCGTAGGAATTTGGGGGTGGGTAATTTACATATGTATTTCCCACTAGTTAAGGCATTTTTGTTGCAGGCCTCATTTCTGTGACCTAGCTTTCAGTGTCCGGGTCACGTCCTGTATTCTATGTATTAACCAATGTCCGGGTCACGTCCTGTATTCTATGTATTAACCAATACTCCCAACACTACGGCTTTCCACTTCCATCGGGACTGAGGGGTTTCACCACCAATCAGGAAGTCAGCAGTTGGACAAGGTCAGATAGTATGTGCAGTGTCAGGTCACATTGTGGCTTCTCTGCTGCTGGGATACTGAGCCGTGTCCAGACTTCTCTTTCAGGTTTGGAGACTTTCCTGAATATTACCATTACCGTCAGGCATCCATTCAGAAAAGCAATGAAAAGATAAGGTGGTGGTCGAGTGTGGGCCACCCATGAGTGAGGTTTGGGTTGGCGCAAGCCACAACATCACCTTTCCCTTCTTCTTAGGCCATCAACAAACTCACGCCAAGCATTTATATCTTTTGTTACCTCCTGCATGTCTCAAATTTTTTTTCCCACGCGTTTTAGGGTTCCCGTCTATATAGTTTGCCCCGTGTGTTCCAGATCAAGGACTTTTTAATTATACTACTTTCAGGTTTTCTCAATGTGTGTACAAACCAGCACCAACATCTTTTCTTCACGGCTGGATTCAGTAGAATCTGTCTAGTTCTCTCCCTACACTCTTCATTAGTGTTTCTGTCATACCAATTTACATCTTTCATCCCGCACAGGTACCAGATAATTAGTGTATGTAGTTTATTAGTAATTCCTTTAGTCATTCTCCATGTTTCTGACCCACATAGCAAAGGCCATTTAAAATCTGAGGTAAATACTCAAAGTTGGTACTAGTTTTAATTTTCTTGACTTCCACACATTTGCATATGAATGATATGGACTAAACTGTGGTGAAGCTGTGGAAATGCTAACAAAATAAAAACACAAAGTATAGGGTAGCTTTACAAAATACAAATATGAAAACAAAGGATGTTGCTACGACAAGAAGCCTTCATCACTATCAGCAAACCAACACAGTGTGTTTGTAGTCTCAATACACTTTATCAGTAGAACAAATTTGAAAAATTAAGTACATGACGTCATCAAAAAATGTTCTCCAGTCCATCGTGAAGCAATATACAGCGAATGCTGCTATCTGCTGGATTAATTCTTTGCACTCCAAACAGAATGGTGTTATCAAAGGAAAAAAGAAATGGCGGTGGATACATACGGCAATAACGGACACGTTGCAGAAGGTGTTCAACAATTTGAAGAGACTTGTGCAGTCTTGAAGCCCGTGGTGGACATTTCCAACACCTGTTTTTGAATACTTTATTGGTACTTTCCAGCTTCCCAAAACAGCTTTAGACCATAGCAGTAACTATTGTAACTTATTTAATGAATTGTTTAGCACATTTTATGATGACATCATGTACTTCATTTTTCAAATTTGACCTACATACAAAGTGTAGTGAGACTTTACTAACACCCTGTATATATCAAGGAGATGATACTACAGTGACTGCATTAAGATATAATCAGCAGAATGAGAATAGAAAACATATTTCTTAATGATATGAAAGCTTCTCTTTTATTTATTTGGTTATTCTTATTTTAGCATCTCTATATGCACTAGTCCCTTTCTGTGTCTAAATTAACATCGCTGCCTAGAGAGGTCTATGATTTCACCGTTTGAAGTGAGGTTTCGCAAAGGCAGATCATCATCATCATCATCAAGTGCCCTGCCAGCTGGCGCAGACGTTCATGGCTCTCCACAGATCTTGGTCTTTGGTGTTCTGGATCAACTCTGCTGATGATATTCCTCCATGCCACCGTTTCAATCCATCCAGCACCATTTCTCTTGGTCTGCCTCTGCCTCTCTTCCCCTCAATCTTTCCAGTTGTCAAGATGTTCTCCAATGCCTCTCTTCTCATCACACGACTGAAGAAAGCTGTTTGTCTCTTTCTTATTGTTGTATATAATGTTCTAGTTTCATTAGCCTGTTTCAGGCAATTCTTGATAGTTACTCGTTACTCTGGCAGTCCAAGGAATTCGCAACATTCGTCTCAGGAAATACATCTCTGATTTCTTCTTAATTTGTTCACTTACATTCTAAGATTCACTGCCCTAAAGCAAAACTGGTTCTATATTTGAGCACTCTCTGACTTACATTCAGTGATAATGACTTATTGCAGGGAGATTGTCATATATTTTTGAAGGGAGTGGGAGATCACTGTAGTGCATGCCCCATCTCTAACAAAAGATGTAGAGCCCCATCCTCTTCTATCTTCAATAACCCCAGCATATGAACCTTGAGTTATCTGCAGGCCTCGTTTTGTTAAGTATTGTCTAGGAGATATAGATTATGGCCCTGGTAAGAATGGTAATTTACTAATTGGGAATCTGCCCCTTCTCCAATGATTCTTTAGCTCTGGAGCCCCCTTTTAGTTTATCAAATCTGAGGAAAGTCAGGAGAATTTTCTCAGCCTGATTTAGATGAAGAAAACATGGATGTTGAGCAGTTGATAGGTATAGAGTCTTTTTATTTCCCCATTTTAGTAAGTCATTATGAGTTAATTTATCTTTTAACAATCAAACACATAATCAATCACATTAGATTTTGACAACATGATGTACAAAGAAGTTGTTGACAGATAGGTTTGAACTTGACAAATTAACAGAAGGTCAATTCATGTTAATCATTTATTGACTGGCCTGAGCCTTCTGGTCAGTACATACATCTCTATTGTGATTTACACAAAGTAATAGAACAGTTGCACATTGGACCATTGTCCCAGACAATCAATAACAAGCATCAATATATGAGATGTCAACAAGTGTGAAAACATAGTAAACATTTTGATGTTGTACATAATAAGTATGATAGTGTTGCATCAACATTTAACCATTAGTTTCCTGAGATTGGGTGTGGTGTATCCCAAGTAAAATGTAACCTGGTGACTGGAAGATTAGGTAAGCCAGGGTCCATTGACTGATGGATCCACGTCAGGTCTGCCCGTATAGCTCCACTGAAGGCCTCCCCATGCTCTGCTCATAGCGAAGTCATCCTCCATCTCACTTGTGGTTCATCTCCTTCTCTCGGCTTCCCTCTCTCAGGTCTGATTTAGGTGGTTAGTTTGCTGATGTGTTGGGTGGTTGTTGGTATGTAGCCACCAAGATCACTGATGAGTATTCGCATAAATATATACAATCCTACCAATACAATCTTTTACAAGTAGGTAAAAGAACCTAAATTCCTGAAGTAGGAACTAGTTCCCCTCCCCCTCTTTTTTTCTCTAAGCTAGTGTTGGGTTAATTTGGGGTGGTCAGAGTTTATTACACTGTGTACGCCTGGTATCAACTTGTTCCTGCTGTATGTAAATCTTCATTTGACCTGGGGTCAGTGAACGTGTACAGTGAGACAATGACAAGAGTGAGAAGGTGTCAAGATGCATGTAAATAAATGACATACATTTATAACATTTCTTCTACTCCATGGTGTTCACAATGTGTATAAATAATTCTCTGTGTTTTCCCAATTAACTACTTCTTCTTCTTGTGTCTAATAACTCTCTTCCATTACCTGTTGTTGTTGTGATGTTGAGTGTTGTGTTGTGTGGTGATGAGTGGTGTTGAGTAATGAGTTAAGTTCACTTCGCGTGATGGTGTTCCGCGAAGCACAACTTTCTCATGTATTGCAGTTCTTAAGTGCTCTTATCTAATTAAATTTGACACAAATATAAATATTTATTTCGCCAAACCCTATTAATTCTATAGAGAAAGGAGAAAGGAAAGATTGATTTCACTTTCAGCTTTCCAGATCGTAAATAGGCATAGATAAGTCTGTTTTAGAACAAGGCACTTGTTCTAGTACACGAACTGTCATTTCAGCTGTAGACAGTGATAGCATCTTTTACAATGTTTCTGGTGAAATGCACAAGATTGCTTTCGAATCATCACTTCTCACAGTTGTTTAGAATAGAATGTAATAGTGTAATGCACTTCCTAAAGTAAATAATTATCTTTAAGAATATCAGAGATGGCAGTTTCATCGAAGAGAATATTCTGCCCGGGAATGGCTTTGAGTCATTAGAATCTACAGTCGAGCATTTTTACATTTCTGAGGTTTTAATTAATAATCATACATTTCAATTGACATCACAAACATGGGTTTACGTTACTTGACACTTGGTACATCGGGTTCTTAGTCTAATCAAGGGCTAACAAACGTACCTCGGATCCAGACTTTTGCTTTGTCCATTGAATTTTTGGTCACACAATCTTCTCACATCCGTCCATGGAGCGAGTTCAGACAAAAGTGCGCGCTTCTCAACATTTCTGATGAAATAGGGATATATGTTAATTATGCACTGGCGCGAAGGCGGGTCAGGTGGTTTTCTCATCCAATGATTTTCCGAGCTTGGTCTGATGAAATCCTTCTAAGAATCCACGTCATTTGTCACTTGTTCAGTTCCAGTTTCGATGTTAAGTTTTAAGTCCCAATCTCCAATTGCGTTTGCGAAGTCAATTTATTTTAATGTTGTTTCCTCTTTTTGCGGCATTTGTTGATAAGATGAATAATGTTGGCTGCGTTATGCCACAGAGATCAGGTTGTCAATATTTATTTGATGTAGTCTTATTATCTTTGTTGTTTCCCTATCAAGTTCTTATACCAACTTGTAGTGACCTCCCTTCAAGTGTGTTTACTCTGCATCTGATTTTGTGTATGGGACAAGAGGGCAATGTCACCAATGGAGTCCAGATCATTAAGTTGCAGAGCCTATCAGATTCAAATTATGACAGTAGTTTTTGTCTTTATAATCCAGTCTATGATCACTAATAATTATAAAGGAGACAAAAGGCATGGTTGTCATAGTCCTGTTCTTATTTCCAATGTATCTAATGGTTTTCTGAAGATGAGGGTATAGTGATGATGTGAGGTAGAGAGCGCAATGCTGAATGCGTTCGTGCTAAAGAGATGAAGAGCGAGAATCAGAAGACAAATAGAAATAAACAACAGAAACCTCACAATGTTCCTTGAACAAACAAGAACAGGGAAAGTGAAAAGGAAAGAAAGGGTTACAGGACTCTAAAACAGAAGTTGAGAATGGACATCTTGAAACCCAAATAATGAACTAATATGTTAGACTGTGATACAATAGTCAGTGCACAAACTAAACTTATACAATTACGGACTAAACTAACAAATCAGTAACAACACAAAAGCACTTTATTTCTCTTCCAAAATTTACAATTCCAGGGATAACTAATGTTGACAAACATTTAAGTACTGTTTTTAAATACCTCAGACAACTGCAGTCTAGATTGAAACACAGCGGTGAGTGTTTTCTAGTAAATGAGCAGGCCTTTGCCCTCTATCTAGGCCAAGTCTATCAGGTACATCAAGTACCACAACTGAATGGTTATTCACTATAATTACTTGTCACTCCATAGAAAAAAGGAAGCCTACAACAATCTACGCATATGACACATAAACTAGATAGGTTCTGATACTTAAACAGAAGCCCAGGAGAGCTTTGACACTGCAGTCATTAGCTACTCGTTTTCAACCTGTTTACATCTGACTTTTTTTCGTCAATCAGGCATTAACTGCCAGCGACAGTTGATGCAGTATTTGCACAGATTGTCCAACTAGCCAATTAATATCTCTCTTTTATCCCCCTGGAGCTGTCACAGACCTTCTGGTGTACATTTCCAGAACTTTCTGGTTTCTTCCATGCTCACCTTTGCCAGATAGTTTCCAATTTGGCTGTTCCATCTAGAGGAATTATTCCTACTGATTTCCACTGTTAGTTAGTGCTTTTATGGCTTGTCCACATGTTCCCATCCTACTTCTGTTGTTGTCTCAACAACACAATGAAATATATCATCACCTCATCTTCATGGAAACACTGAAAACAAAAAACACTTTTGACTTATCCCAAAAACCTAAGTATAAAAATAAACATCACACATTACTAGACCATCACCAGCAATCAAAAGAAAAATCACATACAACTGATACTGCTAAAAGTGTACAATATAGTATCAAATACCAAATAAATTAACTGTCAAAAACTGTCATTTGCCTTTATAGTTAGTACCTTGTGGTGTAGGGTGGTGGGGGTCTTGAGCCTGAGGAATTAAGGCCTCTTGGCTAAAGCACTCCCCGCAAACTGTGCAGGTTAGGGTTTCCTTTTTTTCCTCCGATAGAAATAATCCACACCTTACTGAGGATTTGAACCCGGGTCTCACAGCAATCTAGCCACTCAGCCAGCTGCTCTTCTTCAAACAAATAATGATATTAATATTATCAAACAGAAATATTTCAAAATAGACACCAATGGGGTCTCATACATTACCACTAATTCTTCTTAATGTGTGTTCTCCCTGAACACCTTACAACTAAGTCCCCAGATAAGCTGCTCTGGAACTCTTGTCACACTCCACTACACATCTGGTTTATAAAACCCTGTGATACATGATACACCTTATAGAAAAATGTTTCCAACTTCCAACTCATCTATATAATATGATTGAGAACATCAGAACTTACAAGCTATGTGATCAAACTACAGTTAAGACATCAAACATCACAATTAAATTATTAAAACTTGCAAAATACTCAGTACTACAATTGTACATTTCTTAATTTATTTGACCAATGTACTGTCAGGTTCTTAACTGGTTGTAGCTTAAATCTTCCTGGTTTTGATAAATCTTGCAGAATACTGTCCACTGGGCACACAATCTCTTTCTGGTGGCCTTTATCCATCTCCTTTCAAGTTACACCTTGAAACACACATGTGGGGACCTCTCTGGCCAGCGTCTGTCACAACATACTGGTCATGTCATATTTGGAGCATGGATAATAACTCTTTCTCTTTCTCTGACCTGTAACCTTGATCAGTACCTGAAAAAGATCTCACTTTCATCTGTGCCCTATCTCCCACCTGCAGTGGAATTCGACAGAGTAAATTTAACAGTATTCTCTGTGCATTAATAGCGGGTACCTTTGGTGTTTGCTTAGTTGCTGTATCGCTATTCTGTTGCAGCTGACTGGCGGCATCAGTACTAGAAAATGGCCATTGTCTACTTTTCCTCCGCTGTTTGTGAAATACATGGCCCCCAAAACTCACATGCACATTATCTTTCCCAGGAACTAACACAGTATCTATCTGAGCAGCTGGGGCTGATCCTTTAGAAGGTTCAACCTGAGGTGGACACTGATGTCGCTGAGGGCCCTGCTGCTGGGTTTGATGGTTTACAGTTTCACCCACCTCTCTATGCTTCCTCCTTGCAGAGCCCTGAAAAGCACAGGTTCTTGCTCTCCCCAAGAATATGTCCTCAAGGTGGACCTGGCTCCTACACATATTGCACCACTTGTGCCATGCTTTGGACTACAGTAAAACATCAACCTGAGTCATCATTTGACCCACTTCAGCTCTCAACTCCTCCAGCTCCAACACATCTTTCTGTGCTGCTCAACAGTATTAACATCACCTCTGCCATAAGGCCACATCTGTGAACTAACAAAATCTGCTTGTTTCACATATTTTCTTGCATGGGCTGCGTCAACTTCTGACACTATTGCCACAGCTGTCTATCTTATGGAAGTCTCTTACACTGAGAACAGTTGCAGAAGGATCTTAAAAGATCCTCTCTTCTGCCATCCTTCTGCTAGAAACATCTTGTAGTTGTGCAACAAAACAGTCTCTCAGGATCACTGGACCTCAAGGAACCATGTCCACCCTTCTCTGTGCCTCCATCACCAACTCATGAACTCTGTGGGAGAAATTCCTGATGGATTCCACAGCCTCACCGAAGAAAGCTGCCATCAGCTTCACCATGCTGTGCTGCTCACTCACTATACATCGGCTTTACATATGATCTGCAGTAGCATCTCCTATGGGTCATTACAAGTTGTACAAAACCTGAACAGCCTAAACACTGGGATCGATGCTCTCCCAGATTACATCAATCTTGTCTGCTGTGCATGCATACCAGCCCTCCATGCCACTGTCATGTTCTGCAAGGTACTTCCCTTCTTGTAGGTACCATTATGAATCTGACTTCACTGGTGAGCTCTGACATGACAGATGCATCAACGGGTGGAAAATTGTGGCTCCCAACATAGTAGATAGTGCCATCACTGCTCTGAATTAATGGCAGTAAAGGTGTAAATGGAGGCTCTCTCTGAACCCCACTCACAGCACAAGAGAATCCACTCTGGCACAGCATGTTTTGGAAACGTCTCAAGCTAACCTGGGATCTGTCAGTGTCTGCTTTCTTGTTTTTCTTCTATTTTTTTTTAGAATTCATGGCATTATCCATGCTTTATGTTTTCATTTCTTTTTTCCAGGATTTCTAAATATCATTCTTACCAAATGTTTTTAGCCTGCTGCTCGCTGACTTCCGTACTCACCTCATCTACTGACTGTTGCAGAACCTGGTATTTTTGCACACTGTGAAGATAAATCATTCCTTACTTTCTTGGTTTATGAGACATCCTACATTGTATTGATTTCCATTCTTGTTAAAATATATATGGACGATCTGATTTTTTTTTGTCTTGAGGACTGGTGATGCCCATGTTGCTTTATGTATTATGTAGATGGAAAAAATAGTGCACGTTAAATGATGAAATTATTGGAGTTTAATTGAAAAATTAAGGACAATTGGATTTTTTTATTTATTTATTTACTTGACACGTGTTTGTCTACACATAATAATAATTTAAGAGTCAGGATTATTTTTCTGACCAGCATGGCTCTGGGGCTAACGCAGTCTAATAAAAATGGGTACCATTCTTCTAATTCTGTGATCAAGTTTGCTATTTGTCTATTCCAACATGGAACACAAACAGGATGACTCACTTGAGGTCCTCACTGGTCCCCCCGTTTTTCTCTTGGAGGGTCAGTCCAATCAATCAGATTTCCTCTCAGTTCAGAGAAGTCAGGGCAGTCTTGTAGGACATGCTTTGGAATTTGCTGGGTGCTCCCCATTTGCAAGAGACAGAGTCAGGGAAACACATTCGGCAGAGGTATGCCCTGAAACAATTTTCATAATTTTTTGGGGAATTCTATAGGAAGGCGATGAGTTGGAAACTGGCGACCCTACCACATATGCCATGACCTAGAATATGTGAAGGCCTAACATGTCACACCTCCGCAACAGTATCTGCAATGGGACTACCTTTACCTTTTTTACATGAATAATAACAGCTTTCCATTTCTGCTGCTACAGTGATAACTTGTACACTGTACCATTAGAAATATAACAAAAGAAAAACATCTTACACATCATATTTAAGATGCATTATCTTTACATGAAGTACATACACCTATTGGCAATTCTCCTAGGAAATATTGGTGAAACTTGACTGGCTGTGGTTCGTTCTAAACATAAAATCTGTCAAAGTAAGTCTAAACGTTACAAATTAGAAGGTTTGAGTTTCTATTACAAAAACTGAAAGATGGCATTTCAAGATATGTGAATACAATGATTTGTCGGTGAGAAATTAAATGGAGACCCTTACAACAATATCATGAAAAATAAACTTCTAATCATTATAACATTTATTATAATCATGATACATGAATTTATAGCTTACTTGTTAACAGCTGACATTATCAAATAACTCAAAGAAGAATATCAGTTATCATCATAGTAATAATAATTAATACATAAATCATAAAATTTTAAAAGAAAATAGTAATTCGAACAATGACATCATTGTTGTAAAACAAATAGCATTCATCAGTAGCACTAACAAAACAGTTTTTTTTTAAAAAGCAATTGGACAATGATTTTACTACCAGCACTGTTACTATCTCCATGTATTATGATGATGATATATATATATCATAATATATGAATCAGAGAAAATAGGCTCAGACTGTCACAACTGTTTTGGCATGTTACAAGAAGACATAGACTAGAGAACTTGGTAACAACTGGCAAAACTGAGAAAAGAACAAAGGGAAGGCAGAGAAGTGAATATCTGGATGGCTTGACCACATGACATGGTCGGGACAAGAACACAGAGCTGATCCATGACTCTGGTGATAGTGTAAGATGTTGAAACCCGACTGCCCACGCTTTTCGGTATGGCATATAATGATGATTATGTATATTGTGTGTGTGTGTACACCTCGGAGGAGCAAATGGATCACCATGGTCTGGCAAGAATGACGAGGGGATCTGGCCAATGCTCGCTATTGGTGTTGGAACTCTTCGCTGGCTGCTGAGGTTGGGGACAGAGCGCTTATGGGAATGCCCCGAATGCTGTGATGTCAGTTCCTAGATCAATCAATCATATTTAGTCAGCATACCATATGTAGTGTATTTATTTGGCATGTGTTTATTTTGTTTTTCTCAGCAGGATCTAAAAACACCTTTTAATTTAATTATATATTGTAACATCCTGCAGTAGTCAAGAACTTTCTTATCTAATACTTAGTAAGCATACTATATGCAATTTATTTATTTGGCATTAAGTTAAAAGACTAATTAGTAGAATAATAGCAATACAAATGGCAATAAACATGTATTCTTTATCTCTTTTAGATCTAGTTATCTGTATTATGTTTTCCATCTTTCTATTGTGTGTGCATGTGTGTGAAAAACACTGACATCAAATCCTGCACTTCTCATTCACAAGATAAAGAGTGGAACATCACACAAGTTGTTTTGGAAATAATTCAGAGGCAGTGACCATTGGCCAGTCTTTCTAACTGTAGAAATTGAGCTTGTTAGGGAAAACAGCATGCTCTTGAGATGGAACTGAAGAAGGCAGATTAGACAATGTAGCAACACCACACCAGCATATTGGTTAGCAATCTGAACATAAAGATTACATACATAGATAAAGTAGTTGAGCTCAGCTAATGCATACTATGGACAGTACAAGAAACAATGCCACGAGATGCCTATATGAAATATAAACCCAAATGGAATAATGAATCAGGGCAAGTGAATAATGATTGGAAATATCCTGAAAGCAAGCAGAGTCCAAACCATGACAAGCACACCATGATAAATAACAACATCCAAAGACCAAATTACCAAGTTGCAGGAGAGATGAAAAAGCTGGCAGAAGAAAACAGAGTCTCAGAGCTTTGAAAGAGACACAAGGAAGTTATGGACACTAATAAAGACAAACTTAATAATGAGGGCACTGGGAGAAACTAAAAACATGCATAACATAAACATGGGAACTTCATAACAGGAAAAAAGGCAGCTGACCATTTTGCAGACTCATATGCTAATGACAATACTGAAAACAGTTCATAGAAATAGCAAGAGATATGAGAGAAAAAACATACAGGGCAGAATGAAGTAACACCTGAAACACAGATTACACCCAGTTAACTTGGGTTTGCAATAGTCCTCATATCCTTTAAAAGTTAATCAATAGATATCAACGCCATGCAACATTGTGCATTGTCAGTTTAAATATGTGCTTGTAGATAAGCTGAATATCCATTCCTCTATATTATTATTATTCTCTTTGGTAAGAGATAAGATATTCAGGATAACATTGATGTTTGTCATAAACAACAAACTCTCTGAAAATCCACTTTCCATCACCCATGACAGAATCATACAGCTCTTGATTTGGGCAGCGACAAATGTCCTTTTCGCACTGTATACATGGAGGGCGAGTCAGTTTTATAGATTCTGTGGATAATTAAAAAGTCATACACCAATTAATAGTTTAAACAAACTTCATATTCTCAGTTTTATAATGTCTGTAAAAGTATGTTAGACTATGTCACAAGTTATGATTGACATAGAGAAGTGGCTATAGTTGTCTAGAGGATATCAGTGTGAATGTTGTGTTGAACAACTGATCACAACTATAAATCAATTTCAAACACCAGGCTGCGCATGCAAGAATTTAATTCAATTTCAAACACCAAGCTGCGCACATGAGAATTTAATTTGAAAACAAACACAATGCCTTCACAATCATCAGGGAAAAACTTCTGTAGGAACAATATACTTCTGTTTAACACCATAAGGTCCTGCAACCACACGATAGTCGTTACTGGTCTCACAAACTACACTGTTCTGAACTCTACTCTATTGGGCCAGACCTCAGTCCTCCACTCTCTGCTCAGGACTCTGACTAACTGTCCAGAACTCAGACCTCCACAGCCTGGCTCCAAAACTCAACTCCCAGTTTGCACTAGCTTGGCTGGTGTCCCACACCTCAGTCCAACTTCAACTCAACTCCCCGTAATTTTCCCAGTCTGTCTTCTTATCCACTTTTTCTTGGGACCTCCCAGAACACCATTTAATCTCTGTCACCCTACTTTACATTCTTCAAATCTCCTTTCTATGTTTCCCTTAGTCTATTAGTTTCCAATCACGTTTTACCTTCCCACCGGTGATTTAAATCTAGACAACTACGTGAGGTCCTGCGGTGGACATTAAGCGAATTAGAAATATAAACTGCAATACCCATCTCTTGTTTCTGATAAGGATCTCTTCTAATAGCTTTAAAACCTCTGACAGCAATGTCATCATCTGAGATGTTACCATTTAATTTACTTTCACTAACGCCAAACATGTGAACATTTTGATTAAGTATAAGTGACTCTGAGCCCATCTTTACTGAGCCGGTGTTCGTACTTATAAGACATTTCAACAATGCGTAATCATAAATTTTTAAAAACACAAAATTAATACAACTTATGTCCCTTAATACAATACACACTCTAAAGTACAAAGAAACAGTAATATCTCTGTCAATATAAAAAATATGTATACAGATCAGTAAGGATGAGCAGTGAAGACCCCTCACTCACAGTATAAACACAATAACAAGTATTATAAGTGCCTGATGAAGTGAAGCTGGGCTAAAACGTGTGAGGTATAATCATTCTGAGTTACAATAAAATGGATACTGTTGATGTCTCACGGGTGTGCAACAACTACCAACTACAGGCTCTGATTCGTGGCTAACAGGAGGCTGTAGTGGCATGTTGTTGTTACTGATAGATGGTTCCTTGCTGGAGAAAAGAGGGAACATATCTTCATAACTTTTATTTTACTTTTTTTATGGGAATGTCCCGAATGCTGTGATGTCGGTTCCTAAATCAATCAATCAATCTTCATAACCATCACCCTCCTGTGTGAAAGAGGGCGTATTGTATGGACTTGGTGTGGTGGAAGTGTTCCGTCTGGCTTGGATTTCAGATGCAGTGGTTATGAGTGGTCTGCGCACTTCTGGCCTATTGGTCCCTGATATGACTGTAGTATGTCGTCTGGCTTGAGTTTCAAGTGCAATAGCTAAAAGTGTCCTACGCAATCCTGTATTAGATGTATGTTGTGTCCGTTCTGGGTATTTTATATTTTTGGCGAGCAAGTAGACACAGCCTGTGTAATAATGTCCATGTGCTGTTTGGCCATCAAAAATGTTGTCATAACACGACATCCTCTAAATACCTGAATGGCATGCAAATTGGTCTACATTACTTTACATACTTCTGTTTATCAGCTCATTGGCCAAGAATGACACACCTTTCACTGCATGTTTAACAAGATAATTTTCAAGATGGTTGTTCCATGTTGGTTATTGACATAAATTAGGAATTAGGAAGAAAACTCATTATGAATTCTATAATTTGTCAGTATTTTCTACTGTGACATTTCTAACGTTCAGCCCAAATAAATTCAGAAACCCAACAAGAATACAAAGAGAAAAACTGCTTCAACGTTAAAGGGTACATGAGGCAGGCCTCACCTGTATTTTCTAATTGTAACATAAAACCACCCTCTCCTTTCTCTTCTGGAAATCTACACATTAGAGTCGTCAACTACATGCGCCCCCGCAATTCCTATAACTACGCTAGCTGACACCTGTGAGCTGACAAGATGGTTGCGACAGACAAACAACCAATTAGGATCAGTCTGATTGGTGTAAAGAGAGGAATTGAGTGGGTGTATTTAAATTAGGGAGAGTTGGGATGGATTTACCTCAAGATTGTTAATTGTAGGGACAGTCCACAAAATGCATTTCTAGGAAACAGATATGTTTTTCCTTATAGGATAACATGTGTTTTTTATTGGCTGAGAGAAGGTGGTCTTTTTGGCTTAACCTTGAGATATTTCTGAAATGCTGAATAATGTCATCAGGAGGGTCAAGGTCCTCAATGCAGGATGAGGAGATTGCCTTGATACTACTGAAAGAGCATATCTCCATTTATCATCATAAGACCCATCCTATGGCAGAATCCACCCCAACATGGTGGACTACAGCCAGTATCCTTTGAATATCTGTTAGTTTAATATGGCTAAACAAACCCTGTCCTGACCGCAGTAGTAATATGTCTTTCAAGGACATCTCTAGATACCTTCCTGAACATTGTTACTATCGAAGGTGTTATAACCATAGAGACTGTTGAAGATAGTCAATATGGTAGTGTACTGAACTTGGTAGTCGTATAATCTTGATGAGGAATACATGAACATTAGATATTAGATCTTGTGATGGACATTTTTAGACTTTCTAAAGGAGTTCCGGTGGTGAATTGTCGTAAGACTTGTGTTAATTTAGTTATTACATTCAATTTTATTAAGATAGAGAATTAGTGTGCTTATTATGTTTTATTGATGTGTCATTTTTGAGTTTTGTAAAATTGATATGACAATTGAACCCTTTTACCCCATGTTATCCAATTATACTATGATAATGTATGATGGAGAGTTTTTTATTTTCTTGTCATTTGTTGTATGTTTTTATGTGTGTTTAAGTTAGAAATTCTTCAAGACTTAACAAACCTTTGAAGAACAGAGTGTGGCTGAGAGATAACATACGTTAGATTTTCTAGAGTGAAATTTCCCCTCAGCTGAATTCAGTGGCTTCTCAGTGCTCTCCTGGCCTCTATTAGGAAACATTACCTGTACGAGCCAATTTCTAGTTTCCTTATAATAGTGGACTACTACGATTTAGGTATTCTTCTCCAATTTCTATTTTAATATACCACAACTACTTTCAAGCACAATTTAAAAAATTGTCAGTCTTTATGCAAAAGGTAGCATATGTGAAAATGGACTGTCATATGAAATCAAAGAAAATATGTTCACACAATGACACAAATACAAAATAACAGTTTTATGTCACAAGACCCACAGTGGCTTAACAACCAACTTTTCCACTCTTCTTCTTATGGTGAATTAAAATATTATAGTGTTGGTCATTATATTTGTTTATGACCTTCCATCTCGTGTGTTGTCAGTCATGCCCAATAAAAATGTTTCTCCATGCCATGATGGCAAGATGTCTGCATCATCCATCCATCTATCATGTCCCATGCTGATAAGTGTGGGCGGTCATGTTTTGCCATTTCACTCAATCACCAGAGTCGTGGATCAGCTCCATGTTTCTGTCTCGACCATGCCATGTGGCCAAGCCATCCAGGTATTTACTTCTTGGTCTTCCCCTTGGTTTCTTCTCATAACATGCCCAAAAAATTTTGACTGTCTACGTCTAATGTCTCTAATTAATTTACGATCTTCATTTGTTTCTTGTAGGACTTGTTCATTGGTTTTTCTGTCTGTGCATGGTATTCTTTGCATTTTCCTCAGAAACCACATTTCCACAGCCATCAGATGTTTTTCAGCTTGTCTGCTCATTGTCCACGCTTCACATCCATATAAAAGTACAGGTTCTATGTAGCACTTCAACACTCTTTTTCTCGTTTCAGTTGATATCTTTTTATTGGTCAGTATGTTTTTCATCTTGCAAAAGGCTACCTTCGCAATGGCAATTCTTGTTCTAATCTCTTCAAGGCATCTCCCATCAGATGTTATGACTGTTCCGAGATAGCTGTACCGATTCACTTGTTTAAGAATATGCCCATTTACTTGTATATTACATTGTGGTATTTCTTCCTTCCTAGTGACGACCATAATCTGTGTCTTCTTACAATTCAATTCTAACCCTAGTTGTTCACTGTGTGCAACAACCGCATCTACTAAATGTTGCAGGTCCTGTTCATTGTCTGCAATCAAGACTGTATCATCTGCATATCTAATGTTATTGATGTATCGTCCCCCAATGTTGATTCCTTCCATATCTTCTATATTTCTGAAAATATTTTCACTGTACAGGGAAAAAATGATCTGGAGACATTACACATCCCTGTCTCACACCTCTCTTAATAGGCTGATATTGACCTACTTCATTATCAATTCTTATGGCAGCTTGTTGTTTCCAATATATGTTTTTTACAAGTCTAAGGTCTTTTCCATCAATTTGTAGATCTTCAAGCATCCTTATCATGTCGACATGTCTCACTTTATCGAAAGCCTTTGTGTAGTCAATAAAGCAAAGGTGTAGATCTTTGTTTACTTCTATAGAACGTTCAATTACTGTTCTCAGTATATACACAGCATTTACTGTACCCTTGCCTTCTACAAACCCACATTGTTCTTCTCCTATTTAAGGTTGTATTTTCTTCCTAACTCTTTGCATGATAATTCTTAGCAAAATCTTCATGATGTGACTCACCATACTAATTGTTCGATGCTGATCATATTCCAAGGCTCCTGATTTCTTTAGAATTGCAATAATTACAGAATTAGATAATTCATGAGGTATATCTCCAGTATCGTATATTGTATTCAGGAGTCTGGTAACTTTATCTATTCCGTATAATTCTAAAGCAGGGGTGTCAAAACTCAATGGCTCAGCGGGCCAAAACTCAAATCACACGTAAGGTTGCGGGCCGGACAGGATAAACATTCAATAAGCCGAAAATTAAACCTTTTTTAAACATTAATATAAATTAAAACAGAAACAAGTTTTAATAATAAAACATCATTGGTATACACATTTTCACTCTTATGTCAATTTGTCAGAGCACGATGTTTGGCATCTTTTCTTGGCTACAAGTTCGTTTATGTTGGGAGTAATGTTTTGTGTCATTAAGATTCTCATGATGGACTGCAAGTGTTCATCAGTGAGACGACTCCTGTGTGATGTTTTGTTAATCTTCATCACAGAAAACAGCTGCTCACACAGATATGTGCTACCAAACATGCTCAAGGTTCGAGCCGCATGTAGACGAAGCCGGGGCATCTCTTCAGGAATGAAACAAGTGAACTGTGCAGGTCCACAGTGTCGTACTTTGCATTTAGTGTCCCATTACACTGCAGCTCTATTAACCCCATCTGCAAATTTACAGGTGCAATTTCCACATCTATGGCAAACGGATTACGAAACAGTTTGAAATTACTTTTCATATATTCAGCCTCCCAGCGGCTTTGAAAGGCTCTGTTTTCAGAATCAACTTTTCTCTTGGCCATTTTAAAGGCTAGCTTTGATTTTAAAAGATTGTGCATCTACCGACAGACGCTTGATTGATATCAGGTTAGCCGTAGCGGGAAAAGGTGATGTAATATCCGGGCATTACACTACTTTCATTTTTTAAGCGCCAATCCAAAACAAGCATCTGAACATTGCTAGGAAACTACAACGACGAACACTAACTCACTACACAACTTTTATTTTTGCTTATTCTGATCGAAGTGAGAACACTCTCAGGTTAGCCTATCATTCGGAAGACTGCTAATTAGGGAATTTGATTTGCACTTTATATCGTAATCATAAAAAAAAATATTTTTGCCTAAAATTCTCTTAGGCCGAATATATTTGTACGTCGGTTGAGACCTCTCGGGCCTGATATGATTGTACGGCGGGCCGAATGTGGCCCATGGGCCTTGCGTTTGACACATTTGTTCTAAAGCATTAATCATTTCTGTTGTGATGCTGTCTGAGCCGGGGGTCTTGCCAGTTTTCATATGGTTAAGAGCATTCTGACCCTCCATCTTCAAAATTGATGGTCCTTCATTATTATTTTGAATATCATACTGTTCTTTTCTGTTATCATCATAAAGGTTTTTCACATAATCTGACCATACATGTATTTGCCTATTATGATTTTTCCATCATTTGTCTTTAGGCAGCCTGCTGATGTATGTGTATGCATCATCTCTCCAGCCATTTTCTTGTCATTTCCCTTCCAATATTTCTGAATCATGATATTTTCCAGTGTATTTCTCATCAGTCAGAAAGAGAGCACAGACACGATGTATTGAACCTATTCTGCTGTAGGGCATTGAATCTTGACATGTGAACAAACAAATTCGGAAGAGCATGGCCACAATTTCCAGCAATGAAAACCCCTGGGCTCCCCAATATGTTTCACGCTGACAGTACAGAAACCTGCAGGATGAGTGATGTTGCCTGTCTTTTGGAATGCTAAAGGTGTCCAAATGAAAGATAATCTGTCTAATGGTAATGTTGATAATGGACAGAACTATGCAGATCTCTAGCAAACTAAAAAGCTGTGATGTAAAGAACAAAGGATAGCATACACTCAAAATCTTTGTTTGCTTCAGCCAATGATGTTAATAATATTCTTCCGCACCCACTCTATTCTTTGGATTTGGCTCCATCAGATGTTTTTCTTTTCCCAAATCTTTTTTTAAAAAAAACAGCTCAAAGGAAATCATTTGACAGTGATGAAGAAATCATACTGGCAGTGAAGGTTGGCTTAGTTATAAAAAAAATTGTATTCTGCTCTTAAGATCTAATGGCACAAATGTGTCAATTCAAATGATGGCTACACTGAAAAGAAAAAGACACTATACACAATTTCAGTTCTCTGTGAAATATCCTTCATATTCAGGGTAAAGACTTATGGCCAGTCCCGTGTATCAATATCTATACTACAAAGCACTTACGTTTATTTGCAACACTTGGGTGTGAATCATTACATAGGAAAACATTTCCTAGCAGAACTCTTGCCAGAATCATATGCAGTGTTGTTCCTAGTGGTGTTCGCTGTGTACGTTCATCTGAAAAGTTCAGATGACAGTAAATACAATTTTCGCTAAATAATGAAAGTTTACAGTCGTATGAAAAGGAGACATTTATTTGCAGTCATCATGTCCTTCACGTGTAGCCACTTTACCAATGAGTAGATTAAGGTTAAAATAGTTAACCCCCACTGATTTACAATCATAATGGGTAAGATCAATTCTCAAACAGTAAAAGGAAGTAAATCAGACTAATAACTCAGACAGTCTCAGACAAGTAACTCAAACAGCCTCAGAGAAGTAACTTAGACAGTCTCAGACAAGTAGTTCAGACAAGTAACTTTGACAGTCTCAGACAAGTAACTCAAGACAGACTCAGATAAGTAACACAGACAAGTAACTCAGACAAGTAGTACTGGCAGTCTCAGACAAGTAACTCAGATAGTCTCAGACAAGTAACTCAGATAGTCTCAGACAAGTAACTCAGACAGTCTCAGATAAGTAACTCAGACTGTCTCAGAAAAGTAGTTCAGATAAGTAACTCAGGCAGACTCAGACAAGTAACTTAGACAGCCGAGGAAAACGATGTATCAATGTACCACTGAATGTGCTGCCATGACAGAATATAGAAAATTTAGAATTAAAACTTAATGAAAGCTAAGGATAGAGACACTAAGGAGTAGAGGATGCATATGAAACTTTTTTTTTTTTTTTTTAAGCATATCCTTTACAGGACTTAGCTGTCAACACCAGCATCTTTCAGCTGGATGTTGATCTCTTGGCAAGATTACGCTCAGTAGTTTGCCATTGCTTTCTGAGCGGCCGGCTCAGTATCCCGCATGTCACGAGCGGGGGTCGAACCGCCTCAGCTCTCGCTCCGCTACGAGACTCTGCGTGATAAACGGGATTACAGAGAGAAAGTGTTGTAACCCCACAGCCAGAGAGACCGGCCATATGAAACTATGAAATTAAATTCAATATGTTAGCTGATCAAGCTGAAAACAAAGTATCTAAAAACTTAATGAATAGAAAATTGTGCACCTTAATTGAGCACAATATTGAGCCTCATATTTTCATGCTTTTCACCAATTTTAATTACTTCTGTGTATATCCTGTAGCTCTTATAAAGCTAATCTTGGTATCCTTTTATATCAGAAGCTATCTGTGTAGTATTGTTCTGGTTGTTAGCAATCTAGTGGAATGTCATTCGTGGGTCTAATGCTGTGCAGTGATACATGCAGTGTTCATCAGCTGTTGTATTGCTGCACATACAGTGATCCTTTTATCTGGGTCAGATGGAAGTAACAATTTCCTGAAGTCAGCAAAAACTCTACATTCAAAGTAGTGATGTTTGACAGTCTCAGACTAAGCTGTGGTTGCTGTCTGATCAGGTGCAGATTTAAGTGGCATACGTTTCAAGTTTGAAAATTGTGTTCTGGTCCTTCCTTGTCAAATGGTTTATGTTGTCTTTTGGGTAAGTATCTGGCACATATTTGTATACTTCCCTTCCAGTGATCTACTTCCCTTCCGGTGTCTCCAGTGATCTATCTGTTCAACTAAGTTTCTTTACTTACAGTTTGTATCAGTTGCTTGGTCATTGTAATAGAACCTAGCTCTGCTAGGACAGGTTATGGATAATTAACCATACAGAATGAGTCTGAGTGTCCAGTCTTAAATCACTGAGGTCAGTTTCAAATATAAGGTGACACAAGACGAGATAGACTTTTCTACTGCCCAGACATCAGCTGTTGAGGGTTTTTATTTGTCCTGCAATGCTTTTGTGGTAGAACCATAAAAACTCCAACAACGACCCTAGACAAGAGGTACAGAACAAGTAATCTTAACAGTAGAAACACCAATGTGAAAATGTAATGCTACTAACAAACTGTTTAATATATATATTTAAAAAAACAAAACAAGACATTGAAATAATGACTTACCAGTATACTGATCAGATTTTATAAATTTTTCCGCTGTATAGATGCCTTTACCAAACATGCCTCCTACACTGGAGACTCGAGGATCAATGCCATTGGAAATAATAGCTTCAGGAGACTTTGTGCCATGAAATAAATAGTGCTCATTAACTTCATGATAGAGTTCTTCTTTCATAGAGTCCTCTAGGTTCTCTGTTATCACAATTGCTCCTTTTGACCCTGGCATTTTCTTAATATCAGGACAAATTTTATTTTTTGAATACATTTTCTTAAAAATTTGCCTCCTGTGTCCTGAGTATAAATCAAAAAGGTACTTATTCTCTATTCTTTTAATATCGATAACTTTAATTTGGCTATACCCAGATAGTCCAGCAGCATCAGCACCATGACCAACTAAGTTTGGATCCCAAGTGCTAATTATCAGTTTTTTAATGGCTTCCTTAGTCTGGGAGTCAACATTTACCAAACATGTCTCTGACTCATGTGAACTTAAAGAGCCCTTCTGTTTCTTCAGTGAACTTTTTTCTGGATTTAAGTTATTTAGTTTCCAGTAAGATGGACAAACTTCATCACTCTCAGCTGCATGTTTCAAAAATGCACAGGTACCTCGCTTTGGAGCTTTAGATGATTTTATTGGATTCTTTGGCAAATGAGATGACAAGTCAATGAGCTCTTTACTAATGATATCAAAAACTTTTTTAACTTGTTTCTTCTCGCCTTTGATGATGAATCCTGG
Organism: Cepaea nemoralis; assembly: GCA_014155875.1. Taxonomy (NCBI): domain Eukaryota; kingdom Metazoa; phylum Mollusca; class Gastropoda; order Stylommatophora; family Helicidae; genus Cepaea; species Cepaea nemoralis. Next base: position 685,937 of record JACEFZ010007167.1, read on the forward strand.
CATTTTTGTCTTGGGATCAGGGTAACTTTCAACCCAAACATATGATTTCATAGCCTCTTGAAGGATGAGATGTCTGGAATCCTTGGGCCAAAAATTAACAATATCTTGACTGAAATATTGTGTATGTAAACAGACTTTTAAGACTGCTGCTTTTAATTCTGACCACATATTTTCTATGCCATTACCACAAAGTACTGCAATACTGATTTCTGCACTACCTGAATTTTGTAAATCATGCTGTAGTACCTCAACAACATCCTCTTCATCGACACTACCTTCATCAGCATCATCCTCATCATCTGAGATGGTTTCATCAGGCACTGATGAACTAGTTGCATCAACATTCTGGACAGCTGTGTCTTTGGCAGGTGAAAGCTGGAAGTGCTGTGATGCTATATTTTTGAACTCTTTGAAAAGCTCTGTGTCCGGTGCTAAAAGCACAACTTTTTCTAAAGCTTGGCCAAATTGAGATGATTTTATGCTTGTTAAAGTAATCTCAGCAACATCAGATGCAGGGAACTTAAATGCTCTTCCATAGCCCAAAACAGGAAAAGAAACAGACTTGGCATTTAGAGCAATCGCCTTGGTAATAACAGACTGAATGTCTTTAGAAAGTTGTGCTGGGGATGAGTTTGGATCCCATGGGGTAAGAACTATATGACAAATAGCCTGGCATTTGAATTGATTGAATGGTCCCATTGTTGTGAGAACTTCATCAGTTGGGTGAGCTGCATGTTCAGCTTGTAGATCTTTCCACAGAGAAGGGCACTTATTGTTAAATGTTTGTCCAACTCTTGTCTTGCGCAGGTCAATATGTGTGGTCAAAACACTTACTAAAACATCAGAAGTCTCTTTTGTAATGTCGCCATAAGGTTTAACAACCAGCTTGCAGGTGTCATTTATCTTAAGCTTTAACTTAGTTTCTGTCTGTACTGGGGCAGCAACCTGTGAACGCATTTTGTGTTTTAATACTGAATGATAAGGCTGCTGTGCTTTCTTTGATGTTCCCATTTTGAAAGACTCTAAGCTTGGTAGTTTATGAGAAACAATGCATTTTTTTGTAGCTTCAAATGCGTCAATCTGTTTCTTCATTTTATCAGATGCAAACCCTTTTGTAATCAACATTAGCTCCTCAGGTTTCTTAAATTCAGATCTCAGATCCCAGGATTTCACCATCACTTTTGTTCTCACTTCTGTAAGATTTCTGTGAACCTGTTGTATGACCTTTCTATCTCCTTTAAATGTTATGTCTATGTCAGCTTCTGTGGATGAATAATCAACTATCTTAACTAATTGCAAATACTGTTTGATTTTATCTTCATGGAATTTATGAAGCAATTTTGCATGCAATCCTCTGATAGAAAATGATTTTTCATGGTCCACATGGTCAAGCATGAGTGTTTTAATCTCTCTAATTGACTCAAAAACATCATCTTTGATACCTTCAACATAAATTTCTGTTTTCTTATCATTCCAGGAAATTTTGACAAGAAATTTTTCTTCTATTGACAATTTTAGAGACTGCAGTTTCTCTGTGGGTATTTCAGCATCAGATGTACTAGTTTCCTTATAATTTAATTTGCCATTTAGAAAATCCATGGCATCTTTTAAGGCATGGTCACTTTCAGCAACTACTAACAAAGATTTATCATGGATGAAAACTTTGGCTCCATTCAGGTGATTTGTATTCAAACTCAGTAGGTACTGTTTACCTTCTTCTTTGCACAGAATGGAATGCATGGATGGAGTGATATCTAGTTTTCCCTCCTTCAACTTCTTTAGTTCTTTCAATAATTTTAATTGCTGCTCTTTGACACTTTCTGTTTTTCCCTCTACAACAGCAAAACTTCCATTAAAATAAACACGGCAATCTTCAAAATTTCCAAAACAATGTGGCAAGAATTCTTTCTGCCAGAGTGTCATTTCTATTTCTTCAATACATAGTTTCGACTGTTCATCTTTTTTGGCCAATTCTTCTTCAAGCTGCTTTATTTTTGCATCTCTCGCTGCAAGGTCACTTGCCAATTTGTTGCTACTTTCCTGTTCAACTTTCTGAAATGCGTCTTTGTTTGCAGGTAAAGCATGGTTGCAACTTGCACCTTGTGTCTTTTCTTGTGGTCTTATTCCTGCTTCGAAACAAGATGATGTGTCCTGATCAATGTTTTCAAGAGATGTATGGCCTGTACTGTGTTGTTTGCTCATAAGTGGCCTAAAAATAGGGGCATCCAAATTCCAATTGTGATGAATTTCTGACTCGTCAAATCTTTCATTATATACAGGTAGCCCAGAGGTGTGAAAACTGTTACCCTGCTCACTTAAATGAAATACAGCTCCACCCCGCCCACGAAAGTTATGGGACTTTGTGTTGTTTGCCTTATTAATTTCACATTTCCTTTCTACACGAATGTCCTCATTATGAGAACGGGTAGGAAGGCCTATCCTGCCATGATAATTTCCTCTTCCTCTTATATACCCAACGTTTCCAGATGGTATATCATATATGCTTTCAAAGTCTTTTTCCTCATGAGACAAAATTTTTCTAGAAGATGATTTGCTTTTTGCATTATCTTTTCTTATTTCCTCATTTTGTTCATATGATTTCTTTCTTAAAGATGATGCTGTGAGACCTCCTCTCAGTGCTTGAGTACCTCTTCCCCTAAATCCACCTCTAACACAAGATTTTTGTCTGGATGTAGTAGCAGCATCTTTATTTTGATCTCTGTTAAGTCCCTGATTTGAAGCAGAACCAACTTTTCCATATTCTCTATCTGAATCACTCTCTTCTGAACTATCTGTTTCAGATTCATCATTATAGTCTTTATTTTTATTTTCGTTTTGAACTTCTTCATTATCACTGTTATCTGTATCTTCTTCTGTGTCTTTGTCTTCACTAACATCATCTTCTTCATCATCATCATCTTCTCCTGTTTCTTCGTCTGTATCTTCTTCCATTTCTTTCTTAACATCCTCTTCCACTACTTTTTCTTCTGCAATATTGATTGTCTCTGCTACTTCATGATGTATCTGCTGTCCAATGTATTTATGAAAATTTTTATAACATGGATGAACAGAAATGTGGTAGTCTTCAGATGGTAAAGGCACAAGAATACTGCTCTCCAAGATTTTCTCGACCACTGCAAAAAGATTTTTAAAACAATAGTTAATCACATACACAAAGTGTGTTAAGTAGAAAACAGCAACTTTTAGCTACTTCATGCGAAACTGATGTTGATATATTTTTGAGATGTTCTCTTGCTTTGAACTCAGGTGTAGTCCAAACATGTGCTGCTACTACTACTACTACTACTACTACTACTATTGCTGCTGCTGCTGCTGCTGCTGCTGCTGCTACTACTACTACTACTACTACTACTACTACTACTACTACTACTACTACTACTACTACTAGTTGCTACTATTAGAAAGTGCACTGGACTGATTTTTGCACAAAGGTAAACTTTTCCTATAACCAGTGTTCCCTGCCATCAGGCAAACCCTTCTCTGATTATAAAGGAACTTGTAATTTGCATACCCTAGTCAACAAGAAGTCAACACTTAAGTCCAACTGACTGGCATGTGGAACGAACCCACTACACTGTGACCAGAAGATGACATTTAATAGTGTTAATTTTATGTCACGGGCAAAAAGTTAACCCTTGCCTGCAGTTTGCGATGACTGCACTAGCCAGGGAGCCTTAATTCCACAGGCTCAAACCCCCTCCCCATCACCCAGCCTACACTGCAAGCTACCCTAGGCAGTAGATGACTGGTTACTTAATCAATTATGTGATAGTTATGAAATAAGTGAGTCAAAGTGTCATTATATGCGAAACAGAATCCTGGTTGTTGGTGTACTTGTTTACTTAATAGATGTAAGTTCAATTCCCAGTGTTGGAGGGTGTTTTGAATTAATAAATATGGAAGAAATAAAAGACATGACTAGACACAACAAGCAAAAAAATAATAAGTGAAGAACATTTTACACGTCTTGCGGAGTATTGAACTTACGGGCTAGGTCCATATTTTTATGGACCAATTGGCACTCGATAGGTGATGGGGGTCAACAACATACCAGTCACCTTTACTTCCCAAGATATTTCTTGGTACATATTTTAGGCTGGGTCTACCTGAGAGGCCGGGTCAATTGTTTAATTCTGCCTCGATGCAAATTCAAACAGATGACCACCACGCTAGCAGACACCATGCAAGCCAGTGCAAAACCGCGGCTCTCCATGCCTCCCAAAATAAGCATAGGAAGGTATAAATGCGAGATGAATTGAGTGCAGCTAGACGTATGCATCTGGTTTTTGTTAGGACTGAGTGATGGCAAAGGAGGCTTATATTGGTTATTGTGAGCAGATGAGATGTTACACAAAATACGAGGGAAAGTAATTAAATAACAGGAATTTTATTATCAAGTACATGAAAGAGTATGGACAGTGGAAAATCTTACTGCAGGACACATGCTGGCTGTTAAGCAATACCCTAGGCAGGGTTAGTGAATATCGAGCAGTTTACATACATTCCAGACTTGGTGTCATTGGACTTTCATTTGTTTGAACCCTTGAAAGAACATTTGTGAGGACAGAGGTTTGCAGATGAGAACAAGGTAATGGAGACGATGTCGAATTGGTTTCAGGCTACACTCAAAAACGTTTTTCCTAGAAGACGAGCTTTTGGACATGCGTATCAAGTGTGTTGCCAGGCATTGGGACTATGCTGGTAAATAACACACACACAATTTCAGGTTTGCACTATTATAAAAATGTTATTCATAAAATTACTGTTACTTAATAGCGTCCCCTCGTAATTCAGCAAAGTTTTGAGTGACAAGAAACTTTCACCAAAAGCCTGGCAGACAACAATCAAGGACAGTCAGTACTTGACTTTGGTAATATTAATTTATTTGGTTGTTTCAGGATTTGAAGTCTTAAAGATTGAGCACCACCCACTACTGGCAATGCTGATTGTATTCTGGCACGATCCTAAAGCCTTGTCCACATAATATTGGAAGCACTAGATTCGAGTTTCACTTTCTTTTGAGCTCGTCAGTAGTGCATATCCCTGACCGGACCCGGGATTGAACTCCGGATCACTGTCGTGTGAGGTGGGTGTGTAACCACTTGACCACGCCTAGACACAACCACATATATCAAAGCATCACCCATCATAGGCTATAGCTCAAAATTTGCCCAATCACAGAGACTGACATCCGTCAATTGTTGTGGCCCTGAATGATCAGGTCTTCTTGATCTGACAAGGCACACCAGGCACCTAAATTCAAATTGATTTATTTGGTTTATTTAGCAGTGTGGTCAAGTGGTTACATGCCCGCCTCACATGCCAGTGATCCAGAGTTTGATCCCGGGTCCAGTCAGGGATATGCACTACTGACGAGCTCAAAAGAAAACGAAAATCGAATCTAGTGCTTCCAATCTGACGTGGACAAGGTTTTAGGTTTGTGCCAGAATACGATCAGCATTGCCAGTAGTGGGTTGTGATAATATTGTCAGAATATATCAATTCCAACTCAATTGCCATATGGACAGGATATGTTTTATTTTGATTGGTGATGACTGTGTGCAAGTAGTTTCCAAAAATATATATAGCCAGTTTAGGAGAAACCAAAGTATACTATAAGTTATTCTTACAAATAAACTTCTTACAATAAGTTATTCTTAAAATAAACAAAACCAAAGTTGCATTCAAGGTAAAGACAGGGAATTTTGCAAAACATTGTATTTTGATGAATGGATTATGAAAAAATATTTTGGCATACTCGCATGAAATGTCTGAGATGGAGAAAAAAATGAAATTTGTGAATAAGATTGTGTCTACATATAAATTCTTCTTGAGACTGGAGTTGACCATGAATACTTAGATAAGAGACTTTTATTTATTTAATTTTATAATGTCATATTTTTATTTACATCTGTTTGTGTTTTCCTGAGGAAGACTATTATAAATGAAACGTCTATTCACTGCGTTATAGTATATTTGTTTTTATTTTATTATTTTTTATGTTATAATTGATTCCCCCCCCCCCCCCCCCCCCCCAACTTACGTTTGCCAGTTTCCGTGGCAAAGGCATTACGGACGCTGTTCGTAATTCCACTTACTTGCGTTCGAAACACAGCTGCAACCGATATGGAAGCAGACCGTGTCGTGCTGTGTTTTAATGTGATGGTATGGGAGCTGGTAGTTCAGAAAGCAATGGCAAACTACTGAACGTAAACTTGCCAAAACATCAACAACAGCAGTGCTGGTGTTGACAGTGATGTCCTGTTCTTCTTCTTCTTTCAGTCACTTGAAACATTTCTATAACTGCAATGTTGTCTCTTGTATGAATTTAACCCGGGAAGGTTAACCCGGTCAACAAATGCCTGCAGAAGTCGGATGTGTCGGCCTAACGGCACAAGAACGCAGCTCTGCTGTAAACAGGCACAACGCAGTCACATCCGGGGAAAAAATCCGGATGAACGCAGAAGAAGAAGAAGTATGAATTTAACTGTCTTTTTTAGTTCACTCAGCGGTCCATAGAGCTTATCTTCCACTGTCGTCTCTCTAGGCCAGAAGATTTGCCTAGACATGTTGTAATTTGAGCAGTCTTGGAGTATATGCTCTGCTGTCTGCGACGCCAATCCACATGTGCACATGGCTGATTCACCAATCTTGAATTTTGTATACATGTCGTTGCATAATCTATTGTGTCCTGTTCTGAGGCGCAGAATAATTACTTGTTCTGGTCTGTTCATAATGTGGTAGTCGTCTTGAGCAGGTTTTGGTGGCTTTCTGACTGATTTGATCATTCTTTTCTTTTGGTGGTATGTAACGGGCACATCAGGCTATTCTTCTTTTGCTCCTTCCTTAGCCAATCGATCAGCTCTGTCGTTTCTAGGTATTCCACAGTGGGATGGTATCCACTGCAAGTTAACCTTAAGTTGACTGCAATTTCCCAGACAGGAGCGCCTGTCAATAGCACCACAGGTCGCTTACCATGGCTGGTATTTAGTAATTTCTCTGTTGCTATCTTGATTGCCTCAATTTCAGCATCATAGTTATAGCAGTACTTTCATGTTGGTACTCTGGCCATGTCCCTAGTATTATTTAGATATTCTATGTACACTCCCGCTCCTCCATTTCGAACAGCATTTTGTGCTGACCCATCTGTGTAGACTCGGATCCAGAAGTCCTGTGGGTATTCTTCATCAAGGAAGCTGCGAGTGGCTGTTCTGCACTGTACACTGTTCTGTTCTTCCTTGTCAAATACTCCTCTCACTTTTGTCTGGATTTGTAGTGATAGTCTTCATCTTTCCATGGAGTTCGCTCTGGAATAGTTTTCAGGGGAATACCAACTGTGGGCAGATCAGTGGTTTCTCTGCAGAGTCGTTTAGCCTGGTGGAGTTCATTGTAAGGTATGTACACTTTTTCGCAGGAGTTTCTTTACCTTTTTTAAAATTTCATATGAATACTTAGAGGATATTTTGTGAAGAGAAAATCTACACTCACTGAGATATTTCAAGTTGTGATAGATTTGATTAAATAAGTAGGAGAATTTATGCTAGCTTATAAATGAGTAAACTTTTTGAAGTGATAGATTGTGATGCAATTAATACTGGTGAAGTGAAAACTAATTTTACAAATGAAGTGTTCTAAAATTAATACAGAAAGTATCTACTGGCACAAGGTGGAAAATTTCACGTATTATCAAGTTCTTATGTACCAAATTAGAGTAACACGCACACAACACTGAGTACAAATATATTACCTGCTTTCTGATGAGGGTTGAAGTAGACTACAGCCATTTTCAGATCTGGCCATGCCTTGGATGATTCAATGATATCGTAACCATCAGCAAACTCACTTTCAAAATATAAACACAGAAACTCCTCAGATAATTTCTGAAAGTCAATATGATTTACAACAACTGCGGCTTCTCTGGATGCCATTAATAATTTAACTTTTTTAGTTTCCAAGACTCCTTTTGCAATTTTCTCTTCTGCTTTTGAGAAGTCTGAGGAAAAAGCATAAGTAAAGCATCACTTTTAATTTACATTTATTAACATATGTAGTATTGTGAACGTAGCCATAAAAAATTGTTTAACACTTTATTTATTCCTCTCCAATGCATTTCTTTGCTACTTTCAGATATTGTGTACAGGATTACCCCCTTTCAGCTTAGTTTATTTTTCAATGCAATTCATAAATACAGTGTTTATACTGCTAGTAGTTCCTATAAACTGTAGCCTGCTAGCATTCCTGGTTATACACAATTGTGTATGCAAAAGGGATTCTTCCACTGCTAAATATCTTCATCATTATCAAGTGCCAACCAGAGGTTAGTTAAAATAAGTCTTTAAATCTGTGTCCTGAATCTTCAGGATAAACTTATATAGGCTGTGTCCTGAATCTTCAGGATAAACTTATATAGGCTGTGTCCTGAATCTTCAGGATAAACTTATATAGGCTGTGTCCTGAATCTTCAGGATAAACTTATATAGGCTGTGTCCTGAATCTTCAGGATAAACTTATATAGGCTTTTTTCCCCAGCCCATCTCTTAATGCAGTCTACCACCATGAAAAATTCTCTCTCTTTTGAATGCTTTCCCAGTATTTTTCTCTCCAGTAAATTCAGTAACAAAGAGCTGTATCTCTTCATATAACCTAAGTACTTTAATTGTCTGATCCTGATTTCACTGAGTAATATTGTTCAAACCCTGTTTTTAAAAAAAATAAATACTTCTTTGTTTGTTTTCCTCACCTTCCATGATATTCCTCCTATATCACATTAAAAGGCTTCACTTTTGTCTTCACGTTGTTAATTCATTGTCTATGTTTCTGTACCTTACAATAACAAAGAGTAAATGTAACACTTGATCACTGTTACCTTTAATTCATAACTTAGCTATTTAGATGTGAGAAGCTCTTTCTTGTTGTTAACTGTTCAATATCTTCAACAATACATGTTCTTATTGTAGATCCCAAATCTGCCGATTTGTCTACTCTCAACAGTCCAATGCCACTGTTAATCAAGATGACTGTCCTCTGTGGTTGTTCCAAACCCACACAAACAATAACTGTTGGAGATGGCTGTGGTCTTTTCCCTTGGATTTAACAGTACATGGCATTGGAAAATAAAGTGGCCAGTGCTTTCATAAGGGTGTGAGCAATCTATGGCTGCACAGAGAAGCATGTCAGAGATTGATATGGTTCAGATGACTGTTATCAACTCCTAGCATGCCTCGTTCAAAACTGGAAAATTATGTTTCCTCTGCTAAGGACATTGATTTTGTCATTGACTTTTGGTTGGTGCATTTAAATAAAAGAGCTCTGTCTGTTGTTCCTTTTACGCAACTGTTCATCCAGTCTTCTCTTGTGTTTTTCAGAGAATCTGTTGGACTGTTCTCTTACTGCAAGGTCAATTCCTTTACTGTTTGCAGCTCCTGCTTTATCAAGTCTATCAGTCTTTTCATTTCCCATGAGGTGGCTGTGATTGAGAATTCACTGTATTGTCATGAACATGGAGGATAGGCGTTGAAATGGCTAAGGCCTCTGGAGTGTTTATGCTCGTGGCTACCGTTTGCATTCGCATTTTCCTCATGTTGGACTGGAAGTGTATGATTCCGTCGTCCTGCTACTGAGCTGAGTGCATGGCGTGACGCTGTGAGCTGTGAATTTTGTGTGAAATGCTTTACATCTGCCCGAGGTTGTTTGGAGCAATAGCGGCTGGCCTTTTGCCTTATGCAGAAATGTGTGGCTGCTGGTCTTCTAGTGACTGCCGCTTCCATCGACTTTGAACTGTATTTTCGTGAAGGACTTTTGTGTTGATATTCTGGCGACGGCATTATAAGATGAACTGTATTTTTGTGGAGGATTTTAGTGTTGATATTCTGGTGGCGGCATCTGTGCGGGCTGTTGGTTGTCAAGACTCTTGTCTTTTCCACTTTCACATGGGGCAGTGGGGAGCATTTTATGTGATATTCACTGGCACAGGAACGGAGCATAATGGGGACGACCCATTGCTATGAAGTTGGAACCGCGATTAACTAACTAACTAACTAAGTAACTGATGAAGTAGGATGCTATCAAGTTGTGGATTGTTATTCTTACTTGAAAGATTTCTTTGAGTTCATGTGGAGTGTTTTTTATGGTGAAGACAGGTATACTTCATACAGAGGGGCATGCTTCTATTAAAAAATTCATTGGTAGGAAGCATCTGTTGCATCTTTTCCAATTCCTGTTTTCTGTATTTATAAATGGATTAACTACAAATATGAGGGCAAGTCAGTAAGTAAGTCACACAGTTCTGTGGGATGGCAGGTAAATGTAGATACAGGTGGGTGGTGCTAGGTGTCTCGTGAGCATGCGCAGCGCATAAACAAAATGGCGACTGTACTTACGGAGTGTACAACCAAAGAGCAATGTGCTGTTGTGCGTTTTTTGTGGGCAAAAGGACTGCCTGCAAAGGACATTCATAAGGAAATGCTTCCTGTTTATACTGACAAATGTTTGTCCCATAAAGCAGTGCATAGCTGGGTAGAAACATTTTCTCAAGGATTCTCTAAAATTGTTGATGAAATCCGATCTGGTTGTCCTGTTGAGATTGCAACAGCAGCATCCGTGCAGCTGGTGGAGGAGATGATTAGAGGTTACAAGCGAGTAACGACAGACTCTGTAGCATCTGCAATAGGGTGCTCACATGGTTCAGCATACAGCATAATGCATGATCAATTGAAATTTAAGAAAGTGTGCTCAAGGTGGATACCCAGACAACTGAAGGAGGAACACAAAATGAACTGATTTGGCCTGTCCTTGCATCATTTCTGTCAATACGAAAATGAAGGAAAAGACATGCTAAACAGGATTGTTACTGGGGACGAATCATGGGTGCATCACTACCAGTCTGAATCAAAGCGTGCATCAATGCAATGGAAACATCCTTCTTCGCCATGTATCAAAAAATTCAAGGTTACGCCATCAGCAGGGAAGGTTTGCTGACAGTGATAGGGATTGTCAAGGAGTGCTTTTAATAAATTTCAAGAAGAAAGGTGACAATGTGAATTCTGAATCGTACTGTGAAGTTCTATCGATGCTTCATGATGAAATTCTAAGAAAACGTCCAGGACTGCTGACTAGAGGAGTGTTGCTTCTTCATGACAATGCCAGATCACATGCATCCATCATGTGCCATGCCGGAAAGCGTGGGCGATCATGACTATATTTAGTTATTTTTCTACAGCCATTTGTGACTTACTTATTGACTTCCCCTCGTATATAGCAGTCAGATTGCATGAGGTAAATATTGTCTTTTAAAAAGGACTTGAGTAAGTGGACAATTTATTTCCAGATTTCCAAATTCTCTTTTTTGCATGCATGTTTCTGAAGAAACATTAACTAAACAAAACACTTCTAAACAATGAACAGAATGCAGTGTTCATTCCTGTTCCCTTTAAGCTGATGTGCAATATTTACTATTTTTTCTTAAAAACCTGAAGCAGCTTCCTGCTATAGGTCTGTGATGTGATAGGGAGAGCAAGGAGGATTAGGTGGTCAATCTTTATTTCCCTTTGGCAAGCAACAAGCCCAGGCATCAAACTCACGTCTGATCATGCTGATAACATTGCCAACAGAGTTCGCTATCAACTTAGCTAGCGTGACCACCATATATTATGTTATGCTTTACTCACGATTAAGTGTAACATCATAGTAAATGTAAATTGTGTGTGTGTGTGTCTATATTTTAGGTTTGATAAATAAGTGCAGCCACAAAATAACATGATTATGCATGGAATCAGTTAAAATACCCTGCAGAAAAAAACAATACCTAACCTTTAAGTTTGTTCTCCAAGTACACAAGAGCTCTTCCTTGAAGGAAAGGATACAATGTGACCTCTTTAACATCGACATCCAAAGTACTCTCTACATAATTGGTAATCAAGTCTTCATTGTAGTTCTGAGGTACATTCTGTAAAGAAATATATTTTAAAAACTATCTGAAATGGCATGCTGATGTCTGAAATGTGACACCAATGAATTATTGTACCGAAATACTCTTATATATTGGAAACCAGTCTGTTAAAAGTAACAATATTCTTTGATGAAGAACAACAACCTCTCAAGTCACAGAAATGTAGTTTTACAGAAGACTTAAAAATAGCATGGACTGCCAAGATTATTAATCGACATACAAAATACTCTTTATGTAATTGGTAATCAAGTCTTCATTGTATTTCAGAGGTAAATTCTGTAAGGACACATACATAAAATCTGTGGGTGAAATGATATAATTCCTGAAATGTGACATCACTAATTTATTGTACCAAAATAATCTTATATATTGGAAAATAATCTGTCAGAGTGACAACAGTGTTCGATGAAGAAACCAAGCAAAAAAATTCTTTGAAGTCACTGAAATGTGGTTTCATTATACTGGCATCTTGCCATCTGGACAGGTGATAGTTTGTTACATTGTGCTTTAAAAAAAGCATAATAACTACAACCCATGGCGGAGACAAGGGATGGAGCTTGGCTGAAATAAAGAGACCATGTGTTGCCATTGCAGAATGATCCCTCCAGAGGAAAGGTAACACCAATACATCTGAAATAAGACAAGCTGCACATGCTGCTGGATTAGCAAAGCAATGCTCTAACTGTCCGCCTGTCGGAGCTTTGATCCTAGACCAGTTGCCAACCAAGGCTTAGAGCCTGGTCTACCCTGTCATGACATTTAGTCTTTAGGTTGCATTTCCTCACACTAGGATCAAGCTTGTACAACCGCCGCCCCCATGGCACTCCACCACCCAAGGTTTCATTGAAGACCATTATAATATCATAGACAGCCAAAATTAGTAACACAAATGTTTAAAAGCCGGTCTACCTGGCCTAGAGTTAGCGACCTTCTCCGTAATCCCGTATACTCTCGTGAGTAACGTGGCGCTGGCAAGAATTGGTAGCGGTAACTTACGGGGTATGTGAGCCGGTCGCTCAGAAAGCAATGGCAAACTACTGAGCGTAATCTTGCCAAGAAATCAGCTGAAAGATGCTAATGTTGACAGCGATGTCCTGTAAAGGATATGGAAACATTTTTTTAAATGTTTTAAAAGAGGTAAGAGACACAAATAAATGTTCACAAACATGAGAAGAAAGAAGTCCAAATTTGATGTTGCATTATGATAAGAGAAAATCTTGGAATATTTTGTTAAAACTAGTAAGATCAATGGAAGACTGAGTGAAAGATTCTTAACTGTTATGCATGATGACATGGAAATAATTGATACAGGCAAAAACTTGAGCTGTGGAGAAACACACCACTTGGCAACTGATGATGATGAACATTTGCCATACATAAAATAAACTACAGTGAGTGGATTTTATAATCTAAAATTTGTCATACATAAAATAAAGCACAGTGAGTGGATGCACAATCTAAAGTTACACAATGTCATGACACAATCTATTATGATAGAGTACTGATTTCTTAATACATGGCAGTTAGGCATTGAACCGTTAAGTGCTTTGGCATGTTTATGCTTGTGGCTATGGTTTGCATTTGCATTTTCCTCATGTTGGACTGGTAGAACATGGTTCCGTCACCCTGCTACAGAGTGAGTGTGTGGTGCGAGACTGTGAGCTGTGAGATTCTAGTGGAATGCTTTTACATCTGTCTGCTGTTGTTTACACAGTGAACTGCATGTTCGGAACAAAGGCAGCTGTCACTGAATTGACTGGTTTGTCTTTTCGGTTCATGAGTGCATTTTTCAGGAGACTTTTGGGAGATGTTGATGGAGCTACGGAGTTCATGCTTTGTGCGGCACTTTTGATGGGTCGCACTGCTGAAAGAGACCGAGCATTGTGGAATAAAACCCGGGTCAATGAAGTCTTTCTGGTGACTGCTGATTCCATTGACGATGAACTGTATTTTTCGTGGAGGACTTTTGTGTTGGCATTCTGCACAGTGTACCTGTGCAGGTTGTTGGCTTGCCAAGACTCCTGTCTTTTCCAGTTTTCACTTTGGGCAATGAGGAGCATTGTGTATGCTATTCACTGGCACAGGAACAGAGCATAATGGGGATGACCCATTGCCATGAAGTTGGAACCTTGACTAACTAACTAACTAACATAAGACATTATATTAATGACTGCAGTAAAGATACAGTTTGGAGAGTCCTTAGTGACAATAACAATTCAGCTCTAGGGCCTTGGCTGAAAGTACATACGATAAGCTACAGGATTTATAAAATGAGAATAGATAGGTGAATATGGCTCCTGAGAGAGAACAAGAGAAAACAAACACAGATACCATGTCAATACCTTACAGCGAACTCAAACCCGGTGAATAGAAATCATAATGGGAAGATGAATCAGAAAAAGCAAAAATTATAATACAATTATATTAAAATAACATAATAATTAAACAAATATGAGTATGCATGATTAATTTACTAAAATAATCAGATTTCAGAAATCTGCAAGCTTGCAAGCATCAATGGGGATCAATTATTCAAGAAAAGAAAAAGTATTTTAGGTATGCTTTGGTTATTTCAACACCTGTTTTCACTTATATAGATCTGATCGCTTAAAAAGATGGTGAGCAGCTACCAAGTAGTCTACTAATGCCTATTCAAAAACTCATTGTCCATTCTAAGTTTCTAACAATGTACTAAATCATAAATCTGGCGGCCACATTAGCATAGTTGATAAGGAGCTGTACTGAAAATGTCATGAGTCGGTTGGACAAGAGTTTGATGTCTATGTTCATCCTCTTGCTAAGTGAGGGAATGTTAGGCCATCTACTTCCCTGTGCATTCAGACCTACAAAAAGTTGTGAACTTTCGCCCCCTCCCCCCAATGAGACCTTAATAAAAAAAAAAACAATGCACGAATGTTATATTGATTTGGTGATATCAATTAGAGGTGTTTGGTATAGGTTGTATTAATCTAGAGAAACTGAAATAGTTAATAATCAAATCTTTTGTGAACATAATATCACTATAGAATGAGTTATTTCTGCATTTGATTTATATTTACACACATTTTTGCATCAAGTAGGTACAGTTGATTTAATTATTATGATAATGTTTAAACATCAAGGCCTAAGTGATGAGCTGTCAACCCATAATTCCAGCTGCAGGTATAACACAAACAGGCAAGTCAAAATAACACTTTGTTAAGTCTTTCCTCTTGAGCCCAAGGCAGTGCATAGGGCAGAAGTCATGGCTCTCCATGTCTGGCAGTTCGCTGCTACCTGTTGTAAATCTTGGATGTTTATTTGGCCGTTGAATGAGCCTTCTCTGATGATGGTTCTACGCAGGGTCTCTCTTGGTCTTCCCAGTTTTCTCTTCCCTACCGGTGTCCATATGAGGACTTGGTAGGGGAGTTTTGTCTTGTCCATTCTGAGTACATGGTCGATATAGTTCCAACAGCGTTTTCTTATAAAATTGGATACAATATCTTGCTTAGTTTCTTGTCTTATTTGCGTATTGGTTCTAAAATCTGTCCAGTGGAGGTTTAGAATTCTTCTAAGACATTTGTTCTCAAAATTGTCTAATTTTTTATCTAAGGCTACCGTTGAGCACAAAATAACACTGCTATTTGGCAAATCTGTATTTGTCTGTAACTCTCAATAACTAAAGTTGAGCAGATCAATTCATACAAACATTAATATCTTCTCTTATAAGTGACATATAGCCTCGATTGACACACCATTGGATTTCATTTTCTTGCTCCTGTTCAGCTAACTGATTATTTTCTGTTCACAATTTTTGTCCCAACATTAAAGAAATGTCACTTCAGTTATTCTTCTACCTTTCACCTCCCAATGGAGCACAAGCCCTCAACCACTCACAGCAAGCCATTTGTAGAGTTATTCATGACTGGCTGGATTTTGCAGTTGTTTTCTGTGAGATGAGGTATCCAGCCCCAAGCCAACCTTCCTCTTACAACATACACAGTAGGTTATAGTGTTACTATTCTTTGCTTCCCTTATAGACCTGTATGTGAAAACCTTATTTATACTGACCAGCTGGACAAAGCAGGAAATCAATAACTAAATAACTCATATTTATCAAGCTGCAATTAATTAGTTGTGCAAGTGAGATCATGTAGAGGGATAAACAAATCACAGATTATCATGAGGTGAGGGATAGGCGCTGGCACTGGGTAGGACACATACCAAGGAAACCCTTTAAAGGTATTATTAGAAAATCCTACCTCTGGAATCCACAGGGTAAAATTGTGGGATAAGAAGCTGAGGAAGAAGAGGATACTTTCGGACTAAAGAAGGAGAAGCAAAGAAAGAGAAAGAAGAAGCGAAAAAGAAAGAAGAAGGATGAAGAGATCAATGAGGAGCAAGCAAAGAAGAAGAGAAATGGGGAGTTGGAGAAGAAAGAAAAGGAGGAAGATGAAGAAAAGAAGAAGTGAAAGGAGGAAGAAGAAGGAGGGGGAAGAAAAAGAAGGAGGAAGAATAAATAAATAAGAAGAAAAATGAGAAGGAAGGAGGGGAATAAGAAGTGTAGAAAACTATTAAATTTGTATTTTAACTCTCACAACTAACTATTCTACATACTTATATGATTGATTGATTGATTCAAATAATTCAATCAATCAACAAGCATATAAGTATGTCTACACATAGTATGTGTAGAACTGTAGATAGTAAGATAGTTAGTTGGGAGAGTTAACAATACAAATTCAAAAAATACAAACTCTCACAACTAACTTACTATTCTACACATACTTATACACACGTGCTACCTTTACCTCTAATACAAAAACTGTTCCATCTTCTCCGGAAATATCTCTGTACTTGAAAGCCATTTTATTTTCATGGGTGTGAAATGTCAAGATGTCTTGATTCAAGATGAAACACGCAAAGTGATCCCTGAGAACTCAGTTCTGTCAATTAAATTGCCGTGATGTTGATCCATCGACTAAACTAAATTCATTAATTACTTTGCGTAATTTTAATTAATGTTATGCTTATTTAGCAAACGTATATTTATATATAATATATCTCTATCTAATCCTATTTGACTTGTAAACGATGATTTTGTCACGTTTAAAGGAATGTTTAATTATGATTAAAACGGAACAATATGTTTTGAAATGGTACCATTTCGAAAACCAGTCATGTAGGTAGGTTTCAGTTTTCAGTTTAAGGCCAGAAAAGTTCAGCTTTTCAGAATTGAAAGTGAAAGTGAAACACGTTTCAAATTGACATAGTCAAAAACAAGATTTAATATTAATATATTAAAGTTATTAAAGGCAATATAAGAATATAGAATGTATAGTGAATAGCACACACAAAACTATTAAGATTCACTGCCACGACTGATGTTATTAATAATCGATCGTATATAAATTTTCTCTAGAAATCATCGTGACTGGGGAGTTAACCGATATTTCTGGGAATTTCCATTCACGATTCATCATATCATGAAGCATATACTTTACAACAGCACGACGCTCTCATCACGGCTCGACGAAAAGTTTTTCAATTTCTTGCCATTTCTCCGCCTTATGTCCAGTGTGTCTGCAATGTCATGCGTCCATCTACGTGATGATTAACCCTTGCCTCTTCTTCAGGGAACCATTCATTCCAATACTGTTCAAGCCACTGCTACGTTTAATGTAGCCACAATATTTTAGTGTTAGTTTCAAAATTTGATAGTGGTTTTATGAGCCAGTTTTGTTCGATGATCAGATCTTGAATGTCAGTGTTTTCTTCTTCTTATTTTAAGAATATTTTTATAGTGATGAAAAGCTCCACCACGGAGCAAACGCGACAGGATCTTCCCTCGCCGAATGTTTCGGCCTCGTTACCTTCTTTACACTCTCAGGCGGAAGGCCCTTTTGGGTCATGACTCTCGGGCGTTTTTCTCCTGTCGTGCATATTCATCTTCGAGATGTTCGTTATCGTACTTACTTATACCATTTGGACATCCCTAAGTGTGCCCAGAAGCCATCCCGCTCTCGGTGGGCGAACATTAGGTGGCCGGTGCATATACCAGCGTTATCAATGCACTGTAAGTGACCGCGGGAAAGCCAGCTTCTTTCACCGGCAGTTTGCCTCAGTCTTCACCTCCGCGGGTTGCTATGACCCAGTAGACGTCGTTACCGCCATGTTGCTTTTTTGTACTCCATTCACATTTAAGGAAAAATTGGAGGTAGTGGAAAATTTTGAATATCGTGGGTCATTCATTACCAACAATGGTGACACAATGAAAGAAATTAAAATACGAATATCAATTGCTCTTCAAAGACTAAAACAACTGAATAAAATGTATAGTGGGACAGATAGAACTACAAAAATTAGATTTTTAAGAGCATGCATCTTTCCCATTGCAACATACGCTTGTGGGACCTGGACACTTACTAAACAAGCTGAACAGCGCATAAATGCCTTTGAATATAAATGTTATAGACCAGTTCCAAGAATATCATGGATAAATAAAAGAACAAATGCATCCATACTTCAAGCGCTGATTATTGAAGAAGGTTGGCTATTAAAGACGATAAAACAATGAAAATTGAAATATGTTGGTCACTTGAAACGTCACGAAAGTAGGGAGAGAACAATAATAGAGGGGTATATGCTTGGGTAATCCCGTATACTCTCGTAACGTGACGTGTGCGAGAATCGGTAGCGGTTCTCGCCGTGTCGGTAACTTACGGGGTATGTGAGCCGGTCGCTCAGAAAGCAATGGCAAACTACTGAGCGTAATCTTGCCAAGAAATCAACAATCAGCTGAAAGATGCTGATGTTGACAGCGATGTCCTGTAAAGGATATGCGAAAAAAAAATGCTTGGGACGGGAGGAAAATGAAGGCCAAAGAGAAGAAGGGTGCAGGCTGTGGCGGATGATCTCCAGATGGGTGTATCGGACGCGGGACATCTTGCTAATGATCGAGAGGTTTTTTGGAAGGTTTTTATGGGAGCGAGTTTCTGCCAAGGACATGCTAATGAATGAATGAATTCACAGCTTACGGATTTACCTCTTGCACTCTCCCAGCGAAAGCCAGCGCTTCCTCTTGAATTATTCTATTCAGGCTTAGACCCCACCTTGCCCCTGCTACAGGTGCGGGTGCGGTCCTTGTAGGACACCCTCTTCCACCACAAGCGATCGTTGTCGACGCTTGGCTGCAGAAGTTCGACTTCGGGCGATATTTCCGATCCGCTTGAGCTTAATCACTACATTATGGTGTTTCCATCCCTCTGTAGCGCCTCGGCTTGGGTGCCCTGTTCTCACCTGGTGGGGTGGTGCGATGGCTCACGGGTCGGCACGAGCCATAAACGTCGTTGGGGCCTCATTGAGAGGTTGCTAAGTTTCGGTCCAATTGAGGTTGCTTTGTTCTGGTTTCATCGCGGGGTTTCCTTCTTTGAGAAACGTTCACTTGCATTGCAAGCAAAGTTGTGAACCATTTATTGCGTATCGGTGTCCCAGTCATTATTGCGCTTGCTCCATAGCCAGCACGAGGCCTTCCCACCTGCCTCGCCCAGTCTTTTAAATGCCAGAGTTCTGGCAGGTCCTTTCACATCTAGTTGTTGCAGAACGTCGTACGCGGAGTTGAAAACAAGCCACTTGTGCCTATCTCAACGGCGAATAGCCTGACGGTATAGATAGCCTTCTTGTCTCATGCTTGTAATTTTCCATCTTGTAGGTGTGCTGCTCCTCGACTCTTGATTCGAACGGGAAAGTTATAGCATGATTCCGATTAGTACCAACTGTTGAGCCGACTGAGACCACACCACAGTGTCTGGTCGCAACAGAAACGTCCGGATTGGATTGCGCTGGGTATTTGCCACAGCGTTTTAGGTCTGCTGTTAATTTCTAGTCCTTTGCGCTCTCGAAGATGGATGGCAAGCTGTCAGAGCAGTCGACTTTTCCGTTCGGCTTTTGTCCAGTTTTTAGGAAATGTATCCAATTCGGCCTTGGCCTGGCGTCTCGCTACATCCACTATGGCTGCCAGCTCGGTAAGTACCTTGTTATGGCACCATGCGAATCGGCTTGGCCCAAGGACCACCATACGCGCAGACAATACCTGTTCTAGTATCTGCGTCCTTTTGGTCTGCGTTTTGCTACAGAGGGAACATGTCGGGTCGTCGGATATACCCCATTGGACCAGGTTATTAGCTGGTCTCCAAATCTCTCTATTTTCTCATTTGCATTGTGTCTTTCATTTCGTTATCTAATGCGCAGGACAGCATGTTCTCTAATCGTCCACACGCCTCCTTCTCGCAAGCGGACGTGAACTTGATCTTCATACGTGGATCGTCAGAAAGGTGCTGAAGTGCATCGCCAGGACAATCATCTTGAATATTCTCAGCCTTGTGAGGTTCACCCTAACATTCGAGCTGAAAAGATTTTGATTTTCACCATATCTCTTGACTGGACCAATTGTCCTTTTGCACTATTTGAGAGGAGGGCGGTGTCATATGCACATTTAAGTTCCGGAGTTGGATGTACACCAATTACGAATGGATCAAAATTGTCTCTTGTCTCATCATTTTGACGTTTCTCATTACATTTTCTGCATGCATGTTGAATACCTATGGGGAGAGAAGGCAGCCCTGTATTGCTCCCCTTTCTACCTCAAACTAGTGTGACAGCTGCTTGTTGATCGTGATATAATGATTCAACTACGTGGATCAAATGTGCTGGAAGCCTCATACCACTCATAATGTTCCACAATTGCTGATATTGAACACAGTCGATGACCTTGCTGTAGTCTACACAGCAAGTATGCACATCTACATTGTACTCAACATTTCTGGAAGATGGTTCTCATGTTGAAGATATGGTCCCTGCTTCCCGTGCCCTGTCTGATCTTACCGTAATGCATATTCTGACTGAGAGGTTAAATATTCAAATTTTAGGAATTAGTGAACATCGCTGGAAAGGCAAGGGACATTTTACAACTGAAAATGGAAGTCTTTTAATTTATTCTGGAAGAGACGTCGGAGGCCAGAGTGGAGTGGCATTTTGTTTAGATAAACAACAGCAAAAGCTTTACTGGGATATAACCCAGTTAGTGATAGAATCCTCACTATTAGACTAAAAGGCCGTCCAAAAAACACAACACTCATACAGATATATACACCTACTTCAACAGCAGAGGAGGATGAAACTGAAGATTTTTACAACACACTGCAAGACACATTAAACAAGATTGGTCATAATGATATAGCAACAATACTGGGGGATTTTAATGCAAAAGTAGGTACAGAAAGAGCTGAAAATGAGAGACACGTTTTATGAAAATTTGGATTGGGAAACAGAAATGATGCAGGTGACAAATTAATTGAATTTTGCACAGAAAATGAGTTAATGATAGCCAACACACTTTTTAAACAACACCCAAGAAGACTCTTCACATGGAAGTCCCCGGACAGTATTACCAAAAATCAGATAGATTATATTTTAATACAAAGAAGATGGAGATCAAGCATAACATCTGCAAAAACCCTACGAAGTGCAGACTGTGATACGGATCATCAGTTATTAGAAGCAGATCTGAAATTAAAACTCAAAAAGTTTATCCGAGGACCAAGGCAACTTCGTTATGATCTCACAAAAATAGTAAATACCAGATGCATAAACTGTAGAAGTTAGGAATCGTTTTGGGGTCTTGATGTCTGTACAAGAGGAAATGACACCTGATGACCTGGCAGTACAAGCTAGAGATATCTTGATAACTGCAGCCAAAGATTTAATTCCGACCAAGAAAAAGCAACTTAAGCCATGGATTACATCAGACACGTTAGAATTAATAAAACAACGAAGGGAACTGACACAGAAAGGAGGTGAATCCGATAACAGCAGGATGAAGTATAAATCTTTAACTCGAGAAATAAGAAAGAACACAAGAAAGGACAATCAATTAATATATACAAGATTGCTGTATCAGAATAGAGCAATATCATAAGACTGGAAGAGATTACGAAATGTTCAAAGAAATGAAGTTATTGACAAGAAATGTTCAACCTCAATTGAATGTTATCTGTGACAAGATGGGAAATACCTTAACAGAATGTAGACAAATTCTAGAAAGATGGCGGGAGTACTGCAGTGGAATGTATGATATGATTGACAGTGAGGATATGAATGAGATACATGAGCCAACGACAGAAGAGACAGAACCTGAACCCTCATTAGACGAAATTGCATGGGCAATAAAGAACCTTAAGAATGGTAAATCACATGGATGTAATGAGATACCAGCTGAGTTAATTAAAACGGGAGGAGAAGAACGCATACAAATCTATCACGTCTCTCTGGCCGAGGAGTTACACCACTTTCTCCGTAATCCCGTTTTATCACGCAGAGTCTCGTAGCGGGCGAGAACTGGGAGCGGTTCGTCCCCCCCCCGCTGGTGACTTGCGGGATAACTGAGCCGGCCGCCCAGAAAGCAATGGCAAACTACTGAGCGTAATCTTGCCAAGAAATCAACAGACAGCTGAAAGATGCTGCTGTTGACAGCGATGTCCTGTAAAAGGATATGCGAATTAAATCTATCACGCATTATGTAAAAAGATATGGAAATATGGTATATGGCCAAAAGAATGGAAGAGAACTATCTTCATTCCAATACCAAAAATGGGCAATCTGAAATTATGCACCAACTATAGAACTGTTGCCCTGATCAGTCATGCAAGTAACATTCTACTAAAAATCATAATGGGAAGATTTCGTAAGAAAATGGAAGAAGAAATTAACGTGGTTCAAGCTGGATTTAGACAAGGAAGAGGAACAAGAGATCATATTCTCAATATGCGTTTAATAATAGAGAAGTGCAGAGAATTTAATGTACACTTATTCTCATGTTTTGTGGATTATTCAAAGACATTTGACTGTGTACAACATCACAAACTTTGGGAAATCATGAGGAATATGGGCTTTGCACCACATGTAATACAACTCATAAGAATGCTCTATCTAGACCAACAAGCAGAAGTTAGAATAGATGGCGAGACATCAGATTGGTTTGACAACAAGCAAGGAGTCCGTCAGGGATGTGTGATGTCCCCCTATTTGTTTAACCTGTACGCCGAAAATATAATAAGAAATGTAAGAGATGATATAAATAGGGAGCTATATGTTGCCCTAAATATCGGTGGTCTTGACTACCAGAGATTCGGTATGCTGATGATACAGTATTGCTATCCACAACACAGACTGGTATGGAAAACCTAATTAATAGCCTCTACCCAATTGAATAGTGAAAATCACAACTTGTATCTTAATATTGCAAAAACAAAGATAATGCATACAGTTAAAACCACTATGGAGAAAGAAATATATGTTAATGAGGAAAAATTGGAGGTGGTGGAAAATTTTGAATATCTTGGGTCATTGATTACCAACAACGGTGACCCAATGATAGAAATTAAACGACGGCTATCAATTGCTCTTCAAAGACTAAAACAACTGAATAAATTATGGAATGGGACAGACAACTACAACAATTAGATTTTTAAGAGTATGCATCTTTCCCATTGCAACATAAAGAAAAGAACAAATGCATCAATACTTCAAGAGCTAAATATTGAAGAGGGTTGGCTATTAAAGACGATAAAACAAAGAAAATTGTAATATTTTGGTCACTTGAAACGTCACGAGTTTGGAGAGAACAATAATGGAGTGGTATGTGCCTGGGAAGAGAGGAAGAGGAAGGCCAAAGAGAAGATGGGCGGAGGATGTGGCCGATGATCTCCAGATGGGTGTATTGGACGCGGGACATCTTGCTTGTGAATGAGAAGTTTTCCGGAATTGTGTTATGGGAGCGAGGTTCTGCAAAGGAAATGCTACTGAATGAATGAATGAACTTATTTTCAAACTTCTTTTTGATATTTCGCATTAAGATTTTGCTAGCACGACTTATCCTTGCAATAGTTTGATAAATGGTATCGAGTTTTAAATTTTGTTTCTGTGAGGGATGTAGGTTGATCTCTTCCATGCTTTGGATCAAATGGCGCTATTAGACCTCCATAAATAGTTCATGGTAGATGAGGGCTTTGGCTTCTCCTGCTGCTCGGCTTATTTTTGCATGTATGTCGTCACATCCTGGTGATTTCCCCATTCCCAAACTTTGTATTGCTGATCATACTTCCTCTAATAAAGAATAAAGATTCTGGTTCTTTCTCTTCACTTCCATGTATAATATCTGAACTCTTTGTTCTGTCTTCGTACATTTCTCTACAATACTTCTTTCATCCTTCTATTATATCTTTACTTTCTGTTAAAGTATAACCATTCCTATTATTTATAACATGTAATGATGGTCCTTGAACAAGCCTTCACCCTTTCCTTACAACTGGAGATGCTCTATTCTGTGAGTACTAATTACGAACAGTTTCTTGTCTTCTCTGACATCACTCTGATTTCTCTCGTGTAGTTTGTGTTCGTGGGGGGTATTTGTTTACGTCAATATATGATTTAATGTTCTATTTCTTCTATTAACTCGAGCCTGTGATATATATTTGCTTCTCGTACCTCGAGGGACATGCGTGTGTGTGTGGGGGGGGGGGGGGGGATTAATGTTTTGTGCTTTTGGGGTGAAATGCGAATGCCTCTCGCTTGTGTTTTATATTTTCTTGTGCTGCCACTAACACCTCGGATTTGTTTACACGACAATGTTATATGTATCTACGTATCCCAGTGGATTCGTGGTCCCCAAAGCTGCATTTTCCCCCAACACCTTCACAGTTGCTATTTCCATGTCGACGTGGCCGAGCCGCCTGCATCAAGCTCTGGAGGTCGCGGTTTAGTTTCCGGATTCCCTCTTTCGTTTAGTGGATGCAATTTTACTTTGCGAGATCCCTGGGGGTCGTCGTAGGACCTACGCTATGCGCTACATTTTTGTCAGGCTGCTGTAGCATCTCTATGGAATGAGACAGAACCATTTGGCATATAATCTGGAGTACCGACATAACCGAGAATAATGCAAAGAGATTTATTAAACGCATTTATTGAACCAAGTGGGAATCAGAGCATCTAGGCCACCAGAAGATGATGCATGTTACCATCACGACCAAAGTAAACAAGTAGTAACGATGTTCAGACTCTGCATAGGATATTTTTTTTTTCTGCGTTTCCATCCTGTTTCATGATATTGCGGTCAACACCAGCATCTTTCAGCTGTATGATGATTCCTAGGCTAGATTACGCTCATCAGCACGCCATGACTTTCTGAGCAACCGTCTCCATACTCTCGTAAGTCACTGGCGCGACTCGAACCCCTTCAAATTCTTGTGCGCTCACGTCAACCACGAGAGTATTCGGGGTTACGGAGAAAGCTGCTAGCCCCTCATCCAGGGAGACCGGCTATGACGGGCTAATATACCACTTGTTTAATTAACTAAAGATAGGTGACACTAATGAATGTAATTGTGGAATTGGAACACAACATCATGACATATGCATAACAGAGACAATTATTTTTGCCTACACCAGGTATATTCAGGTTGACTTCTGAAGAGTAAGTATGTAAGCAAGTATGAGGGTGAAAAATGCGTCAAAGTGTCTATGAAAAGGAAAATTGCTAGGCTAACAAATCCATGACGTGGAAAGTCTGAATAGAAAACTCATTGTGTGGATGACTTCCGCAGACTACTTCTTTTGGTCTTCAGAGAAGTGGTTTGTGGTGAACTTAAGGCCCATATACGGAAGTGAGGCTAAGCAGGCATGCTCCATTCTTTTATTCCTTCCAATTTTGCATTTTATCCCATGTCTGGCACAAGAGGGCAGTGTTGTAAAAAAATTTCAGAATGTCCGGATGCGTTGTCCGATCCACTGAATTTCATCTCTGTGGTAGATTTTGTTGGCTTCATAATCCAGTCCATCTATAATATTAATTATGAGCACTAATAACCGCTACCCACCTCTTACCAACGAATTTCACTAAGCTATACCCGCTACAATAAATAATATCGGCCATCTTTACCTTTTTAAGGTTTCCACTTGAAGCCAAATGATGATAGTGTATAGGTCACTACGACACTCTACAGATCACTAATAGCCACTACCCACCCCTTACCAACGAATTTCACTAAGTTATACCAGCTACAATCAATAACACCGACCATCTTCACTTTTTAAGGTTTTCATTTGTAACCTGTATGATGATAGTGTTTACACTACTACGACCCTCTACAGATCATATATCTGCCATATTTACATGCTTACCTATTACGATTTTCATATGACACCTGTCACAACCCGAGGTTCGAACACCTAGCCCTACCCCACATGTTGACACCCGCGCCCACCCCTGAGCCCCACGCCAGCCCGCCCCTAGACCACCCCAATGAAATGCACTGTAACCCTAAGCCTTACACAGCACCTGTGGAATGCTGATAGTGTTTATGCCCAATACAGATAAAGAAAAGACGAGAAAAAAAGAAAAAAAGAAAGAAACCGAGGAGGAAGAACACTGTACCTTAACACCATCACTAGTATGATGATAGTGTTTTAAGCCCCACCCCGCTACAATCAATAATACCAGTAATTATTACATTTTTAAAGATATAAAATTT
Organism: Cepaea nemoralis; assembly: GCA_014155875.1. Classification (NCBI taxonomy): domain Eukaryota; kingdom Metazoa; phylum Mollusca; class Gastropoda; order Stylommatophora; family Helicidae; genus Cepaea; species Cepaea nemoralis. The sequence goes on from JACEFZ010007167.1 coordinate 712,469, forward strand.
ATCATACAAAAAGGGAAGTAACAGTGCAAAAAATGTGATCGATTGTTTATTCATGAGTTGCATCCCTTGAAAATGTGGTCGCAGTAGGTGCAGTTTTGTGACGTTTTCTATGCAGTGGTAGACTTTTTATATAATAAAAAAAAATATAGGTGCTGCACCTTAAAATCTAAGCCATTACAACATCCCTTACTACGACGATATGAATAATAATAAAGGTTATAAATGGTATCCCTGTTGCACTCCTTTTATCAAATGTATCTGTTAGTTTTCCCTCATGGAGAACTCTGTACATTATGTCTTTATGTGTTGCCTTTATATAGTTAATGATTTTAAGTGGGATCCCATAATGCCTCATTGATTTTCAAAGTGATTCCCTTTCAAAGGCTTTTTCTTAGTCCACAAATCCAATATGAAGTGGTGAATTAATATCAATGCTTTGCTCTGTTATCATGCACAATGTGATAGTCTGGTCAGTGCAGGATATATTTGGTTGAAATCCTTCTGTTCATACTGTAACGAGTGTGAGTTGTGCATCTAACTGAGGTAAACGACCGTAAACGACCAATAAGGAATTTGCTAATTCTAGCAATGTAATTAGGTCATGGTACTACCCAAGATTGTGAGATTTACAACAAAGTTTCAGAGATGTTAAGAGGAGACGTATATGCAAATGTTAGGCCATTAAAGGTTGAGGGAGGAATTCCAAGTACAATGACGGGCTCTCAAGACAGTGGAGAGTAGATCATGGTGTTGTCAGCCTTAGTCACGTAGGCACTTGATAAAACATGAGAGTAGAGCAGATGTGAGGTCAAAGAACTCTAGAACAATGGGAAAACCCAACACAGGGAGTGTTAGGACACACACGAGCTAAGAGGAGGTAACTAATGAGATGCGTATACGTGACATTAAGACTGATAGACAAAGAGAAATCAGGAATAGAATGTTGGAGTTATGTAAAGTAGGGTTCCAGAGGTTAAATGATGTGTTTAGTGGGTGGTCTGCAGAGATAGGATAAATATCCGAGGCTGGGAAAGTGAAAGGGGGATTCGAGTCAAGTACAGTCGAGTGGAGGCTGGGGCTAGGTGTGGAGAGCTAGCCCGACAGTGGAGTTGTGGCGGAGTTAGGGATAACTCCGCCTGGTGGATGCTTAGACAGTGGAGTCTGAGGCTGCTGCATCAGGCAGACGTAGCAAGGACATTAATCCTACCAGACCGCTGTACCAATTTTTCGGTAATTTCCTAATCTGCTGCTATACCGCTGTACCTAATTTTCGGTATTTTGCCTAGTACTTGAAAAAGATGCGCCAAAAACTAAAAATAACCAACCAATCATGGTCAAACCTCACGGTTAGCCATTGCAAATGTCTTCCCCCATAGCTTTGAATTGACTTTGTGTGGTTTGACGCGAAAAAATTCTGAAAATTCACAATGAAACGAGTGGCTGATGAACCAAGCACTTCAACAAGAAAGCCAAGTAGGTCTAGGCTTTTCACAGTCCAACAGGTGGTCGATACTTTGGTTGATTCAGACTGGATTGGCACACAAAGGTGGAATACTGGCGCTAGATGAAAGGTAGAACTATTTTCTACAATGTCTCCAAGTTACATCTTATTCTAACCACTCACTTGTTTGCATGTAACTAACATTTTTCTGTATCATGTTGGTTTTTTCTATTTAATGCTCAGAAGTGCAGGTAATAGGGATAGTTAGGTTCAGGGCCTCAGGTCTGGTAGGGTTAAGATATGGACCAGTGAAGGGATCTGGGTCCAGAGCGAAGACACTCGGAGAAGAGCTGAGTTTTGAGTCAGATAGTGGAGGTCTGAGTCTGGGCAGCGAGGTTTAGGCTACATTGAGGATACTAGCCAAGTAGTCCATGTCAGGACTGAGGAGATTATGAGATTTACGGACGGAGAAGATTCCGTAACAGTGCATTACGAGCGGCCGAGAGATGGCAATAGTGGGATTACTGGAGTTACTGTGTTATGTTATAATATGAGTGTGCTGGACCTGGGAAGTTATAACCTAGCTATATTTCATTGTGGACTGTTCCTGTGGAATAATGTTGTATCCAGTTGTTCAAATTAAAGTATTATGTGCGCAGTCTGGTGTTTGGTATTGATGCATCGTGGTTAATCAGTCATTCAACACAACATTCACAATGACATCCTCTAGACACAACCATAGATACTCCTCTATGTCAATCATACTTTGTGACATATACCTTAGTTATTTGTCAATGGCATCGCCTAATCTCACCAGAATGATCCTGCTTAATATTTTTCCTGGAACAGACAGTAATATTATTCCTGTCAAGTTTTTGTACTCCTCCAGTCCTTATTTTTTTTTGCAGCTTCACCACATATCCCAGTTCACTAGTATTTCTCCAGTCTACCTAACGGCTAAATAATTTGTTCAGTAATTCAACTAAAGCTTTTATATTGGCTTTAACAACCTCTGTTGGGATACCATCTGGCAAGCAGCTTTCCCATCCTTCAAAAGCCAGATAGCTTTACTAATGTTCTTTTTCCCCAATGGTTTCTCAATTGATATCCAGCTAATTTTCTACAGGCTGAATATCCATAGAATGTAATGGATCTGGTCTATTCAGAAGTTCATCAAAGTTTTCATCGCATCTGTTCATTTGGTGAGGACTTTCCCATTACTATTTTTATCAATCCACTTGGCTGATTGTATGTTCCTGCTATTTTCTATGTGGTGCTAAAGACCCCTCACATTTCCTTTCACCGCTGTAACTTCTGCCTCATTTGCTAGACCATCTATATATTGCCTTTTATATTCTGTGTATTTGTCATGGATTTTGGCTTTAATAGCTCTGGTTTTGCTATTGCTTCAATCAGGAGATCCCCCACACATAATTTTACTTAACTGCAGATGGTGATCTGAATCTACATCTACACCTCTAAAACATTTCATTTCACGCCCATATGGTTTTTAATTTCTCGTTAATACAGATATGGACGATTTGATTTTCTGTCTTGCAGATTGTGGCGCTTATACTGCTTTATGTATTATTTAAAGGAAAAACTGACAAACACATGATTTACTTTGTTTTATTTACAGAACATATATATGTGTTTACATGTAATAATAATCTAAAAGAGATAGGATTATTTGATTTATTCTGATTAGTACGGATGTGGAGCTGATCCAGCTGTATAAAAATGGGTACCAGATAATTTTCTGGCAATTGTCTGGCAAGGTGATGAGGAAAGGAACTGGCCACCCTAGCTCATATTTTATGGCCCATAATAAGTGAAGGTCTAACACATCAAAGCCCCAACAACAGTATCTGCTTTGAGATAATTGTTAACCTTTTTTTTTTTCATGGAATAATAATAACAGGTTTCCATACCTGGCAAACGTCCAGAGACTAAAACTTGTACACCATGCCATTAACAACCTGATAAAAGATAAATACCCTATACCTCATATTTTAATTCTGCATTATCATTATATGAAGTATAAACACTTTTCGCCAATTCTCCAATGATGCATCAATGGAACTACATTAGTTGTGTTTAACAAAGATAGATTTAAAATAATGCAATGAAAATGTGTTTAAAATTTTTAAAAATAAACATTTGGATTATTTAAAAAAAAAAAAACTTACGTTCTTTGCACGCAAAAAGGACTTTAAATTCAAGTTAATTGCAAAAAATAAATAAATAAATCTGACAAAATAAGACTAAACATTACAAATTAGTAGATATGAGTTGCAATTGCGAATACAGAAATGTGGCATTTCAAGATATGTGAAAACCATAATTTGCTGGTGTTACAGCTAAATAGAGATCCTTACATCAATAACAATGAAAAATTCATGATAAAATTGATCATAAACATGATAACATGAACACTATTGCTTACCTGTTCAAAGCTGACACAGTCAAATAAATCAGCCTCTCTTACAGAATAGCAATCATCATCATTTTAATAATAATTATTACATAAATGATTTAACATTTAACAAAAATAGTGATAAAACAATGGCATCAATATTGTCAAACAAAACGGCAAGCCGTCAGTAGCACTAACAAAATAAGTTTTGAAAAATAAAGCGTTCAGATACTTTTACTATAGCATTGTCAATATCTTCATCATCATCATCATCATCATCATCATCATCATCATCATCAGCAGCAGCAGCACATCATCAGAGGATACATCTTTCCTTATCTAAAAACAGTACCTCAATAATAATAATTATAATAAATGCTAGTCATTATCAACACCATTAACATATTAAATAGCACCATATAATAAAATATTTATCTTTTTCACAATAAGCTGACATTTTATCTAACAATATCTAATTACAAGAAAACTATTAATAAAAATAAACAGGTAATAATAAGATGACATCACTCGTGTGTTTACTGAGCCCGGAAAGAAAGCAAAGGATAGTTATAGTTTAACCTAAAAATCCAGCTAGTAATGAAGAATTCTACCAAGAGCTTTGCATGAGTTGGTAGAGGGCTTAAGCTTTGGGAGGTGAAACGCAGAAGAGAAATAAGATCATAGCAATGTCCATTTGTAAGATAAATACTGCATTATGTTATCATCATCCAGTGCCATCACATTGAAGGTTATAATAAATTTAAATGATATTGGTGGAATCACCATCAGAGGACATAAATATCAATAATATAAAATGTGTAGATGATACAGTAATGATTGCAGACAGTGGACAGGATGCATTTGTTGTTTACAGTGAGCAACAAGTGTTAGAATTAATTTTTTTTAAAAATGATGTAATCTCAAAGAAAGAAATACCAGAATGTGATATCCAAGAAATTGGGAACATTCTTGAACAAGCAAATGGGTACAATTATCTTGGGGTAGCAGAGTAGGGCTTTCCCCTATAAAAGGAGAAGTCAAGGTGCATCCTTCCCTCCGTCAGCCTGCGGACACCCTGGGCAAGGTGGAGTACCCGTTTAGCCCCCTGATCTGGATTATGTGAAGCCATGGGTACAGGTTGTAGATGAGGTTGAAGAGCAGCCGACAGATAGTTGTGGGTTATGTCTACAGCTTCATGGCGGTTAGACGGAGGATCTCTTTTTTGGGGGGAGACAATAACTACGGTCATTGACCAGTATGGTCACTGCTAAGAAGAAAGCAATGGCAAACTACATTCTTTACAGATTGCCAAGAAAATTATGTTTTGCGATATCATCGAAAATCAGAGAAACAGGCGTAAATGGGTGCTCCATAAGGAGCAGCCTCGCCGGGTAGGGATAGTCATGTGCACCAGGTGACTCCAGACCTGTCAGCAGGCTACTGAGTGCAAAAGATTACTATCATTGAAAGTAGGAACTTGGAATGTTAGAACAATGAGTGCAGATGGAAAATTGGATAACATCAAACAAGAAATGGAAGAGAGAATATTAACATATTAGGATTGTGTGAGACGAGATGGAAAGGGACAGGGATTAAGACAGGGAGGATTTTAAGATTATATATTCTGGAGGAGAGGAAAGGCAAAGAGGTGTAGCAATTATCTTGGATCTGAAAACATCAAAATCTGTTAAAGGATATTGGGCAGTGTCAGACAGGGTTCTATTGGTAAAATTAATCGGCAGACCTTTTAACATAAACGTCATTCAAATATATGCCCCAACAGGGAGAAAGCAGTGAAGATAGTGTAGAGGAATTTTATAATGACATGGAGAATGCTTTGAAGAAATGTAAAAATTCAGAAATAAACATCATAATGGGTGACTTCAATGCGAAAGTAGGAATCAAGGTGATGGATGCACAGTAGGTAAACATGGTTTGGGAGACAGAAACGAGAGAGGATACATATTTGTAGAATGGGTATAAGTGCATACACTGATTGTCTGAAACACCTGGTTTAAGCAACATCACAGAAGATTATGGACATGGAGAAGTCCTGACAGCAGGATTAGAAACCAGATCGATTACATCCTGATTAACAGAAGGTTTCGAAATGCGTTAACAGTCAGCAAAAACAGTTCCAAATGCAGACTGTTACAGTGATCACAGATTGATTATAGGCACATTGAAGGTAAAGTTAAAGAAAGTCAAGTATACACCAGGAAACACTAAATATGATCTGTGTGCATTAAAAAATGACAAGGAAATACAAGACAATTTTAACATAGAAGTAAAGAACAGATTTGACGTATTGTCTGATGTAGAGATCTTATATCAAGATGTGGATGATCAATGGGAAATGTTGAAGAATTCAATCAATTTGGCTGCAGAAACAACTATCCCAAAAGTAAAGAAGGTAGGTCGTAAGAAATGGATGACTGAAGAAATTTAAGACTAATGGAAACAAGAAGCACAACAAAAATAATCCTGACAAATATCAAGAGATTCACAGGAAAGTCAGAAAATTATGTAAAGAAGCAAAAGAAGCATGGCTTGAAAATAATTGCATAGAAAATTGAAAAACAAACACAACAGTAAAAATACCAAATTAATGCACAAAAGAATTAAGGAGCTTACTAATAAAAGAACACCTACATCAACAGGCTGCCTGAAAACAAAGGATGGAAAAATCATAATAGAAAAACATGAGATTTACATACATGGTCAGATTATGTGAAAAACCGTTATGATGATACAAAAGAACGTTATGTTTGGTATCTTGTACTGACACTTGTTCGTTAACTTTTTCGCGTAGGGGATGGATTTATTCATCTCTTGCGTGTAATTGGTGTGCCAGGATGTAAAACCAGGAGTTTCTACTCAAGATCTGCGCGGGTGCTACGGAGTTTGTGCATCGAGCGAAGCCATCCTTGAGTGAATTTTCAGCAGCGTGTGTGGTTCTCAGCAGTCTGTGTTTACGTTTTTTCAACATGGCGGAAGAACGTGTTTTTTCCGAGCGGTCAGCAGTCAACATAACGAAGCGGCGTGGTAGCCGCGCAGGGACAAAGAAGCAAGGTAAGCGCGGTGGTTTGAGGACGTTTTAGACTCAAGTGTCACCGTCTAGGACTCAGGAACATCCGTATTCTATATTGGAACTGTGCCAGTGTAAAACAACGGGGCTCTATTTTAGAAACCCTAGTTTACAGGAACGACATTGTAGCACTCCAGGAGACGAGACTGGGCGATCAGCTACTCCGAATTGCCGGCTTCAAATGTTTCTACAACAGACGACATCTGGGAACGGCGATTCTCGTTCGCGACAGCATGGTGGCGTCAGAGCTAGATATGTCCAGTTGGGACAGTGACGATATACAAATACAGGCGTTGAGAGTTCATTCCAGTATACCATTCGTGTTGGTTAATGTTTATGCCCGCAATGCGAGTATGGACGCCCAGAAGTGGCAGTGCTTAAGTGGCATATTAGGCCACGAGAGAAATGTTATTTTCTGTGGTGACTTCAACGCTAAAGGCAGATCATGGGGAAACACTTCCTCCAATACACAAGGGGAGGAGCTCGAGACTGCACTGGAAACCATCGACCTGGTTTGTATTAACAGTGGCTGTGTCACCAGGACAGCAAGCCGTCCAGGCGATGAGGACAGTGCTATTGATCTGGCGCTAGTTTCACCTTCACTCACTACAGTGTGTAGATGGGGTGTCCTAGGACACCATGGCAGCGACCACCACCCTTGCAGCATATTGGTGGAGAAAGGCAGAACCAGGCAGCACAAGCTAAAGGTAAAGACGTTCCAGTATGACAGTACAGGGCAAGATGTGGTGAGTAAAATAAGACGTGACAAGCGCAGAACGTTTCAGGGCAGGAAAAAAGCTGGGAGCAGCCACCGTGGTGGAGTTTCGAGGTGGAGAAGGCTTGGGTGGATAAGCGTAGTGCTGTAAGGAGATGGCAAAATGCCAAGAAGAACAGAGCTGGTCATCCTAGTCCCTGCTTGCACTTAGAAAGAGAGATGCACACAAAAGTAAGCTATTTAAAAAAACTGGTCAAGGTGGTTAAAAGCGAAAAATGGGCAGAGGTGTGTCAAAGAGTAAGCACAGACAAGTCACTGAAATTGTTCTGGCGACTACATAAAAGCATGAGTGGTGTAGTCAAGAATAAGAGCATTTCAGACTTCCAAGGTGCTGACCTCACCTGGCAGAGGACTGACGAGGACAAGGGCAAAGCCCTCTTTGAACGCTACCTTGAGCAGGGCAACCAGACAGACATGGGAGGCCGAAATCTGGCCAAGGAGGTCACCTCAGACAGATGCAAGGCCCAGAACACTTCGGAGGAAGACACAGTGACAGTGAAAGAAATCAAGGCTGTGCTTCGACGATCAAAAAACAGTGCTCCAGGTCCTGATGGCATAAGATACGACGACATAAATAGGTTGTACCGACAATGAGCTAGAGAAACTAGCAGACAGGTACAACAACAGTATAGGGAGTGCTAGCATCAAGGAGGAATGGTTACACAGCTATCTGATTCCCTTGCCGAAGCCTGACAAAGACCACAAAAAAATTCAGGGATATCGAATTATAACCATGCAGAATACAATAGGCAAGCTGCTGGAGAAGGTAATTGCCAGGAAAATATCAAGCCAACTAGAGAGGCAAGGTGTTTTCCCACCTACCCTGGGTGGGTACCGTCCAAAAAGAGAAACCTGGACCAATGCAGCAGTCTTTGCCCATGATGTCTATGAAGGTTTCCACTCAGGCACTGAAACCGTTGCTGCAGCGATTGATCCTTGAGGACGCATACAACAGAGTACCACTGGATTTTTTAATGTTTCAGCTACTTGAACTAAACGTAAGTCCATTCCTCCTTAGTTGGATCGCTGCAGCCCTCTACCAACGGAAAGTAGTTTTTTAGATGTGGCAGTTGGACTTCGGAACCAACAACAATATATCCTGGCCTACCACAGGGATCACCATTATCTCCGGTACTGTTCAACGCCTACACAGTGAGAATCACCAGTGAGCAGATCACTGGACCTGGCAGGACATTGTCGTATGCCGATGATGTTTTAGTGTATCGTCAGGGTAAGGATAGAGAGGAGGTTGCTGTGGAACTACAAACCGAACTCAATCGCATAAGTACTTGGTGTGATGAAGCTGGGGCAATGGTCAACCCAACAAAGGCAACAGTGACTTGGTTCTCGTTGAATAATCATATTGTCAACAATCCAACACCAACTGTAATGCTGTGTTCAGAGACGGTGGAAAGAACGCAGGCAATGAATTACCTGGGGATACGGTTTGATCGAAGCCTTGCTTATAATGTGCACATAGACCAGGTGATAACAAAGGCCAAGCGGGGTTTGGCAGCGATGCGGGTGATGGCGGCAGCAAACTGTGAGCAGCGCCATCTATGTCTTCTGTACGAGGGGCTGGTCATGTCTGTTTTGGAGTATGCAATGGCAATCCTGACTCTCAGCCATAAGCAGATAGAAAGGATGGAAAGGATACAGAATGAAGCTATGCGCATTATTCTTGGATGTACAAGAGATACAGCATGCAGGGCGATGCGCTACCTTCTTGATTTTCCAACCATTGAAGAGAGAATACAAGTTTGCAGGGCACGCGCCTACCTCAGAATTAACGCAAACACACAACATCCACTGCATAGTGAAATTAGGAAGGTGAAGGGCAGCAGGTTAAAAAGAGGACGGTCGTGGATGGGTCAAGCCGAAGACATTCTTCAACAGGTGTGTTCACTTGAGGACTTAGAACCTGGCGAGGAGTGGGTGCAAGTGCCAACAGACTTCTGCACATCCTTTTCAGTTTGCATCCAACTAGATAGAAAATGCAGACAAGAAAATCCGGCTGCTGTTGAGGCTGAAGTACAAGCGTTGATTTTCGAGAATTCGCTAGACGGTGACGCGGTCATCTACACAGATGGGTCGGTCGTCCGACATGTGAGAAGCTCATGGGCCTTTACAGCTCGGGCCGGAGGGAGAATTGTGAAGGAGGACTCTGGTGCTTTCACTGAAACCACAAGTAGCCTGACCATGGAAGTCATGGCAGTAAGTAAAGCAATAACATGGCTCGAGACACAGACATTCACTAGGGCTTGTTTTCCTTAGCGACTCAATGAAGCATGATCAAGAGGATAGAGGAGGGGTCGATCCGAAGAGAATGGTTGCTGCCTCTGAAGCGGTCTCGGCTGGCAAAGATTAGTTTCATCTTCGTGCCAGGTCATGCGGAGTACAAGGAAATGAGCGGGCTGACAAGCTCGCAGGTGAGGCTACTGTGGAGGGCGGACGCGCCATGGACCAGGCTGACATTCTGAATGCTCTACGAGAAGTGAGACTTTTGCGAGAACCAAGTGATGACTGTGAATCTACAACAATGGCCAGACTACGGGAGCAGCAAATTAAAAGAGGGGTGGCCAAACAAGAACACTACGCAGGAAGCCAAAGAAGATTGATAAACCAACACAGAACTGGCGTCGTTAGCCGCTACACGCTGCGGGATTTGCTGAGGAGGGGATCCTACTCATGGACTGAATGGTTCGATGTGCAACGAGGATGATCTGTCGACTAACTAACTAACTAACTAACTAACTAAAAGAACGTTATGATATTCGGAGTAATAACGAAGGACCATCAATTCTGAAGATAGAAGTCAGAATGCTCTTAACCATATGAAATAAGGCAACACCCCTGGCAACATCACAACATAAATGATTAAGCTTTAGAAGAATATGGAATAGATCTCCACCAGGACTGACTGAACACAATAATATGATACGGAGATGAGATATACCTCCTGAATTATGTAATTCTATATTTATTGCAATTCCAAATAAATCAGATGCATTGAAATGGATACAATATTCAACACAGTTAGTATAATGAGTCACATCACACGATTTGCTAAGAATTATCATGCAAAGATTTAGGAAGAAAATACAACCCGAAATAAGAGAAGACATAAATGTGTGTTTGTAGAAGGCAAAGATACAGTACATGCTGTCGTAAATGCTGAGAACAGTAAATGAACGTCTATATCAGTTAAATAAAGCTATACATATCTTGCTTTATTGACTACACAAAGGCTTTGATAAGTAAGATGGTCAACATGATGGAGATGCTTGCAGATCTACAGATGGGAAAGACTTTAGGCTCATACAAAACATATTGGAAACAACAAGCTGCCATAAAGATTGATAATGAAGTAGGTCAATATCAGCCTATTAAGAGAGATGTGACACAGGATGTGTAATGTCTCCAGATCTGTTTTCCTTTACAGTGAAAGTATTTTCAGAAATGTTGATGATATGAAAGGAATCATCATCGGGGGACTTAACATCAATGACATTAGATATGCGGACGATACAGTATTGATTGCAGACAATGAGCAGGAATCTGCAACATTTAGTAGATGTGATTGTTGCACACAGTGAACAACTTGGGTAGAATTAAATTGTAAAAGACACAGATTATGGTTGTCACTAAGAAGAACGGAATGCCACAATGTAAAATACAAGTAAATGGAATATTCTTCAACAAGTGAATCGGTACAATTATCTCAGAACAGTCATAACATCTGATGGAAGATGCCTTGAAGAGATTAGAACAAGAATCATCATGACAAAGGCAGCCTTTTGCAAGATGAAAAACATAATGACCAATAAAAAGATGTCATTTTGCAGCGAGAAAAAGAGTGTTGAGGTGCTACACAGAATCTGTGCTTTTGTATGGATGTGAAGCGTGGACAATGAGCAGACAAGCTGAAAAACATCTTATGGCTGTGGAAATGTGGTATTTTAGGAGAATGCAAAGAATACCATGGACAGATAGAAAAACCAATGACCAGGTACTACAGGAGAAAATAAAAATCATAAATTGATTAGAGAAATTAGATGTAGACAGTCAAAATTTTTTGGACATGTTATGAGAAGAAATGAATTGGAGAACTTGGTGACAACTGGCAAGATCGAAGGGAACAGACCAAGGGGAAGACCAAGAAGTAAATACCTGGATGGCTTGGCCACATGACATGGTCGAGACAGGAACATTGAGCTGATCCACGACTCTGGTGATCGAGTGAAATGGCGAGTCATGACTGCCCACGCTTTCCGGCATGGCACATGATTGATTGCTTGACTAAAACAAAGATGGAAACATCTTCACAGGACATCACGCAGCTGACTCTTTTGCAGACCCATCTGCTAAAAACAATAACACTGATGTCAATCCTGAGAAACAGCAAGAGAATAACTGAAACCACAACAGAATAATAAACACTTAAGGTGCTGGATACCCAGAGAGCTATCATACCAAAACGGACAATGAGAACACCTCCAGGAATCTATGGAATATATTAGGAGTGTTCATTTGAAATCTGTTCGTGCCACACCACACGTAATTACATACGTTGAACATGATCATGTCATAGTCATGTGATAAGTACTGACCAATGAATAAAAGACCATGTGCTTATCGTCCCTTGATGCATAGGTTCTGTTTCTGACCGTTGAGAAAATGGCCGGGTTGATCCAAAATCCGTTGAAAGAAGCTCAAAGAGCAGTGATTCAGTTTCTTTCATTTGAAGGATGTTGACCAGTGGACATTCATCGAAGAATGCAGGCAGCGTACGGTAACAAATGTGTATCGAAGATAACAGTGACAGACTGGGCACGAATGTTTCGGAAAGGACATCAGTTCACGACAGACCTTCGACGGCCGGGTCAAGCGCATATTGTTGCAACAGAAAAAAATATCACCAAAATTGATGCAGCAGTACAGATGAACCGTTGTCGAAGCATAAGTTAACTAGCGAAAGAATTTGATGCTGTCAACTGGGACAATTCAAAAGGTCGTTCGTAAGAAACTGCAATATCGGAAGGTGTGTTCACAGTGGGTACCACGGATGTTGACCGACCACCAAAAAGAGGAACGCATGGGATGGTGTTTGAACCACTTGCTACGTTACAGAGTGGAGGGTGATGCATTTCTCTTCCGCATAGTGGCAGGCGATGAATCATGGTGTCACCACTTTGAGCCGAGCAGCAAAAGAGAGAGCATGCAATGGAAGCATGCTGGATCACCAAAAGCCAAAAAGTTCAAGTTACAGGTTTCCGCTGGTAAGGTTATGCTGAGCGCATTTTTTTTACCATGAAGGGCTATTGTTGGCCGACTTTAAAGAACCTGGTGTCAACATCAACACTACCCACCGCTTGGAAACACTAGACAATCTGCAAAAGCCATCAAGAATAAACGACCCAGCATGCTTTCTCGCGGTGTGATTTTGTTGCACGATAATGCTCGTCCGCATGTTGCAAAGATTGTGCAGGAAACATTAGCTTGGAAGAAGTGGGAAATTCTGCATCATCCAGCCTATAGTCCTTATTTGTTACCATGTGATTTTCATTTGTTCGGACCTCTGAAAAAAAGCTCTCAAGGGGCAACGATTTCACACAGATGCAAACGTTATGAACGCGGCAAACACTTGGTTCAGTAAGAAACCACAATCCTTTTTAGCGGATGGCATTCGCCGCCTACCTAAGCAATGGGATGCTTGCCTGAATGCCTATGGCAACTTCTTCTGACCAACCCATGGTGCATAATTCATTCAAAATGAATGCTTTGTTTAATTCTACCACATCTGTTAATGTTTCTTTCATGCTTTTGTAATAAAGCCATTGGAACAGGTTTAAAATAAACAATCCTTATACAATGAAATTTATCAAAACCCTAGGAACAACAGCAAAAATAAACCTGCAGCAGTACATAAATAATTGCTGGATCTTAGGAGAATTCCACAGACCTGGAGAGAAGCAATCAAAACACCTCTTCCAAACCAGAGAAATACACTTCCATTGCCTCCAGCTAGACTAGAACAATTAGCCATACCAGCTGTCTCTGCAAAACAATGGAATGCATCATCAACCTGAGACTACATTGCTACACTGAAAATGAAAACATCTGTGCCACAACAGCAGGCTTTAGCCAGTGTTATTCTATGGTCTTGGGGCTGGCTTTCTCATCCCGTAGAAAAACTTTAGCCACAAAACCCAACCAATCTTGAATAAGTCCATAAAATTGTATGATAAAATCACCAATGTGGAGCTCTTGGAGAGGACAAATATCTTGGAGAGAACAAATATAAATGAACTAAACATCCACTCTCAGTTTCCTAGATGAAAATACCCACACGACCTGTGGGTCAGAATTTCGGTCCGGATGTATGAGAGAATATATATGATGTGTTCACAACCAGCGTGCTACAGAACGATCAGCATCTACACATAACGACATTTGCTTCAGGAGACTGAGCATCCATGGGTTTGTCTGGTATCTTATGATGTCAATTCTTATATCAATCAATCAATCAAAGCTGACAATAACTGCAATCAATCAATCAATAAAAGCTGGCAATAATTTCAATCAATCAATCAATCAAGGTTGACAATAATTTCTCTCTATTGAGCTCTTTGGTACGAGATCAGATATTCAGGGTAGCAGTGGTTTCTATCATACACAACAAACTCTCTGAAGATCCACCTTCCATCACCCATGACAGAATCATACAGCTCCTGATTTGGACAAGCACATGTGTCGCTTTTGCAGTGTATACATGGAGGCCGAGACAGTTTTTTAGCTTCTGTGGACAATTTTTAAAAGTCAAAACATAAATAAACACGTTTAAAACAGTCAATACTTTTAGTTTCATAATATCAGTAAAACTATGTTAGACTAAATGAATTGAGAACATTAACTGATAAACGATTACCAAAATGCAAGCAGTGCAAATAAATACTTTTTAAGTCATATATTATTTCACATCAAATACTATTTAGAAGTTACAAGCAAGTACGACCTTGTTGACATACCCTCACCAGCTTCTTTCATTGTTGTTGCTAATTACTAAATATTTAAGCTTCATAGTTTATTAACATCTGAATATTTCTCCATCTTCGGGCAACAAATAAAGATCATACTGCATGGAGGCAAGCATTCTGACTACTGTACTACCATGGTTACCATGTTGGACGAGACAGACAGCAAACATTGCCAACTCTTGTCTCACACGTGAAATCAGATGCAAGATAAACTAAAAACTAAACACACTGGATGGAAAGTCATAACAATTAGGATTAAAAATGCATATTGGAAAGACAAAGATATGTGAATGAATCAAGCAAAGAATAGTCAATCTTTCTTGGTGGAACCTTTGTTCAAGAGGCAGATTCATACACATATTTAGGTAGCAATGCAGGCAAAAATGGGGCAATATATGAAGATAGCAAAATAAGAATACAAAAGACAAGAAGAGCTTTTATAGCACTGAGGAAATTTGTGGAAGACAAAAGAAATTAAACTTAGCACAAAACTATATAAATATTTAATTCTAACATTAAATCAGTACTACTATATAAATTAAAAAGTGTCTGAGAAACGTGGAGAATGACTAAAATGAGAACTAATAAACTACAAACATTCATTCACTGGTGTCTCATGAGAACAGAGGACTAAAATGGTATGACAGAACCACCAATGTAGAACTCGTGGAGAGAACTAAACAAACACCAGTGAATCAAGAGGTGAAGAAAAGACGCTGGAGCTGACTAGGATATACACTGAGAAAAATTTAGAATAGTATAACTAGAAAACCCTTTGTCTGGAGACAACAAAAGAAATAAAGAAAGACCTAAAACACACGGAGAAGAGAAATATACACAGAAATGAATGATATGGGGAGAACATGGACAGATCTGTATGGGATGGCAAAAGGAAAACATTGACAAAGCTACATGCAATAGCCAAGGATAGATGGCTTGGAGTGAGTTGGTTAAGGGCCCATGCCACAATGGAGGTTAAAGGTCGCAAGAAGAACAAACAATGATTTCGCTGAAAAACAAGAAGAGTAAGAAGTGAAACTGAAGAGTTAGATTGCCTGTTATGAGCTAGAACAAGTATCCAACAAACATTGTGTTTGGTGTGTTACTACTAAAGAAAATCATCACTTCCTTTTACACGTTTAATTAATCCATGTTTTTAGTAATAGTATTCACAATATGGGTTGTTTTTTTTTTTTCGGGGGGGGGGGGGGAGCGGAAGAGAGAGAGAGAATAGAGATGGAGAGAGAGAGAGGAGACACGAACGAGAGAAGAGAGAGAGAACTGAGAGAGAGAGAGAGACCCGCACCGACGAGGATGAGGTACAATCATTCACTTATTCTAGCCTGAAAAAAAAAACAAAAGATTACAATGGAAACACGACTCAGTTTAAGAATTTGACGAATATGTTACTGGAACTGTCGCAGCGCATTAAACACGAGGACAAGATTCTTGAAAATTAACATATGACTTAGTTAGTTAGATTGACAGTATCATCCTCATTGCACAACGAACCATTCAGTCCATAAGTGCTCGGATCCCCTCCTCAGCAAATCCCACAGTGTGTAGCGGCTAACGAAACCAGTTCTATTTTGGGTTTATCAGTCTTCTTTGGCTTCCTGCGCAGTGTTCTTGTTTTGGCCATACTTCTTTAATTTGCTGTTCTCGCAGTCTGACCATGGTTGTAGATTCGCAGTCATCACCCTTTGTTCTCGCAAAAGCCTTACTTCTCGTAGAGCATTCAGAATGTCAGCCTGGTCCATGTCGCGTCCGCCCTCCACATTAGCATACCTGCAAGCTTGTCAGCCCGCTCATTCCTTTGTACTCCCGCACGCCCTGGCACGAAGATGAAACTAATCTTGTGTCAGCCGACACCACTCCAGAGACAGCAACCACTCTCTTCGGAACCCACACGTCTCTATCCTCTTGAGTCTGCTCATTGAGTCGCAAAGGACCACATGCCCTGGGTGAATGTCTATGTTATTGCTTTACTTACTGCCATGACTTCCATAGTAGGCTACTTGTGGTATCAACAAAAGCACCAGAGTCTTCCTTCACAATTCTCCCTCCGGCCCATGCCCTTAAAGGCCCATGAGCTTTCACATGTCGGACGACCGACCCCATCTGGTAAATGACAGCATCACCGTCTAACGGAAGTCTCGAAAATCAAAGCTTGTACTTCCACCTCCACAGCAGCCGGATTTTCTTGTCTGCATTTTCTGTCTAGTTGGATGCAAACTGAAAAGGACGTATAGAAATCTGTTGCACTTGTACCCCACTCCTCGCCAGGTTCTAAGTCCTCCAGTGAACACACCTGTTGAAGATGTCTTCAGGCTTGACACCATCCATGACCTTCTCTTTTTAACCTGCTGAACTTCACCTTCCTAATTTCACTATGCCAGTGGATGCTGTGTGTGTGCGTTAACTCTGAGGTAGGCACGTGCTCTGCAAATTTGTAGTCTGTTTTCAATGGTTGGAAAACCAAGAAGGTAACGCATCGCCCTGCATGCTGTATCTCTTGTACATCCAAGAATAATGCGCACTAGCTTCGTTTTGCATCCTTTCCTTCCTTTCTATTGCTTCTACCAGCTGAGAGTCAGGATCACCATCGCATACTCAAAAACAGACATGACCAGCCCCCCCCCCTCGTGTAGGGGGCATAGATGGTTGCTGTTCACAGTTTGCTGCCGCCATCACCCGCATCGCAGCCAAACCCCGACTTGGCCTTTATTATCTTCTGGTCTACGTGCTCATTATAAGCAAGGCTTTGATCAAGACGTTATTCCCAGGTAATTCATTGCCTGCGTTCTTTCCACAGTCTCTGAACACAGATTAACAGTTGGTGTTGGAGTGTTGACAATATGATTATTCAAAGAGAACCATGTCACTGTTGCCTTTATATCTTGAATGTTTAACCCTTCATCATCATACTGTGAAAGTAAATGATAACTGCTTTTTTTTTTTTTTTGAAAGAAAAAAGATAATAAAGAATCAAGCTAGTGTAGTTATCAACTCATAGTTTATATTTTCTCAGTGTCTGAGTTGATGTTTTATGTATAATAATAGAAATGTTGGATGGGGGGTGGGGGCATGGTGTTCACTTGTATTCAGTCAAATAGTAGAAGGGTCACGGGATGACATTCTGTTTGGCTGCTTCCTCAACATCTACTCCCCTCTGCCTGTGTGTCCACCGTGACGAGGTAGAGGGGCTTGCGCGTCCCAATGACCCCAAGAGCTATGCCGACGGTAGCACAGCTACTGGTAGGGCCACCCATGTCGGACAGGTCAAGGGAGAGGGACCAGACGAAGAGACACACAAACCTGCTGCCTTGTAGGTAGACTGGGGACAGTCAAAGGCTAGGGAAAGCATCCCGAATAAATGCTTGTCGAAATCGGATGTACTGAGCCACAGGCTTGACAAAGCAGTGCAACGTAACTTAATTCATGATGTCACAAATCAAAATTAATCGTTATGGTGCTAATCCCGTGAAGTCCCATCAGGCGGCGATAGTGCCGGGCCCCCTGCCTCGAGGGGGTCCACCCATGACTACTGGTGGTCACCTTCCCCTGTGCTGTGGAGTCAAGGCACAGAGGAGTAGGTTAAGAGCTATTGACCAAATACCCCGGACACTCAACATACTACAGTGGAATGCCGAAGGAGTTTACAAGAAGAAAGACTCCCTAACACAGCGTCTTCATAAAGATAGAATAGATGTGGCATGCATTCAAGAGACACACCTCAACGCCAATCGCAAATTCTCAGTCAGAGGATATCAGGCCACACGTTTCGACCGCGAAGGACACAAAGGAGGAGTTCTAATACTTACACGAAATACAATACCTTGCAGCGAAGTATCTGTGATCTCTGACAACCAAACGGAAATTATAGGTGTTGATATAATGATAAAGGACGTGAAAATAAGAATCTACAATCTGTATAGCCCAGCAGATAAGGACCTTACACTCTCAAACATGAAAATAACTGACACAAACTGCATTATTGTCGGAGACTTTAATAGCCGTTCAGAAAGATGGGGATACCCAGATACTGACAAAAGAGGAGATGAATTGGAGGACTGGGAAATAGACTCAAATCTCCATCTACTCAACAAAGCGGATGACACACCGAGCTTCTACTCCAGAAGATGGCTTACCACTTCTACTCCAGACTTAGCTTTCTGCACAGGAGACATCCTCCACAAAATCGATCGCCATGTGCTGGACCAATTAGCAGGTAGTGACCACAGACCAATCAAGCTTGTAATGAATATGGAGTATGTTCCACAGGAGCAAAAGCCCTTGCCCCGCTGGAATTACAAACGAGCAGATTGGGACAGATTTGCCATACTAACAGACAAATATTGTGAAAACATAAATACACGATATGGCAACATAAAGCAAATGGTGGAAAGTCTAAACAGAGCGATAATACAGGCAGCCACTGAGTCCATTCCAAGAGGAGCGAGGAAAAATTACAAACCATACTGGACTGAAGAACTACAAAGTTTGGAGGACAAAGTTGAAGATGCCAGGAAGACAGCAGAGAGAGAACAAACAATTGAAGCGAACATCTCTCTCAAAGCCATCTCAGCAAAATATAAAAGAACAGTAAATCAAACAACAAGAGATTGTTGGAGGGAAAAAACAGAAAACCTGAATTTTGACAGGGATGGAAACAAACTATGGAAACTAGTGAAAGCCATGAACAATGAAGGACCTAGAAACAAACAAATAACAATTAAACAAGGAAATGCCTTGCTTACAGGAAAAAAGGCTGCAAATGCACTAATGGAACACTATGCAAATGCAAACCACATTGATATTACAACCGAACAGGAGAAAGCAATCAAAGACAAACAGATACATCACAGAAATACAGAGACAGCAGCAAAATATATGATGGCAAATCTAACGATGGAAGAAATGGAACAGGCAATGAATACCCTAAAAAAGAAGAAATCACCAGGAAAGGATGGAATCACAAATGAAATGCTAATAGGACTAGGCACCAAGGCAAAGAAGAAACTACTAGCAGTCCTAAATAACAGCTGGAAGAGAGGAATAGTCCCACAGGCATGGAAGGAAGCTATACTAATACCAGTCCCAAAGAAAGGAAAAGACCTGGAAGAACCAAATGGCTATCGACCTATCAGTCTACTTAGCTGTGTAGGAAAATTAATGGAACGCATTATCAATGGCAGGCTAACATGGCATCTGGAAGAAAACAAACTCTTAACACCACACCAAGCAGGATTCAGAAAGTACAGATCCACTGAAGATCAAATAACCTATATAGCTCAGGAAATAGAGGATGCCTTCCAAGAGAAAAAGCACACACTAGCAGTCTGGATAGATTTAGAAAAAGCATTTGATAAAGTATGGAAGGAAGGACTGAAAGTAAAACTGCAAAAAATGCATGTTTGTGGAAAAATGTATAAATGGATCAGCCACTACCTTGAGAACAGAACTGCCAGGACAAAAGTACAAGGACAAACAAGCAAAATGATGCTGTTGGAGCAAGGTGTCCCCCAAGGAGGAGTTCTTTCACCAACATTATTCCTAGCATATATAAATGACATCACAGGAAAATTTTCCAGCCAGAGTACACACATCCTCCTTTGCAGATGACCTAGCCATATGGACATCTGAAGAATATATTAGTACAGCTAACAGCAGAATACAGCAAGCCTTATTAGCGCTAGAGGACTGGTCAAAATCATGGCTAGTGAAGATAAGTGAGGAGAAAACAACATGCACAGTGTTCTCCCTCTCAAATAAAACTCAGCAACCTAAGCTGGTATTGAATGGAAAAATATTGCGCCATGAAGAAAATCCAAACTATCTAGGAGTCACCTTTGATCGTCGCCTGACATGGAAGACACAGGTTGAGAAAAATCGAACAAGAGCAAGGCAGAGAATGGCAATCATGAAAAAGCTTGCTGGTACAACGTGGGGAGCAGATGAGAAAGTTCTCAAGAAGTTATATACTGGACGGGTGAGGCCAGTACTGGAATATGGCATTGCAGCTTGGGCAACAGCAGCTAAGTCAAACTTTAACAAAATAAGTAGAGTCCAAAACCAAGGAATGCGAATCATAACTGGAAGCCTGAAGACAACGCCTATTAATGAACTAGAAAAGATCACTTGTTTACAACCAATGCAGGACAGAAGAGATAGCAGAGCCCAGCAACAAGCAGAAAAATTTAGAAGATTGACAGACCACCCTATGTATAACAGGTTTAATGGTTTTGGAAAAGGAAGACTGAAGCGTAGCAACTTTGTAGAAACTGCAAAACGAAAGATTAGGGCAGATCCCATACTTAACATATCAACAGTCAAGCCCATTTACAATGCACACAACTTCCCAGCTTGGAGACAGCAGCAACTGCCTGAGATGATAGAAAACATTCCTGGTATTGAGAAAAAGAACACTCAGAATGAAACCGAAAGAAGAAAAATAACCCTCAACTACATAAAAGAACATTACCCAAGCAGCAATTGGACCCATGCATATACAGATGGATCAGCCAAAGATTCAATTAAAAATGGAGGAGGAGGAATTCTCCTTAATTTAAAAAATGGAGTGATAAAAACACAGTCAGTGGCAACTGGAAAATTTTCAAGTAACTTCAAAGCGGAGGTAGAGGCTTTGAAAACTGCAGCAGAAATGCTCTTGATGGAGGAAAATAAAGAGAAGCAAATAGCTATCTTCACAGATGCAAAGTCAGCTGTCTCAATACTGAAGAGCAAAAACAGCACAGAACTAGCTGACCTAAGAGCAGCACTCCATGGTCTATGCCAGAAATCCAAAAAAGTTGTAATACAGTGGATCCCATCACATTGCAGTATACCTGGAAATGAAGAGGCTGACAGACTAGCAAAAGAGGGTGGACGATTACCACAGCCTGACATAGACATAACCTATAATGAGGCAAAAAGGTTTATAAAAAGCACTTATAGAACCAAATGGGAATCAGAGCATCCAGGCCACCAGAAGGATGATGCATATTACAAACTCGACCGAAGAGAACAAGTAGCAATCTTCAGACTCCGCACAGGACATAACAGGCTGAAACACCACTTGTTCAATAAACTAAAGATAGGAGATACCGATGAATGTAATTGTGGAACTGGTAAAATGACAGCTAAACATTTGCTGCAGGAGTGCCCAATATATGCAGAACAGAGAAAGATATTTTGGCCCACGCCTGCTTCATTTGAGGACAAGCTCTATGGAGATATCAACAAGCTCAAGTTGACTACAGCTTACTTTAACTACATTCAGGTTGACATCTAAAGGTGCATGAAGATGTATTTAGACTGCCACACTTCATACCACAGGTATGTCGGTTACAAAAGCGTCCCAGAGGCATGAAATGGAATATTGCTTGGATAGCAAATCCATTACGTGGAAAGTCCGAATCAAAAGCTCACTGTGTGGGCTTCGTAAAAGGTGGAAAAAGTGTCCTAGTGACACGAAATGGAATATTGCTTGGATAGCAAATCCATTACGTGAAAAGTCCGAATCGAAAGCTCACTGTGTGGGCTTCATAAAAGGTGGAAAAAGTGTCCTAGTGGCACGAAATGGAATATTGCTTGGATAGCAAATCCATTATGTGGAAAGTCTTAATCGAAAGCTCACTGTGTGGATGTCATCTGCAGACTGCATTCTTCTGGTTTCCGGAGGAACAGCCTATGGTGAACGGAAGGCCCAATATACGGAAGTGAGGCTAAGCAGCCATGTGCAGGACGTGACGATTCCTTGGGTGAGCCCAGTACCAGAGCGCTGTGTGATGGCTCTGCAAGTATGGAAGCCTCCTTGGATGGCGGGGAATGCCCATGGTCTGCCCCTGCCTTCCCTTGAGGGTTGAACAGGATGTCTTTGGCTGTTCTATATGGGCCAGCTAGGATGGGGGATAACACCACAACAGTGAGATTCAAACGTCCTAAGAAACCCCCGGGAAGGTTAACCCGGTCAACAAATGCCCGCAGAAGTCGGATGTGTCGGCCTAACGGCGCAAGAACGCAGCTCTGCTGTAAACAGGCACAACGCAGTCACATCCGGAAAAAAAAATCCGGATGAACGCAGAAGAAGAAGAAGACATCTACTGTTAATTCCTCCTGCTTGTGACACTCCGTTCAGCCTATTTCCAAATAACATGATTGAAAGTAAATCTATAAATTAGTCTGAATTCACTCACAAATCAAGCCAATTCTGGATTGATTCTTGAGTATCTTCATGAGTTTTCTCTATTATTTTCATTCAGACATCACTGGGATCCCAGCAGGGATCTTAATCCCCCGTGCGATGTTAAAATGCAGGACAACGAAGAGACCCATACAGTGGCTGCTGCTGCCTGTCTGAGTGGAGAACTACTTTATGATAAAGGTGATGTGGTGACAAAGGCTCTTTGGGTAGAGAGCTACTTTATGATAAAGGTGATGTGACATAGGTTCTCTGCGTGGAGAGCTATTTTGTGATAAAGGTGATGTGACATAGGTTCTTTGTGTGGAGAGCTACTTTGTGATAAAAGAGATGTGACATAGGTTCTCTGTGTGGAGAGCTACTTTGCGATAAAAGAGATGTGACATAGGTTCTCTGTGTGGAGAGCTACTTTGTGATAAAAGAGATGTGACATAGGTTCTCTGTGTGGAGAGCTACTTTGTGATAAAAGAGATGTGACATAGGTTCTCTGTGTGGAGAGCTACTTTGTGATAAAAGAGATGTGACATAGGTTCTCTGTGTGGAGAGCTACTTTGTGATAAAAGAGATGTGACATAGGTTCTCTGTGTGGAGAGCTACTTTATGATAAAAGAGATGTGACATAGGTTCTGTGTGTGGAGAGCTACTTTATGATACAGGTGATGTGACAAAAGCTCTCTGGGTGGAGAGCTACTTTACGATAAAGGTGATGTGACAAGGGGTCTCTGATTGGAGAACTCATTCATTCAGTAGCATGTCCTTTGCAGAACCTCGCACCCTTTAAAACCTTCCGGAAAACTTCTCGATCACAAGCACAATGTCCGGCATCCGATACATCCATCTGGAGATCATCCACCACATCCTGCACGCATCTTCTCTTTGGCTTTCCTCTTCCTCTCTTCCCAGGCATATACCCCTCCATTATTGTTCTCTCCAAACTTTCATGACGTTTCAAGTGACCAAAATATATAAATTTTCTTTGTTTTATCATCTTTAATAGCCAACCCTCTTCAATATTCAGCTCTTGAAGTATGGATGCATGTATTCTTTTCTTTACCCAAGATATTCTTTGAACCCGTCTATAACATATATATTCAAAGGCATTTATGCGCTGTTTAACCTGTTTAGTAAGTGTCCAGGTATCTCAGGCTTATGTTGTAATGGGAAAGATGCATGCTCTTAAAAACCTAATATTTGTAGTACTATCAGTCCCACTCCATAATTTATTCATCTGTTTTAGTCTTTGAAGAGCAATTGATAGTCGTCATTTAATTTCTTTCATTGTATCGCCATTGTTGGTAATCAATGACTCAAGATATTTGAAATTTCCCACCACCTCCAATCTTACCTCATTAACATATATTTCTTTCTCCATGGTAGTTTTCATCTCTATGCATTATCGTTGTCTTTGCTATGTAAGTTATGATTTTCACTATTTGGGTTGCGGTTATTAGGTTTTCTATACCGTTCTGTGATGTGGATAGTAATACTGTATCATCAGCCTATCGAATCCCTGGTATTTTCATGACAACCAATATTTAGGGCATCATGTTGCTCTCTGGTTATATCATCTCTGACATTTCTCATTATATTTTCGGCGTACACAGCCCTGAAGGACTCCTTGCTTATGTCAAACCAATCTGATGTCTCGCCATCAATTCTAACCGCTGCTTGTTCGATCTTGATAGAGCATTTTTATGAGTTGTACTACATGTGATGGAAAGCCCATATTCCTCATGATTTCCCAAAGTTTCTGATGTTGTACAGTCAAATGCCCTTGAATAATCCACAAAACATGAGAATAGGTTTACATTAAATTCTCTGCACTTCTCTATTATTAAACGCATGTTGAATATCTGATCTCTTGCTCCGCTTCCTTGTCTAAATCCAGCTTGAACCACATTAATCTCTTCTTCCATTTTCTTATGAAGTCTTCCCATGATTTTTAGTAGAATTTTACTTGCATGACTGATCAGGGCAACAGTTCTATAGTTGGTGCATAATTTCAGGTTGCCCTTTTTTGGTATTGGAATGAAGATAGTTCTCTTCCAATCTTTTGGCCATATACCATATTTCCATATATTTTTACATAATGCGTGATAGATTTGTATGCTTTCTTCTCCTCCTGCTTTAATTAGTTCAGTTGGTATCTCATCACATCTAGGTAATTTACCATTCTTCAGGTTCTTTATTGCCCATGCAATTTCATCTAATGAGGGTTCAGGTTCTGTTTCTGCTGTCATTGGTTCATGTATATCATTCATATCCCCACTGATACTCATATCACACATTCCACTGCAGTATTCCTGCCATCTTTCTAGAATTTGTCTAGATTCTGTTAAGTATATTCCCAACTTGTCACAGATAACATTTAATTGAGGTTGAACATTTCTTGTCAATAACTTCATTTCTTTGAACATTTCATAATCTCTTCCAGTCTTATGATATTGCTCTATTTTAATACAACAACCTTGTATATACTGGTTTTTGTTTTGTCATTTCTTGTGTTCTTTCATATTACTCGTGTTAAAGTTTTATACTTCATCTTACTGTTACCGGTTTCTCCTTTCCTTTTCAGTTCCCTTCGTTGTTTTATTAATTCTAACATGCAGTATGTAATCCATGGCTTATGTTGCTTAGTCCTGGTCAGAATTAAATCTGTGGCTGCTGTTATCAAGATATCGCTAGCTTGTACTGCCAGTTCATCAGGTGTCATTTCCTCTTGTACAGACATCAAGACCCAAAAAACGATTCCTCACTTCTACGTTGCATGCATCTGGTATTTTTGTGAGATCAAAACGAAGTGGCCTAGGTCCTCGGGTAAGCTTTTTGAGTATTAATTTCACACAGAGAGCTCTTTATGATAAAGGTGATGTGACGAAGGCTCTATGGGTGGAGAGCTACTTTATGATATAGGTTGAATTGAGCTAAGAACTGACATCACTGCACTCAGGACATTCCCATTCGCGCTCCGTCCCCTCGTTCAACAGCCAGAGAAGAGTCACACTACTAATCGTTCTCACCGCCATCTGATTGAATGTTCTCCTGGTCTTCACTCTCAGCCCTGAGACTCCACCAGAACTCCTGCTAATCCCCTGCAATCCCATCCCCTCCACACATGGGCTCTCAGTCCACTCCCCCACCCGGTCCCACAGGCGCACGAACACTTCTCCCCTGTCCACAAGCAACCCACCACCAAGAGGTGCACCCCACTCCTCACCTGCACCCCTGCATGGCTAGTGCAAAACATTTATATAATTCTCACAATCTGTGACCTCTGAAGCGAGGTGAGCCACTCCACATTCCCCTCTCCACCTAACCAAGCACACTCCCTGAGTTCATGATGAAGACGTGTGCTGCAGTGGTCTCCTCCAACCAACCAAATACCGCTGTAACTGCCTCCATCTCCACTCCTACTCTGGAGGCTGCAGTCCAATATGTCATACTCTCTCCTCTCAAGAATCGTCCACTAGCCCCCGCAATGAAACCCCAACCACCCTGTCCGTCTCCTAACACTGTCCCATCAGCACAGATCACGTCACCCCGATGTGTATCACTCTGGACCAGCTGTCCTCAAACTCAATGTGGCCCGCAGCCCACAACCCAGTGCCACCATTACACCATGCCAGTTCGTCCTGTCTGCCGGCACTTCAACCCACTCTCCTCCACGATTGATGGTTGGCATGAGGTTACTCCATCCACCTTAAAGGTGGAATGAACATCAATTATAAACTCGTTAACAAAGTACGTTGAACTCACCTCGAACAGTCACAAGTGTGACAAATAGACTGACGCCAATCCAATGAACAAACTCACACTTTATTATCGTGTTGAGTGAAAAACAATAGTGGATATTATCGCATACTATAAAACTGCCCCTAGATGTAGGAGCGGCGTTTATCATCTAGTATTTACGAAACTCCCTACTCTATTCAAATGTTCACCTTGAGGCGTAAACCCGCTATTTCGCTGTTCTGACATCAGGCATGTCTAAGCTTGGGTCCTGCATTGTATAACCTTGCCAATCGATCGTTCCTGCTGTTATCTATTTGCCGAAGCTCGGAATAAACGCATCCAGTTCTTCACCAACACGGGCTCCTCAAAGATACGTCATCTCCTTAACAGAATCACACACACAATGTCCTTTGTTGTCTTGTGACATCCTTTACGTTCCCAATGGTTTCTCCTTTTTCTGTTTGTCCATTTTCGTGCATAACTGGAAAACCCTATTTTCCTTTTGGTGGCGTGTGCCGTCATATGGCAATGGTCTCCAGAACACACACCCAACATATAGATATCTCTGCCTGCGCATTCCAGGTCCTGCCATGCCCTAGTCTATGACCCTCTGACCATATCCATGGCCCCATGCAGGGGGCGATCCCAATCTGCAGCAACACTCAGGCACCAATTGGCCCGAAGGACCCATGCAAATCCGCCACCACCGGCAGCGCCAGGATACAACTCACCTGCACACAATTGGTGTGTCCTTTGTGCACCCAAGAATCACTCGCATGGCCGCATTCTGTATGCTCTCCAACTTCTCAAGTTGGTTCTTTGATACTGTCAGCAGCCCCAAACCATGCTCAATGACATAAATTATTAACTACTGAAAGAACCTGTAAAGCTCCTCTACCCCGGTTGCTGCCATCACCCTCAATGCATTAAGTCCTTAAAAGACATACACCTATCAAATGTGATACCCAAGAACTTCAATTTACTCTCTACTAAGAGGACATCTATTCAATAAAATACATGGGACATCTGCCTTCAGAACCCGACTATCCAGGGAGCACCACACAAACTAATGCCACATCTGAATTTATAATGACTCCTGCGTCCCTGCACCACTCTCCCACGCTGTTTACTGCCATCTGTAAGTCTGCAGCCAAACTTTCCCTGTCTTTACACCAGCACATCATCTGCAAATGTCAAGATTCTACCAACAACCTGACGTCTCATTAGCTGAGCTGCGACTTTGCTAGTTTAGACTTTAAAGAGCACGGGGACATGGCAGATCCCTGTGGCAACACAGCTGTAGTAGTGCAGGGTTCATCTTCTGCGTTCATCCGGAGTGTTTTGTTTTAGACATAATTGCGGTGTGTCTCGTTATGCACCTTTGGGGCCAAAACAGATCCGAACTTTAGCGGGTGTTTTTTAAACCAGGTTAGCCACATCCTTGGGGACTCTCAACTGTTGTGGTACCGTCCACATCCCAGCTGATCAAGTTAGAATGGTTGAAGACTTCACGGTCAGCCTTCAAGGGAAGGCAGGAGCAGTCCATGGGCATTTACCACCATCCAAGGAGGCTTCAATAATTGCAGAGCCGATACATAGCGCTCTGGCTCCGAGCTCACCCAAGGAATTGCCACGTGCTGCACATGGCTTGCTTTATTCCTCACTTCCATGTATTGGGGCATTTCATTTGCCACTGGCCGCTCCCACACAGACCAGAAACAGTCAGTCTGCAGACGACATCCCTCAGCAAGCTTCGCTTCGGACTTCTCACGTAATGGATAAGCTAGCCAGGCGTTCCAATTTCATGTTAATGAGACGCTTTTCCACCTTATTTTGTAGACGACATCCACTCAGCAAGCTTTTGCTTTGGACTTCCACGTAATGGATACGCTAGCCACGCGTTTCGATTTTGTATTAATGAGACGTTTTTTGAGTTTTGTAGACGACATCCACTCAGCAAGCTTTCACTTCAGATCTCCACGTATTGGACTCGCTAGCCAAGCATTCCATTTCGTGTTAATGAGACATCCATTCGGCAAGCTTTCGCTTCATTTGTGTCGCGTGCAGCTGGGACGCTTTTTCCAAATTTAGTAACGCTCACGAGGTAGGCTGCATATGATGCCGGCTCAGCATCTTACTTCCATGCAGCAGAGTGCGAGTAGCGGCCAGGCCCTCTCATCCGAGGGGATCCCTTGTGCCCCTCGCTGACAGCCGTAGTACAAGTATCTGGACCAAGCATGTAGCAGGCTCAGCATCTCACCTCCATTTTGCAGTGGGTGAGTATCGGCCCAGCCCTCACATCAGGGGGATATTGATTTAAAGAGTGGCGTTCAGCCATATCCCTCAGCTGAGAGCCGTAGAATGTGTGTCTGGACGAAGAATGTAGTGACATCGTGCGCTTGATCCGGACTTTTGAGTGCAATGGATTTGCTTATCCCTAGCCTTTGACTGTCTGTCCCTAGTCTACCTGCAAGGCAGCAGGAGTGTGTCTCTCTTGGTCTGGTTCCTATCCCTTGACATGTCCGACATGGGAACCCTACCAGTACTGTGCTATCGTCGGCATAGCTCTTAGGGTAAAATGGAAAATACAAGCCCCTCTACCAGGGCAAAGTGGAGACACGTCAGAGAGGTGCAAGGTTCAGAAGTCCAGGAACCCATGCGCAGGGCAACCTTATGCTCATAAATAACTGTCACAACCCATCTGACAAGGCAAGGGCAGGACATCCATGTCCAAGAGATTGTATATCAACTGATCATACCTAACCTTTTTATACGCATCCTCCCGTCAAAGAGCTACCACCACTGTCTCTTATTTACCCTGGAAGCTTTTATAAACATCAAATTCAAAAGTTGCCGCATTGGTCCAGGTGTCCTTCCCAGGCTTGTAACTCCTGAGCCCTTTGGGAAGCAGAGTATGACTTTCCAAATGTCACTTGAGCTTGCAGACTACTATCTTTTCATGGGCTTTGCCAAAGGTGTTTTGCAGGGTTATGATAAAGGTGATGTGACAAAGGCTCTCTGGATGGAGAGCTATTTTATGATAAAGGTGATGTGACAAAGGCTCTCTGGTTTAAGAGCTACTTTATGATAAAGATGGTGTAACAAAGGCCTTCTGGTCGGAGAGCTACTTTATGATAGAGGTGATATGACAACAGCTCCTTGGGAGGAGAGCTACTTTATGACAACAGTGATATGACAAAGGCTCTCAGGGTGGACAGCTATTTTATGATAAAGGTGACGTGACAAAGGCCCCCTGGAATCCGGTGGAGAGTGCAGCTGAATAGATGCAGTATCCATATCTGGACAGAATGGCTGAGAAGGGAGTAGAGGGTCTGGATGATACGCAAAGCTGTCACAGTCTCACATGAGGGCGGTATTAACATAAAGATAATAGAGAGTGGAGAAGGGATAGAACTCCAGCTAAAGGGAAAGAACCGAGTCACTCGAAGGCTCGAATAACCCAGAGCCTTCTCGAAGGACCGGTCAGCGTGTCCACAGCCCCGTGGACACCGATGGAGCCCGCCGATTGTGGGGTCCACGAGAAACTCAGAGAGAGTTACCAACCCGTGTCGGATCGCGACACGTGTGGAAAAAGGCAGACACGGACTGGACATCGAAGAAGCAACAGGGCTTACCTTAAGGGGGACTTGATAGATTAAAACCCAAGTGTATTTAGGGGTGTTACGCATACGTTAGATAGCTGATAGAGGTTGTTGTAATGATCATGTATTATTGCTTTATTGTAAAACTCCTGTGATACGCAACTCGAGGGTTGCTGGCTGCGAAAACCTTTCTTCGCCAGCTTAATGTAACCTAATATAAATAATGATGTTAGATTGTATCTGAACGGAGTTTGTTGCCTGTATGAGCCCGAGTTTCATTCCCTAGGTATCTAGGACGGTGACAGGCTATTTGGGGGCTCCAAGCCAGTTTTGGCAAGCACAAGCGTTAACTTTCCAGACAGCTCTTGGTTTTGGCCAAGTAAAATATATCAACTTTCATACATAACAAGTCTAGAAATTGCAGCTACTATCGTATCATCTGATAAATGAGCTATTGTAGTCCCCTCTGAAAAAGTAATTAAATTAGGATGTTCATTGATTTTGACCAGTGACAGGACTGGACCAATTACAGTGAACAATTACTATTTTTTATTAAATTCCAACATCAGATATGTGTCCGCGAAAGATTGTGTGTATGTAAACTGTCCCTCCAGCAGTGGCGAGAAAACAGGAGAACCAAACAACACTACAGTCAAGAAACCAGTAAAATAAGATGAGTCCCATTTCATGCTCATTAGATCCCTAAGCGATACTCATTCATGTTCAGTAATGTAACATTTTTCTTTGCATTGCTTTTCATATATATGCTAATCTCATAACCAAGTGAACGTGCTCGTAGAAAGTTGAATGTAAACATTAAGGGAGATAATCAAATTTTATACACCCAAACTAATTTCAAAGGGATTTAATTTCAATAAAGTTAACAATAGCTAAAATACAAAATGTCAACATTAGAGCACTGCATTGAATTAGGAATTAAGTTAGGGTATTCTGCCGAGAAACTTTCAGAATGGGCACAAAAGACACATTCAGAAAATATGGCACGAGAAGATAGGGCAGTGGAAAGAGAAGAGAAAAAGATGCAAGCGGAAAGAGAAGAGAAAAAGACGCAGATGCAAATGGAGGCTGAGGAAAAAAATGCAACTGGAGGCTCAGAGAAGAAGATGCAAATGGAGCTCGAAGCTGCGACCAAGCAAGCCCAATTAAACGCAGAAACACAGATAAAAATAAAACAAATGGAAATTGACTCCAACTTAGAAATTTCAGTAAACAAAATTAGAAGTAAGGAAGAGGAACAAAAATACAACAAATATAAAGGCTTAGTCAAGCCCTTTTGTTCAGGAGATTCAATAAGCGCATATTTAGAGAACTTCGAGTGTTTGATGACTTACCATAACGTTGCAAAGGTCGACTGGGCATTTATTCTAATGAGAAATTTAGCATTAGAGCCCTTAAAAGTGATAGAGACAATTCCATAAGACATGAGGAAAGATTACACCTATTTAAAATAAAGAATACTCCAACATTTTTCACTAGACACAGCAGGCTATCAACTACAGTTTTCAAAATTAGCCCCATCACCTAACCAAACGTTCATAGACTACGTGTCTACAGTCCAAGATATTTGTACAAAATGGATAACCTCAGCAAAACAAATAACAGCTACGATAAACTAAAGGAGCTAATTATAATTGATAAAATCATTAACACAATACCAACCCCTTTCTCTAAATTTCTGAGGCAAAATGATTGTAAGACTATCCAAGAAATAGAAAATAAGGGGAGCGCATATTTTACAGCTAATCGCGATATTTTTCAGTTAAATATGAGCAAAATGAAACAGCAGCGGTTACAAACACCAAATATTCAAAGCCAAATGAAATAGGTTCAAACAACGCTCTAAGTTCACAAAACCAGTCCTGTGTCAGTATTGTCATCTAATACACGAACAGTACGCGATGTGTGATAAATCACCGAATTATCCACATCATCTCCAAATGATGGTGGAAAAAAACAAAACAAAAGGAACGCATATCAGAGAGCAGTCAAATGTGTTTTTTTTTTTTTGCTCCAGTTATGGGCATTTCTCAGGACGTTGTGAAGGCCGAAAGATGATGAAGCAGGCCAATGCCGCATTAATAGATACATCTTCGGATGAAGAAACTGAACAACAGAACGAATGCGACATCCAGAATGAAAGTGCGAATGAGTCAGGTAATGCAGTAGAGATCATTAACACCATCACTGATAACACATGTAACCACCTGCAGAAAATATTCAGCTTGATACCACTTTGTTATGCGGCCACACAATCCCAGTGTCCAACGAAATGGCCAACGCAGCCTTAACATCAACAGGCAAGTTAAAATTTGCGACAGGTTTTGTTAATAACAAACAATGTACACTAATACGTGATAGCGGAGCGACTCTTTGTGGAATTAAAAGAACATTAATTAATGACAAAGTCTACACACACAAATACGTAACATGTCGCACATTCGCAGGCACCATCGAAAGATACCCCCTAGCACTGGCCGAAATTCGGACACCTTTTATATCAGGACAAGTGCTATGCACAGTACTGGAAAATCCTTGCGCGGAAATTATCCTTGGGAATCTTCCTAACATAAGATCCTGCTCTGAAGAAGAAATCAGAGAATGGAACAGAAAAACTGTATCCAAATAGCAAACAGCGATTCCAGAATTAAAAAAACACACTTGCATGTCTCAAACTGCCAAAAGCACAAGGGAGACCACCGATGACGGAATTCGAAACGAATTCACAGAGGTGCAAAACACAGGGGCGGTTAAATCTTTCAAGGACACCATCAGCATAACACCTCGAACTGAGGACGCCACCAAACCACAAAATATTGAGCCTGTAAATGTGCAACAATTGACAGAATACGCTAATATAGTAACAAAAGGAATGACTCACATAACCCACATAAACAACTCAACAGAAACAACACATAAGCTGCAGAAAGTTATACAGATACAGAAATATCATCAATGCAACATTCATGCAAGCAAAACAGTATGCAAATAAACAAACACAAACAAGTGACTTCACACAAAATCAAAGTCAGAAACATTGACATAAAAAACAAACTGCTTTATCGCATGAACAAAAACACCAAACGAGGCGGGTCTAAATCCATCAGCACAAAAGACTACTATTGTCAACTCGCTATCTACCACTTTAGCATACGAATACACCAAGTTCTTTGACACACACAACCTCAACCAACAATAGTACACAATCACTTTCACCAATCATTACAATAAACAAAGACAAACTACTGACACTCTTGCTCCTTTTGCTATTAGTCCCAACTTACAACAATACTACTTACCTTGCAAAATGTATCTTCCACAACTATCCTGGATAACAAACATATTGTCCATCATATTTTACCATCTCATTCATATATCAATCAACTTTGCGCGAAGGTTGAAAGAGACAAAAATCATGCTACAGTTCATTAACGCCTATTGGTACAAGGCTTGTCATATAACTTTGAGATATGCCTATGTTTAAATTTATTTCACTCTTACAGTAGTAGACTTATTTTTACATCGATACCTACACAATTATGGAGTATGTGCAATTGTAAGAGTATCCGCTTAGAGGATGTAATGTGCAAATTGAAATTAATTTTTTCTAACCCACCCGTATTGAGATTACCAAACATAGATATACCTTTTATTCTGACCACAGATTCGAGTGCTATCGCAATTGGAGGATGCCTGATGCAGGGAGTATCAAGGCGTGAGACATCCAATACTGTATGTCAGCCGCAAGCTTAAAAAGGCAGAAATCCGTTATTCCACAGTTGAGTTGGAGGCATTAAGTCTACTTTTTTGTATGCGTCGTTTATCTAAGTTCCTCTTAGGTTCCCATTTTGTTGTTTTGACCGATAATGCGCCACTGCTGGTATTTAAAGAAGGCACTCCAAAGAACCATCGTTTAGCAAGATGGTGTCTTCTACTTCAGGATTTCGACTTTGAAATCCGTCACATCAAGGGTACGGATAATATCATTGCTGACCTATTATCACGACAGACCAATGCACCAGCAGACTAACACTATTCACATTAATTAGTGGCCAGATAATAAGCTGTGATATTTTAGTCTCTTGCATAAAAGAGTGTTCCTTTACACTTACTGTAGAACTGTGATTCAGAAGTATCAACTGCTAAGTGAATAATCTACTTATAACATTCACGGACATGAAACTTTCAGAACCCTAGATTGTATTAAGCCATATTAGCAATTGGCAATGCTTTAAAAACAATCCGAACGATATATAATATCTGTGAAGTTATTTCATCAACCAAGGAACTTAAAGTCATCGTGTAAAGATTAGAACTCTGCATACTCACTATTTTCAATGAACTTCGCAAACTACCGGAATAGAACTACGACTATTACAACATACAAAAGACAGCTATACGAACTGTTAACATTGGTAGAACAACACACGGACAACATGAGGACAACACACACATCGTCGTTGGAGTTAATTAATTTACTATTAGTTAATATGTATTACACTTGTATTTGATTATATATATATAAAATATGTCAACACGTAACTTGTATATTTTCTACCATAATATATTACAAACAATTTCACTCATAGTTAAAATATTCTTCCAATACAATTTTTCTATTTAACTTATAAACCATTTTTTGATTACAAGTACAAAAAGTACTTGCTACCGTAAAGGGAACATATCGCCTAATCATTTTTCTAAGGGCAAGACTTACCTCAACTTTATTTGTATATATTAACAAAATACTATTTTGGATGAAAGATGTACGTATGAGAGAGCGAATGAATTAAATAAGAGAGTGATATACTGAGCGGACAAATTGTACGCAAAACGTATTTATTTTAATTTGTCTGCGTTTTTCATGTAAAAATGTACTACCTGTCTGAATTGTTGATACATGTTTAGTATTAAATACAATAAGTCTAAGTATCACTGTTTGAATGCCCTGATCATGCATTACACATATTGGGTAATTCATGACAAAGGATATTCCAACTCGTGACGCTTAGAAGTAAACCACACATCACATACACACATTGAGCACACACTTTATACATAAGCTAAGACATACTCAAAACTGAACACTAACAATTAAAACACAGTCAGTTATTATAGAAAGCAACATACCAGTCAATACACTAACAAGCAAACAAGAACATACGTAGTCAGATGTGATAAAACAACAGTATACATATATATTCAGCAGTATACAACATACGGAAGTAAAAATGTATCGAAATACACATGCAGGACAAGATTTGCAAGTGTGCTTAAATAAGCCAAGACAATTTGTCTTATATCTTGGTATCATATGGATACTTGAGAAGGGCGCGGTTGCAAAAACAACTGGAAGCGTCACGGAACTTCGGTCGGATAAGCATGTTTAAGAACATAGAAGAGAGAGGAGACCTCTTCAGCAATCATCTTGAAGTGCTGTATGGGAGAATACATGAGTTGTTGATGCCGATATATAGGTTGCCAAGTTACTATCCACCAAACTACAAACACCTACTTCATGTGATTCCTGTGACAGAATTAGTACAAAACTAATTACCATATAATAACCCATCAAAGCAGGGGGGGGGGGAGGGGAACTCCTGTCACAGTCTCACGTGAGGGCGGTATTAACATAAAGATAATAGAGAGTGGAGAAGGGATAGAACTCCAGCTAAAGGGAAAGAACCGAGTCACTCGAAGGCTCGAATAACCCAGAGCCTTCTCGAAGGACCGGTCAGCGTGTCCACAGCCCCGTGGACACCGATGGAGCCCGCCGATTGCGGGTCCACGAGAAACTCAGAGAGAGTTACCACCCGTGTCGGATCGCGACACGTGTGGAAAAAGGCAGACACGGACTGGACATCGAAGAAGCAACAGGGCTTACCTTAAGGGGGACTTGATAGATTAAAACCCAAGTGTATTTAGGGGTGTTACGCATACGTTAGATAGCTGATAGAGGTGTTGTAATGATCATGTATTATTGCTTTATTGTAAACTCCTGTGATACGCAACTCGAGGGTTGCTGGCTGCGAAAACCTTTCTTCGCCAGCTTAATGTAACATAATATAAATAAACGATGTTAGATTGTATCTGAACGGAGTTTGTTGCCTGTATGAGCCCGAGTTTCATTCCCCTAGGTATCTAGGACGGTGACAAAAGCACAGAGGAAAATGTAAATTGACTTTAATCAAATGACTACTGGAATAATCAGTATGGGAACCCTTCATTGGTTTTTTTTTAAAGGGAGATGGAGCACGTGTGGGAATGTTCTAAGTGCAGTTACGTAACTCCGTAAATTTAGTATTCAGTATGAAAGTGCTTACGTCTATTTGCAACACTCGGGTGTTTATCATCACAAAGGAAAACATTTCCTAGCAGAACTCTTGCAAGAATCATATACAATGTTGTTCCTGGTGGTGTTCGCTGTGTACGTGAATCTGAAAAGTAAGTCAATATAGAATATAGTTTTTCATTTAATAATTGAAGTTTACAGGTGACACTT
The DNA here is from genome assembly GCA_014155875.1 of Cepaea nemoralis. Taxonomy (NCBI): domain Eukaryota; kingdom Metazoa; phylum Mollusca; class Gastropoda; order Stylommatophora; family Helicidae; genus Cepaea; species Cepaea nemoralis. The sequence goes on from JACEFZ010007167.1 coordinate 749,283, forward strand.
ATTCACAGTTATCATATCCTTCATGTGGACATTGCAAGGCTCTAATAGTTGTCGTTCATTGATTTATAATCATATCTACTAAAAATGTATGGACCAGTCTTTCCTAAATGCTGCAATTGGATTATTTTAACTGTCATCTACTGCCTATAGTATCTTGCGATGTAGGACAGGGGAGTCTTGAGCCTGAGCAATTAACGCCACCTGGCTAGTGTAGTCGCTGCAAACTGTGTAGGTTAGGATTTTCTTTTTGCCCCCGATGTAAAAAATATAACACCTTACTGCGGATTCAAACCCAGGTCTCGTGAAGGAGAATCCCACCTTCTAACCACCCTGCCAGCCTCTCCTCAATCAATTGTTTTAACGGACGTTGTAAAATTAAAAAGCATTTTAAAACAGATGAATTAAAATCAAAATTTATGAAATGTAGGCCTACATTTTATACGTTCTGTTGAAATAGAACTGGCACTTACAATGTATTTGCAATGGTATAATTGCCGTTAGCTTCAATTGTTCTGAGAAACTTTCAATTTTGTGTCTATATGTATCCTTGTCTTGAAGTGTTCAATGATGTTACCATCAGGACCGGATTAAGCCATCTTGGTGCCCTAGGCACAAACCCACATGGGTGCCCCCCTACTGCCCCGGGCCCCCGATCCTCCACTGACTGCTGGTATGTTCAATATTATGCAAAAAACTAACAAAGAAAAACAGTTGTGAAATGTAAACACATATGTTTGTACTACTATCACTTATATAAAACCTACAATAAGGTATTTCTGTATTAAAATTAATAGTTAATTAATTTTGTAATAATAGTAGACAAAATACTGTAACTTTTTTGATAGATAAGAAAGTCAGAGAGAGCACACATTTACATTTTAAAGTTCTTTTTTCTAGATTTACGTCTGGCAAAGTTTTTGAGTACATCATCAAAGTTAATTTTGCGCAACAAGTCTGCCTCAATCATCAGCAAAGATAAGGAATCAAGCCTTTCTTGTTTCATTGTCGATCTGCTTGGATTTTTTGTACGTTTCAACTGAGAAAAAGAGCGCTCAGTTGAACAGTTCGTAACCATTAATATTAAAAATATGCGCAAGGCGATTTCTACATTTGGAAAAGCACACTCGATGTTGTCTCTAACTATTACTTTGTAGAGTTCTGCATGACTGAACGTGTTGTTGTCAGATTTTGATGCACGAAACTTGTGGCGAATAAATGAGTGGAACTGTAGTTCAGTATATAAATTATTGTTCAGATCTTCAGGATAAGCATTTATTAATCCTTCACAACACTGAGATGTTTGTGGTACATCGACCAAACAAGAAAATCGAACTGCTAGATCATTATATACCTGTCCTCGTCTACTCATCTCTGTCTCAAGTTTGTCAACAATGGTGTAGAAAGCAGATATACGAAATTTGTCTCTGGCATTCTGAAATACCTCAGGGGCATCACCATCAATGACCACTGTCTTTCGTTTATGATTACGGTTCAAAGTTGACTTATAATCCATACCTGGTGTTATTTCTTTTGCAGCTTCAAATCTTTCAAATTCATTCCTAGATTCATGCAAGTGATCTGCTAGTGAAGAATACAAATCAGCACACGTTTTCAAGTTCACGTGCTCATTTTGTAGAGCTTGACTGACCCTGTGAAAATGTTGTAACACTTCTTCCCAAAAGACAAGCATGAAAGCAAATTCTAATTCTTGCATCTTCTTTGCAATGTTTTCTGCTTCTCTTCTGGTGTCCCCCTTCTGTGACTGGTCTTCTTGTAAACATTCTAACGCTTCTATAATCTGAGGATGAGACATTAGAATGGCTTCAGTTGCAACAGTATGTGCTTCCCATCTAGTATCGGAAAGGGACTTTACCAGCTTTTCATTCACAAGGCATCCTTTCAGAATCTTCCATCTTTTGGTTGAAGCTGAGAAAAAAGTATAGATCAGTTGCACTGTATGGAAGAAGTTTACTGCCTCTAAACAAGAGTCAACGGCACTTCTGCCTACCAGATTTAGTGAATGGGCAGCACAGGGTATGTATATAGCAAACTCATTTTCTTCTAGAATTTTTTTCTGCATGCCCTTGTAGCACCCAAACATATTAGCTGCGTTGTCGTAGGACTGACCTCTACATTTCGAAAAATCAATATTGCAAGCTTCACGTAAGTACTGCAACACTTGTTTAGCCATACCTTCATCGGCGTGACTTTGCAGCTCCAAGAAAGTCAAAAAGCGCTCAATGGGCTCTCCATCTACCACATATCGAAGAACAACGCTTAACTGATCTATATGTGAAATATCAGGTGTTGAGTCTACTGACAAGCTGAAATAACCGGAAGCCTTTACTTCATCTACAATTACTGCATGGACTTTTTGGGACATAATTTCAATCAGTTCTTCACATATAGGTTTGGATAAATAAGAAGGATTTCTTTTTCCAGAATGTCCATATTTCGCAATGTGTGATGCTAAAAATGGATCAAACTGACTGACCAACTCCAGCAACCCTAGATAATTTCCATTTCGTAAAGATCCAAATTTTTCATTTGTCCCTCTAAAAGCCAGATTACGCTCAGCTATAGTACAAATAACCGCTACTGCTCGCCACAAAACATGTTCCCAGTAAATGTACTCTTCATTTATTTGCTCTTCTAGCTTTTGTAGTAGACCCGAGCCTTGTCTACGAGCTATGTATGTTAACATGCAGTCTTTATAAGTAGCGCTTTGTTCATGATTATCAACTTGAATGTTATTTTTCCAGTCACTGAACCCATTTTTATCAGCCAAACTTGTGGAACCTTTAGACGCAAAATGTTTACAAACAAAGCAGTACACAGATCCTGTGGATGGTGAATACAATAACCATTCTCTCCTGTACTGCTCACCATTTGCTTTTGTGCCATAGAAGAGTTTTTGAGAACAATATCTTGTTATTTTTCCTTCAGCATAAATACGGCAAGATTTATCAAAGGGACCATAATGATGCTGACAGTTAGTGGGCCCACAGTCAACCTAGTAAGCCACATCATCAGCCGAGAAGTCAATCCACAGTCCTGGATCTACTGCTTGATTTATTTTATCATCTTCATCTTTATCATCATCTTCAGCAGACTGAAGTGGGTCACCACAAATTTCATTTTCAAGCACTAATGCAGTGTCTGGATTTGCAGAACAGCCTATAGTAGACTTATCAAGAGGGTTGATAGTGTCAGTAAAATCCTGTTCCACCTGTTGCTTAACCGAAACTAAATAATTCGTTAATTTTCTGCTCTTAGCTTTTATAACTGAAACAGTATGCTCTGTTTGTTTAGCTAGTTTTCTCTTTTGTGCACCACTTAATTGAACACGTTTCATCTTGGGGTCTGAATCTGGAAAAAAAAAAGTCTGTGAAAAGCTGTAAATGAAAAATGAATAAATAATATAATCAATATAAGTGGGTATGCTAAGGTATCATTTTCCGATTATTCATAATTACATTTTTTAAAACGAAAATGTATTTACATAAATATTAGAAAATTATGCACATCACACGATTTTCTTAATGATAAGGGCGTGTGATGGTCGTTGTCTAGGTAACGATACTCCTGGTGTGTCAATTGAGCTCTCTCACTGTCTTACACTATGTCTCACCCCCGCAGTGCACATTCACCAGTCAGTAAACAAGATCGATTTTGGCGCACATAATCCTTTAATACAGAAATAACACAGACCCACTGACAAACGGAACATGTTTATAAATCCAGAACACAATGTAATCCACCGAAGAGATATATATTCCTCACAACTCTACACGCACACATCAATGCCTTCTCACGGCCTGCTGAATCTCAAATTCATAGACATGTAGTCCAGCTACTATCCACGGCTGGATCTCACACAATACGACCACCCACTGGGTTGGAGCCTCTGCTCTCTATGTAACCCACTCTGGGTTTTAGGACTGCCTTCACAGCTCGGAGAATCACACAACACAGTTCTCCGTCGACTACCGGACTACCGACTCGTTCGGTGTCTAAAACTCAACTCCCCGAAGTCTTCTGACGTCAACACACAAATACATTATCTCTCTCCCCATCCACCCTAGGGGTTTTTCTCTACCCTCACTATTTTATTTCTCAGGACTGGCTGTTTTTCTCATAGCCACTTCAGTCACTTTACTGTCTCCAATTTTCATCCATTCTTTCTCATGCCCGGTCACTCAACTCACTGTCAATGACTCAGGCTTATGGCATCACCCCCCTCTTAAAAGAAAACTTCGTTTTCAAAAATTGGGAGACTAAAACTTACTAAACATGTGACCCAGACATATTGCCTGGGTAGCCCTAAGTATGGCTCCATCTCACTTTAGCTACCACCCTAAATAATACATCAAATGCTCATAGTACACTCCCATATTCCCCACACATAAATACAACCATCTTTCTATCTTGTGTACCAATGCATGAACTAATACATCACATAATAATAATACATCATAGGAAACATCATATCTGTGTATCTGCAGGTCTATTAACATCTTCAAAAAGACACAAGCTATTTGTGTACCGACCCTGTATCAGGTGGTTCTTTTCTTGCATCAACCCACCTCTGATTCCTGTCGATGCTGTGTCTACCCATTCATATACCCATGCCCCATGTTTCCTATATCTTTAAAACATCTGTTTGCTAATCCTGGTTCAGTGATGTCGCGAACACTCTTTTGACCTGACTCAACTTTCCTATCTGCATATTGCACCGTTACACTTGAGTCTCTGTTTAGTCTGAACTCTTTATTCAATCTTGGCCCATATACCTGGCACCTTGCTTTCTGCTGCATACGCCTTATGCCTATGTGCCCTGCACATGCACTATCCTGAGCTGTTCTAGTATATCGGTCTCTGTGTGCTAAAGGTACTGCTACTTGCCCACGTGCAGTTCTGCTATCTGAAAACCTGCGAGTGAGACCATTGTTCTTCCTTCCAAAGCACCATCTACCCTTCTTTGATTGCCTATGTCTCACTTTACCCCGCCCTTGGAAACATTTGTCTGTCGTCTCATCTTGTCTGTGGGAGTCACTCCCACTATGTTTGAGATCAATTCTCACCTGCTCAGCTGTACTATCCTTGTCCTGAGTTCCTGTGTCTACTTCAAGTGCCTCTTCTACCTCAGCTATACTCTCTAATTTAGGTTCTCTTGTGGTAACTACCTCATTACTGCTTACACTATATTTTTGGTCCCAATAAACTACTTCCTCTTCTGTACAATCTTTAACTCCTATAACATTTCCTATGATCAAATCAGCCACTGGTGAGTCCAAAACACACGCTGTCACTCTTCCAGTGATATAGGGTGTTTTTACTGTTATTATGGCTAATGGGTAGAACTCTACTGTGCCGTTGAATGTTATGCATCTAATCTTTTTCCCTGTATAATCCGAGGGATCTATTAAACTTTTCCTCACTCCGATAGACGTACATCCGGAATCCCTAATTGTTAACGCTGGTCTATCATTGACGAATCCCTGATGCAGCTTCAGACTTCCTCCTTCATGCACTGCTGATCCTGCTTTCACTGTATGACCACATATTAGGACTGGCTGACTGTCTTTTTCAAAAAGAGGTTTGCACCCACTACAATCTTCATTGTTCAGCGTCTCAATTACTTGCGCTGCATTTGAGTGCTCTGTTTCTCTCATCCTACATTGATGGCTGACATGCCCCTTCTTTCCACATTTGAAACAGATGATCTCCTTCCTTGCGTTACTTGTTGGCTCACTGGCTGGCTGCACGTCACACTCCGCTGCCTTGTGTCTCCAGCTCCCACAATTCCAACATCCGGCATAATTTGGACGTCTCTGGAAATTCCCTCTTCTATATGGGTACCGTCCTACTCTACCAACATTGTTTCCTCGGAAACCATTATCTTGAAGTTCTTGCTGCTCACCTTTCTGTGCTGAATCCACACTTTTCGCCCTTGGTCTGATGACTGGATTCTGGTCCTGTTTAGTGTACGCTGCACAGACTATTTCCTCACTCATTAGTTCTACCAATAGATACGTTAGGATGTGCAGTCATGTAATTTTGCCCTAACTGTGACATTGTGTCTATGTCCTTTGGCTTACGTTCCTCAAAGAAAGCCACTAAGTTGGTATTACATGAAGCTAATACTTTGTCTCTTAACACTAAATCTACTAATTTATTAAAATCTTTCCCTACTTCTGCGAGCACCATCCATTTGTTAAATGTGTTCTTTACTGTGTTAACAAAGTCTGTGAAATCTTGATTTGTCTCTGGCACTAACTGTCTAAACTTTGTTCTATATCCATGTTCAGTTAGTTGGAACTTTGTCAGCAAACGTTGACGTAAGATAGTGTAGTTGTTTCTTTCTTCTACAGGTAAATTGAACATGGTGTCTAGGGCCTTACCCGTAAGATACTCGCCCAGTCCTCATCGCATACTCGCCTTCTGGGATGCCTAACACTTTTCACTGATGCTTCGAATCTCGACAAATAAGGATTGCAAGTTATCTCGGTCCGTAAAGTATGGCAGTTTTAATCGTTGTGATGACTGTGAAGGTCTTCTGCTTTTCCTCACTTTGACCCTTCGAAGATAGTTCTAGTTTTCTGAGTGCAATTTCAGCTTCCATTTAATCTTCTCTTTCTCGATTTCCACCGCATTTGTTTGTTTTAACTTTTCAAGTTCCAGTTGTGTCATTTCTAGTTTCAATTGTGTCTCTTTCTCTTCCTGTAGACGCTTGTTTTCCATTTCAGCTAACTTTACTTGTGTCTCTTTCTCTTCCTGTAGACGCTTGTTTTCTATTTCAGCTACTTTACTTCCTGTAGACGTTTTGCCTCGCGTTCATTATGCCTTTCCTCTCTTTCCGTCTGTTTTTGTTCTTTTGCTTCTGCATACTCCTGTAACTCTTTACCTTTCAGGCCTATTCGTTCACCTGCTTCAATATATTCCATTAAAGTAGGCATCTTGTACTTGTGGACACGTTGCTGTCTGTCAGCCAACTATAAATGTGACGACTCTGCTGTTAGTCTTTGTGTCACTTCCCTAAGTACACCAGCACTCCCTGTGTACGTAAATTCGTAGTGCTAAAATATCACTCTGTACTCACACAGTCACTCTATAAGCACTAGGTAGTGAGGGGGAAGTATCACCTATACTCCCTCGCATATATATCTATGATCACAAGTTCATAAAGTCCCTGGAAATATTGTTAAACATACATATAAATACATATACAAACAAATGGATGATAACAGTAAGTGGTGCCTATAAAACGCTAGACGCATAGGCTAGTGACACGCATACAGATGATTACATAGAAATAAAAACCACTAACATTGACATGCCCATGTAAAAACACAACTGTGCGCGTAATATATAAATATAAACTGACACCGACCACTAGACAGTAGAAATGACGAAAGATCACAATAATAACATATATCCGACCACAACAAATATCATATGTAAATATAACGAAAAGAAGAAAGAGAAAGGGAAAAAAAATTATAGCATAAAAATATACACAAATCTGACGTCAGACAACTCGGCTCTAGATATTGGTTAGGACTATTCCAATGCCACTGCACGACACGCTAACTCATTAACGTTTTCCTTACAAACCAATATCTTAAGCACCAGAAATACCCACGTTTCACAAGGCCTATCCTGATGTAGATAGAGATCGCAAAAAGTGCCTATCAACAACTACATGTAATAACATATATATATATATATATATATATATATATATATATATATATATATATATATATATATATATATATATATATATATATATATATATATATAAGTAGACAAACGATAACGACAGTTAAGACGATGAGAGAGCAAACAAATGTCCAACTGGTTGGCCGATAAATATGTCCTTATTGATCCGTCGCCAAAAGTTCTTATTTAATAATTTTTCACAATATGCTGGGAATGTTATATTGGTAAATGTTCCGAAATGTCTACGATATTCCAAATTTGTTGCGTGGTGACTTAATTTTACGTGGTGATCACAAGTTCAAACCGTCGAAAAAATTGAAGATGATGATTGATTATCCACAATGTTCTGTCTCGACACAGTCCGTCACGTTATTGTACTTTCCTTGGACGTGGTGGCCCCAAAGTAATAATCCAAACGTCTTTCTACCTTCGTTGCGGAGATGACACTTCGTTGTAAAATGTTTGCTCATAACAGATTAATGGTCACAAAGGGATTTAACACCTGACCCGTAGTCGGTCTCTGCTCTCACTTTCATCCATTCTTTCTCATGCCCGGTCACTCAACTCACTGTCAATGACCCAGGCTTATGTCAATGCAAAATAAGGCTAAGGAATAATATACTTAGGCCCTATCAATAATTGCTTTATCAAAATCAATAAAAGCACATTTAAAGCGCAGTAATGCGTAGAGTTCACGGAAGATAACACGATAGAACACTATCTCATATCGTGCAAGACATATGACCAGGAACGTCAGAAACTGATAGACTACTTTCAAGCCAGGGATACCATGATGACAATGAAAGAGTGCCTGCGGACGGACGGAGACAAGGACTTGCAAAAACTGGTCAATCAATTTATAGCAAGAACAGGGAAAGATATATAAACGACAACCACCGAATGAAGAGGACAGTAACCTTCAATCCGTTGAAACAACTAACAGTGATGACGAATAACCAAGGAAAGACCCTTAGGCATCGGAGAAGAGATGCAACGGGTCATACACCAGGATGGGAATAGAAAAAGATACCAAACACTCCATAAAGGAAGAACATACAAATATATTTACTACCAAATTAAACTCTTTAGACAAATAAACTAAACAGCTAGACACATTAACCTCTACCCAAATAAAACAAAACAAATAAATAAATAAATAAATATGCCACCTAATAGATCTGATAAATAATTACCACAAACGAGTTAAATATATAAACAAATAAATAATCAACCCAGGCAGATAAATAAAGGAATAAAGTCGCGGATAAAATAGAAAACCACAGACAATAGATGCTCATAAACAAAAACAAAAACGATGAGAATCAGGAAAGGCAGCGAAAATCTAGGCAGGAAATCAGCAGACCACCATGAATGTCTGCACCCGATGAATGTCAGTTTGTACCTTTATTGTCCATGTTTTATGTACCTAAATTCCTTTTTTTTTCGGACATCCACTTTTTTCCATTGTGGTGGATGTCCGGGAATGCCCTGAAAGGGCCAGTGGACTGCGGCATGGTCTGGACGGGATGTGTGTGGTTTGGCTCCTCCCTGGAGGACCCGGAAGGAGGGAGACGAGATGAGCGATCCCTCTTGGTGGCAATAACACTATCACGGGCGGGAACGAGAGAGACTAGGACAAAGATCAGCACCGGTATCTTGGGCCTGCATATGAGATAATCAACAGGAATGGATTGACAACGGCTTGGACAGACGAACCAGAGACAGGACTTAAACACCCCCCCCCCCCCCCCAAAAAAAAAAACGGACTTGACGGACAACCAGACTCCCCCACCCAACGTCACAGACAGTGACTGCGCACAACATAAGTCAGATTTTACTGGCACATAAATAAAGTAATAATCTACGCACTATGAACCACTGCTATTATAACCGATTGCCGCACGGGCTGGTTGAAACAAGGTGGAAAGTTTAGTTTTTTTTACAAATTGGACGGACGGACGGCAGTAATGAACTCCTTCAACACTAACTACCAATAGACGTCATATATATATATATATATATATATATATATATATATATATATATATATATATATATATATATATATATATATAAAAGATGTTTTAGAATTAAAAAACCCTTAGATGAAAACGAAAGTAAAAAGTGTAACCATTAACCTTACCTTCGTCAAATCAAGTTTTGCTGTGTAAGCTAAATTAGTAATATCTACATCAGTAAGTAGTTTATACTAATTTTCGAAAATACAAAGTAGTTCTAAGCCGTTATGCAAATGTACAGTCATTCAATGACACGTCGACAAATTAGCACTATTCACAATTGTTTTCACTAGCAGACCAAAACGGAAGTGAATTTGTCGCTACGCATTAGTGCGTTACGTAGCACAAACATATCCCAGAAAAGACAAAAAAATAGCACAAAAAAACCTTGACGAAAAATAACAAATAGCACAAAAAAAACTGGGTGGGGGATATTTTACCCCCGGGTTGTGGGACCAAGGTTAAATAATGTGCGATTCAATATTACATTTGCGATTTGCTTATGCCATGCAATTACGCTACCGGGACAATATACGCATTTTTCTTGAGGACTTGTGGTGCCCCCCAAATGCTTGGTGCCCTAGGCACGTGCCTTGTTTGCCTAATGGTTAATCCATCCCTGGTTACTATACACTTATGCCATGTTTACTGGCATTGGACAGATGGCTATTTGCATACAACATGCCAGGGTCGTGCGGTAGATTTTCTCAGTATGACGCAAGTCTTTTAAATGCCGCCACTCAAATGTCGCCGAAATGCAGCCCCTTAAACGATGCACTACCTGCACCCATGGCTTCGCGTAACTCTGATCGGGGGGCTAAACGGGTATTCCATTTTTCCCAAAGGTGTCCCGTTGGCTAGTGGATGGAAGGAGGCACCTTATATTAAATACAATATATTAGATAATCAAATTGAAAGCAAAATAAAACTGAAAAATTAGTATGAAAAGAAGAAATATGCATCTTTATTGAGCACAATATTGTTTGACACTTTTATATTCTTAAATCGTTTTCCTTATTTCTGTTTATATTTTGTAACTCTTATCTGATAGTGATTTTATTTTACAGCAAATCATTTTACTCTTTTATGCAAAAAGCTATCTGTGCATGAATATTCTTTTACTTATTGATCTAAAGACGCCTGAGCCTGAGTCCAATGTCTTGTAGGTATATATGCAAGCATTCATTAGTTATTTTTTTTGCTGCTTATAAAGTGTTCCTGTGATCAGGCTCTGGTGAAAGTAACAATTTCCTGATGTCTGTTATGAGTTGAACATTCAAAGAGGTGATGTTTGAGACTCATAAAGGATATGTGTAAAGCAGACACTTTGAATGAGCTGTGGTCGCAGTCACCTGGTGAATGTTAAGTGCTATATATTGTGTTCTGTCATCTTTGGGTTCAGGACCTGGAACCCTTCTGGTGTCTCCAGTGGTCTATTCAACTACTACTGGCACCATGCCATCTTGACGACTATAGCATATAACCTGTCCCTAAAACAAAGCCTGGGCTGAATTGCAGAACTATGAGTTGCCCATGCACCGTGATCCCTCTCTCGGACTGCCACGTTTACTCTAGAGAAAAGATAACACTTGTTGCTGTACATAGTTGTCTTCTCTGGAAATTTGCTTTGCAAGTTTGTCTGCCTTGCCATTACCATGTATGTAGGAAAATAATCAGGGATTCACTTCATGATTATTCTAGTGTTGTGATGTGTAGCTATCAGGGCCGAAGATAAAGTTTTCTGGTCAAGTTCAACTTTGTTCTACTCACCGTTTTCTAGAGCCAATTCATTCATTTATTCATTCAGTAGCATGTCCTTTGCAGAACCTCGCTCCCATAACAACCTTCCGGAAAACTTCTCGATCACAAGCAAGATGTCCCGCGTCCGATACACCCATCTGGATATCATCTGCCACATCCTGCACCCATCTTCTCTTTGGCCTTCCCCTTCCTCTCTTCTCAGGCATATACTCCTCCATTATTATTGTCTCCAAACTTTCATGATGTTTCAAGTGACCAACATATTTCAATTTCTTTGTTTTATCGTCTTTATCTAGAGCCAATAGAGCAGACAATTAGTCAGTCAAGATAAAGATCTTCTGGGTCTGTGAAGGTTTTGCCACAAAAATAGTTCTCAGGTGTGATAATGCTTTCTTTAGGACAGTTATTTATGCCTCACAATTTTAGCACACCTTTCCATATGTTTTAAAAGGCTTCCCTGATGAACTGTCTGGGTATCATTTGTAAACTTCACAGATAGTGGATTAACAGCAGATCCATCTGTATATACATGCATCGATTCTTCCAAGCCAGAACAGTTTCAATGGTTTCTTGAGATCAACACCAACACTTGATTGTGTTAGCGCTTGTTTCGGTTCCACCTGTTAATCTGGCATAGATTTTCAGCTAGACATATGACAGGGTCAGGGGAAATGGTCAGATTATTACATCTATTAATAAAGGCCGCAAAGCTCAGAAGCAATCAGTATGATGGATGGAGGTATACGAGGAGGCAACATCTGAGTTGGTTAAACAGAGGTGAAAATAATGGACTCAAACATCACTACAGTGTGATTTGTACACCCCAGGTATGATAGATAAACCTCTATGTTCAGAAATGCCGCATTTACATCCGAGAACATATTTCGGTTCACTTTTGATGGACCATGTAGAGAAATTACAGAAGAAGGAATGAAATCTCTATAATAAAGAATGATAGAACCACATTGCAGAGCAGACGTGAGAAGACCGCAAGTGTGAATTGCAATTAAAACCGCCCAGGCATGACGCAAGCTGTGTTATCAAAGAGTTGTAAACACTGGCAGTGAAAACCGAGAGCCTAATTGCTCCTTTGACACGACTCAAGGTGCTACACAGAGCTAGGAAAACCCCTCAACCACAAAGACAGACTGCCCACAGTCACAGGTGTGAAGGTCAGTGGTTCAGAAAGAATTTATGACTGGACATGCCGGGTGTTAGAAAGATAATAAACCATTCGGGCTGGATGGAGAAATTAAGTGTTAGGTGTCTGATGCTGGCAATTAAAGCAGGACTGTGGGAATATGAATAGTGGCTTCAAACAAGACAGGAAGGCGCCAAGGAGATAATAGTGTCTGCCAGACTTAGTATAAAATCGCATGCTAAACCTGTTTCCTTTAGAATAAGTCAGACATTTGAACAGGTATGAACTCTCCTTGTATACGTTTGTATCCCTAGTAATGTTAGTTCTCAGTAACTAGTCAAGTCTTTTAGATGTATGTACTGATTTTCAGGCTATATCTGACCTAGGTTATTTCAAGAACTATCATTGTCTCAGGTTACTTGAGTGTGCACTATTCTTTCTCAGTTCAGTGTACAATATCATATTGCTATAAGGGTTATTCTTACGATACAAGTAGATACCTTTTGTGAGGCAGACTTTTGACTTTCATTTATCATGTTAGATGTCTATGGAAACTATTAGTTTCTCAGGGGTTGTAGATAATCATGTTACTACAATTTTGCATTTCATACTATGTATGTAGGAATATGCCTAATGTTTAAGTATATGTTGGATGTATGTATTTGTAACTCCATATGAATATGTGATGCTAGGACTATGCTTCGTACATATTCTTTTATGTGTATACGTCTCATTTCGTATACAAACAACCTAACCCATGCATTATGCTTTTATGTTAAATATCATTGTATGTCTAAGTTGAATGGGTATATTTTATGGGTATTCGATGTAATACATTTATTGGGCATATTGCCTATTAATTGCGTTGGAAACAGTAGAGTAATGGTACAGACATTACCCACAACTGGTATAGGGTATTTGGTGCTTAACCCTTTCAGTGTGTTGTGGGGCGAGCGTACACGGTACTCACGGGGATCTTTCACAGAGCTGATCACGGCTTGTAAGCCCGGATGATACAAGTACTATTAGGATACCATTACCTACCCTGTGAGCTGCTAAACCAACTTTGGACGGAGCGGCTGTACAACCCAGAATGTCTGTATTAGCGACATGGACATAGGACGGCAGAAATGTAATAAGTACAGGATTGTGAGACAATTGAAAAGTCCGTCCCAGACTAAGACAGTAGGAAAGAGATATGTAGGGAGAAAGAGGATAGTAAACGCAGTAGAGCTGGAAGATAAATTTAGCCAGACTGGTCATTGTATGTGGTGTGATAAGATGTATGTATTACTTAGGATTGTACTGATGTAGAACTAGATATAACACATTCTTGACTATTTCTTCCAAGCTCTAAATAAGAGCACCTAGGTATAAATACCAAACTAGGGACTACCAGGTAGTGCCAGGACTGACAGGCGTCAGAAGGACCGGCAATCTGTTTCTACTGGAGAGTGGAGATCTGACCATAGCTGCTTCGCTGATCTGAACATAACTGCTGTTAGCGGACATCTCTTGGAGCCCGGACACGGATCCAGAGTTATGTATTTTATATTCATCATTTCATTTTCATGAATACTGTAGTGCATAAACTTATATGAGTTCACCATCATCATATTGACACTCATCATTTGTGTAATGATTACGGATAGACAATAAATGTTGTAGTTTGTTTTAACTCATAGTTCAGTTGTTATACTTTTAATTCCAATTGTGCATACGTGTTGTGTGTGTACATTGGTGGGGGGGGGGGGGTGTTAATTAATTACCAGGGAAGGGATAGCAGTTGGAGGGGATAATTTGCACTGCCTAGAAATCCATCTGGAGATGTAAACCTAGTCACCTAACTTTTCCTGTTCCCACTCCCTGGGAATATTTAGACCAGCTAATTACGAGTCACTTGTAGCTGTACTCTTGATATTAATGGGTTTAATCTGTAGTTCAGCCATATAGATTTTGTCCTTAGTCAGTTTCTGACTATTTGGGGTTGCTCGCCAGTGAATAATACATTCGACTAGGCGGGTGGCGGCACCCCCACTTCCAAACAATTGTGGTCCCAGTCTGGTAGTCAACAATTGTCCACTTCCGACAATCATGCTGATCACCTTTACTTCCCAAGACATTACCTGGTACCCATTTTTGGCTCTGTCGACTTCGGAGCCCAGGTCAATGTTAAAAATCTGGCCTAATGTAGATTTAAAACCATGACCAATGGGCCAGTAGACCAGCATTTAGATACTATGCTGCCTCAGTCCCCCAAGAGTTCAAGTAGAGTTACGATATTAATAACCAACACCCTTAGGCTGGTTTCCACTCACTTCAATAGCAACGATCACCGTAAGTTTTCCAATGTTAAAGTTACAGCTATGTGACCATGCTCATCGGGTGACAGACCCCCAAAACCCCTAAAATCCATTCCTCTTGATGGGATGCTTACCATATGATCATAACACCCAACACAGCTTTATCTTATATTATCTCGTTCCTCTTGTATCTTGAGGTGTCGAGGTGAAGCATAACTGTGAAAGAGTGCCCGTTTTGGGCTTCAAATATTGAGATTCACATAGACTCTGCTATTCTCTCTGTCCATCATTTACATGGTCGGCCTCTTCTTCTGGTTCCATTTAGTCTGTACATCATTGCTTGCTGTGGTATACTGTTATTGGTAGCCTAGTTATGTGTTCAAACCCATTTAACTTGCTGTTTTCTAACGAAAATCTAGAGCTGTTATAACCCCTACTTATATGCAATCATGCTTCATTCTTTTTCTTTGAGCAGTAGGAAAAATCCCCCGCCAGCTTGCTAGACCAATTGTAGGTTTAGAACATGAAAATCTGAGCAAGGGGAGTCCAGGTGACCTTGCGGTCATGGTTTTCCCGTTCTACACCAACTTTATCAGCATTATTTCCCTCCTTTATTTGCAATCCCTCCATTCTACCAGATGTCTCTCCTTTCCTAGTACTATATTATAGTTTTCGACACTCCTTTCTCTTCTTTGGCCGTTCCAGATGATCTGCAGTGCATGATGACATCTTAGGTGTCTTGGTTTATCATGTTAAATAAGAGGTTAGCATTGTCGTGTACTGGGCATATAAGGATAGCACTATCTTTCTGAGTTGTAGAATCTTCACCAGTTGAATAGCATGACTGATTGTACATGTACAGCAACCAATTTCTTTCTTCAACGAGCACCACAATACATTAATTAGCCTTCCCAGGGTTGGCCACTGAATTGGTTTCTTCATACCACTCCTCTAGCTTCTTCAAAATCCTTTGTGTAGGGTGTGTATTCTTAATGACTGTGGGGTGTTTGAAAATATTGCCGTTCCAAGTTTTGTATTCACCCTCTATGGGGTTAATGCAACATAAAAGGTAAATACAAAACTGAGAACTGCAATATTTAAAAAAAAAAACCACAGTAATTAAAAATACACCCTGTATTTGTTGCTCATATTTTGACTGTTTGAACCAGTCCAATATAGCAAGACATCATCTAAGTATGCCAACATTCATCGTATTCCAGATTATGTATTTGGCTAATTTTGCTGTACATATGTTGAACAGCACTGGTGCTAATAGTGAGCACTGGCATAGCCCAAGATATATAATATTGGTCCTGATGTACAAGGTCCCAATTGGAATATAACTATACTTTAATTCATTGTAGCGTGATCCAGTTTAACAGCAAAGGGTCCACAGTACAATCCATTAAGTATTATATAAGGTAAGAGAAGTCTACACCATTATATACATCTTCAAGATCTATTACCACAGAAATTCTTTTTTTTTTATCCGCTTGAAATGTTATTGTCTATATCTGCAGTGATATCCCTTGTATAAACCTCAGACTTGTTTGGTTCTTTCAGTGGTCCATAAAGTTTATCCTCCACTGTTGTTTCTCTAGTCCAGACTTGCCTAGAATGTCATATTTAGGGCAGTCTTGGAGTGTGTGATCTGCTGTCTGTGGTGCCAATCCACATGCATGAATGACTAATTTGTCAGTGTTAAATTTTGTATACATGTGTAATTGAGTGTGTTCTGTTCTGAGTTGCAGAATAATGATTTGCTCAGGTCTGTCCATAAAACAGTAACTGTCTTTTTCTGGTGGCTTTCTTAGTAATTTGATGATTCTTATCTTTTAGTGGCATGTGAAAGGTACATCAGGTTGTTCTTCTATTGCTCATTCCTTAGCTAATAGATCAGCTCTTTCATTTCTGGACACTTCACAGTGAAATGGCATCTAATATATGGTGACTTTACGCTGGCTGCCTGTACAAAAACTGTTTTTGCATCTGTCAGTAGCACCAAAGGTTGTGTAACATGACTGGCATTTAGTAATTTTTTTGTTACTATCTTGATTGCATGGATTATTACATCATAATTATGACAACTTTCCTGTTGGTACTCTGGCAGTTTCCATATTATTATTTGAATATTCTATGTACACCCCTCTCCTCCATCTCTAACTACATTTTGTGCTGACCCGATTGTATAGACTCGGATCCAGAGGTTATGTGGGTATTTTTTCATCAAGGAAACAGAGAATGGTTGCACATTGTTTTGTTCTTCCTTTTCGAATATTCCTTTCACTTTTGTCTGGACTTGTACTGATAGTCTGTGCCCCCCCCCCCCTTTACACCTCCATGGAGTTCATTTTGAGATAGTTTACAGGGGGATACCAACTGCAGGCAGATCAGTGGTTCTGTAGAGTCGTTTGACCTGGTGCTGAGTTGTCAGGAAACTCTTTCAGGTTTTGCTAGTGGTTCTAGATAACTATGTAACCTGACATCGGGTACATTGCAAGTCTGCATACTGACACTGAAATCCCTAACAACCCATGGCATTTCTACATCACTCAATTACTTGATGTGACCATACAGTATGCTGTCAGTCCTGTGCTGTCCTTACTTCTTCACAATGCAAACGATATCCTTTTCTGAGACATTTCTTCAAATATTTTATCATTTACATTGTCCTAACCATCATAACCAGACATTCTCTAATTGTTAGTTATGCATTCCTATCATCTTTACTTAGCTGGACTTCTTCTTCTTATAGTCCATGCTGTGTGGCATTGGTGATCATGTCTGTCCACAGCCCTCTGTCTCGTGTCCTGCTAATAATTTCTGATACTGATGTTCCTTCATGCCATGATATCAAACTGTGCAACATCTTCTCTCTTTGCCTCCTCATGCCTCTCATCCTCTCTATATTTCCCACTGTCATGACATACTCCAGCTTTCTCCTTCTCATGACATGTCCAAAGAAGGTGGACTGACTTTTGATGTCAGTAACCAATTCTATTTGTGAGTTAACTTCTTTCAAGATATCTGCATTACTCTTTCTATCCTATAGTGTTCTCATCATTCTTATTTAAAACCACATATCCACTGCCTCCACATATTTCCTCACTTGTCTGCTAACTGTCCATGATTTACTTCCACACATCAATATTGGCTCAATAGAACTCTAAGAACTTTCATCCTCACTTCGAGTGACAAAGATAAACTGCAGAGAATATTCTTCATCTTGTAAAATGCTGCCTTTGCTTGGGTTATTTCCTTAGCGTCCTTAATACATCTTCCATCTTATGTT
This sequence comes from Cepaea nemoralis, assembly GCA_014155875.1. Classification (NCBI taxonomy): domain Eukaryota; kingdom Metazoa; phylum Mollusca; class Gastropoda; order Stylommatophora; family Helicidae; genus Cepaea; species Cepaea nemoralis. The sequence continues at coordinate 767,523 of JACEFZ010007167.1, forward strand.
ATTACAAACCCAAATAATTAAATACATTGACTTGTTTCAGATTGGTTCCATGCACTTTGATGTTGCACTTGAGTATAACATTTTTCTTTGCAATGAAAATTACTTCTGTCCCTTGTTTTGACTTTCTGTTGTAATTACATCTGTCATCTCTTGTAACTGCATTTAATTTTCTGTGACCAAAATCAAGTCTTCGGCATGACACTGATTGTTTACATTATGCCCACTAACTGACATTCCTAGTATGTCTTGTAAGGATCTCACTGTACAAATTGAAAAATCAGGTGATAATACACAACCTCATCAAATAGCTAGTTTAATGTGCTGAAAAGTTCCCAAATGGTTGTCAATTCTTATTGCAGCTCTTTGTTGCCAATACATTTTCTTCATTATTCTGAAATCTTTGCCATCAATGTTTCCAACATCTGTGAAATTCTTAGATTTAGACATCTTTGTGGTAACATCCATTAATAGTGGTCCCCATTTGTCAGCTGTGTTTGTAACTTGTCAAGTGTTCAGATTAATTTGTTGCTATGTGACTTTGTTTTTAAGGTGACTGTTATATGAAAGTACAGCAGGATTATAAAGACAGACACATCACTATTTGTTATTTTACCAGTATCTGTATTGAATAGGTATCTTGTAGCATAATCTAGACATTTTACTATTCCAGTATAGATGTATTGTTGAAGTATATGTTGGTCTCGTATACAACAATATTCTAGCTGTCTTTTGCATTTTAAATTCATATTTTCTCCCCAGCTAATTTCTTATATACAAACAATTGTGCAAATTTCTGAGCTGATTTTACAACTTATCTCACCCACTTATTAGAATTAAACTGGCTCTGTGCTGAAGCGTTACGGACGCAATTCATAATCCTGCATACTGCATTCAATACACAGATGCTGGCGATTTGGCAGCAGACCGCCTAATGTTGGTTTCTATACAAAGGTATGAGTGCTTTGCTTTGCTTGCGTTTGCTGGCTGTGAAGTCCTGTATGTCGGATGGTGACATCCTGTTGTCCAACATCAGTGTGATGTCATACCGGACTGAGGTTTGCGTGAGTATTCGTTACCCCATGTCTGACTTATTGGTGTGCAGACTGGTGGTTCCTCACCGTGCACGCAGACACTCTCTTACTTCAGAGGAATCAGTGATCCTACTGACGTTAGCCAGGACTCTGAAGGGACCTGTTGCCCAGGCGCGAATAGGACGTGTCAGTAGGTCTTGGTCAATATAGAATCTGGCCTTAGTGCCTTGGAAACACCTCTGTGTCCCAAAAGGTATGAGCGTCTGTTGTTTAGAAAGCAATGGCAAACTAATGAACGTGATCGTGCCAAGAAATCACAGTGTTGACTGCAACATCCTGTAAAGGATATGCAACTAACTTTTTTTTTAAATTTGGAATTTAGGTAAACACTATGCAAAGAAACTTGGTTTTCCTAATGGACAGTCACACACTTTTACTAGAATACACTACAATATACATTTACACATCATATTTTCAGGAAATACTAATTAGTTCTTTAATTACAGCTACATACTATCATGACCTAAATATCAGATTTCATTACAATGAGTCAGAATTGGGTCTAATTACAAAAATACAAAAAAAATTTCGAATAAGCAATAATAAGTATTACTAGAAGCTGAGAACTTAATAAAAGACTTACATCAGCAACTGAAGTGTAAAAATTAATAATTGCCATGAAACTAAAATCAAAGACAGAAAGATATACAAATGTTGGTATGAAGAAAAAGGTACAGATAATGGAACTAAAGCAGAAACAATACCAAGTTATCATCAGAAACTTCTATTCTGGCGAATCCATCTCTGCGTGGACACAAAACTATTGAAATTTACAAAGATAAGACTGCTTCAATTAATTAAAACTATATTCATGTTTAATGATATGTTAAGACAAGCTTACAGGATGGAACGCATCACCCAAGAATAGCTGAACAACTGACAGTGTATTATCAAATTGGAGTAGATGAAACAAAAAGTTCACCCTTGGCTCTCTAGTTGCCTGAACGGGAATTTCAATCTACTTGAATAAATGTGAACCAATATAACTTATTACTACGAGTAAAATGAACATGAACTGACATAATTGATTTCTACGAGAAATAACATTTACTATATTCTTTGTCATTAGGCGAATCATAATGTATTATGTGAAAAACCTTTATGAGGATAACAGAGGGGAACAGTATGATATTAGATTTAATAATGAAGGACCGCCAGCTTTGGAGATGGAGGTTCGAAATGTTCTTAAGCATATGAAAGCTGGCAAGGGCCCCGGTGCAGATAATATCACAACAGAAATGATTAAGGCTTTAGAAGAATATGGAATAGATCAGGTCACCACATGATACTGACGATATAACTTCTGAATTATGTAACTCGGTATTTATTGCAATCCCAAAGAAATCAGGAGCCTTGGAATGCGATCAACATTGAACAATTAGAATAATGTGTCACATCACAAAGATTTTGCTACGAATTATCATGCAAATTGTGAGAAAGAAAATACAACCTGAAATAGGGGAAGAACAATGTGGATTTGTAGAAGGAAAGGGTACAGTAAATGCTGTGTATATGCTGCGAACAGTTATTGAACGTGCTATAGAAGTAAACAAGGATATACATCTTTGCTTTATTGACTATACAACGGCTTTTGATAGAGTTAGACATGCCAACATGGTGTATATGCTTGCAGATCTACAAATTGATGGGAAAGACCTTAGACTTATAAAAAAACATACTGGAAACAACAAGCTGCAATAAGGATTGATAATGAAGTGGGACAATATCAGCCTATTAAGAGAGGTGTTAGGCAGGGATGTGTAATGTCTCCAGATTTTTTTTCCCTATGCAGTGAAAATATTTTCAGAAATGTAGAAGATATAAATGGAACCAGCATTGGAGGACGAAACGTCAATAACATTAGATATGCAGATTATACAGTATTGATTGCAGACAATGCGCAGGATCTGCAACAATTAGTAGATGCGGTTGTTGTACACAGTGAGCAACTGGGGTTAGAATTAAATTGTTTTAAAAAAAAACAGGTTATGGTCGTCACTAGGAAGAACGAAATACCACAATGTAATATACAAGTAAATGGGAATATTCTTCAAAAGTGAATCGGTACAATTATCTCGGAACAGTCATAACATCTGATGGGAAATGCCTTGAAGAGATTAGAACAAGAATCGTCATGGTGAAAGTAGCCTTTAGCAAGATGAAAAACATTCTGACCAATAAAAAGATGTCAATTAAAACGAGAAAAAGAATGTTGAGGGGATACATAGAGCCTGTTCTTTTGTATGGATGTGAAACTTGGACAATGAGCAGTCAAGCTGAAAAACATCTGATGACTGCAGAACTGTGGTTTCTGGGGAAAATGCAAAGAATACCATGGACAGACAGAAAAACCAGTGACCAAGTACTACAGGAGACAAATGAAAATCATAAATTGATTAGAGAAATTAGACGTAGACAGTCAATATTTTTTGGACATGTTATGAGAAGAAATGGATTGGAGAACTTCGTGTTAACTTGCAAGATCTAAGGGAACAGACCAAGAGGAAGACCGAGAGGAAAAATACCTGGATTGCTTGGCCATATGACATGGACGAGACAGGAACATTGAGCTGATCCACGACTCTGGTGAGTGAAATGGCGAGTCATGACCGCCAACACTTTGCGGTATGGCACATGATTGATTGATTGATATTCTTTGTCATGTGAGCATGCTTGTAATTATTTCATCGATCTGAAGAGGTATAATTGACATAAATAAAGGAATACTCTAAAAATGTCAAAGGGTTTTATCATGTAAATAACGAAAAGGATGGTCTGTGAAAACGAGTCATAACATTTTAATGGAACAAGCTCTGCTAGGGCAGGTTGTGTTCATCAACTTGTACAGACACGTTAACTCTCGTTGTTCAGCCTTAGATTACCAGGACCAACTTCAAACATCAGGTGATGCAAGAAAGAGAAAACTTGCTGTTGCACACCAACTGCTGTTTGAAATGTTCTTGATCTGTCCTGCAATGTTTTCATGGTAGAGACATATTCATCCCAACAGTGATTCTTGACAATATTACAGGAGGTTCAGGACAAGTATTATGGGCAGCAGGAAACAACAGTGTAAAACTATCATAAAAATGTTAACAACTGCTGAAAAACTGTTTCATTAAAAAAAAATTAGAGACTGAAATTAATGACTTACCACTATACTGATCAGATTTTATAAATGCTTCTGCTGTGTAGATTCCTTTACCAAACATGCCTCCTTCACTGGAAACTCGAGGATCAATGCCATTGGAAGCAATACCTTCAGGAGACTTTGTGCCATAAAATAAATAGTGCTCATTCACTTCATAATAGAGTTCTTCTCTCATAAAGTCCTTCAGGTTCTCTGTTGTTTTGATTCTTCCTGTTGACCTTGGAATTTTCCTAACATCAGGACAGATATGATTTTGTGAACACATTTTCTTAAAAAGTTGCTTCCTCTGTCCTGAGTATAATTCAAAAAGGCTCATATTCTCTATTCTTTGTATGTCTAACACTTTAATTTTTCTGTGTGATAGTCCAACAGCATCACTGCCTTGGCCAACATAATTTGGATCCCAAGTTTTATTTATTAGTTTTTTAATGGCTTCCTTAGTCTCTGAGTCAACACTTACTAAATATGTCTGTTCCTTTGGTTTATGAGAACTGAAAACGCCTGTCAGTGTTTTCAAGAAACTTGTTTCTGGATTTAAACTATTTAGTTTCCAGTAAGATGGAAAAATTTCATCACTTTCAGCTGCATGTTTCAAAAATTCACAGGTACCTCGCTTTGGGGCTTTAAATGACTTTATTCGATTCTTTGGCAAATGAGGTTTTAGGCCATAAAGTTCTTCACTAATGGTCTTAGAAACTGTTCCAACCTGTTCCTTCTCTCCTTTGAGGATGAATCCTGCCTTTTTTGTCTTGGGATTGGGAGAGCTTTCAATCCACACACATGATTTCATAGCCTTTTGAAGGATACGATGGCGGGAATCCTTTGGCCAAAAGTTAACAATCTCTTGGTTGAAATATTCTGTGTGTACACATACTTTTAAGATTACTTTTTTAAAATCTGACCATATATTTTCTATGCCACTACCACAAAGTGCTGCAATACTGATTTCTGCACTACTTGAACTTTTAAACTCATGTTGTAATACTTCAACAACAGCCTCTTCACTGTCACCTTCTTCATCATCACTGTCTTCATCACCTGAGTTGGTTTCATAAGGCTCTGTGTCTGGCTGCTGTGCTTTCTTTGATGTTCCCATTTTGAAAGACTCTAAGCTTGGTAGCTTATGAAAAACAATACACAGTTTGGTAACTTCAAAAGTATAAATTTGCTTCTTCATTTTATCAGATGCAAACCCTTTTGTAATCAGCATCAGCTCTTCGGGTTTCTTAAATTCAGACCTCAGATCCCAGGATTTCACCATCACTTTTGTTTGCAATTCTGTCAGATTTCTGTGTACCTGTTGTATGACCTTTCTATCTCCTTTAAATTTTACGTCTATGTTAGCTTCTGTGGACGAATAATCAACAATCTTAACTAATTGCAAACACTGTTTGATGTTATCTTCATAGAATTTATGAAGCAATTTTGCATGCAATCCTCTGACAGCAAATGATTTTTCATGATCCACAGGTCAGGCATTTTAATCTCTCTGATTGACTCATAAACATCATCCTTGATACCTTCAACATAAATTTCTGTTTCCTTATCATTCCAGGAAATTGTGATAAGAAATTGTTCTTCTAATAAACATTTTAGGAACAGCAATTTCTCTGTGGGTATTTCTGCATCACATGTAATAGTTTCCTTATAATGTAATTTGTCATTTAGAAAATCCATAGCATCTTTTAAGGTTTGGTCACTTTTAGCAACTACTGACAAAAATTTATCATGGATGAAAACTTTGGCTCCATTCAGGTGATTGTTTAAACTCAGAAGGTACTGTTTACCTTTTTCTTTGCACAGAATGGAATGCATGGCTGGACTAATTTCTAGTGGTCCCTCCTTCAACTTGTTTAGTTCTTTCAATAATTTTAATTGCTGATCTTTGACACTTTCCGATTTTCCCACAACAACAGCAAGACTTCCATTAAAATAAACATGGCAATCTTCAAAATTTCCAAAACAATGTGGCAAGAATTCTTTCTGATAGCGAGTCATTTCTATTTCTTCAATACATAGTTTTGACAGTTCATCTTTTTTGGCAAGTTCAACTTGATTGACATATTCTTCTTCAAGCAGCTTTATTTTTGCATCTCTCGCTGCAAGGTCACTTGCAAAATACTTGTTACAATCCTGTACAGCTTTCTGAAATACGTCTTTATTTGCAGGTAAATTATGGTTGCAACTTGCATCTTGTGTCTCTTCTTGCGACCTTATTCTTTCTACGAAACTAGACGATGTGTCCTGATCATTTATTTCCTCATTTTCTTCATATGATTTCCTTCTTAAAGATGTTCCCTTGAGATCTCCTCTCAGTGCTTGAGCACCTCTTCCCCTAAATCCACCTCTGACAGAAGATTTTTGTCTTGATGTAGCAGCAGCAACTTTATTTTGGTCTCTGTTGATTCCCTGATTTAAAGCAGCCCCAAGTGTTCCATACTCTCCATCTGAATCACTCTCTTCTGAATTATCTGTTTCTGATTCATCATCATCATAATCTTTATTTTTATTTTCGTTTTTAACTTCTTCATTATCACTTTTATCTGTCTTTTCTTCCGTGTCTTTGTCTTCACCATCATCTTCTTCATCGTCATCTTCTCCTGTTTCTTCTTCTGTATCTTCTTCCATTTTTTTCTGTGCATCGTCTTCCATTTCTTTTTTCTTCTGCAAAGTTGATTGTCTCTTCTACTTTATGATGTATCTGCTATCCAATGTATTTATGAAAATTATTGTAACGTGTAGGAACAGAAATGTGATAGTCTACAGATGGTAAAGGCACTAGATCACTGCTTTCCAAGATTTTCTCGACTACTGCAAAAATAAAAAATAAATAAAAAATTAGTCAATCACATATACAATTTTGTGTTAAGTAAAAAACACAACAGTATATATATATATAGAATTATATATATATATATATATATATATATATATATATATATATATATATATATATATATATAATATATATATATATTATATATATATATATATAATTTGAAATCAAGAGTGGAGTTAAGCAAGGTTGTGTACTAGCTCCCACCCTCTTTGGAATATACTTTTCACTTCTACTGAAATATGCATTTCGTGATCAGGATGGTGGTATATACATTCACTCACGCTCAGATGGCGGCCTCTACAATGCTCAGGAGATTGAAGGCTAAGACCAAAATTAGGAGGGTACTGATCAGAGAGTTGCTTTTTGCAGATGATGCTGCAGTTACGACCCACTCTGAGGAAGAATTGCAATGTCTACTATCTGCATTCTCCAATGCTTGTTCTGAATTTGGTTTAACAATTAGCAAAAAGAAGACACAGATTATGTCACAAGGTGCACATGGGGTACCATCAATCTTTATTGACGACGCCGAACTAGAGATAGTAGACCATTTTACATATCTAGGATCAGTGGTAAATAGCAAAATTATCCTTAGATCAGGAAATCAAACATCCGGATTGGTAAGGCAGCAACAACAATGAACAGGTTAAGAAAAAGAGTCTGGGAGAACAGGAAGCTTACTGCCAAAACAAAAGTCCTTGTCTATCAAGCCTGTGTCCTTAGTACTCTCTCTCTAGGGCAGTGAAACCTGGACAACTTACTCACACCAAGAGAACAATTTAAACAGCTTTCATATGCGGTGTCTGCGAAGAATTCTTGGTATTAAGTGGCAAGACAAAATCACAAATACTGAAGTATTGAAAAAGATCAGGTTGTGTGACAGTTTATTCCATGCTCAGTCTTCGTAGACTTAGATGGATAGGACATGTTAGGAGGATGGATGATGGTAGAATACCAAAGGATATCTTTTTTGGTGAATTACAGATGGGTAAGAGATCTCAGGGTCGGCCTCTACTACGATACAAAGATGTGTGTAAGCGGGACATGATTGATACAGGCATTGATAATGCACATTGGGAGCAAGTCGCCGCTGAACGTGTTGCATGGAGGGCAAATATCAGAAATGGAATAAAGTCAAAGGAGAAAATTATTGCAGAAAAGTCACACACCAAGCATTTGAGACGTAAGATGGTGCATGATGGTGGAAATGACCACGTGTTCAGATGCACCCACTGTGAGCGGACATTTACAGCGCAAATTGGCCTTATCAGTCACACTCGCTACCGCCATAGTTAAAAGTTATTATGCCTTTTTAGAGCACAAACTATCGTCTGTCAAGACGGCAAGGTGCCATGCAATGTAGATTATATATATATATATATATATATATATATATATATATATATATATATATATATATATATATATATATATATATATATATATATATATATGCCACATTATATAAGGATCACATACATTTATACAAGTTTATACAACAACAGTGAATGCATAGTGAGAGCAACTGGAGGACACTCAGAACCCTTCACCATAAGATCTGGAGTACGACAAGGTTGTGTCCTGTCCCCTCTCTTGTTCATAACATATATAGACAACACATGTAAAGAAACCAGCCAAGCTGAGACCACAAGAATACTGCATGACGAAAACACAGAAAAAGAACCGTCTGCAAATCTAACCATTAGAGAACTCCTCTTTGGGACGACCAAGCACTAATAGCAAAATCAGAAGCTGAATTACAAGACCACATGATAGTCTAAACGAAATGTGTAGGGAACATAACATGAAAATTAGCACAAGCAAAACAGAGGTAATGACAATAACTAAAGAAGAACAAACAACAACAGTTCACCTAAACGAACATCCCTTGAAACAAGTGAAGAGTTTCAAGTACCTAGGAAGTATAATATCATCAAATGGCAGATCAGAAGACGAGATCGAAAATAGGTGTAATAAGGCAAATCAACTCATTGACAAATGGCACCAATACTAAAGAACAACATGTATCAATAACTACTAAGTAAGCACTTTACAATACAATCTTCCTGCCAACTCTATGCTACCAATGCCAAACCTGGACAATGACAGAAAAAGAGAAAAGAAAAATTACAACAACAGAAATGAGGTTCCTGAGATGAATACTCAATGTATCAAGAAGAGATAAGATCAGAAATGAAGAAATCAGGACTAAAGTGGGGGTTAAAGCAGCACTAGATTTTATCAGAAAGCAACAAGTTAAATGGTTTGGTCATGCAAGTAGGTTACCAGTCAACAGGATACCACAACAAGCAATGATGTACAGACCAGATGGAAACAGAGGAAGAGGCCGACCACGTAAACGTTGGACGGAGGGAATAGCAGAGTCCATGGGAATATCGATATATGAAGCCCATAATCGGGCACTCTCACGAAGTTTATACTTCACCTCGACACCGCAAGGTACAAGAGGAACATGATGAGATGAGATGAGATACACATACATATTTTGTTTAATTTTTACTTCACAATTTTCCAATATTACAATGTCAGCTGAGTATTGTCTCATGTTTTGTTAAAGATTACTTTAATTGCAGATGAATAGCTCTGTAAGTGATCTAATCTCCTTCTATAGATCACACAAGGACCATCTCCAAGTTGTTCTTCGTCTAAAAAGGCTAGACATCTAATCTACTACCCTATGATCACAGGGGAGTATACCATCATTTTCTCAATTTGTAACAATTCAGTCTATGCCGTAAATGGAACCTGATCTGCATGAGCAAGAGGCAGACATTGCAATATCTAAGCTACTTTGCCCAAAACTGATGTTTATATGTTTTCTGGACGTTTGTTTGCTTTGAACTCAAGCATAGTTCAAACATGTGCTACTACTATTACTACTACTACTACTACTACTACTACTACTACTACTACTACTACTACTACTACTAGATGCTACTACTACTACTACTACTACTACTACTACTACTACTACTACTACTACTACTACTACTAGTAGTTGCTACTACTAGGAAGTGCACTGGACTGATTTGTGCACAAAGGTAAGTTTTTCTTATAACCAGTGTTCCCCGCCATCAGGCATACTCTTCTCTGACTGTAAAGGAACTTGTAATTTGCATCTCCTAGTCAAGGACAAGAATTCAACACTTAAGTCCAGCAGACTGGCATGTGGAACGAACCCACTACACAGCCGCCAGAAGATAACATTTAATAGTATTCGTTTTCAGTCAGAGGCAAAAAGAAAACCCTAACCCGCACAGTTCACGATGACAGCACTAGCCAGGCAGCCTTAATTCCACAGGCTCACACACGTGGCTCAAAAGTGTTGCCAGGAAGTGGGACTATGCTGATAAATAACACAGACAAAATTTCAGATTTGCACTATTGTAAAAAAGTTATTCATAACATTTCTGTTACGTAATGACTTCCCCCCGTAATTCAAAAAAGCTTTGAGTGACTGACTCGTTCACCAAACACCTAGCAGACAACTGTCGAGGACAGTTAACTGGTTGACTGTGGTAATATTGACAGAATAAATCGATTCCACCTCAACTGCCATAAGTGTGCCCGAACGCCGCATTAACATCCCAGAATAATTTTCAGTTCACATCTGAGAGACCACATTGAGAAATTAAAGAAGGAATGATATTATCTATAATAAAGAATGTCGGGGCAAGGTATTACAAGCATAGTACAAGATCACTGAGCCGTGACGTAAGATTGCTCATTGTCAAATGTGGGAACACTTCAATTTTCTGCCTGGAGGCTTCATTTGTCAGAACAGAGGTGAAAGGTTCTCCTTGATAATACATCCTGGGTTAACAATTGAGTCAGACTAATGGGGCCATCAAGCTACCCAGCCAATCCAGCTTCAAGGGGTTACATGTCGAACTGATATGGTAATTATACAGACGTGAACCGGACCGCGACTGTGAATGGCAATTAAAACCACCCAGGCATGAAGCAAGCAGGCTGTGTTATCACAGGGTTGTAAAACCACACAGACTGAGCCGACTCAATGGCGGGTGAAATGACCCCGGACACAGGATATGGCCAGACGTAAGACGGACACGGGGAGATAAGTCAGTCTGCACTGTGTAAAAGAGGCGTGACCTGGCCCAACACTTGAATATAATAAATTACCTGTAGGAGGTTTGCATGTGTACCTCAAACCAGACAGGGAGGCGCCAAAGATGTAAGAGCAATTTAGAAAGGGGGATATGTGCTAGAAGATTCTGTTACTCAGATCAGAAATGAAAAATCTTAGAGCAGGTATGACGATCTCTGTATTCATATGTCTGATTCTGATGTTGTTTAGACTTATCTATAAATATTAGCGATGGCCTGTGAACTCACGGAACCTTCTTCAGTCGGCTTGTGATAGGCTATCTCAATAAGTACTCATATTCCGCATTTTCTGTGCATATATCATATTGCATAGATTGGTTATATTCTTCTGACAAGTAAACTTATGTTAGGCAGATCTCGGCTATGTTCTAGATGGACTTTTGACTTTCATGTGTCTTATCAGATGCTTGTCACTCCTATGTAAACTAGCCTAGTCGCCTTTTGTCGTGTGCATTTTTTTTTGGTACAGAATAGAGTCAACTGACTTTATTTCGTTTTTTTTTTTTTTTTTACCACAGCAGTGGCTAAGTAGGGACTGCTCTGAGTATTATTTATATTTCGCATTTTGGGTGTATACAATATTGTTACTAACTCATGCATTATGCTTTTATGTTGAGTATCATTATATGTATATTTAGAATTGGTATACTTTATGTGCAGGACGAACGTATTCCCAAAGATCTCCTTTACGGAGAACTAGCCACAGGAAAGAGGCCAACCGGAAGACCCCAAATGCGATATAGGGATGTGTGTAAACAAGATATGAAAACCATTGGAATAGATCCAGACACGTGGGAGAGAGTTGCAACAGACAGATGCTCCTGGAGAAGAGATGTACGAAACGGACTGGTGCTCTTTGAGCGCAATCAGATCCAAAAAACTGAGGAGAGACGGCACAGGCTCAAAGAGCAGTCACTTACTGCGGGACTTGCCTCGTCTCACAGATGCGGAAACTGTGACAGAGATTGTCATTCTCGAATTGGATATACAGTCACCAGCGGTGCTGCCAGGCACCTCCCAAGCGGCACAACTCTATAGTCCTTCAGGACTGAAAGAGGCCTACTACTTTATGTGTATTTGATGTGACATAATTATTTGTCATATGCATCATTTTTGTTATACTCTGGCCATGCACTCGGCAGACTTTTATTTGGTCCGTTACGCATATGGAAACTATGTTTCCCAGTTTGTTGTAGACAATTATATTACTACTTTTTTTCATCCATACTACTTGAGTAGAGATATCTGAATATGTATAACGTTTAAGTTTACGTTGGATACATTGATTTGTCATATGCAAACCTATCAGTATGAATGGGGTTATGCTATTTTGTTTGCGCATTGGCATAGGGCCTATGGATTGTGTTTGAAGCAGAGGTGTATTGATGCAGGCCTTATCCACAATCGATATACGGTATATGATGCTTAACCCCTTCAGTGTTTTTGGACGAGCGTCCACGGTAACTCACGGAAGCCTTTTACATAGGCTGACCACGGCATGTAGGCGCGGAGATCAGGTACTATTATGATAGCACTACCAACCCTTTGATCTACTAAACCAACTTTGGGCGGAACTGCCGCGAGGAACAACATGTCTGAATGAATTAGTGACCTGAACGTAGAACACATTCATTCCTCATGACGGACGTTATAAGGGATAGAAGGAATTTGTAATAGTTACAATCGTTTGAGACGATGGAAAAGTCTCTCCCAGACTAGACAGTAGGAGAGAGATATGTAGGGAGGAGGAGGACAGTGAACGCTGTAGTGCTGGAAGAGAGACTCAGCCAGACTGGTCTTTGTATATGGGTGTGATAGGATGCATGTATTACTTAGGATTGTACTGATGTAGAACTAGATAATACATATTCTTGACTATTTCCTCCAAGCTCTCAATAAGAGCGCCTAGGTATAGATCCCAATAACTACGGACGACCAGGTAGTGTCAGGACTGGCAGACGTAAGAAGACCGACAAGCTGTTTCTACTGGAGAGTGGGTGTTTACAGGAACAAGCAGAAACCCACTTCTTACTTATCTCATTTGGGAGCCCGGACACAGATCCAGATAGGTGTCACAGCCTCACATAGGGGCGGTAACCAACATAAAGTAAGAGATACTGGCGAAGGGCCAAAACTCCCGCTCAAGGGAAAGAAACGAGTCACTCGAAGGCTTGAATAATCCAGAGCCTTCTCGAAGGACTGGTCAGTGTGTCCACTGTCCCGTGGACACTGATGTGGCCCGCCGATTGCGGGGTCCACGAGAAACTCGGACAGAGTTACCACCCGTGTCGGATTGCGACACGTGTGGAAAGGCAGAGACGGACTGGACATCGAAGAAGCAACAGGGCTTACCTTAAGGGGGACTTGATAGTTCAGACCCATGTGTATTTAGGGGTCGTATACATATGCTAGATAGTTGCTAGAGTTGTTTGTTATAATCATGTTTAATGTAAACTCCTGTGATACGCAACTTGCCAAGTGCGGGCTTGTCAAAACCCACTTCGCCAGCGCACTGTATATATCATGTTAATAAATGTTGCTATATTGTATCTGAACGGAGTTTGTTGCCTGTAGTGAGCCCGAGTTTCGATCCCCTAGAGATCTAAGACTGTGACAGGCTATTTGGGGGCAATCGCCGGTTTTGGCACAAGCTTTACGTTTCAGACAGCTCTTGGTTGCCAAGTAAAAATTATATCAAGTTTAATACAGAACAAAGTTAAAAACTTTGCAGCTATCTATTAATGAACTTGTATTAGTCCCTCTTCAGAAATATTTCTAATGATGATGATATTATGAAATTTGACATGACTGTGACAATTACATTGACTGGACTGTTACTAATTTTTTTTATTCCAACATCAGATTGTTCCGCGAAGTATCGAGTGTAATGTAACCTATCCTCCAACAGTGGCGAGAGAACAAGACTACATTCGAGAGGCTCAGCTCAGGGAAAATAAGATGAGTTTCATTTCATGCTCATTGCAACCCTAAGCGGTACTTACCATCATCCATTAATGTAATATCTTTCTCTATGCATTGATTTGTATGTATATGCTAACCTCATAACCAACAAAACCTTTTCATATATATTTGCTCATGTAAACATTAAGGGAGATAACTAAATTTTCTACTCCCCAACTATTTTCTAAGGGATTTAATTGTAATAAAGTTAACAATAACTAAAAGACAAGATGTCAACGTTAGAACAATGTATTGAATTAGGGATTAGGTTAGGATATAAAGAGGAGAAACTGTCAAAATGGGCACAGAAGACGCATTCAGAAAATATTGCACGAGAAGAAAGAGCAATGGAACGAGAAGAGAAAAGGGTACAATCAGAAAGAGAAGAGAAAAAGATACAAATGCAAATTGAGGCAGAAGAGAAAAGATACAATACAGATGCAATTGCAGGCAGAAGATAAGAAAATGCAACTGCAGGCTCAAGAGAAGCAAATGGAGCTTGAGGCCGCGGCCAAACAAGCCCAGTTAAATGCTGAGACACAAATAAAACTAAAACAAATGGAAATTGACTCCAACTTAGAAATGTCAGTAAACAAAATTAAAAGTAAGGAAGATGAACAAAAATACAACAAATATAAAGGCCTTGTTAAAGCATTTTGTTCAGGAGATTCCATCAGCGCATACTTAGAAAACTTTGAGTGTTTAATGACCTACCATAAGGTCGCAAAAGTCGACTGGTCATTTATTCTGATGAGAAATTTAGCACTAGAGCCCTTAAAAGTGATAGAGACAGTTCCACAAGATATGAGGAAAGATTATGATTATTTAAAACAAAGAATACTCCAACATTTCTCACTAGATACAGCAGGCTATCAACAACAGTTCGCAAAATTAGCCCCACAACCTAACCAAACTTTCATAGACTACGTGTCTACAGTTCAGGATATTTGTACAAAGTGGATAACCTCAGCAAAAACAAATAACAACCATGACAAACTGAAAGAACTCATTATAATTGATAAAATTATTAGTACAATTCCAACACCTTTTTCTAAATTTTTGAAACAAATGGATTGTAAAACTATCCAAGAGGTAGAAACCAAGGGGAGCGCATTTTTTACAGCGAACCGCGATATTTTCCAGTTAAACATGAGCCAAAATGAGACAGCAGCAGTTACAAACACTAAATACTCAAAACCAACTGAAAATAGGTTCAAACAACGCTCTAAGTTCACAAAACCAGTCAAGTGCCAGTATTGTCATCTGACACACGAAGAGTACGCGATGTGTGACAAATCACCGAATTATCCACATCATCTCCAAATGATAGTGGAAAAACAAAAGAACAAAAGAAATGCGTATCAGAGAGCGGTCAAATGCTATTTTTGTTCCAGCTATGGACATTATTCAAAATTTTGTGAAGGACGAAAGATAATGAAGCAGGCCAATGCCGCATTAATTGACACATCCTCAGATGAAGAGATTGAACAACAGAACGAATGTGACAACCAGAATGAAAGTTTGAGTGAGCTAGGTAATGCAGTGCAAATCATTGACACCATCACTGATAACAAATGTAACACCTGTAGAAAATTTCAGCTTGATACAACTTTGTTATGCGGCCACACAATCCCAGTTTCTAATGAAATGGCCAACGCAGCCTTATCATCAACAGGCAAATTAAATTTCTCAACAGGTTTTGTTAATAACAAACAGTGTACATTAATACGCGATTCCGGGGCAACTCTTTGTGGAATTAAGAAAACATTAGTTAACGACAAAGACTACACACACAAATACGTAACTTGTCGCACATTCGCAGGCACGATCGAAAGATACCCCCTAGCACTTGTCGAAATTCGCACACCGTTTATATCAGGACTAGTGTTATGCGCAGTACTAGAAAATCCTGTCGCTGAAATTATCCTTGGGAATCTTCCCAACATAAGATCTTGCTCTGAAAAGGAAATCAGAGAATGGGAACAGAAAAACTGTATCCAGAACCCAAACAGCGATTCTAAAGGGAAACACCACGCGTGCTTGTCTCAAACTGCCAAAAGCACAAGGGAGACAACCGATGACGTAATTCGAAATGAATTCACCGAGGTGCATAATGCAGGGGCGGTTGAATCTGTCAGTGATACCATCAAATTAAAACCTCGAACTGAGGATGCCATCGATCCACAAATTACGGAGCCTGTAGATGTGCAACAACACACACAACACACTAATGTAATAACACGACAAACAACACACAAAACTCACACCGACCAACTTCAGGAGTCGCTAGAAATCATATCACCTAACACTACCACCACCGATTTTGTAGAAGAACAAAAAGCAGATCCAACACTTTCACAATATTTTCGGTTAGTAGGACTTAAGCCAAAATTGACTAAAAATGCTTCTTGGACATTTAAACTAAAGAACAATGTTCTAACTAGATTATATACCAGAGATCAAACCACGATACAGCAAGTGGTTCTACCTCAATCACATCGTGAGAAGGTACTAAATATAGCCCATGACTCACCTTTCGGAGGTCATATGGGTTACGAAAAAACCAGGGCCAGAGTCCTGAGCCAATTTTATTGGCCGAAATTTTGCCAAGACATAAAAACCTATTGTAGATCATGTGATACTTGTCAGAAACTCATCAAAAAGGGAAAAAACCCTACGGCAGAAATTCAATCAACCACAACTGCCTCGAGGCCATTTCAAATCGTGGCAGTTGATTTAGTAGGTCCTTTGAACCACATCTCAAACAAAGGAAATAGATACATTTTTACACTTGTTGATTTATGTTCGAGATGGGCAGAAATGATCCCATTAAAATCTATCTCCTCTAAGGATGTGACGGACGTATTTTTACAGATATTCTCCCGTTTTGGCTTCCCGGAGAAGATAATTTCAGATAGAGGAACACAGTTCATATCTAATGCCACTCAATCGGTAACTAAGTTACTAGGCATAAAACAATGTTTCACCAGTCCCTATCGACCGGCCGCGAATGGAATTTGCGAAAAACTAAATGGGGACCTGAAACATATGTTATCCAAAGTGACAGCTGAAAATCCAGCCGATTGGGATATACTTCTCCCAACGGTGCTGTTCGCATATAGAGAAGTCCCACAATCAAGCACAGGGTTCTCTCCGTTCGAATTGATATATGGAGCGAACCCAAGAGGACCTCTCACTATTTACAAAGATATAATATCACAACCCGTAAATACCCAATTACCAGTTTCCACCTATGATTTAGTACACTGACACCAGAGACAAAATCATTAGATCCTGTATACTGGCCAGAACATCATTACAGGAGAAAGGTTTTAGATACAGGCAGTACGCCAACAAAGGTGCAAAAACGATTGTATTACAACCAGATCAGGATATTTTACTATTGCTACCTGACAAGAGAGATTTACTATCAACCTCTTGGCAGGGACCATTTAAAGTTGTGAGAAGAATTTTGGAAGTTGACTACGAAATTTCTTTGAATGGAAAGTTGAAAATATTCCATGTAAATATGTTAAAACCATACTATTCTAGAAATGACAGTGACACGAATAAGCAGACGCAGATAACAGATGACAGAAACGAAACGACAATTACCCAACTGAATGACACCTCGACAAACGAAGCATCGTTAACGACTCATTCTTGCGACAACGAAGACGACGAAAACATATTCACAGTACCGACAATATGGGATAACGACAACGACGACCAATTTGACGACACAGTGACAACTATTAGTCTCGACGACGACGACAATGACATTGAAGACAATTTACAAACAGTAGCATCAGTAATAAATCAGACGGACGTAGACAATACGGAAATTCCAGTACCAATTATGAATGACGACAGTAGTATGAAGGACATACAAATCTCTGACACTGTGACACAACAGCAGCGACAAGACATTTTGTCTCTCCTTAACGACTATAAAACTATCTTCTCAAACAAACCTGGACGGACTGATAAAATAACACATTCAATTGTGTTGACAGATCTGACACCGATCAAATGTAGACCATATTCGATTCCTTTGCATTATAGAGCAAATTTAGACAAAGAAATTTTGGACTTGGAGAAAAATAGAATAATACAGAAATCTATGTCCCAGTATTCTTCGCCAATTGTCCTGGTGAAAAAGAAGGACCAAACCATTCGTTTGTGCATAGATTATAGAAAGTTAAATACTATAACCACAACAGACGCAGAGCCAATGAACAGCTGTGAAGACCTCATTTTGAATATGTCTCAATCATCCTTATTTTCTAAGCTTGATTTAGCGAAAGGTTACTGGCAAGTACCACTACACCCTTCTTCAAGACATATAACAGCATTCGCTACACCTCTTGGGTTGTACGAATGGAGATATCTTCCATTTGGTCTCAAGAACGCTCCCGCCACATTTGTCAGGTTAACTAGATTGTTATTGCACGGCATTAAGGACGTGCAATCTTATATTGATGATATATGCATTCATTCTTCTAATATGACTTCTCACTTACTTACACTCCAACAAGTCTTTAACCAAATCTTTCTTTTTGGACTTACTATCAAACCTTCCAAGGTTGAAATAGGCTATAAACAGATAGACTTCCTTGGTCATAGGATTTCCGAAGGTAAACTGTTGACAGATGATAAAATTGTATCGACAATTCTCAACCTAGAAGATCCAACTACAAAGAAACAGGTTAGAAGCTTATTAGGTCTCATAAACTATTATGCCAAGTTTATACCAAACTGGGCAGAACTCACATCAGTTTTTTCTAATCTGTTGACAAAAGATCATCCAGAAAAATTTTGTAAAAGTACCCGCTTAGAGGATGCAATGTGCAGATTGAAATCAATTTTTTCTAACCCACCCGTATTAAGATTACCAAACATAGATATACCCTTTATTTTGACCACAGATTCGAGTGCTATCGCAATTGGAGGATGCCTGATGCAAGAATTTCAAGGAGTGAGACATCCAATACTCTACGTAAGCCGGAAGCTGAAAAAGGCAGAGATCCATTATTCCACAGTGGAATTGGAGGCATTAAGTCTACTATTTTGTATGCGCCGATTATCTAAGTTCCTCTTGGGGTCCCATTTTGTTGTGTTAACCGATAACTCGCCATTGTTGGTACTTAAGCAAGGTGTTCCTAAAAACCATCGTTTACAAAGATGGTGTCTTCTTCTTCAAGATTTCGACTTCGAAATCCGCCATATCAGAGGCACTGATAACATTATTGCTGATATTTTATCGCGACAAACTAATGCACCAGCAGACGAACATTAGACACATTAATTATTCGCCATACAAGAAGCTGTGATATTTTAATCTGTTGCATAGAACAGTGTACCTCTACACCTGCTAGAGAACTTTCATTTAGAAGTATTAACACCCAAGTGAATAGGTTACGTATAACACCCACGAACATGAAACTGTGACAACCCTATACTACCAATTACCAAAGCTCTAGAAACAATCCGAGCGATATATAATATCTGTGAAATGATTTCAACCAGTCAACTGACAGTGATCATGAAAAGATTAAGAACACTGTATACTCGAGATTAAGAACACTGCATACTTGCTGTTGCTAAGAAACTTTGCAAACAGCCGGAATAGAACTACGTCGATTACAACATGCAAGAGACAGCCATATTAACTGTTAACATTCATGGCATGACACACGGACAACAGAAGGACAACGCACACATCGTCGTTGGATTTAGTTAGTTAGTTAATTAATTTAGTAGTATTTAATATGTATTACACTTGTATTGAATTATGTATATAAAATATGTCAACCTGTAACTTGTATATTTTCTACCATAATATTACAGGTATTTCCACTCATAGGCGAAATATTCTTCCTATGCAATTTTCTCTATTTAAATTATAAACCATTTTTCGAGTACTCGTACAAAAAGTACTTATTACCTTAAAGGGAACATATCGCCTAATCCGTTTTTTCTAAGGGCAATAACACTTACCTCAACTTTATTTGTCTATTTTAACAAAATGCTATGTTGGATGAAAGATGTATGAATGACAGGGTAAATGAATTAAATGAGAGAGTGATATACTGAGCGGACAAATTGTACGCAAAACGTATTTATTTTAATTTGTCTGCGTCTTTCATGTAAAATGTATTACCTGTCTAAATTGTTGATACATGTTTAGTATTTAAGACACTACATCTAAGCGCCACTGTTTGGAATGCCGATCATGCATTACACACATTGGGGTAATTCATGACAAAGGATATCCCAACTCGTGACGCTTGGAGATAAACCACACAAGTGAGCACACACTTTATACAAAACTCAAAACTGAACACTAACAATTAAAATACAGTCACTTTATTAGAAACAGCAACATATCAGTCAATACACTAACAAGCCAACAGGGACACATGTAGTCAGATGGGATAAAACAACAGCATAACTACATATTCAGCATTAGACAACATACGAAAGTAAAAGTGTATTGAAATGCACACACAGGACAAGATTTGCAGGTGTACTTAAATAGCCAAGACTTTTGTCTTGTTAATACTCTCTTACACAGAGTTTAATTATCTTGGTATCAATGGGATACTTGAGAAGGGCGGGTTGTAAAAACAACTAGAAAACGTCACGTAACTTCGGTCAGATAAGCATTTTTAAGGACATAGAAGAGAGAGACCTCTTCAGCAAATCATCGTGAAGTGGTGCATGGGAGAATACATGAGTGTTGATGCAGATGTGTAGGTTGCCAAGTTACTATCCACCAAACTACAAACACCGACTTTATGTGATCCTGTGACAGAATTAGTACAAAACTAATTACCTTATAATAACCCATCAAAGCAGGGGGGAGAGGGGGACTCCTGTCACAGCCTCACATAGAGGCGGTAACCAACATAAAGTAAGAGATACTGGCGAAGGGCGAAAACTCCCGCTTAAGGGAAAGAAGCGAGTCACTCAAAGGCTTGAATAATCCAGAGCCTTCTCGAAGGACTGGTCAGTGTGTCCACTGTCCCGTGGACACTGATGTGGCCCGCCGATTGCGGGGTCCACGAGAAACTCGGACAGAGTTACCACCCGTGTCGGATTGCGACACGTGTGGAAAGGCAGAGACGGACTGGACATCGAAGAAGCAACAGGGCTTACCTTAAGGGGGACTTGATAGTTCAGACCCATGTGTATTTAGGGGTCGTATACATATGCTAGATAGTTGCTAGAGTTGTTTGTTATAATCATGTTTAATGTAAACTCCTGTGATACGCAACTTGCCAAGTGCGGGCTTGTCAAAACCCACTTCGCCAGCGCACTGTATATATAATGTTAATAAATGTTGCTATGTTGTATCTGAACGGAGTTTGTTGCCTGTATGAGCCCGAGTTTCGATCCCCTAGAGATCTAAGACTGTGACAATAGGATTACAAGTAACATTAAAGTTATGTACATATACTTTCCATCATTTAACATGCATGAGTTTATATTGCATAGTTCATCATCATCATAAAGAAAAATATCATATGTTGAATAATATTGTAAGTAGTTAAATTGAGTGTAGTTTATTTTAAAGTCTCAAGAGTTATTTTTCCAATGGTGCATACGTGTTTGTGTGTGTACATTGGTGTGGGCTTACTTAATCATCAGGGAGAGGAAAGCAGTCGGAAGGGATAATCTGCCCTGGCTAGAAATCCGTTTGAGATGTAAACCTTGTCATCCACCTTTCCCCTTTTCCACTCCTTGGAGAATACCCAGCCCAGCTATTTTAACGAGCCACTTGTAGCTGTACGCTTTGATATTCATGGGCATAATCTGTAGTTCAGCCATATAGATTTTGTCCCTAGTCAATTTCTGACTATTTGGGGTTGCTCGCCAGTGAATAATACATTCAGTTAGGCGGTGGCGCATCCCCATTTCTGAAAATACGGGCAGGACTTTTATGTGCACAAGTAGTTTCAAAAAATGTTTATAGTCAGTTTAGGAGAAATCAAATATACTATACTATAAGTTATTCTTACAAATAAAAATGCTCACAATACGTTATTCTTAAAATAAACCACAAAAGTTGCATTCAAGGTAAAGATATAGAATTTTGCAAAACTTTATAATTTGATGAATGGATTATGGAAAAATATTTTGACGTACGTGCATGATATGTCTGAGAACAACAACAAAAAAATGGAATTTGTGAACCAGATTGTGTCTACATAAATGCTGCTTGAGGTTGGAGTTGACCATGAATACTTAGATAAGAGATTTTTTAAAGGGTCTCGGTATCCTCAAAGTTCTTCATTCAATGGTCCAAACTGATGGAAGTCTGAAGGTGCTAAATCGGGACTGTATGGGGATGTGGTAGTAATGTCCAGCCAGATCCTGCTATCGTATCAATGATGCGTTTTGCGGTGTGTGGCTTGACATTATCGTGCAACAGTGGTGCAGTTCTTGGATCTTTGAATTGGTAGAATAGTTGAAGACGCCCTCTAAGCTTCTTCAAAGATTCAACATTAACGGTCAGCTTTTACCATGTTTCCTTGTTCAAAGAAATCGAGAAGAATCAAAACTTTCTCATTCCAAACCACGGAGGCCATAACTTTCCCTACAGATGGGGATATTTTGAACTTCTTTCTTGTCAGCGGTGTTGTGTGATGCCATTCCATTGACTACTTCTTAGATTCTGGTTCAAAGAAATGAACCCAAGTCTCATCACCTGTCACAATAATTTATTAACAACCCTTCTGTTTCAGTTTTGTAACGATGTAGGGGGTTGATGGCTATGGTTTTCTTTGCTTCTTTATGACTGTCTGTCAACATTCCGGGCACCTCTACTGTGCACACACCTTTGAATAACCCAAGTCTTTAATGATGGTATGGGCACTGCCTTTACTAATAGACAACATGGAACACACTTCACCCAGTGTTACCTGACAGTCAAAACGAATGATGTCATCAACTCGATGAATGTTGTGTGGAGTAAATGCGGTTGATAGAAAGCCAGTCCACTATGCTGTCAGCCTGTGAGGATTGACCTACTTCAGCTTCGTCACAACAATGTACCCAACGTCGGACGGGCGCTAACATCCACTGCTGAATCTCCATAAACAGTACTCAAACATTCGTGGATGTGAATCGAGTCTCGCCTTCAGCATTGAGGAATTCAGTGACATTGTGTTGCTTTAACCAAACTTCTTTGGTGGCTATTTATTAACCGTTATTGTTGTGCAACCGGTGACTGGAACAGGTTGGTAGTGATACACGGTACAGAAGAGTGTTTAAGGAATCTCACTAAATTAATAAATTGCACACCTCTGACGTATTTGCGTAGATAAAAGACAGGAGGCATTACTTATTGACCGTCCCTCGAAATAAGAGTCAGATTCGATTCTCAAAGCACTCTTATGAAGAAGGATGTTTGTTAGTTTCTGGGTGGTGACTTGGATAGCAGCTACCCTGTACTCTCATAGGGTTGTTCTCCACCAAGGTTCATGTACCTCATAGGCATGCATTATTACCACAAGGCTTTGCAATCACATTTGTACTATATTCAATGTTTATACAAGCAAGATTGCGGGGATTGAGGCACCTGGGATTGGAAAGATGCTGACATTTGCAGATGGTGTCCTTGCATATAGGCAGGGGAGAGACAAGACGCAAACTGTGCATGAGTTGCAGGAAACAGTAAACAAAGTGATAGACTAGTGCCCATAGATGAGTGGCGTCATCAACTCAGATTAGATTTCTGTGTTATGGTGCTCTCTAGGCAATAGGCTTGTTAAGGGGTTAAGACTAACATCCCAGGTCTCACAACAGATAATGATAATTGGCAGATATGTTAACAGAGAGAGTAGTCTGGCAATCACCAAGGATCACATGGAAGGAGTTACTATGAGATCTAAGTAGGGACTTAGTGCACTGAAAACTATAGCAGCAATTGACATGGAGAAAAGATTATTGTTCATACTCTATCAATATCTTATACTCTCAATAACTGAATTTGGATAGGGGACTGCTCACGGTGTCTAAGAGTCAGCAAATGAAACTAGACGACATGCAGAATGAAGCTATGCGGGTGATCCTACGATGCACAAGAGAGATGCAGGCTGTGTGTATGAACTACATCATAGCTTTGCCAACGACTGCAGGCAAGCTGAAAGTGCAGCAGGCTAAATCATATCTCCGAGTGGCTGCAGACAAGAGCACCTCCTGGATGAAGCTCTGGATATAGATAAGGGCCACACGCTGATAAGAAGAAATCAGGGTTGACGCAGGCAGAGCACACAATCCGAGAAGTGTGTATTCTTGAAAACATAGGAAGACAATGTCAGAGGAAATGTGCAAGGTGATAATCATATTGGATCGGGAGTGCAGGGATTGGCCACGGTAGTGCTAAATGGGGGATGCAACAACTGATTCAAGACAATTTTTGACCAAGTGACGTAGTCTATACAGTCTACACAAATGGCTCAGTGCTAAAAGGTAAAAGAAGTGTCTGGAGCAAAGTTAATGGATGGCGTTTAGTACAGGAGAGTCTGGCATAAGATACCACAATATCTAGTCTGAGAATGGAGGTGGAGGCATTCACTGCAGTGTTTTGCTGACTGGAATACATAAAGCACACATGCCTTGATTACAACGGACTCACAGAGCATGCTGAGAAAGGTGAAGACAGATATGTTTCATGCAGAGTGACAATGCTTCAATTAATAAATCATGGGTAGGGAGCATACATCGGATCTTTTCCACCAGAGCATGATGGAGTGGTAGAAAAATAGCAGGTGAACAGATTGGCTGGGTCTGCACCATTGAATGGGATGTTGGTGCATGAAAAGGCAGAATGTGGTTGGGACCCTTTGGGATCATGTGTATAGTGTGGAAGTACAGATATACTCAGTGCTTCGAGGAAAGGCCAGAGGGACATATAATCAAACTGCAACTGGTAACATTAGTAGTGAAACTCTTTGCTGGTTGTTGAAGATGAATGTATGAGAATGTCCAGAGTGCTGTGGTGTCAGTTTTTGACTTAACTCGTATGCACAACTTATGTGCATAATCTGTTCTCCATTTTTTACATTTTTGTGAGAATGCTCACGACAATCGTCAGTGTGTATGTGTGTGTAAAGTATGGGAGTTTGTTCATACAAGTTTCAGTGATTATGTGAGGCAGCATGTAAGTGTCTAGATGTGAGGATGTGTGGGTGTGTATGTAGGGGGTCTGCGTGTATGGGCTGAGGATGTGTGTGTGGGGGATGTATGTGTGGAGGGGTTGTGAGTGGTGGATGTGTGTGGGCGGATGGGAGATTGTGGTGTGTGGGGGGTGGAGGGAGTGGATGAGGGATGTGTGTATGGGTGGGGGATATTTGGGTGAATGGTTGAAAGTGTGAGGGTGTTGGTAGGTGGGGGCTGTGTTGGTGGGAAATGTGTATGTGGGTGGGTGGGTGGACGAAGGATGTGTGAGGGAATGGGTGTGTGAGGGATGTGTGTGGGTTGAGGGATGGGTGTGGCAGGATGGGTGTGGGTATGTGAGTGTGGGCAGGGGATATGGTTTTGTGGATGGTAGTGTGTGTGGGTGAGTGGAGGATGTATTTGTGGGTGGTGAGGGTGTTTGTAGGTGGGGATTGTGGTGGGTGGATGTGGGTGGGGAGATGTGTGTGGGTTGGGAGATGTGTGTAGGTGGGGGATGTGTGGGTGGGTGATGAGTGGGTGGGTGCATGTATGTGTGCCTGAGGGTGTGTGGGTGGGTGGGGGATATATGTGTGGTGAGTGGAAGATGTGTGTGTGTGGGTGGCGGTGTGTGTGGATGTGGGGGAATGGATGGATGGGTGGGAACTATATGTTATGTGTGCCTGGGGGTGTGTGTGTAGTCAGGATGGGGGATGTGTGTGTGTTGGGGAGGTGTGGGTGAATGGGGGAGGTGTGGGTGAATGGGAATGGGTGTGTGGGTGGATAGGGGAATGTGTCTCATAACATGCTAATATGCATTGTTTTTGCTTACAACATCCTTTTGACAATTTTTTTTTCCAATGTGAATATATTATGCACTATTGGTGAACGAAAGATGAGCGATTTGAAGGACCGAATGTAAGACGAGCCTGCATGCCTAATTTGTTACCCTTTGAAAATAAAGTCCGTTCGTTTGTTCGTTCGTATGTTGCTGCAATAAATGTGCAAGCTCTCAGTACACTCTCTGTTGATTTTAGTTGAGTTGAGTTGAGCTAAGATCTGACATCACTGCACTCAGAACATTCCCATACACGCTTCATCCCCTTGTTCAACAGCCAGTGAAGAGTGGCACTACTAATCGTTGCCACCGCTATCTGATTGAAAGTTCTACTGATCTTTCCTCTCAGTTTTGAGATTCTACCAGAACCCCTGCCATTCCCCCGCAATGTCATCCTTTCCACATACGGATTCTCAATATGTTCCCCCACCTTCTCCACATAGTCCCACAGGCGCATGACCACCACCCCCTTGTCCATAGGTAATCTTCTACCAAGAAGTACATTCCCTGTCAGCCTATCAGCCTGTTCATTCCCCGGCACCCCAACATGACCAGGGCAAAATATCTAAACAATTCTCACAATCTGTGACCTCTGAAGCAAGGTGAGCCATTCCATGCAAAACATTCCTTTCTCAACCTTACTAAGCATACTCCTTAAGTCCATAATGAATACAATGTGTGTTGCAGTGGTCTCCTCTAATCAACGGAATGTTGGTGTGACTGCTTCCACCTCCATTCTCATACTGGAGGTTATAGCCTCATATGCCAGACTCTCTTGTTTTAAGAATCGTCCATTAGCCTTCGCAATGAATCCCCAACCACTCTGTTTGTTTCTCACCACTGACCTGTCGGTATAGCTCACTATGTAACCTTGATGTGTGTTACTCTGGATCAGTTGTTGCACCTCAAACTCTGTACGGCCCGCTGCCCATTCTCTGCACTCACGACCCGGTGTTACTATTACATTGTGCCAGTCCGTCATGTTTTCCGGCACTTCAACCCACTCTTTTTCACGATTGATGGTCTCTAGATCACACACCTGAGGTATAGATATTTCTGCCTATGTCATCCAGGATCTGCCTTGTCTTAGTCTATGACCCTTGATCAAATCCATGGCTTCATGCAGGGGGTGATCCCTATCTGCAGCAACTCTCAGATACCATTTGGCTTGAAGGACCTTATACCTATCCGCCATTGTTGGTAGCACCAGGATATGCTTCATGCATATAATTGGTGTGTCCTTTATGCACCCCGGGATCATGCACATGGCCGCATTCTGTATGCGCTCCAACCTTTCAAGCTGGCTCTTTGATACTGTACAGCAGCCCCAAACCATACTCAGTGACAGAAATTATTAACTGCTGAAAGAGCCTGTAAAGCATCCTCTGCTCTACCCCAGTTGCTGCCATCGCCCTCAATGCATTGAGTCCCCTATCAATCTTCACCATCAAAGCCTCCACAAGATCCTTACAAGATATACACCTGTTAAAGGTGCTTCAATATACCCTCTCTACTAAGAGAACATCCATTCAATATAATACACGGGACATCTGCTTTGACAATCTGGTTATCCAGGGAGTAACACAGTACTCTCACTTTATTGCTATATGTCCCTATTCATATAGGTTTTTATTGCTTGCAATTTTTGTTCTGGTTTTAACATTTGTCAATCACATTTTCATAACCTGCCATCAATGAGCCTACATATTCAAAATTGCTAACTTTCTGTAATTTCTACCTAATGATAAATATATCTGTTGACATATTAGTTTTATGTGAAAACTGAAGAAACGAACTGTCCAATTACTGTATTCTGACATGTGCTTTGTTTATCAAATGCATTAACTATGAATATATAACAGTCAGATTGCACTGCAGTAAATATATCTTTTGAAAAGGACTTGAGAAAGTGGAACATTTATTTCCATATTCCAAATTCTCTTTTTTGCATGCATGTTTCTGAAGAAACATTAACTAAACAAAACACTTCTAAAACAGTGAACAGATTGCAATGTTCATTCCTGTTCCCTTTAAGCTGACATATATGTTATTCTTTTTTCTTAAAAACCTGAAGCAGCTTCCTGCTATAGGTCTGTGATGTGATAGGGCCATCACATTTTGAATTTGTAGGTCGAGAGCAAGGAGGATTAGGTGGCCAATCTTTATCTCCTTTTGGCGAGTGACAAGCCCAGGCGTCAAACTCACGTCTGACCGTGCTGATGACATTACTAGCACAGTTTGCTATCAACTTAGTTAGCGTGACCACCATATATGTTATGCTTTACTCATGATTAGGTGTAACATCTTAGAAAAAGTAAATTATGTGTGTGCCTATTGTTCAGGTTTGATAAATAAGTGCGGCCACAAAATAAAATAATTATGCATGGAATGAGTTAAAATACCAAGCAGAAAAAAACAACTAACCTTTAAGTTTGTCCTCCAAGTACACGAGAGCTCTTTCTTGATGAAAGGGATACAATTTAAACTCCTGAACATTGACATTCAAAGTACTCTATACATAATCGGTAATCAAGTCTTCATTGTAGCTCAGAGGTACAGTTCTGTAAAGACACATATAAAAACTATCTGAAAATGGCATGCTAATATCTGAAATGTGACACCAATGAATTATTGTATTGAAGTATTCTTATATATTGGAAACCAGTCTGTTAAAAGTAACAATATTCTTTGATGAAAAACAAAACAAAACCCTCTCAAGTCAAAGAAATGTGGTTTTACTAGAAGACTGCTAAAAATAGCATGGACTGCCAAGATAAGTAATCGACATCCAAAATGTTCTCTACATAACTGGTAATCAAGTCTTCATTGAAGTTCAGATGTAACTTCTGTAAAGACATGTACATTAACAATTGTACATGAAATGATATGCTAATTCCTGAAATATGACGCCAATAATTTAGTGTACCAAAATAATCTTATATATTGGAAAATAATCTTTCAGAGTGACAACAGTCTTTGAGGAAGAAAACAAGCAAAGATATCCTCAGAAGTCAAAGAAATGTGGTTTCATTGCACTGGCATCTTGCCATCTGGACAGATGATAGTTTGTTACATTGTGCTTAAAAAAAGCATATTAACTACAATCCATGGTGGAGACCAGGGATGGAGTTATACCTCTCCATATCACAAAGCTTGGGTTGAATTGTAGAAACCATGTGTTGCCCATGTAGCAATATCCCTCACTCATCCTACCTAATCTACACCAGAAGAAAGGTAACATCACTACATCTGGAACAAGACAAGCTACAGATGCTTCTGGATTAGCAAAGCAATGTTCTAACTGTCCGCATGTCAGAGCTTCAATCCTAGACCAGTTGCCAACCAAGAATTAGAGCCTGGCCTGCCTTGATTCATTGATTGATTTATGAACCGACATCACAGCATTCGGGGCATTCCCATAACATTGTCATGATATTTAGTCTTTAGGTTGCATTTCCTCACACTAGGATAAGACTTGTTCCCTCCCAATGGCACTCCTCTACCCAAAGGTTTCACTGAAGACCATTATAATTTCATGGACAGCCAAAATGAGTAATCTAAATGTTTTGGAAGAGGTTAAGAGACAAAATAAATGTTCACATGAGAAGGAATTAGTCCAAATTTGATGCCGCATTATGATAAGAGAAAATCTTGGAATATTTTGTTAAAACTAGTAAGATCAATGGAAGACTGAGTGAAAGATTCTTAACTGTTATGCATGATGACATGTAAATATATCACCACATGAATGGATACAAGAAATATTGGGGCTGTGGAGAAACACACTATTTGGCAACTGATGGATTATGAAAATTTGTAATACATAAAATAAAGCACAGTGAGTGATTCACAATCTAAAGTTACACAATGAAAATGACACAATCTATTATGATAGAGTACTGATTTCTTAGTACAGTGCAAACCACTTAAGGCAATCATAGATGTGAAGAACAATATTGTATTGTACGTTGTAAATGCATTACTATATGCTTGAACTCTTATAAGAGGAATTTCTGATAAGAAGAACTATCTCTTTAGGTCCCAGGTGACGTGTGCCTTATCAGGTCTGCACTGTAGTTCATAACTTTTCTATTGTAACAGTCAAGTTATATAAAAACATGCAAGTATAAGTAGATAGAAACACACACAAAAAATCAGCTCTTGCTACTTTACCGGAAACAAGAGACTGGAGCTTAATGTTCTCACAAGCTGTTTCCTTGTTTTTACTAAATGATTATCTATGAATCATTCACAAAGATAATTGGAGTTCAGGAATGTAGATGAATGCCCTAAATAATAAAGTAATAACACATAATACATTAAATTAGTGACTGCAGTAAAGATAATTCAGCTATAGGGCCTTGGCTAAAAGCACATACGGTGTGCTACATGACTTATAAAATGAGAATAGTTAAGTGAATGTGGCTCCTGAGAGAGAAAGAGAGAAAACAAACACAGACACTGTGTCAATACCTTACAGCGAACTCAAACCCGGTGAACAGAAATTGTAATGGGAAGATGAATCAGAAAAAGCAATAATAATAATAAAATAATATTAAAATAACATTCAGCAAATATGAGTATGCATGATTAATTTAATAAAATAATCAGATTTAAGAAATATGCATGCTTTACATTGTCATGGTGATATCAATTAGAGGTGTTGGATCAGCAAAAACCAGCAATTCCTCTGTGTTTATTCTATTAAGGCTTGGGCTCCTCCTTTCCCCCGCTACAGCTGCGATGAATCAGAAAAAGCAATAATAATAATAAAATTATAATAAAATAATATTAAAATAAAATTAGCATTTATGAGTATGCATGATTCATTTACTATAATAATAAGCATTTCAGAAATCTACATGCTTGTAGACATCAATGGGGTTAAATTATTCAAGGAAACAAAAAGTGTTTTAGGTATGCTTTGGTTATTTCAATACCCCTGTTTTAACCTATAAAGATCTGATCGCTTAAAACGATGGTGAGCAGCTACCAAGTAATCTATTAATGCCTATTAAAAAATTCATTGTCCATTATAACAGTTGATATGTATTATATCATAAACTTAGCGGACATGTTAGCGTAGTTGATGAGGAGCTGTGCTGAAAATGTCAAGAGCGCGGTTGGACAAGGGTTTGACGTCTGTGTTCGTCCTCTTACAAAGTGAGGGAATGTCAGGCCAGCAATGTCTCTGTGCATTCAGACCTACAAAAGGTTTTGAACTGTCGTTCCCCAGTGAGTCATTAATAAAAAACAAAGCACAGGTGTTACATTGTAATGGTGATCTCAATTAGAGGTGTTAGGTATAGGTTGTGTTAATTTTTTTAAAAATGAAATAGTTATTAAATGTAATCAAATCTTTTGTCAACATTATATTAATACTATAGAATGAGTTATTTCTGCATCTGATGTATATTTACACACATTTTTGCATCAAGTAGGTATAATTGGTTAAATTATTATGATAGTGTTTAAACATCAAGACCAGAATCCAGCTGCGGGTATAACACAAACAGGCAAGTCAAAATAACACTGCTATTTGGCAAATCTGTATTTGTCTGAAGTTCTCAATAACTGAGGTTGAGCAGACAATTAATTCATACAAAACTTAATATCTTTTCTCATAATTGACATACAGCCTCAATTGAAGCAACGTTGGATTTAATTTTGTTGCCCATATTCAGCTAATTGATTATTTTCTTTTCACAATTGTTTTCCCAAAATTAAAGAAATATAATTTCAGTTATTCTTCTGCCTTTCACCTCCCAATAGAGCACAAGGCCTCAACCACTCACACCAAGCCATATGTAGACTTAATTGTGATTGTCTGGATTTTACAGCTACAGTTTTCTATGGGATGAGGTAGCCAGTCATATGGCAATCTTTCACTTACAACATACACACTAGGCTACAGTGCTACTATTCTGTGCTTCCCTAATAGGCACTGGGGACACAGAAGTCATTAAACTTCTTCAGAACATACCACACACATATCTTAAACATTCACTCAAACTGTATATGAAAACCAACTGGACAAAGCAGGAAATCAATAACTAAATAACTCCTATTTATCATGTGCAATTAATTAGCTGTGCAAGTGATCCTCCAGGTTGGGGGTTGAAGCGTGGGGTTAACATCCCCACCTTTGTAAAAACCATTTTGTTACGAAACAGATACATGAGCCTCGAATTTGGACTGACTTATTTGGACATCGACCTTGGAACGGAGACGAATGGAGACGGATTGTATCTGCAGCAAAGAACCTCAATGGCTCAGAACGCTGAAGAAGAAGAAGAAGTGAGATCATGCAGAGGGATAAACAAATTACAGGTTATCATGAGGTGAGGGATAGATGCTGGCATTGGGTAGGACATACACTGAGGAAACTCTTTAAAAGTATAACTAGAAAATCCTTCCTCTGGAATCCACAGGGCAAAAGAAATAGAGGGAAACCTAAAAATATGTACAGAAGAGAATTAGAAACAGAGATGAATAATATGTGAAGGACATAAAGGGAGATGTGGGGTTTAACAAATGATAGGAGACTTGGAATGAGTTCGTTGAAGGCCTATGCCCCTTAGTCCACTGTGATATAAGATGCTGAAGAAGAATAGGATACTTTTGGACTAAAGAAGGAGAAGCAATGAAGAAACAAGAGGAGGAGGAAGAAAAAGAATAGAAAGAAGGAGGACGAGGAGGAGGAAGAAAAAGAAGAAACAAGAAGAAAAAGAAGAAGAAGGAGGAAGAGGAAGAGGAGGAGGAAGAAGAAGAAGAAGAAGAAGAAGAAGAAGAAGAAGAAGAAGAAGAAGAAGGCAGGAGGTGAATAAGAAGAAGTTGCGTAGAAAACTATTAACTCTCACAACTAACTATTCTTCTGGCAGTATGAGTATATATATACTATATATTATAATACACATGTGCTACTAGTACTACTACTACCTTTGCCTTTACTTCTAATACAAAAACTGTTCCATCTTCTCCGGAATATCTCTGTACTTGTTGAAAGCCGTTTTAATTTTCATGGGGCATATAATGAATAATTCAATAATTGTCAAAACGTCTTGAAGACACACACCACTCACACTGATCACTGTTTACTCGGGTCTGTCAATTAATATAATAAGTTTGCGTAAATTTAATTAATGTTATGCTTATTTAGGCTAAATAATTTAGCAAACCTAAATCTAATCCTATGTAAACGATCATTTTGTCACGTCCAAATGAATGTTTACTTAAGATAAACACGGAACTATATGCTTCGAAATGGTACCTACCATTTCGCATTTCGAAAACAAAAGTCATGTAGGAGGTAGGTTTCAGTTTTAAGCCAGAAAGTTCAGCTTTTTCAGAAGTGAAAGTGAAACTGGTTTCATTTTGACATTCATAGTCAAAAACAAGATTAAATTAATATATTAAAGAAAATATAAACAATAGGGCACTCTTCCGAATTGCGGTCATGTATAGTGATGGCACACACACACACAAATATTAAGATTCACTGCCACGACCGATTTTATTTCTTAATAATCGTATATACACTGTCCCTAGAAATCATCATGACTGGGAAGTAAAACTATTTTTCTGGGAATTTTCATTGCCACTTTTCTTTGACAGAAAATATCTAGATACGGAACAAATAACATCTAGAAATATCTGGGTTGTCATAGGTGAAACATCGAGACAAACATCCAGATGGAAAAAAAGTAAGAAATTACATAGATATCGATGTCATAACTGACTGCCAATATAGTACCTTGCGGTGTATGGCAGAGGGGTCTTTGAGCCTGAGGAAATTAAGGCCGCCTGGCTAGTGCAGTCGCCGCGAACTGTGCAGGTTAGGATTTTATTGAGTTCCAAATGTTGATGTGTAGCCGGGGCGCAGTGTAGGGGTGAGCGCCCAACATTGTTAAATAACCCAATGGCTCGTGAATACATAACCTCTGCAGCAAAAGTCCAACTCCTGGCCTTCACGTGGCGGAACTGTTTTTACTAACAGGAGAAGGGACGACGACAAGTTTCTGGCGCCGAAAAATAACCAGTAGGCCTATGCTCTAGATATGTATGCACGTACATGCATGCGCAGACACGTGTGTGCGCGCG
Organism: Cepaea nemoralis; assembly: GCA_014155875.1. Lineage (NCBI taxonomy): Eukaryota > Metazoa > Mollusca > Gastropoda > Stylommatophora > Helicidae > Cepaea > Cepaea nemoralis. Next base: position 801,815 of record JACEFZ010007167.1, read on the forward strand.
TACACATCTAAACTAGAGTGAGACCACAGTCTGCTCTAGCAAAGGAAAGGTGCTGAAGACGGAGGCAGCCAGCCAAGAGGCGCACCACAGAAATCAGGATGCCATGCAATTAAGCAAAATGGAATATGTCGACTACTGCTAAATGTTATGGTGCTCGCCCTGCTTTGGACCCCCAGGCAGGTGCAGTTCCGGGCCCTATGTCTCGAAAGGGTCTAACCCCAACTACTGGAGGTCCTTCTCTGATGTCCTGTGGAGCCAGGAGACATGAGAATAGAACGGCTGACCATACTAAACAAATAATGCACTGGGATGCGGAGGGAGTCAGCAACAACAAAATATAGAATTAGAAAACATCCTGGACCAAGAAAAAGTAAGCGTATGTTGCTTGCAAGAAACTCACCTCAACAACAATATAGCCTTCAAAATCAGAGGCTACCAGTGTTACCTATCTGACCGAAAGGACAGGCGAAAAGGTGGGATACTGACCCTTGTAAAAAATAACATCACTGCTTCCCAAATCGAAGTCTTCATGGAAGGGGCTGAGTATCAGACACTTAAACTTAAGACAGGCAATACAGACCTACATCTGATCAATTACTACTGTCCAAGTGACCGCCCACAGGCACTGGACACACTACCATTAAAAGAAAAAATGATTGTGTGTGGCGATTTCAACAGCCACTCGCAGAGTTTGGGCTATGATCACATGGACCAGAGAGGAGAGAGACTGGAAGACTGGCAGGATGAGAATAGATTCATCTTGATTAACTATGCCGTCCGACCCACATACTTTCTACTCAAGATCATGGCACTCTACAACTACACTTGACCTGGCTTTTCATTCACCAGACCTGGAGTGGAAAATTACACGAATTGTTGGAAAACAATTTGGTGGCAGTGACCATCAGCCAGTCTTTCTAACTGTAGAAATGAGCTTGTAAGTGAAAGCAGCACCCTCTCGATTGGAACTACAAGAAAGCAGACTGGGAATGTACAAGAATCGCACCAGCATACAGGTTAGAAACCTGAACACTGAGAAAGACATAAATAAAATAGTTGAAAAGTTTGGGAAATGCATACTACAGGCAGCGCGAGAAACAGTACTAAGAGGAGCCCGTAAACAATATAAACCCTACTGGAGTAGTGAATTGGAACAGTTGCATAATGATGTGGAAGTGTGTAGAAAGCAAGCAGAGGCCACACCCAACCAAGAGCACCACAATAAATACCAGCACACAAAAGCCAAATTTCAAAGGGCCAAGCTGCAGGCTAGACGGAAAAGCTGGCAGGAGAAAACAGAGTTTCTGAACTTTGAAAGAGAAGCAAGGAAATTGTGGAAGCTAATAAAACAACTTAACGATGAGGGCACAGGGAGAAACTCAAAAATTGCACTACATAAAGATGGAAACATCTTAACAAGAAAGCAAGCAGCTGACCATTTTGCGGACTCATTCGCACAAGATAACAATATCAAAATTAGTCCAGAGAAACAACAAGAGATTTGAGAGAAACGACAACATACAGGACAGAAGGAAATAGTACATGAGGTTCTGGAGGCACCCATCACAATCAGCGAACTGGAGCTAGCCATATCAAAACTGAAAATGAGAAAGTCACCAGGAGCTGATGGTATCTCCAATGAAATTATCAGTGTCGCGAAATGCCGCGTTAACATCCCAGAATATTTTCTCGGTCTCCAAATTTGAGAGGCCAATTTGAGAAAGAATTAATTAATCAGGCTGCTCCATGGCTATCTAGTCGTGAGGTAAGATTACTCACAAAAAGCCTCTAGCCATGAAGTAAGCTTGCAGATGGCAAGTAAAATGGCAACTAGATAATTAGTCTACACCTTGGAAAATTGCTGACCCAGATGGGCTATGACACCACACAGACACATTGGCACCTTCTCGCCCAGGTAGACCCTGGCTTAATCAACAATGAACTGGGCCAGTGGTTGAATAAAGGCAATTACCTGTAGCCCGATGGAGAATGTCAGAGATAGTGAAATAAAACCACCCAAGCGTAAACAACATATTGACCCAGGTGGAGATAATAGCCCTAAGGCTGTAAACAAGCCAAGGCCACACAGAGTAAATGTTGGCTACTAAAACCGAATCAGGAATTCCAGAAGGTGTGAAAGTCTGGCTGACTAGAGACTGCTCATGGCCCCAGGTGTGAAGGCCAACCATTCAGAAAGAATTTATGATGGACATGCTGGGAGATAATGTGTCTGCCCTGTAGGAATGTGTGAAACAGATCTGATAAGGCAATTAGAGCAGTACTGGAGGAATGTTAATGGCATTCGGGATACTGAGATAAATAGGCTAGGTTTGTAAGTTTCAAGTCAGAAAATGTTTGACTTCAGAACATGTGTGGCAGCCAGCTCAATGTTTGTAGGCATATGTATGATTCTGATGTTGCTAGACTTCACTAGGAAAGTTATTTCTTAGCAACTATCTAAGTCATTTAGGGGACTGACTGTCTGTCGGTAAGTGGTAGGCTAGTTCAGTGAACCCATCAGTTTCTCTTCTTGCTGATCTGTGAACTATTCAATCTTCAGTTCTGTGTACAATATCATATTGCTAAAAGGGTTATTCTTTACAAGTAGATACTTTTTGGTGAGACAGACTTTTGACTTTCATTTATCATGTTAGATGTCTGTTACTCTATGGACACTATTAGTTTCTCAGTCGGTGTAGCTAATCATGTTACTACAACTTGTTTGCATTTCATACTATGTATGTAGGAATACTTTCACATGCCTAATGTTTAAGTATATGTGGGATGTATGTATTTGTAACTTCATATGAATATACGATGCTAGGACTATGCTTCGTAATATTCTTTTTATGTGTATACATCTAATTTTGTATGCATACAAACTAACTTTGCATAATGCTATTATGTTAAAGTATTATAATATGTATCGTTTAATTAATATATTTTATGGGTATTTCATGTTTGTATATTGATTTGTCACATGCAAATCTACCAATATGAAGTGTTATGCTATTGTGCGAGCATTGGCACCTCGCCTATTGGTCACATTTGTAGCAGAGGTGTAATGGTACAGACATTATCCACAATTGGTATAGAGTATATGGTGCGTAGCCTTTTCAGTGTATTGTGGATGAGCGTCCACGGTAATGCATGGAAACCTGGCACAGATACTGGTCATGGCTTGTAAGCCCGGATGACCCAGTACTATTATAATACCATTACCGACCCTGTGAGCTGCTAAACCAACTTTGGACGGAGCGGCTGTACGACTCAGAATTTCGGTATTAGCGACATGGACATAGGACGGCAGAAATGTAATAATTACAGGCGTGTGAGACAATTGAAAAGCCCGTTCCAGACTAAGACCTAGGACAGAGATATGGAGGGAGAAGGAGGATGGTGAACGCAGTAGAGCTGGAAGATAAACTTGGCCAGACTGGTCATTGTATATGTGTGTGCTAGGATATGTTTTACTTAGGATTGCACTGATGTAGAACTAAATATAACACATTCTTGACTTTCTTCCTAGCTCTCAAAAAGGGCACCTATGTATAGATCTTAAGAACGAGTGACGACTAGGTAGTGCCAGGACTGACAGGCGTCAGAATACCAGCAAGCTGTTTTGTTTCTACTGGAGAGAGGGGGTCTGGACCACAGATCCATATAGTTCAAGTAACATTGAAGTTATGTAATGTTTGTCATCACTATCAATATTTTATATGATTTCGTCATCATCATCATCTTGAAAACCATCAGATGTATAATAATAATGATAGCCAATAAATGTTGTAGTTTGTTGTAACTCATAGTTCTGTCTTTATATTTTTAATTCCAACTGTGCATACTGTTGTGTGTACATTGGTGGGGGTTCACTTAGACACAAAGGAAGGGAGCAGTCAGGGAGAAAAACCTGTACTGGGATAGTTGTCAATTACTCTTAAATTTAGACTTAAAAATCTATCTTAGCTAACCTTCTCTTTCCTATTCCTTGGCGAATATTCAGCACAGTTCATTTCAATTTTGTAACCAGCAATTTGGAGCTGTATGTTGGATATTCATGGCTTAATCTGTAGTTCAGCCATATAGATTTTGTCTCTAGTCAATTTCTTACTATTTGGGGTTTCACGCCAGTGAATAATACTTTCATCTAGACGGTGGCGCATCCCGACTTCTGACAATCAGGAACCTAGGAACAGAGACCAAAGCAAAGCTGTTGCAGATCTTCAATAAGAGTTGGACCTTAGGCAGTGTTCCATAAGCCTGGAGAGAAGCAATCATGATACCCCTCCTAAAATCAGGGAAAGATAGTTCCATTGCCTCAAGCTACAGACCAGTTAGCCTCACCAGCTGTCTCTGCAAAACACTGGAGCGCATCATCAATCACAGACTGCAGTGGTACATTGAAAGTAAACACATCATTGTGCCACAGCAGGCTGGCTTTAGGCAGTGCTACTCTACGGAAGATTAGACAACCTACCTCTCTCAAGAAATTGAGGATGCATTCCAAGAGAAGAAGCTGGTGCTTGCGGCATGGATAGATCTAAAGAAAGCCTTTGACAAAGTCTGGAAAGAAATGTCTGATGAAGAAACTGAGAAACTGCAAAGTCAATGGAAGAATGTACAAATGGGTGAAAGCATACTTGCACAAGCAGAAGAGCCCGAGTACAGATAGACGGACTCAAGAGCAAGAAAGCACTACTGCGTCACGGTGTTCCCCAGGGCGGAGTCTTGTCCCCCACACTTTTTTCTAATCTTCATCAATGATCTCGTTGCTAATCTACCACATGGAATTAAAGCGGCAATGTACGCCGATGACTTGGTTCTATGGAGCACAAATGAACATGCATCAGTGGCCACCAGATTGCTACAAAGAGCTGTAGATACATTTGTTGCATGGGCAAATAGATGGTGTGTCAGCATAAACACTGACAAGTGCAGCACCACCATATTTACCCTCACTCCAAAACAAAAGGCAGGGATCATCCAGATAAATGGAACACCCCTAAGAGAAGATAAAGAACCAACATACCTTGGAGTAACATTTGATGGCAGGCTGACATGGAGAAAGCACATCAACAAAGTAGTAGCAAAAGCCAGAAGGAAAATAGCCATCCTGAGAAAGCTAAGTGAAACCACATGGGGAGCCAGTGGGGAAATACTTAGTAAAGTTTATCAACAGAGCTTACGACCACACGTGGAATACGGGTCAACTGCGTTGTGTTCGGCATCAAAAACCACACTACAAGAGCTGGACAAGGTGGTGCAAAATCAAGCACTAAGAGTCTCAACAGGAGGGATGAGATCAACCCCTATAGTGGAAATGGAGAAGATGGGGAGGACACAAACACTGAGAGAGCGCAGAGATACGAAAACGCTATTACAAGCAGAAAAGTTCCTCAGCTTGCCAGGCCACCCTATGAAGAACAGATTTGAAAACCTAGCAATGGGGCGGTTGAAAAGAAGTAGTTTTATCCACCAAGCCAAACGACTTTGCAAAGAAACCACCAATCTGCCCACAGTTGGTATCCCCCTAACAACTATTCCATAGCAAACTCCATGTAAAGATGAGCATAGACTATCACTACAAATCCAGAAAAAATGTGAGAGGAATATTTGACAAGGAAGAACAGAGCAGTGTGCAGCGCAGAACAGCCACTCTCAGCTTCTTGATGAAGAATACCCACAGGACCTCTGGATCCGAGTCTACACAGATGGGTCAGCACAAAATGCTGTTCGAAATGAAGGAGCGGGAATGTACATAGAATACCCAAATAATATCAGGGACACAGCCAGAGTACCGATAGGAAAGTACTGCCATAACTATGATGCTGAAATTGAGGCAATCAAGATAGCAACAGAGAAATTACTAAATACCACCAGCAATGGTACACAACCTGTGGTGCTATTGACAGATCCAAAATCAGTACTCGATGCGCTCCTGTCTGGGAAATTGCCAGTACTAAGGACACTACTTTCTGAACTTAGCAGTCAGCATAAGGTCACCATACAGTGGATACCATCCCACTGTGGAGTACCCGGAAACGACAGAGCTGATCAATTTGATAAGGAAGGAGCCAAAGAAGAACAGCCTGATATGCCCGTTACATACCACTAAAAGAAAAGAATGATCAAATCAGTCAGAAAGCCACCAAAACCTGCTCAAGATGACTACCACGTTATGGACAGACCAGAAAAAGTCATTATTCTGCACCTCAGAACAGGACACAATAGATTACGCAACCACATGTATACAAAATTCAAGCCCAAAATATAACATATCTAGGCAAACCTTCTGGCCTAGAGAGACGACAGTGGAAGACAAACTCTATGGACCGCTGTGTGAACTAAGAAAGACAGTTAAATTCATACAAGAGACAACATTGCAGTTATAGACATATTTCAAGCGACGAAAGAAGAAGAAGAAGGATTTTCTCTTTGCCCCCGACAGAAAAAAACTCCACACCTTACCGAAGGATCGAACCCGGGTCTCTCGAAGGAGAGTCCGGCGTTCTAGCCACTCGGCCAGCCGCTCCGCTTCAATGATATCGATGTGACTTACCATGTAGCAGTGGTTCTCAACCGGTGGGGAATTCCCCCCTAGGGGGGAATGTTAGGGTTTCCCGGGAGGGAGGGGGGGGGGGGGGAAATTAAGATTATTTCAAGATCGCGTTAATACAAGAACCGAATACTTGATATTGTTTTTCCCTCCATACTTTACGGTTCTGTACTCCTCGCCCTTCTGATATTCGTCTTATAACGTAAGTAGACCCACAAATCACGTTTTATGTAGACGTCTAAACTTGTTCTGGAGTGTGTTATTAAAGTTAGCTTCCATTTTTACATATACTATGTAGGGGCAGGGTGGGGGAGGGGGATTTATAGGGAGGAAATACGAAAGGGGAGGAATGGCATTCTCAACATATGGTGAAGGGGGCATGGGCCAAAAAATGTTGAGAACCACTGCCATATAGAATCATGTCCTCATCTTCAATTATGTCTGTCTCACAAGATCCACAGGATAAACTTAGCTTGAATGATGAAGTTGAAGCTTCAGATTCAAAATGACTCTGGTATGCTTTATCTGTTCCAATTTCTTTTAATACACGATCATGGAGCTGATAAGTTGGACAGCATTTTCCTACTCTCATCGGGCCAAATGTTATTGTCAAGATAGCATTTAAGAGGCCAAGTTTCATCCTATATCTTAGTTTAGACTATATAATTCATAGCACTGAAAACATCAGCATTTGAATGGGGTAGTACCATGGCAGACATCGCACATTCAAAGAGCTCACAGAATGGACTGTTTCCTAAAGCATCTTTAAATTGTCTTACTTCACTCCAAAACGCTTCATTTTCTGTTTTGTTTGTTCAGTCAACCAAATGTATTTTAGTTAACTGATATTCTGATATTCCATACTATTATCAGTAGCCCCTAAAAATTTAATAACTTGACTATATTTCGGTATGTCCTTTACTGGCTGAAGTATGTTGTTAACAGAATAGAGTGAAATATTTTTTTCAATACATCTAAATTTTCAGGGAGTCTCTGCTTCAATTGCTTGAATAATGAGACAAGAAACTCTTGACAGCGCTTTCTTTAGTTGTTCTCTTCATTTTCTGTTAACAGTCCTTTCGTTTTTAAACCATCAATTTTTGATTCGATTTGGTATCCCAGGTATGGCTTAGGAGCCAAATAGCTCTCTATAGTGCAAGTGGGGAAATAAATCAGCTTTAGAAGTTGGCAATGTAAGTCTTTACCAATTAAATAAAATAGCAAAGTGAGATCGTCAAGTAATTTAACTTTATCACCATGTTTAGATTCAAACAGTTTATTAACTTTTTGCACTTCCTTAGAATGGGTTGTAGAAAGAGAAGGAATGCCAAATTTGTTTCACCACTGTACATTCCTTATAGTATTTCAGCTGTGTTGCACTTTTCATTTTGTCTTGTTATTTCGAAGTGTGTCTTCAACTCCAATCATTAGTTCATAATTATTTCAATGGCTGGTTGAATTGATAACCATCTAGTTTTGCAATGTGACCGAATTTTCAGTGGTAAGGAACTATCATTTAATTCTTAATATAAATTATTGTATTGCTGTTGTCTGACAGATGATTTTGGAGAACCAGTTCTGTGTTTCAGCAATAAGGAATTCAAAATTCCTTGGTAAACATTCTGATGAGGAATGTGATAATGCTAGCTGCAAGGAATGACACGCAGATTTTATGAGGATTAAAGATAGGATGTTTTCCTTCCATGTGGCATAAACGCCATGGTTGATAGTGATACCAACCATTACCGAGGCATTATCGATACCAATTGCAGACAAATTCTTCAAGTCTAAATTTTTACTGACCAAACGTTTCTTCAGTGCCTGATCTATACTTTCTGCATCACACTTTTCCAAGTGAACTAATCCAAGAAATGTAGAAACTACTTTGTCTTTTTATTGACAAGAAATGTTCAACCTCAATTGAATGTTATCTGTGACAAGATGGGAAATACCTTAACAGAATCTAGACAAATTCTAGAAAGATGGCAGGAGTACTGCAGTGGAATGTATGATATGAGTGACAGTGAGGATATGAATGAGATACATGAGCCAATGACAGCAGAGACAGAACCTGAACCCTCATTAGATGAAATTGCTTGGGCTATAAAGAACCTGAAGAATGGTAAATCACCTGGATGTGATGAGATACCAGCTGAACTAATTAAAGCGGGAGGAGAAGAAAGCATACACATATATCATGCATTATGTACAAAGATGTGGAAATATGGTATATGGCCAAAAGATTGGAAGAGAACTATCTTCATTCCAATACCAAAAAAAGGGCAATCTGAAATTATGCACCAACTATAGAACTGTTGCCCTGATCAGTCATGTAAGTAAAATTCTACTAAAAATCATAATGGGAAGATTTCGTAAGAAAATGGAAGAATAAATTAACGTGGTTAAAGATGGATTTAGACAAGGAAGAGGAACAAGAGATCATATTCTCAATATGCGTTTAATAATAGAGAAGTGCAGAGAATTTAATGTACACTTATTCTCATGCTTTGTGGATTATTCAAAGGCGTTTGACTGTGTACAACATCATAAACTTTGGGAAATCATGAGGAATATGGGCTTTGCACCACATGTACTACAACTCATAAGAATGCCCTATCTAGACCAACAAGCAGAGGTTAGAATAGATGGCGAGATATCAGATTGGTTTGACATCAAGCAAGGAGTCCGTCAGGGATGTGTGATGTCCCCTTATTTGTTTAACCTGTACGCCGAAAATATAATAAGAAATGTAAGAGATGATATAAATAGGGAGCTATATGTTGCCCTAAATATCGGTGATCTTTACATACCAGAGATTTGGTATGCTGATGATACAGTATTGCTATCCACAACACAGACTGGTATGGAAAACCTAATTAATAGCCTCTACCCAATTGAATAGTGAAAATCACAACTTGTATCTTAACATTGCAAAAACAAAGATAATGCATACAGATAAAACCACTATGGAGAAAGAAATATATGTTAATGAGGAAAAATTGGAGGTGGTAGAAAATTTTGAATATCTTGGGTCATTGATTACCAACAACGGTGACACAATGATAGAAATTAAACGACGGCTATCAATTGCTCTTCAAAGACTAAAACAACTGAATAAATTATGGAATGGGACAGACAACTACAACAATTAGATTTTTAAGAGTATGCATCTTTCCCATTGCTACATACGCCCGTGAGACCTGGACACTTACTAAACAAGCTGAACAGTTTATAAATGCCTTTGAATATAAATGTTATAGACGAGTTCTAAAAATATGTTGGGTAAAGAAAAGAACAAATGCATCAATACTTCAAGAGCTAAATATTGAAGAGATTTGGCTATTAAAAGACGATAAAACAAAGAAAATTGTAATATTTTGGTCACTTGAAACGTCATGAAAGTTTGGAGAGAACAATAATGGAGGGGTATATGCCTGGGAAGAGAGGAAGAGGAAGGCCAAAGAGAAGATGGGCGGAGGATGTGGCGGATGATCTCCAGATGGGTGTACCGGACGCGGGACATCTTGCTTGTGATCGAGAAGTTTTCCGGAAGGTTGTTATGGGAGCGAGGTTCTGCAAAGGAAATGCTACTGAATGAATGAATAAATGAATGAACTTATTTTCAAACTTCTTTTTGATATTTCGCATTAAGATTTTGCTAGCACGACTTATCCTTTCAATAGTTTGATAAGTGGTATCGAGTTTTAAATTTTGTTTCTGTGAGGGATGTAGGTTGATCTTTATTCTTTTGCATGCTTTGGATCAAATGGCTGATTTCCGATTCGATTCCGATTCCTTTTCAAAAACAAAAATCCAAATTCGACCTCGTCTAACCTGCTTCATCAGCTGTGGTTATTGATTTGGTACGTGGTTTTTGTGGGTTTATTATCCCTAATTCTTGTCATGTGAGTCCTATCTCGGACTGGTGATGTAGCGTTTGTGATCAAATGGCGCTATTAGTATTATTAGACCTCCATAAATAGTTCATGGTAGATGCGGGCTTTGGCTTCTCCTGCTGTTCGGCTTATTTTTGCATGTATGTCGTCACATCCTGGTGATTTCCCCATTCCCAAACTTTGTATTGCTGATCATACTTCCTCTAATAATGAATAAAGGTTCTGGTTCTTTCTCTTCACTTCCATGTATAATATCTGAACTCTTTGTTCTGTCTTCGTACATTTCTCTACAATACTTCTTTAATCCTTCTATTATATCTTTACATTCTGTTAAAGTATAACCATTCCTATTATTTATAACATGTAATGATGGTCCTTGAACAAGCCTTCACCCTTTTCTTACAACTGGAGATGCTCTATTCTATTAAGAGTACTAATTACGCACTGTTTCTTATCTTCTCTGACATCACTCTGATTTTTCTCGTGTAGTTTTTGTTCGTGGGGGATATTTGTTTACGTGAATATATGATTTAATGTTCTATTTCTTCTATTAACTCGAGCCTGTGATATATATTTGCTTCTCGTACCTTGAGGAACATGTGTGTGTGTGTGTGTGTGTGTGTGTGTTTGTGTGGGGGGGGGGGAATTAATGTTTTGTGCTTTTGGGGTGAGATGCGAATGCCTCTCGCTTGTGTTGCTAGCGAATTATGTTTTATATTTGCTTGTACTGCCACTAACACCTCGGATTTGTTTACACGTCAATGTTATATGTATCTACGTATCCCAGTGGAAGCTTGGTCCCCAAAGCTGCATTTTCCCCAACACCTTCACAGTTGCTATTTCCATGTCGACGTGGCCGAGACGCCTGCATCAAGCTCTGGAGGTTGCGGTTTAGTTTCCGGATTCCCTCTTTCGTTTAGTGGATGCAATTTACTTTGTGAGATCCCTGGAGGTCGTCGTAGGACCTAAGCTATGCGCTACATTTTTGTCAGGCTGCTGTAGCATCTCTATGGAATGAGACAGAACTATTTGGCATATAATCTGGAGTACCGACATAACAGAGAATAATGCGAAGAGATTTATTAAACGCATTTATTGAACCAAGTGGGAATCAGAGCATCTAGGCCACCAGAAGATGATGCATGTTACCATCACGACCAAAGTAAACAAGTAGTAACAATGTTCAGACTCTGCACAGGATATTTTTTTTGCTGCGTTTCCACCCTGTTTCATGATATTGCGGTCAACACCAGCATCTTTCAGCTGTATGATGATTCCTAGACTAGATTGCGCTCATCAGCACGCCATGACTTTCTGAGCGACCGTCTCCATACGGAAAAAGCTGCTAGCCCCTCATCCAGGGAGACCGGCTATGACGGGCTAAAATACCACTTGTTTAATTAACTAAAGATAGGTGACACTAATGAATGTAATTGTGGAATTGGAACACAACATCATGACATTTGCTGAAGGAGTGTCTAACATATGCATAACAGAGACAATTATTTTTGCCTACACCAGGTATATTCAGGTTGACTTCTGAAGAGTAAGTATGTAAGCAAGTATGAGGGTGACAAATGCGTCAAAGTGTCTATGAAATGGAAAATTGCTAGGCTAACAAATCCATGACGTGGAAAGTCTGAATAGAAAACTCATTGTGTGGATGACTTCCGCAGACTACTTCTTTTGGTCTTCGGAGGAGTGGTCTGTGGTGAACTTAAGACCCATATACGGAAGTGAGGCTAAGCAGGCATGCTCCATTGTTTTATTCCTTCCAATTTTGCATTTTATCCCATGTCTGGCACAGGAGGGCAGTGTGGTAAAAAAATTCCAGAATGTCCTGATGCGTTGTCCAAGTCCACTGAATTTCATCTCTGTGGTAGTTTTTGTTGACTTCATAATCCAGTCCATCTATAATTTAATTATGAGCACTAATAACCGCTACCCACCCCTTACCAACGAATTTCACTAAGCTATACCAGCTACAATCAATAATATCGGCCATCTTTACCTTTTTAAGATTTTCACTTGAAGCCATATGATGATAGTGTATAGATCACTACGACACCCTACAGATCACTAATAGCCGCTACCCACCCCTTACCAACGAATTTCACTAAGTTATACCAGCTACAATCAATAACACTGACCATCTTCACTTTTTAAGGTTTTCATTTGTAACCTGTATGATGATAGTGTTACACTACTACGACCCTCTACAGATCATATATCTGCCATATTTACATGCTTACCTATTATGATTTTCATATGACACCTGTCACGACCCGAGGTTCGAACCACCTAGCCCTACCCCACATGTCGACACCCGCGCCCCACCCCTGAGCCCCACGCCGGCCTGCCCCTAGACCACCCCGAGGAAATGCACTGTAACCCTAAGCCTTACACAGCACCAATGGAATGCTGATAGTGTTTATGCCCAATACAGATAAAGAAAAGACGAGAAAAAAAGAAAGAAACCTAGGAGGAAGAACACTGTACCTTAACACCATCACTAGTATGATGATAGTTTTTTAAGCCCCAACCCGCTACAATCAATAATACCAGTAATTATTACATTTTTAAAGATATAAAATTTATCATACAAAAAGGGAAGTATCAGTGCAAAAAATGCGTTCGATTGTTTATTCATGAGTTCCATCCCTTGAAAATGTGGTCGCAGTAGGTGCAGTTTTGTGACGTTATCTATGCAGTGGTAGACTTTTTATATAATAAAAAAATATAGGTGCTGCACCTTAAAATCTAAGCCATTACAACATCCCTTACTACGACGATATGAACAATAATAAAGGTTATAAATGGCATCCCTGTTGCACTCCTTTTATCAAATGTATCCGTTTGTTTTCCCTCATGGAGAACTCTGTACATTATGTCTTTATGTGTTGCCTTTATATAGTTAATGATTTTAAGTGGGATCCCATAATGCCTCATTGATTTTCAAAGTGATTCCCTTTTGAAGGCTTTTTCTTAGTCCACAAATCCAATATGAAGTGGTGAATTAATTTCAATGCTTTGCTCTGTTATCATGCACAATGTGGTAGTCTGGTCAGTGCAGGATATATTTGGTTGAAATCCTTCTGTTCATACTGTAACGAGTGTGAGTTGTGCATCTAACTGAGGTAAACGACCGTGAACGACCAATAAGGAATTTGCTAATTCTAGCAATGTAATTAGGTCATGGTACTACCCAAGAATGTGAGATTTACAACAAAGTTTCAGAGATGTTAAGAGGAGAAGTATATGCAAATGTTAGGTCATTAAAGGTTGAGGGAGGAATTCCAAGTACAATGACGGGCTCTCAAGACAGTGGAGAGTAGATCATGGTGTTGTCAGCCTTAGTCACGTAGGCACTTGATAAAACATGAGAGTAGAGAGGATGTGAGGTCAAAGAACTCTAGAAAAATGGGAAAACCCAACACAGGGAGTGTTAGGACACACACGCGCTAAGAGGAGGTAACTAATGAGATGCGTATACGTGACATTAAGACTGATAGACAAAGAGAAATCAGGAATAGAATGTTGGAGTTATGTAAAGTAGGGTTCCAGAGGTTAAATGGTGTATTTAGTGGGTGGTCTGCAAAGATAGGATAAATACCCAAGGCTGGGAAAGTGAAAGGGGGATTCGAGTCAAGTACAGCTGAGTGGAGGCTGGGGCTAGGTGTGGAGAGATAGCCCGACAGTGGAGTCTGAGGCTGCTGCATCAGAAAGACGTAGCGAGGACATTAACCCTACCAGACCGCTGTACCAATTTTTCGGTAATTTCCTAATCTGCCGCTATACCGCTGTACCCAATTTTCAGGTATTTTGCCTAGTACCTGAAAAAGATGCGCCACAAACTAAAAATAACCAACCAATCAGTGGTCAAACCTCATGGTTAGCCATTGCAAATGTCTTCCCCCATAGCTTTGAATTGACTTTGTGTGGTTTAACACACAAAAATTCTGAAAAGAAAGCCAAGTAGGTCTAGGCTTTTCACAGTCCAACAGGTGATCGATACTTTGGTTGATTCAGACTGGATTGGCACACAAAGGTGGAATATTGGCGCTTGATGAAAGATAGAACTATTTTCTACAATGTCTCCAAGTTACATCTTATTCTAACCACTTGTTTGCATATAACTAACATTTTTCTGTATCATGTTGGTTTTTTCTATTTAATGCTCAGGATCGCAGGTAATAGGGACAGTTAGGTTCAGGGCCTCAGGTCTGGTAGGGTTAAGATATGGACCAGTGAAGGGATCTGAGTCCAGAGCGAAGATACTCGGAGAAGAGCTGAGTTTTGAGTCAGATAGTGGAGGTCTGAGTCTGGGCAGCGAGTGCCATGTGCCGATATGAGGCAAACAGTGGTAAACTGGTGTATTAAGAGTAGGTTTACCGTAGAAGAGGAATTGCCGTAGTGAGAATTGAATAGCCATTCAAAGTCTGTTTGCAGTGTGTTGAGTTGATGGTGGCTCAGCAATGCTCCACGCCAGACGTCAAGGCCGTAAGTAAGTGTGACCATAGCGTAGTCAGACATTGTGTTAGAAATTACTGTAAAATGAGACGATTGTCTCTCATCAAAGTTGTGAACATTACTCAGCTGCTTTGAATATGTACTGTGTATATTTATCACAGGCCATCCCGCACCTACGGGAACATATGAAGATATTTGCTGTGATAATCGTCAATAATAAATGTTGAAGAGTGTCAAGGACGTCATGTTGTTAAGTGTTTATAACCTATGAATGTTCCCGCTAAAGTCTGTCATTGAAGCTGAGAAAACGAGCCAAGAAACAGCTCCGTGGCAGCGAGGTTTAGGCTACGTTGAGGATACTAGCCAAGTAGTCCATGTCGGGACTAAGGAGATTATGAGATTTACGGACGGAGAAGATTCCATAACAGTGCATTACGAGTGGCCGAGAGATGGCAATAGTGGGATTACTGGAGTTACTGTGTTATGTTATAATATGAGTGTGCTGGACCTGGGAAGTTATAACCTAGCTATATTTCATTGTGGACTATTCCTGTGGAGTAATGTTGTATCTAGTTGTTCAAATTCAAGTATTATGTGCGCAGTCTGGTGTTTGGTACTGATGCATCGTGGTTAATCAGTCATTCAACACAACATTCACAATGACATCCTCTAGACACAACCATAGCTACTCCTCTATGTCAATCATACTTTGTGACATATACCTTAGTTATTTGTCAATGGCATCAGTCTAATCTCACCAGAATGATCCTGCTTAATAATTTTCCTGGAACAGACAGTAATATTATTCCTCTCAAGTTTTTGTACTCCTTCAGTCCTTATTTTTTTTTCAGCTTCACCACATATCCCAGTTCAATAGTATTTCTTCAGTCTACCAAACGGCTAAATAATTTGTTCAGTAATTCAACTAAAGCTTTTAACAACCTCTGTTGGGATACCATCTGGGCAAGCAGCTTTCCCATCCTTCAGAAGCCAGATAGCTTTACTAATGTTTTTTTTTTCCCCAATGGTTTCTCAATTGATATCCAGCTAATTTTCTGCTGGCTGAATATCCATAGGATTTTTGGATCTGGTCTTTTCAGAAGTTCAGCAAAGTTTTCATCCCATCTGTTCATGTGATCTTTAATGTAGGTGAGGACTTTCTAATTACTATTTTTATCAATCTACTTGGCTGATTGTATGTGTGATTGTACGCTATTTTCTATGTGGTGCTAAAGGCCCCTCAAATTTCCTTTCGCCGCTGTAACTTCTGCCTCATTTGCTAGACCATCTATATATTGCCTTTTATATTCTGTGTATTTGTCATAGGTTTTGGCTTTAATAGCTCTGGTTTTGCTATTGCTTCAATCAGGAGATCCCCCACCCATAATTTTACTAAACTGCAGATGGTGATCTGAATCTACATCTGCACCTCTAAAACATTTCATTTCACTGCCCATATGGTTTAAAATTTCTTGTTAATACAGATATGGATGATTTGATTTTCTGTCTTGCAGATGGTGGCGCTTATACTGCTTTATGTATTATTTAAAGGAAAAACTGACAAACATATGATTTACTTTGTTTTATTTACAGAACATATATATTTGTTTACATGTAATCATAATCTAAAAGAGACAAGATTATTTGATTTATTCTGAGTAGAACGGTTGTGGGGCTGATCCAGCTGTATAAAAATGGGTACCAGATAATTTTCAAAAATTTCTGGCAATTGTCTGGCAAGAAGATGAGGAAAGGAACTGGTCACCCTAGCTCATATTTTATGGCCCATAATAAGTGAGGGTCTAACACATCAAAGCCCCAACAACAGTATCTGCTTTGAGATAATTGTTAACCTTTTTTTTCATGGAATAATAATAACAGGTTTCCATACCTGGCAAACGTCCAGAGACTAAAACTTGTACACCATGCCATCAACAACCTGATAAAAAATAAATACCCTATACCTCATATTTTAATTCTGCATTATCATTATATGAAGTATAAACACTTTTCGCCACTTCTCCAATGATGCATTAGTGGAACAACATTAGTTGTGCTTAACAAAGATAGATTTAAAATAGTGCAATGAAAATGTGTTTACAATTTAAAAAAATAAACATTTGGGTTATTTAAAAAAAAAACATGTTCTTTTGCACACAAAAAGGACTTTAAATTGAAGTTAATTGCAAAAAAGTAATTCTGATAAAATAAGACTAAACGTTACAATTTAGTAGGTATGGGTTGCAATTGCGAATACAGAAATGTGGCATTTCAAGATATGTGAAAACCATAATTTGCTGGTGATAAGCTAAATGGAGATCCTTACATCAATAACAATGAAAAATAAACTTATCTTCATGATAAATTGATCACAAACATGATAACATGAACATTGTTGCTTACCTGTTCACAGTTGACACTGTCAAATAAATCAGCCTCTCTTACAGAATATCAATCATCATCATAGTAATAATAATTATTACATAAATCATGTAACATTTAACAAAAATAGTGATAAGAACAATGGCAACAATGTTGTAAAACAAAATGGCATTCATCAGTAGCACTAACAAAACAATTTTTTGGAGGAAAAAAAAAGCATTCAGATAATTTTACTACAACATTGTCAATATCTTCATCTATCATCATCCTCATCAGCAGCAGCACATCATCAGAGGATACATCTTTCCTTATCTAAAAACAGTACCCACAATAATAACAATTGCAATATATGGCATTGTCAATATCATTAACATATGAAATAGCAACATATAAATAAAGTATTTATCTTTTTCACAATAAGCTGACATTTTATCAAACAATATCTAATTACAAGAAAACTATTAATAAAAATAAAGAGGTAATAATAAGATGACACCACTCGTGTGTTACAGGGGCCCAGAAAGAAAGCAAAGAATAGTTTAACCTAACAAATCCAGCCAGTCATGAACAATTCTACCAAGAGCTTGGCATGAGTTGGTTGAGGGCTTATGCTTTGGGAGGTGAAATGCAGAAGAGAAATAAGATCATAGCAATGTCCATGTGTAAGATAAATACTGCATTATGTAATCATCATCCAGTGCCATCGCATTGAAGATTATAAGAACTTTAAATGATATGGGAGAAATCACCATCAGAGGACATAAATATCAACAATACAAAATGTGTAGATGATACAGTAATGATTGCAGACAGTGAACAGGATGCATTTGTTGTACACAGTGAGCAACAAGTGTTAGAATTAACTTGAAAAAAAAAATGATATAATCTCAAAGAAAGAAATACCACAATGTGATATCCAAGAAATGGGGAAAATTCTTGAACAAGCAAATGGGTACAATTATCTTGGGTAGCAGGGTAGGGGTATCCCCTATTAAAGGAGAAGTAAGGTGCCTCCTTCCCTCCGCTAGCCTACGGGAACCCTTGGGCAAGGTGGAGTACCTGTTTAGCCTCCCAATCAGGATTGCGTGAAGCCATGCATGCAGATGGCGGATGCAGGATCTCTTTTTTGGGGAGACAATGACTATGGTCATTAACCAGTATGATCACTGCTAAGAAGGAAAGCAATGGCAAACTACCTTCTTTACACATGCCAAGAACATTATGTTTTGCAATATCATAGAAAATCAGAGAAACAGCGTAAATGGGTGCTCCATAGGAGCAGCCTCGCCTGGTAGGGATGGTCATGTGCACCAGGTGACTCCAGACCGTCGGCAGGCTACTAGGTGCAAAAGATTACTATCATTGAAAGTAGGAACTTGGAATGTTAGCACAATGAGTGGAGATGGAAAATTGGATAACATCAAACAACAAATGGGAAGAGAGAATATTAACATATTAGGATTGTGTGAGACGAGATGGAAAAGGACATGGATTAAGACAGGGGAGGATTTTAAGATAATATATATGGAGAAGAGGAAAGGCAAAGGGGTGTAGCAATTATCTTGGATCTGAAAACATCAAAATTTGTTAAAGAATATTGGGCAATATCAGACAGGGTTCTATTGGTAAAATTCAGACCTTTTAACATAAACGTCATTCAGATATACGCCCCAAGGGGAGAAAGCAGTGAAGATAGTGTAGAGGATTTTATAATGATATGGAGAAGGCTTTGAAGAAATGTAAAAATTCAGAAGTAAACATCATAATGGGTGACTTCAAAGCGAAAGTAGGAAATCAAGGTGATGGATGCACAGTAGGTAAACATGGTTTGGGAGAACAAAATGTGAGAGCATACAAGCTTGTAGAATGGGCAAAATAACATGAACTAATTGTCAGAAACACCTGGTTAAGCAACATCACAGAAGATTATGGACATGGAGCCCTGACAGCAGGATTAGAAACAAGATTGACTACATCCTGATTAACAGAAGTTTTCGAAATGTGTTAACAGTCGCAAAAACAGTTCTGCAGACTGTTACAGTGATCACACAGATTGATTATAGGTACATTGAAGGTAAAGTTAAAGAAAGTCAAGTATACACTAGAAAACACTAAATATGATCTGTGTGAATTAAAAAATGACAAAGAAATACAAGACAATTGGGATGCAGAGGTATTTCCAAGGCACCAGGGCTGGGTTATATACTGGCCAAGACCTATTGACGCGTCCTCGTCGAGTGTCCTGGGCAACAGGTCCCTTCGGGGTCCTGGCTAAAGTCAGTAGGATCGCCGATTCCTCCGAAGTCGGAGAGTGTCTGCCTGTATGGCGAGGAACCACCAATCTGCACACCAATAAGCCAGACATGGGACAACAGATACTCACGCAAACCTCAGGTCCTGTATGACATCACACTGATGTTGGATAACAGGATGCCTTAATCCGACATACAGGACTTCGCGTTGGAGCTCAAGCCAACGAACACAAGCAAGCAAGCACAAGACAATTTTAACATAGAAGTAAAGAACAGATTTGATTATTGTCTGATCTAGAGATCTTATTTCAAGATGTGGATGATCAATGGGAAATGTTAAAGAATTCAATCAATTTGGCTGCAGAAATAACTATCCCAAAATTAAAGAAAGTAGATGGTAAGAAATGGATGACTTAAGAAATTTTAAGACTAATGGAAACAAGAAGGCACTACAAAAATAATCCTGACAAATATCAAGAGATTCCCAGAAAAGTCAGAAAAATTATGTAAAGAAGAAAAGAAGCATGGCTTGAAAATAATTGCATAGTAATTGAAAAGCGCACCAGTAAAAATACCAAACTAATGCACAAAAGAATTAAGGAGCTTACTAATAAAAGAAAACCTACATCAACAGGTTTCCTGAAAACAAAAGACGGAAGAATCATAACAGAAAAACATGAGATTTTACATACATGGTAAGATTATGTGAAAAACCTTCATGATGATACAAAAGAACATTATGATATAATGAGTAATAATGAAGGACCATCAATTCTGAAGATAGAAGGTCAGAATGCTCTTAACCATATGAAATATGGCAACACCCTGGCATCATCACAACATAAATGATTAATGCTTTAGAAGAATATGGAATAGATCAAGTCACCAGACTGCTGAGCACAATTTATGATACAGAACACATACCTCCTGAATTATGTAATTCTATATTTATTGCAATCCCGAAGTAATCAGGAGCATTGGAATGTGATCAATATTGAACAGTTAGTATAATGAGCCTCAACCCACAGATTTTGCTAAGAATTATCATGCAAAGAGTTAGGAAGAAAATACAACCCAAAATAGGAAAAGAACAATGTGGGTTTGCAGAAGGTAAAGATACAGTAAATGCTGAAAACAGTAAATGAACGTTCTATAGAAGTAAATAAAGATATACATCTTTGCTTTTTTGACAACACAAAGGCTTTTGATAAAGTAAGACATGTCAACATGATGGAGATGCTTGCAGATCTGCAAATTGATAGGAAAGACCTTAGGCTCATAAAAAACATATATTGGAAACAACAAGCTGCCATAAAGACTGATAATGAAGTAGGTCAATATCAGCCTACTAAGAGAGGTGTGACACAGATCTGTTTTCCCTGTACAGTGAAAGTATTTTCAGAAATGTTGATGATATGAATGGAATCATCATTGGGGAACATAACATCAATAACATTAGATATGCGGGCGATACAGTATTGATTAGTTTAGTTTAGTTTAGTTTAGTCGATGGATCAACATCACGGCACACAGGTGAAACCCGTAAGTGCTCCGTTCTCCTCCTAACTCAAACCTGAGTCTGGAGAAACTCAGATCAGTGCACAAACTCTGTAGCACCGGCGAGGATCCTGAAATCATTTGGGTAGATTATTAACTCAAAATTTTGCCCGGGCAGCGCCGTTAGGCTACTCTTTTTCGATTTCCAACTGCCAAGGGATTTTTTACGTGCACAACAATACACACGGGCATCCAATCTCACTACCCAGAGACCAGGGGAAATTTATTACTAGAAGTCCACGTGAAAAAAACCCGGTCCTCACCGGAGCTTGAATCCGGGACCTCCAGCACTCGAGGCGGACACCATACCTCGAGACCACGCAGCCCCCTACAGTATTGATTGCAGACAATGAGCAGAATCTGCAACATTTAGTAGATGTGATTGTTGCACACAGTGAACAACTTGGGTTAGAATTAAATTGTAACAAGACACAGATTAAAGTCATCACTAAGAAAAAAGAAATACCACAATGTAATGTACAAGTAAATGGGAATATTCTTAAACAAGTGAATCGGTATAATTATCTCAGAACAGTCATAACATCTGATGGGAGATGCCTTGAAGAGATTAGAACAAGAATTACCATGGCAAAGGCAGCCTTTTGCAAGATGAAAAATAAATTGACCAATAAAAAGATGTCACAGTCACAGGTGCTACACAGAATCTGTGCTTTTGTATGGATGTGAAGCGTGGACAATGAGCAGACAAGCTGAAAAACATCTTATGGCTGTGGAAATGTTGCTGAGGAGAATGAAAAGAATACTATGGACAGGCAGAAAAACCAATGACATAGTCCTACAAGAAACAAATGAAAACCGTAAACTGATTAGAGAAATTGGACGTTTACAGTCAGCTTTTTGGTTACATTATGAGAAGAAATAAATGAGAGAACTTGGTGACAACTGGCAAGATCGAGGGTAGGACAGAGAAGTTAATACCTGTCTGGCTTGGCCACATTATATGGTCGAGACAAGAACACTGAGCTGTTCCACGACTGGTGATCGAGTGAGATGGCAAAACATGACCGCCCATGCTTACCAGCACGGCACATGATGATGATGATAATTATCTTGGAAAATACATAACATCTGATAGAAGATGCCTCATAGAGATTAAACAAGAATTGTCAACTGCACCATGAAAAACATACCAAGGTGTCATTTGCAGTGAAAAACAGTGTTAAAGTGGTATGCTATATTGAGCCTATACCAATATATGCATATGAAATATGGACAATAAGCAGACAATTTGAGAAACATCTTAAGGCAGTAGAAATGTGGTTTCTGAGAACAATGCAAAGAATATAATTGAGAGACAGAAAAACAAATGAAGCTGTCCTTTAAAAAAAAAACAGACTTAAGCTGTAAATTGATTAGCAAAAATAGACCCAGACAGACAAGATTTATTTGGTCTTGTTATGAGGAAAATCAACTTGAAAACTTAACACCAGCTGGAAAACTTGATGGGAAGAACAAAGAGAAGACAAAGAGATAAATAGTTTGATAGTTTGGCCACAAGGTACACCCAGAATGAAAATACAGACCTGATGCATGACTGGTGATCGTGTGATATAACAAACGATGACTGCCCATTATATTAATGCACCTCACGTGACGATGATGATGATGTTAATGTTAAAAAAAAAAAAATTAGTTGCATATTCTTTACAGGACGTTGCAGTCAACAACATAATTTTTTGCTGTTGAGATCTCTTGGCAAGTTCAGTAGTTTGCCATTGCTTTCTGAACGACAGGAAACCATTTACCATTTAGTAAAAAACCAACACAATGTGGTCTGCTGCCAAATCGCACGCAGATATGGTTCGAATGTGGGTATGCGGGATCACGAACTGCGCCCGTAACCCCTTCTCCACAGAGCCCACGATGATAATGATATGTAATTAAAATTCTTTCCAGGTTTCAAAATAGATGAGACTTTGCTGTAAGAAGAGAATCTTATAACATTATATAATATTTAATCAGCGTACTATCTGCATTTTATTTATTCAGTAATAAATATACAAGAATAATAACAATAAACAAGGTAACAAACATGTATTCTTTATCTCTTTCACATCTAGTTATCCATGTTATTTTCTCCACCATTCTATTGTATGCATGCATATGAAAAAAAAAAGTTAGTTGCTTATCCATAACAGGACATAGAAGTCAACCCCAGCACTTTTTGGCTGTCTGTGATTCCTGGGCAGTTTTACGTTCAGTAGGATTACGAATTGCATTCTTAACTCCTTCACCACAGAGCCGGGGCATATGAAAAACATATGCATTACATTATTAACTTTTCACTCACTGGACCTGGAGTGTATCTTCACATGAATTCTGGGAAACAACTCAGAAGCAGTAGCCATAGGCCAGTCTTTCTAGCCACAGAAAATGAGCAAGTTCGAGATAGAAACATCCTCTTGAAGTGGAACTAAAGACAGCAGACTAAACACTGTAGCAACAGCACACCAGCAAACAAGCTAGACATCCTAACATATCTGAGACTATAAATAAAGCAGTTAAAGAGTTCAGCAATTACATCCTACAGGCAACATGAGAAACAATACTGTGGACAATATAGACCTTAATGAAATAGTAAATTAAAGCAGCTGCATAATGATGTGGGAACATCCAGAAAAAAAAGCACAGTTCAAACCTTGCTAAGAGTACCATTATAAACACCAGCATGCATGGGTCACATCTCTAAGGACCTAGTTGCAGACTAGAAGAAAAGGGCTAGCAGGAAAAAAGAATCTCTGAACTTTGAAAAAGACACAAGGAAGTTGTGGAAGCTAGTAAAACAACTAAATGATGAGACAGAGGGAGAAATTCAACATTTGCACTACACAAAGATGGAAACATCTTCACAGGACATCAGGCAGCTGACCCTTTTGCAGACCCATCTGCTAAAAACAATAAACTGAAGTCAGTCCTGAGAAACATCAAGAGAATAACTGAAACCACAACAGAATAATAAACACCTATGGTGCTGGATATCCAGAGAGCTATCATACCAAAACGGACAATGAGAACATCTCCAGGAATCGATGGAATATACAATGAAATTTATCAAAACCCAAGGAACAAAAACAAAAACAAAAAAATCTGCAGCAGATCATAAATAATTGCTGGATATTAGGAGAATTCCTCAGACCTGGAGAGAAGCAATCAAAACACCTCTTCCAAGACCAGAGAAATACACTTCCATTGCCTCCAGCTAGACTAGACCAATTAGCCATACCAGCTGTCTCTGCAAAACAATGGAGTGCATCATCAACCTGAGACTAAATTGCTACACTAAAAATGAAAACATCTTGTGCCACAACAGGCATGCTTTAGCCAGTGTTATTCTATGGTCTTGGGGCTGGCTTCCTCATCCCGTAGAAAAACTTTAGCCACAAAATCCAACCAATCATGAATAAGTCCATAAAACGGTATGATAAAATCGCCAATGTGGAGCTCCTGGAGAGGACTAAGCAAATACTAATGAACTAAACATTCACTCTCAGAGTTTCCTAGATGAAAAATACCTACACGACCTGTGGGTCAGAATTTTGGTCTGGATGTATGAGAGAATATATATGATGTGTTCACAACCAGCGTGCTACAGAACGATCAGCATCTACACATTACGACATTTGCTGCAGGAGACTGAGCATCCATGGGTTTGTCTGGTGTGCTATGATGTCAATTCTTATATCAATCAATCAATCTGAGCTGACAATAATTTCAATCAATCAATCAATAAAAGCTGACAATAATTTCAATCAATCAATCAATCAATCAATCAATCAAAGCTGACAATAATTCCTCTATATTAAGCTCTTTGGTAAGAGATCAGATATTCAGGGTAGCAGTGGTTTTTATCATACACAACAAACTCTCTGAAGATCCACTTTCCATTACCCATGACAGAATCATACAGCTCCTGATCTGGACAAGCACATGTGTCACTTTTGCAGTGTATACACGGAGGCCGAGTCAGTTTTTTAGCTTCTGTGGACAATTTTTAAAAGTCACACCAAATTAACCCTTTTAAAATCGTCAATACTTTTAGTTTCATAATTTCAGTAAAACTATGTTTGACTGAATGAATTGAGAACATGAATTGAAAAACGATTACCAAAATGCAAGCAGTGCAAATACATACTATTTCAAGTCATATGCTATTTCACATCAAATACTATTTAGAAGTTACAAACAAGTACGACCTTGTTTGTGATATCTTCACCAGCTTCTTTCTTTGCTTTTACTAATTACTAAATATTTAAGCTTTATAGTTTATTATCATTTGAAATATTTCTCCATCTTGCATCTATCATCTGCCCATGTCTTCGGCCAACAAATAAAAATCACATTGCCAGGAGGCAAGCATGCTGACCATTGCACTATCATGGCTATCAAGTTGGATGAGACGGATACCAAACACTGCCAACTCTTGTCCAACACATGAAATCAGATGCAAGATAAACTAAACAGATTGGATGGGAGGTCATAACAATTAGGTTTAAAAACTCATAGGGGAAAGATAAAGATATGAGAATAAATCAAGCAAATGACAGCCAAGAATAAATCAAGCAAATGATAACCAATAATAAATCAAGCAAACTGACAGTCAATCTTTCTTGGTGGAACCTTCATTCTAAAGGCAGATTCATACACCTATTTAAGTAGCGTGGCAAAGCCTTTAAACACCCGTCTCGTCTTGCTTGTAATAAAATAGGTGTTTAAATTTACATATATATATACATATATAATATGACCATTAAAAGAACGGAAACATACAAAATATCTGGGTACAATCTTCAACTGCTCCAACATCATAAGGGAAGAAATACAAACTAGAATCAATTCTGGAAATAAGATATACTATGCACTACAACATCTACTAAAATCAAATGCGCTATCTCGTAACACCAAAATCACAAAATACAAAACACTGATCAGACCAGTTGTGTTGTATGGCTCTGAAACCTGGGGTATAACGAAAGGAGACGAAGCCTTATTACAAACCTTTGAGAACAAAGTTTTAAAATGCATCTTTGGACCCATTAGAGATACACAAAGTGGAGAGTGGAAAAGAAGAAGTAACAAAGACATTTATGATCTGTTTAAGTCCCCGCTAATCACTGGTATCATGAAGGCTAATAGACTACAATGGCTGGGGCATATAGAAAGAATGGAAGATAATAGGGAAACAAAACTCGCTTACACTCAGGAAATAAATGACCGTAGACCCCGAGGTAGACCAAGAAAACAGTGGAGAGATAATATATATACAGACCTACAAGCACTTGGAATCAACGACTGGCAAGAGAAGGTCCACCAGAGAGACGAATGGAGACGGATTGTATCTGCAGCAAAGAACCTCAATGGCTCGGAACGCTGAAGAAGAAGAATATATATATATATATAATGAAACCGCTCAGCGCGGAAAAGAACGTTGATGTTGTGGTCAATACCACAAAGTAGAGTGGTGCCCCACATAATAATGGAGTCCCGCCACAAGGGAGACCATAAATAGGGGTGCAGACTATTTTTCCTATCTCTCTGGTTCGGCATCTGCAGATGGAGGGGCACTAACATCCATCCCCAGGAAAGAAAGTTCCTGAATTGATCCCTCCAGGCCATGACCAGGCCAGAGGGACACATAGGCCTGAAGCCATCATCTGGAGGCCGAAACTGACCTCTGTGGTGTGAGATTGTTTACAAGGAGGCACACAGGCCTATAATATTGGTCCAATGGACTCAGAGAAGCAGTGGCCGGCAAATGTAAAGCCCACACTTGGATTAGTTTTGAGAATAATATTTAGATAATGTAGGATGAATGTAACTATGCCTGTGTTATTTCAGACTGGGGTTTTGAAATTGTTGGTATCTATGGCAGTGGCCAATGTTGGCGAGACATTTCAGCGATACAAGAGAGGAACACCAGAAAGCTCTCTTGTTGGAAAAGTGTAGGCTGGCTGATGAAGCCACAAGATGCTTGTGCAGAGCTATTAATAGATTGACCCAGAATGGCTGCCAACATAAATTAGCAGACAACAGCGAAGAATGTAAACAAAGCCTAGATCAATGTTTGAGTTAAACTGAGAAGTTCCTAGGATGCATACGTAACAACTAGATTAAAGAGATATATATGATGAGTATATCATGGTGATGATGCTGATAGTGATGATTATAATGATATGAGTGTGTGGAAGAGCGCTATGCATTCTAATATGTCAGTGGTTCTCAACCGGTGGGGGGGGGGGGGGGGGGGAATTTTAGGGTTTCCATGGGGGAAATTAAGATTATTTCAAGATCGCGTTAATACAAGAACCGATTACTTTATATTGTTTTTTACCACCATACTTTATATTCTGTACTTCTTGCCTTTCTGAAATTCATTTTATAACGTAAATAGACCCCCAAATCACATTTTATGTAGACTTGTTCTAGTATGTGTTATTAAATTTAGCTTCCATTTTTATGTGTACTGTGTAGGGGCGGGGTGGGGTCGGGTGGAGGGGGGGATTTATAGGGAGGAAATACGAAAGGGGGGAATGGCGTTCTGAAATTATGGTGAAGGGGGGCACGGGCCAAAAAAGGTTGAGAACCACTGTAATATGCAGTCTGTGGGTTTGATATGGTGCCTCTATGTGAATCTTGTACTTATAGGAAATCATGTTGTTCTGGTAGTCTCACTGGGTAATGCACGGTGTGCGTCTGATTTGCAGTTAGTGCACATGCTGCACTCTTTGTTTTTATGGTTGCCAATGCAGGATTGTTTATTCTATGTGTTGATATTCCTGATTTCCACCAATGCACAAGGTCCTGGTTGGGGCCCCATGAGGACCATTCCCCCAATATATTAAATGCTATGTTTGACTGTGACCAATGCAAACGGTACATGCCTGAAGTTGGGAGACTCAGTCGGTGCTTATGTTACGTCCTGCCTTATGATTATTATGTCGATCATCATCATCATCTGATGATGATGATGATCATAGCATAGTACTGAAGGAAACAATTATTATTGTGAATGAAAGCACCATCTATCCTGGTGCATGATTGGTGAGTTTGTTATGCTGTCCCTGTGTGGATATGATATTCTTATGTGGACAGGTCTATCTGTTCATGTTGTCTCATCAACATTTCATATTATATATCTGTGTAATGTTGATGTCAGTGGGTAATAATGATGCAGGCTTGGAGTGGGGAGTTATGCTGTAGCCTGCTGATGTTGGGATGATTTTTTTTACAGGATATGATCCTCCAATCGTGGTTGCAGGGGGGCATTCCTGGGTTATATCAGGTCAGTCAAGTCTCAGTCAGATATGACTGAGTTACCATATGACAGTAGACGGTACTACCTGCTTTCTGTTAGCACCGAATGTTGGGTGGCGCTTACCAAACCCGACACCCCCACATTGTGCCAACGGCTTTGGGCGGAAGAGCGCAATTAGGGATGTACAAGCCTTATCCTGGTGCTAGGAAATGCAACCAAAAGACAAAATGTCATGGCAGGGCAGACCATGCCCTAAGCCTTGGTTGGCAGCTGGTCTAGGATCGAAGCTCCGACAGGCGGACAGTTAGAGCATTGCTTTTCTGACCCAGCAGCTTCTGCAGCTTGTCGTGTTCCAGATGTAGAGGTATTACCTTTCCTCTGGAGTGAACTAGGCAGGCCAAGAGAGGGATTATGCTGTATGGGCAACACATCTCTATATTTTAGCCCAGGCTTTGTGCTATGCAATTATTATGCAAAGAGTGAGGAAGAAAATACAACCTGAAATAGAGGAAGAACAATGTGGGTTTGTAGAAGGGTACAGTAAATGCTGTGTATATGCTGCGAACAGTTACTGAACGTGCTATAGAAGTAAACAATTATATACACCTTTGCTTTATTGACTAGACAAAGGCTTTTGATAGAGTTAGACATGTCAACATGGTAGATATGCTTGCAGATCTACAAATTGATGGGAAAGACATCAGACTTTTAAAAAACATATATTGGAAACAACAAGCTGCCATAAGGATTGATAATGAAGTGGGACAATATCTACCTATTAATAGAGGTGTTAGGCAGGGACATGTAATGTCTCCAGATCTTTTTTCCCTATACAGTGAAAATATTTTCAGGAATGTAGAAGATATAAATGGAATCAGCATTGGAGGACGAAACATCAATAACATTAGATATGCAGATGATACAGTATTGATTGCAGACAATGCACAAGATCTACAACAATTAGTAGACGCAGTTGTTGTACACAGTGAGCAGCTGGGGTTGGAATTAAATTGTAAGAAGACACAGGTTGTGGTCGTCACTAGGAAGAACGTAGTACCACAATGTAATATACAAGTAAATGGGAATATTCTTCAACAAGTGAATCTGTACAATTATCTTGGAACAGTCATAACATCTAATGGGAGATGCCTTGAAGAGATTAGAACAAGAATCGCCATGGCGAAAGTAGCTTTTAGCAAGATGAAAAACATTCTGACCAATAAAAAGATGTCAATTGAAACGAGAAAAAGAGTGTTCAGGGGATACATAGAGCCTGTTCTGCTGTATGGATGTGAAACTTGGACAATGTGCAGTCAAGCTGAAAAACATGGCTTGGCCACATGGCATGGACGAGACAGGAACACTGAGCTGATCTATGACGCTGGTGATCGAGTGAAATGGCGAGTCATGACCGCCCACGCTTTCCGGCATGGCACATGATTGATTGATTGATTTGTGCTATGGAGAGGTATAACTCCATCCCTGGTCTTAACCGGTCTTGGAATCAAAGCGAGAGGTAGCAGTTATGGGTTATAAGTCCCTGTCAATTTGTGTAGACACCTACAGGTGTCACTGATCAGCTACCACCTGCCTCAAGCTGGGCTGCCCTCAGCCAATTGGGTGCTGATCCACCACAGACTGCCTGCTTCAATGGGTGCTTGGGCTAGGACAAAATCTGAATCACAGGCTGTAAAACCAATGCACCAGGTACTACTAAAACGAAAAATAGAAACCTCAAGCTACGGCTTGCAACCTGGAATGTAAGAACCATGTGTCCAGGATTTTCCACTGACTTGACTAATATTGATGATTTGAGAAAAACAGCTGTGATTGATGCCGAACTCAATCATCTTAACATTGATATTGCTGGCCTGCAGGAGACTCGCCTCACCGAGGAAGGGCCACTCAGGGAAAACAATTACACCTTTTTTTTGGAAGGGAAGAGGGCAGGCAGAAAAAAGGCAACATTGCAGTGAAGAATTCGCTATTGGGAATGATTGAAATTCCAGCAGGAGGTAATGAAAGACTATTATCCCTGCGCTTGGCAACCTCTTGTAGTTTTGCCACCATTATTACTGCATATGCACCGACGCACACTTCCCCTGTTGATGTGAAGGATTCGTTCTATGAGGAGTTAGACTCTGTGATCAAGGCAGTTTCAAAATCCGATTACCTGCACACGATGCGACATGAGATATGTCGGTGAGACAGGCTTACGTCTTGGTGACAGATTTAGACAACATCTTTCTGATATCACCAGCGGTGCCCACAAACCAGTATCCATGCATTTCAACAGTCCTGACCACCGTGGCTTGGCCGACATACAGGTCACGACCATCAAATCATGCGCATGCCACGAACAGGATTGGAAAACATTGGAACACCGTCTCATCTTCCAGTTGGGCACACTCTCCCCTCACGGCCTCAATGTCCAACACAGCTTCATTTAACATTCTAACCCCACCCCCTAGCTTACAGTCCACCATCGAGGTACGTGCAGGTCCTTTATAGGATGTCGCAGTCTACTTTCTTGGCAGGTTTGCTTTTGGTGTTTTGCCATCGTTTTCTGAACGACCGCGACTCATGCCCCTCTGTGAGGACCAACACAATGTAATCTTCCGCAGCTGCATTTCGAGCGCTTAACGAGAATTGCTAATTGTGAACTGCGTCCGCGACATCTTTGCCGGTCCTAATTTTCACTTTTCCGCACACATGGGCGCTTCTCCATCCCCACTCCCCTCGTGCTTGACCTTTGACCCGTGTACCATACATCCGGTCTACTAATCCACTGGAGCCCTACGCGTGTCAGTCTTTCCAAGCAAGGATACAGAATCAGATAAGTACATTTAATTAGTTTTATATTGTCATAGTGTGTTTCATGTAGGTTTGTGTCAGTTTGTATTTGTTTGTCCTGTGCTGACGAAGGCTTTGGCCGCAACGTCCAATTTGTCTCTTGTAGTCGTGTTTTAGTAAAGCTCACAATCTACTTCTCATTTTTTGGGTGATTCATTCCGTGCAATGTTAAAGTGCAGGACAACGAAGAGGCACATTCATTAGCTGTTGCTGCCCCTCAAGGTGAGAGCTACTTTATGATAAAGGTGATGTGACTAAGGCTCTCTTGGTGGAGAACTACTTTATGATTAAGGTGACATGACAAAGGCTCTCTGGGTGGAGAGCTACTTTATGACAAAGATGACATAACAAAGGCTCTCTGGTGGAGAGTGCAGATGAACAGATGCAATATCCATATTTGAACAGAATGGCTCAGAAGGGAGTAGAGGGTCTGGACGATGCTCAAAGCACAGAGGAAAATATAAATGGACTTTTAATTAAATGGCTGCTGGAATAATCAGTAAGGGAACTCTTCATTGGTTTTTAAGAGGAAGACAGAGCATGTGTAGGAGTATTCTAAGTGCAGTTATGTCAATCTGTAATTCGACTCTTGTAAATTCAGTATTCAGTATAAAAGTACTTACGTCTATTTGCAAGACTCGGGTGTTTCTCATCACATAGGAAAATATTTCCCAGCAGAACTCTTGCCAGAATCATATACAAAGTTGTTCCTGGTGGTGTTCTCTGTGTACGTGAATCTGAAAATAAGTCAATATAGTATATAGTTTTTCACTTAATAATTGAAGTTTACAGGTGACACTTATTCAG
Source organism: Cepaea nemoralis (assembly GCA_014155875.1). Lineage (NCBI taxonomy): Eukaryota > Metazoa > Mollusca > Gastropoda > Stylommatophora > Helicidae > Cepaea > Cepaea nemoralis. The sequence continues at coordinate 833,861 of JACEFZ010007167.1, forward strand.
TTATCATATCCTTCATGTGCAAATTACAAGGCTCTAATAGTTGTCGTTCACTGATTTAGAATCATATCTACTAAAAATATATGGGCTAGTTTTTCCTAAATGCTGCAATTGCATTATTTTAAATGTCATCTACTGCCTATAGTACCTTGCGATGTAGGACAGGGGGATCTTTGCCATGGTCCAGTTTATACAGGCTTGGAACATGGCATGAGTTTGTAACAAGCGCGGTTTACATGAGACCGTGTGAAGTGACCTACCACGGCATTGGTCCCAAAAGTGTGAAAAGTATGCAGGACGTTTTGTGAGAGGACAAAACGTCACCTTCAGACAGTTGGACGAGAGCTATGGTTGGAGCTGGACCTAGTTCTGTTGTTCCTGTAGAATGGCCATATACTGAGCCCTTACAGTGTTGGTAGATGTTTATTATTGTGTAGACTCTAGGCGTTTGTGAAATGGATTTGTGAAACTTATATTGTGAATTGTTCAATGCTTGGAGTCAATATAGTGAAAATGGAACTGCGTGTTGTTATTCAACACGTGTTGAGATTAATCCAAATTACTAGTTGTTGTGAATAGTGCAGTGAAAGAACTCAAACCTAATTCAAGACGTGCGAGAATTAATCACAATGAGAAGACCACAGCATGGCCAGTCAGAAAAGGGCTGGTCCAGAAATGATGCACAGGAACGTGAAGCAGTCAGAAATATAAATTGACGGTTGGCACCACGGCGAGTTTTCTCCAGTTGCTGTTAGCACTGTGACGTGATCATCTGTGTCAACTCAAAGGTGGTCTGTTCCTGTATATCAGCCAGTGACAGATCAACACATGCACATGAGCCATAGGCGATAGTATTATGAACAATGAATTTAACTTCATCTTTAACGAGCCATAAATCACCCTATGGCAGTCTTGAGCCTGAGGAATTAATGCCGTCTGGCTAGTGCATTCACCACAAACTGTGCAGGTTAGGGTTTTCTTTTTGCCCTCGACAGAAAAAATGCCACACAATTCTGAGGATTAAAACCTGGGTCTCCTGAAGGAAAACCCAGCCGTCTAGCCACTCGTTTAGCAGCTCCTCATTCAATTATTTTAACGGAAGTTGTAAAATTAAAAAGCATTGTAAAACAGATTAATTAAAACCAATATTTATGAAAATGTACATTTTTTACATTCTATTGACGCAGAAATTGTACTTACAAAGGTGTTTGCAATGGTATAATAATTGCTATTAGCTTCAAATGTTCTGAGGAACTTTCAATTTTGTATCTATAAGTATCCTTGTCTTTCAAAAGAAATGTTCAGTGATGTTACCATACACTGACTTATGACACATTTTACTGGCAATGAACAGATTGTGATTTATTTATAACATGCGGTTTATATGCTAGTTGTATGTACTGTTATCACTATATATATATATATATATATATATATATATATATATATATATATATATATATATATATATATATATATATATATATACAAGTAGGTCACATTAGCATGTGATTCAGAGTTAGAATGTCAGCTAGAGCAGAATGAAGATCATTCTGAAATTCTGAGCAGGAAATAAGTCAGACTGTCATGGAAAGAGATCTGTCAATGAATCACTGAATGTGCTGCTATAAAAGATTGTAGAATATTAGAAACTAAAACTGAATAAAACAATCAACTGATGCTCAAAGACAGTGAAATTAGGAAGTAGGGTTAAGATTACAAATGCAACTATGAAATTATATACAATTTGTTAGTTAATCAAGTTGAAAGCAAAATAAAACTGACAAATTAGAATGAGTAGAAAAATATGCGTCTTTATTGAGCACATTATTGTTTGACACTTTTATATCCTTGATCTATTTTCCTTATTTCTATTTATATCCTGTAACTCTTATCTGATAGTGATATTACTTCATATCAAATCATTTTACCCTTTTATGCAAAGAGTTATATGTGTAGGAATATTCTTGATCTTACTGATCTAAAGATGCCTGAGTCTAATGTCATGTAGTTATATATGCAAGCATTCATTAGCTATATTGTTGCTGCTTATAGTGTTCCTGTTATCACGCTCTGGTGAAAGTAGCAAGTTCCTGAGGTCTATAAGAGTTGGACATTCAAAGAGGTGATGTTTGAGTCTCATAGAGCAATCTGTGAAGCTGACACCTTGAGTGAGCTGTGGTTGCAGTCTGTCCTGGTGAATGTTAAGTGATATGTATTGTGTTCTGTCATATTACTGAGTTCAGGACCTGGCACCCTTCTGGTGTCTCCACTGGTCTATTCAACTACTACTGGCACCATACCATCTTGACAGACGATAGTGTTTACAGTGAGCTTCAAAAAAGGCATAATAAACTTTTCATAGCGCAAAGCTGGGGCTGAATTGCAGCATGGTTCCTCTCTTGGCCTGCCAAGAAAAGATAACACCAATACATCTGGAACAAGACAAGCTGTAGAAGCTGCCGCAACAATAAAGTAATGCTCTAACTTTCGACCTGTCAGAGCTTTGATCCTAGACCAGTTGCTGACTAAGGTTTAGGGCCTGGTCTGTCTTGCCATGGCATTGGCTCTTTAGGTTGCATTTCCCAACACCAGAATTAGGCGCGCACCCTCCCAATTGCGCTCCTGCACCCAAAGCCATTGGCACAATCCGGGGTGTCGGGTTTGGTGAGTACCACAGAACATTCGGTGCTAACAGAAAGCAGGTTGTATCATCTACTATCATATGGTAGCTAAGTCATATCTATCTAAAATCTGACTAAGCTATTCAACTAAGTTTCTTTATTTGCATTTCTTATTAGCTACTTAGAGAGTTGTTGCTGCACAGTTGTTTTTGTCTGGAAAACTACTTTGCTAGTTTGTCTACCTTGCCATTACCAGGTGTGTAGGAATATAATCAGGGATTCATTGCATGATTATCCTAGTGTTGTAATGTGTGGCTATCTGGTCTGAAGTTAAAGTTCAACTGTATTCTACTCACTGTTTTCTATAGCGAACAGAGCAGACAAAAAGTCAATCAAGATAAGGATGTTCTGGGATCGCGAAGGTTTGGCCCTAAAAACAGTCGTCAGATATGATAATGATTTCTCAAGGTTTCCCTAATGAACTGTCTGGGTTATTTAGTCAGTTAGTTAGTCGACAGATCATCCTCATTGCACATCGAACCATTCAGTCCATAAGTGCTTGGATCCCCTCCTCAGCAAATACATCAGCGTATAGCGGCTAATGACACCAGTTCTGTATTGGTTTATTAATCTTCTTTGGCTTCCTGCGTAGTGTTCTTGTTTGGCCACACCTCTTTTAACTTGCTGTTCTCGCAGCCTGACCATGGTTGTAGATTCACAGTCATCGCTTGGTTCTCATAAACGACTTGCTTCTCGTAGAGCATTCAGAATGTCTTCCTGGTCGATGGCTCGTCAGCCTTCCACAGTAGCCCTACCTGCAAGCCTGCTAATTTCCTTGTACATCTACATGCCCTGGCATGAAAATGAGACAAATCTTTGCCAACCGAGACCGCTCCAGAGACAGCAACCACTCTCTTCGGACACACCCCATCTCTATCTTCCTAAGCATACTCATTGAGTCACTAAGGACACATGCCCGATTGAATGTCTGTGTCTCGAGCCATGTTATTGCTTTACTTACTGCCATGACTTCCATAGTCAGGCTACTTGTGGTCAAAGCAAAAGCACCAGACTCTTCCTTCACAATTTTCCCTCCAGCCTGAGCTGTAAAAGCCCATGAACTTCTTACTCCTCAACCAACCGACCCATCCGTGTAAATTACAGCATCATCCTCTAAAGAATTTTCGAAGATCAGAGCCTGTACTTTCACCTCCACAGCAGCTGGATTTTCTTGTCTGCATTTCCTGTCTAATTGAATGCAAACTGAAAAGGACGTACAGAAATCTGTTGGCACTTGTACCCACTCCTCATCAGGTTCTAAGTCCTCAATTGTCAAAGACTCAGGGAAGACCACCCTGAATGAGTGGTCTACCTCAAGTAGATTAGAGGTAACCCAGTGCATCTACATGAGGGCAGGGTAGGTGTAGGGAGTAGATAGGAAGGGGAACTATCAAATAGTTCTCTCATGAGACACGGAGGTGTCAACCAGAGAGTAAGCACTCTGGTCACGGCATAATCACGCCAACGTGATAGACACGGAGAACTAGAATGAAACTCAAGAGAGGCCACTACTCTAAGCGTGCTGAATGATGCAGCACGCAAAAGCCGAAGTACGCACAAGGTCCCTCCGCGTACTGTGTAATCAGCACGCGGAGAATTAGTCAGACAGGGGACAGACTTCGTAGGGAACACATCGCTTAGCGTCGATGCGTATTCTTTAGCCGAGTAGATAGAATTAGCAGTAGGGTTAGGAACGACTAGTGATAGGCAATTCTGTGTATTCATGTGTGATTCATTAGCGACCGTTTTGTGCATTTATGTAATGTAAAGAGCCAGTGGCAATAAAATGTGTAATCAATTCCTCTCGTACGACTGACAAATCTTTTTGTGTGGTGCGAGAGAAGTTTATCCCGTAATGCCTGTAGCATCGCTTGATGACATCAATCATTTGTAAACTTCACAAATAGTGGATTAACAGCAGATCTATCTATATATACATGCATCAATTCTTCCAGAACAGAGTCAATGGTTTCTTGAGATCAACACCAAAACCTGATTGTGCCAGCTTTTTTGTTGGTTCAATCTGTTAATCTGAAGAGACCAACATTATGAGGGATGGAGGTGTGCAAGGAGGCAACATCTGAAGCAAAGACATGGTGCTGGTTTATCAGACAAGAAACTAATGGATTCAGACATCACTACGGCGTGATGTGTGCACTCCAGGTATGATGGTTAAACCTCTATGTTCAGTTGGACATGTGCAAGCTTACACTATTAGCTTGTCTGGGTTATATGGTTTGTGTAATTTAGTCAAAGTAAAGGACTATTTTTCATGCCTCTATTAGCAATGGACATAAGGTGCTAGCGCCATTTTTATAGAGTAATCGACACTCTGTGAGTTATTTGCTTGGTATCATTCTGACTGCTTTTACTTCCAAGACATTTCCTGGTACCCATTTTTGGCTCAGTCAACTTGGGAGACCAGGTCAATTTTAAAATCTGGCCCATTGTAGATATGAACCCATAACCAATGGGCCAGTAGGCTAGCATTTATAGTATGTCCAGAAATGAATGCCGTCATTCACGATCAATTATTTTGAAAACTGTCTGTTGCATCGTTATGAAATTTTTCCTGCCGTCTTATATTTACCCCCACCCAAGGAATATGTCTTTGATAGGTCCAAAAGCAACTTAAATCATGAAAAGCGGCGACATTTCTTTGATGTTTTGATGAAAAACTAGTGATTTCTCGCTAACAAACTTGTTTTACAGTAATGCCAATGCCCCCGCCAGTTCGGATGACAAACACAAGGCGTATCCAGATTCGTATGGGAGTGGGTGCATTGTCTGCTCTGCTGAGACGGAACATGATTACATGTTTTGCACGACGAATATAGCTGTGAATGTCTCTGTAGTGGGCTTCCTTCTTAACGGTCAAGATGTTGGTCCTCTTTTCATTGAAGTTTATAGAATGATTCGTATGTTCGTGTGTTGTCCCCTCATTTGACAACGTGTTTCTTCTCACGTTTCTTGTTATGCCACAATATGTCAGTTCCCACCGCAATATTACTCTTCGGTTGGTATTCGATGCGTCTAGAGCTTTTTGTTTTTCAATGTCAGTTGTTTGTCACCGTTGAGGGCTCACGGAATTGAAAATTCATCACTGTGGAATACAAACTGTTGCCATTAACAAGTTGTATTGTTTATGCCGATGCTGTAATGTTTAGGGCCTGCAATTCTTCTGAATATTTGTAGCAAAATATCCCAGTTGGTGTGCACGTGGATTAAGGTCTGCGATCTGCTCAGACCTTAATCTGTGTCGGACGATTCCAGTAGGTTGATGACTGCTCTCGGTTGCATAAAATTCAATCCATCCTTTCTCCAATAGTCCTCTTCCTCTTTCAACACATGGTCCTCACATTTTTCCAGTAACTTTTATCAATATTTAATAGCGCGGACTGGATTAGTATCTTGACGTCAGACAATTTGAATATAGTATTGTCAGCTGCCACCTGTCCTTTAATTTTAGCCCACACAAGTTCTATAGGGTTAAAATGAGAATGGTACGGCGGAAGTCTCAAGCACCCATGACGATGCTCTTCTATCAACTTGTCGATTTGATATTTCTTGCTTTTTGGCGTCTGTTTTACAAGGGACAACAATTCTAGCTAGAAATACGTTTCTGGAAATGGTATGTTTTCCATTCGGAGCCATATCTTTATTGCTCCCTTTGTGCTCGATGCTGTAGGTATTTTGTCTTCTTGGGCAACAACATTGATATCATGCATTGTCCATAATTGGACACGACGGTCTATCTAGGGATGGAAGCACAGTATTCTCGAGCCAATCTCTAAATACATTACCATTCATCTTATTATGATAATCCCTATTGTCTGTATGCTTTGATACGAACACGAGCCCAGCATTCTGTTGTAAGCCATTATGCGTATTACCAGCATGGGCCATGACCAAAAGCTGTCCTATACTACTGGGCACATATCGCTTTATCTGTCCATCCACTGATTGCCATTCCTTATCACTTGTGTGGTGCGCATTGATCCACATTTCATCCAAACACACTATGCCATAATTTTCTTTGCGCATTTCCCTTATTTCACGTAGGTATCTGCTTCTCATGGCTCCTAAATGCGGTTGCTCGCAAAGAATATTTCTACCGCCCTTGTACTTTCTAAAAGTGAAGATAATGTCCTTATAATTTTCCACAAAGTTGTTTTGGATAGCTCTATGTTATTGTTCTTTCTCAACCAAACCCTAAGTTTTCTTACAGTCACTGTTTCTTTGGCATCCAGCATTTTTATAATGCTGGATAATCCTGGATATAAAATCCAAAATTTTTATAATTTTAGGAGTCTCCGTGGCGAAGTGGTCAAGCCTTTTGACTCGGGCTCCAAAGGTTGTGGGTTCGATTCCGGGCCGCATCCTTCGGTTCACGAGTTAAATTTTTCGGAGACTTCTGTGGGTCGTCGCTAGAGCTGCGGAGTTCGTGCTTTGTGCGATGCTTTCCGCGCTGCGGAAAGAGACCGAGCCATATGGGATAGAACCCGGTGCAATGAAGTCGACCCTGTCGACTTTTAAGCGACTTTTTAAAGCATTTTTATAATAGCTCGCCTTATGACATCTTTGTCAAAGCTGTCTACAATAACCTTTCTACCTACCGTTTGGTTATTGCGTGGTGGTTTAATTCCAGATTCTTGCACCCATCGACGAAATGACCGTTTACTCAAACCCAATGCATGCACTGTTCTTTTTTCGGAATTTGTAATAGTATAAAACAGTTTCCTGCGATCAGCTTCTATGACAAAAATATGTGTACAACTTCATAGCGATGCTTTGAAGTGTATACACAATTTCGCATTCAATCCCATTGAAAAATATTCACACATTTCAATGTTAGCGATAAGTGGTAAGATTTAAAAAAAAAACATATTAATCAGGTTTCATGAAATAACCCACATTTTGAGACACCTCTGAACAGTCCCAGTTTAAACAACGCGGGGTTCTTGGCATAAGGCCAATCCCGTGAAACACGTAAAATATTCAACATTGAACGCTGATTGTCTGGCTACGCTGTAATACATTTAAAATTATGAACTTCATCTCTGACCTGTATATTATATACCGCATATAAACAAACTTTGAAATCTACTGTAAAATCTCCAGAATAAAACTTTTTTTGTTGGGTGGACATAATGATAAGGTTATATGCTAAATCTCATCATTTTCCTTCAGTTGGTTACTGTGATATGGAATTTTATATTGGGGCAGACAAAAGTAAACACACTATAGATACTATGCTGCCTCAGCTCCCAAGAGTTCATTCAAGTAGAGTTACGATATTAGTACCAACACCCCTAGGCTGGTTTCCACTCACTTCACTTCCACTCACTTCGATTACTGTAGAATTTCAATATTCAGGTTACAGCCATGTGACCATGTTCATCAGGTGACAGACACCACAAAACCCTTAAAATCCTTTCCTTTTGATGGGATGCTTACCATCCCTCTGTCCATAGGTTACATGGTCGACCTCTTCCTCTTCTGGTTCCATTTGGTCTGTACATCATTGCTAGTTGTGGTGTTCTGTTAGTTGGTAGCCTAGTTATGTGGCCGACCCATTTAACTTGCTGTTTTCTAATGAAATCTAGTGTTGTTATAACCCCCACACTGGTGCAATTATGCTTCATTCTTTTTCTTTGAGCAGTAGGAAAAATCCCCTGCCAGTTTGCTAGGCCATTTGCAGGTTAAGGACAAGAAAATCTGACCAAGGGTCAGTCCATTCCCCCTGGCGAGCCAGAGGCCCATAACCTCGCAGTCATGGTTTCCCAGCCTACTCCAGTCTTATCTTATAGCATTATTTCCCTCCTTTACGTGCAATCCCTTCATTCTACCTTTCTACTCCTTTGATAATTCTTAGCAAAATCTTCGTGATGTGGCTCATAATACTAATTGTTCAATGTTGATCACATTCCAAGGTTCCTGATTTCTTTGGGATTGCAATAAATATTGAATTACATAATACAGGAGGCATGTCTCCAGTATTATGTATTGTGCTCAGCAGTCTGGTGACCTGATCTATTCCATATTCTTCTAAGGCATTGATCATTTCTGTTGTGATGTCTGGAACCGGGGTCTTGCCAGTTTTCATATGGTTAAGAGCATTTTGAACTTATATCTTGAAAATTGATGGCCCTTCATTATTATTCCGAATATCTTCTTCTGCCACTGCGTTCATCCGGAGAGATTTTTCGGACGTGACTGCATTGTGCCTGTTTACAGCAGAGTTGCGTTCTTGCACTGTTAGGCTAACACATCCAACTTCAGCAGGCATTTGTTGACCGGGTTAGTATAACAGTATGACTGTTATATAGTGAATATAATGAGGCCAGGTTTAGAAACGTAAGGTTTCTAAGTATATAAGCTTTCTTTGGTTTTTCCTTTCCAATTGAGAGAAGCAAAGATGCACTGCACAAAGACGCACAATGTTGACGTGGCAGAAGGATTGAAATACGGCAGGGTAGCAACAAAAACATTGGGAAAGGAAGAGTTTTTAGTATGGAGTGTAGGGATAACGCACATATTTTAAGGTTAGTTAGTAAAGTAAGTTGGATATCATCAATAAGGCAAGTGTGTTAGAAGAAAGGGAAACATAAACTAGAGAAGTTGAAACATATAAAATTAACCAATTGAAATTATCAAAGTAAACTGATTTAAAATGAAATAAAAGTTAAGAAATAAAAGAAGAATAATGTATAATTTTGTAAAAGTAACAACGAGGTATGTTTTTAACTGAATGAAAGAATTGGCCTGTGGTTTATTTATTACTGAGCAAGAAAGTTATCAAGTACCCTAAAAAGAAAAAGAAATATGGATTTTTTTCCAGAAAAGAAAATTTGATGTGTGTTGAATTATTGGCAACTTGCGAGTTTTACAATTGGAATTGTATAAATGAAATTCTTACATGAAGACATCAATATGATGTGGGTACTACCACTGTAAGAATCACGAGGACACAGCTGGAGGCTTTTCTTTACACTCCCTGGATCGCACTGTTATATTAGCTTTCCTGGGTGGGGACATTCAACTCTCACTCGGACATAGTTGCATTGGGCCTGTTTACAGAAGAGCTGCGATATTGCGCCGTTATGCCGACACATCCGACTTCTGCTGGCATTTGATGATCGGGTGTTTCGAGGGACATTTGACTCTCACTTGTGGTGTCATCTACATCCCAGCTGGTTAGAACGGCCAAGATGAGGGCTGATTTGTTTCGCAAGATCAGTCCCGCATCTGGCGTTCGTTGTCTCGGATGGCTGTATGAGGTGCACCCAATCTGGAACTTCCCAGCCGATGCAAGTTAGCGAGGCAGGCATTTCAAGAATGTGACCGTAGCTCGAAGCCAAAGTCATGGTTTGAGCGGGTGAAAGGGCAAATTTTGTACGACCATTCTACAGTCTCAATAAGGGCCCTCTCTCTCTCGATGAGTAGTGGGCCTGCAGTCAGTAAGCTGACATAGCTTTTCAGTCAGTTCTGCCTGGCGTAGCTTGAAAGCTCGTCGGTAGGCATCCAGTGGTTTTGCATGTATCACTGTGCACGGAGTGATTGCTACTCTTGGCCTGGGTGTGTGAGAATAATCCGTCTGTGCAATAGATATGTGGTTGATCCTGCCAGTAGTCATTTGCTTGTCTCAAAGATTAAGCCATGCATGTCTAAGTTCACGCTGTCTCACGGTGAAACTGCAAATGGCTTATTAAATCAGTCGAGGTTCCTTAGATGACACAATCCTACTTGGATAACTGTGGCAATTCTAGAGCTAATACATGCTAACCAAGCTCCGACCCTCGCGGAAAGAGCGCTTTTATTAGTTAAAAACAAATCATTGTTGCCGTTTGCGAGGCGCAGCATTCCCACTGGTGAACTCTGGATAACTTTGTGCTGATCGCATGGCCTTATGTGCCGGTGACGCATCTTTCAAATGTCTGTCCTATCAAATGTTGATGGTACATGACATCCTTAACATGTTTGTAGTGGGCAACAGGGAATCAGGGTTTGATTCCAGAAAGGGAGCATGAGAAACGGCTACCACATCCAAGGAAGGCAGCAGGCGCGCAACTTACCCACTCCCGGCACGGGGAGGTAGTGACGAAAAATAACAATACGGGACGCTGTCGAGGCCCTGTAATTGGAAAAGTACACGTTAAACCCTTTAACGAGGATCTATTGGAGGCAAGTCTGATGCCAGCACCATGGGGGTGGCCATGGGTACTGAGATGGGTCCCAGTTATGCCTGCCTCTTCATGGGCTATCTGGAGCACCAGGTATGGAGTCAATTCACCGGTAGGCTCCCAGAGCTCTATAGGAGGTACATTGACGACTGCTTTGGTGTTTCAGACATGCCCCTGCCTGATCGCCAGAACTTCATTGCCTTTTTCTCTGACTTTCATCGCAGTATCAAACTTACCTCCACCATTTCTTCGTCGACCATCAACTTCTTAGACCTAACAGTCTCTTTAGGTTCCGCGGGTCTATGCACGACGGTTTATTATAAACCAACTGACTCGCACACATTCCTTCTCTATACCTCCTCCCATTCTCCCTCGTGTAAGGGTTCTATTCCTTTCTCCCAACTGTTACGGCTCTGACAGCTTTGTCAGGATAATAACGACTTCCATCAAAAAGCCCACAAATGCTGGATTTTTTTCCGCCTTCGATGCTATCATGAGAATGTTCTGTCTACAGCTCTTCACCGCTGCCAGTCTATCAGTTGTACTGAGGGTCTCACTTCCATTTAACTTCCAAACCCCACCCCCTAGTTGTATAGTCCACTAAAAAGGTAGTTGCATGTCCTTTGCAGGACGTCGCAGTCAACCCCAGCATTATTTTTGCTGTTTGGAATATCTTGGTAGGTTCGCATTTGGTGGTTTGCAATCATTTTCTGAGTGACCGCTACTCATGCCCCTCTGTGAGGACCAACACAATAAAATCTTCTGCAGCTGTGTTTCGAGCGCTGAACGAGAAATCACTAATTGCGAACTGCGTTCATGACATCTTCGCCAATCCCAATATTTACTCTTCCGCTCACATGGGCGCCTCTCAACCCTCACCCCCTTCCCGCCCATTAGCTTAGCCAATACCTGAGCTTCTGAAGGTATTGACCTTTGACCCGTTGACCATACATCTGGTTCATACAATCCACTGATAGTCATCTAATGCGCGTCAGTCGCTCCCAACTAGGATACAGATTCAGATAAGTATCCTTAATATTGTCATGTAGTGTGTTTCATGTAGTTTTGTGTCGGTTTGTGTTTGTTTGTTCTGCTGCTGATGAAGGCTATGACCGCAACGTCAAATTTGTTTCTTGTAATCGTGTTTCAGTAAAGCTCACAATTACTTCTCGTTTTTTGGTGATTCATTCATTGACTACACAAAGGCTTTCGATAAAGTGAGACATGTCAACATGATGAAGATGCTTGCAGATCTACAAATTGATGGGAAATACCTCAGACTTGTAAAAAACATATATTGGAAACAACAAGGTGCCATTAAGATTGATAATGAAGTAGGTCAATATCAGCCTATTAAGAGAGGCGTGCGACAGGGATATGTAATTTCTCCAGATCTTTTTCCCAATACAGCGAAAATATTTTTAGAAATATAGAAGATATGGAAGGAATCAACATTGGGAGACGATACATCAATAACATTAGATATGCAGATGATACAGTATTGATTGCAGACAATGAACAGGATCTGCAACATTTAGTAGATGCGGGTGTTGCACACAGTGAACAACTAGAGTAAGTTAGTTAGTTAGTTAGTTAATCGACAGATCATCCTCATTGCACATCGAACCATTCAGTCCATAAGTGCTCGGATGTAGCATGTAGCGGCTTACGACACCAGTTCTGTGTTGGTTTATCAATCTTCTTTGGCTTCCTGCGTAGTGTTCTTCTTTGGCCACCCCTCTTTTAATTTGCTGTTCTCGCAGTCTGACCATGGTTGTAGATTCGCAGTCATCACTTGGTTCTCGCACAAGTCTTACTTCTCGCAGAGCATTCAGAATGTCAGCCTGGTCCATGGCGCGTCCGCCCTCCACCTTAGCCTTACCTGTGAGCTTGTCAGCCCGCTCATTTCCTTGTACTCCAGCATGCCCTGGCATCAAGATGAAACTAATCTTTGTCAGCCGAGACCACTCCAGAGACAGCAACCACTCTCTTCGGATCCACTCCATCTCTATTCACTTGAGCCTACCTCAGAGTTAACGCAAACACACAACATCCACTGCATAGTGAAATTATGAAGGTGAAGGGCAGCAGGTTAAAAAGAGGAAGGTCGTGAATGGGTCAGGCCGAAGACATTCTTCAACAGGTGTGTTCACTGGAGGACTTAGAACCTGGCGAGGAGTGGGTGCAAGTGCCAACAGATGTCTGCACGTCCTTTTCCAGTTTGCATCCAACTAGATAGAAAATGCAGACAAGAAAATCCGGCTGCTGTGGAGGCTGAAGTACAAGCGTTGATTTTCGAGAATTCGCTAGACGGTGATGCGGTCATCTACACAGATGGGTCGGTCGTCCTGACATGTGAGGAGCACATGGGCCTTTCACGGCGCGGGCCAGGAGGGAGAATTGTGAAGGAGGACTCTGGTGCTTTCACTGAAACCACAAGTAGCCTGACTATGGAAGTCATGGCAGTAAGTAAAGCAATAACATGGCTCGAGACACAGACATTCACTAGGGCATGTTTCCTTAGCGACTCAATGAACATGATCAAGAGGATAGAGGAGGGGTTGATCCGAAGAGAATGGTTGCTGCCTCTGGAGCGGTCTCGGCTGGCAAAGATTAGTTTCATCTTCGTGCCAGGGCATGCGGGAGTACAAGGAAATGAGCGGGCTGACAAGCTCGCAGGTGAGGCTACTGTGAAGGGCGGACACACCATAGACCAGGCTGACATTCTGAATGCTCTACGAGAAGTAAGACTTTTGCGTGAACCAAGTGATGACTGTGAATCTACAACCATGGCCAGACTGCGATAACAGCAAATTAAAAGAGGGGTGGCCAAACAAGAACACTACGCAGGAAGCCAAAGAAGATTGATAAACCAACACAGAACTGGCGTTGTTAGCCGCTACACGCTGCGGGATTTGCTGAGGAGGGGATCCGAGCACTTATGGACTGAATGGTTCGATGTGCAATGAGGATGATCTGTCGACTAACTAACTAACTAATCTGGTATGTCATGACCGCTGATATTTAGGGCTTCATATAGCTCCCTGTTTATATCATCTCTTACATTTCTCATTATATTTTCGGTGTACAGGTTAAACAAATAGGATGACAGCACGCAGCCATGACGGACTCCTTGCTTGATGTCAAACCAATCTGATGTCTCGCCATCTATTCTAACTGCTGCTTGTTGGTCTAGATAGAGCATTTTTATGAGCTGTACTATATGTGATGGAAAGCCCATATTCCTCATGATGTCCCAAAGTTTCTGATGCTGTACACAGTCAAAACAATGTAATATACAGGTAAATAATAAGAATATTATTAAACACGTGAATTGGTACACTCATAACATCTGATGAGAGATGCCTTGAAGAAATTAGAACAAGAATTGCCGTGGCAAAGGTAGTCTTTTGCAAGAAGGAAAACATACTGACCGTAAAAAAAATGTCAATTGCAACGAGTAAAAGTGTAGAAGTGTTACATAGAAGCTGTAATTTTGTATGGATGTGAAGCACAGACAATGAGCAGACAAGCTGAAAAACATCTAATGGCTGTGGAAATGTGGTTTCTGAGGAAAATGCAAAAATATCATGGACAGACAGAAAAACCAATGACCAAGTCCTACAAGAAACAAATGAAAACCGTAAACTTATTAGAGAAATTAGACATATTCACAATTTTTTGGACATGTTATGAGAAGAAATAAATTGAAGATCTTGGTGACAACTGGCAAGATTGAGGGGAAAAGAACAAGAGGAAGGCAGAGAAGTAATACCTGGATGGCTTGGCCACGTGGTATGGTCAAGATAAGAACACAGAGCTGATCCACGACTCTGGTAGTCGTGTAAGATAGCGAAACATGACCGCCCATGCTTATCGGCATGGCACTTGATGGTGATGAATGTCAAATTGGAGTAGATGGGACAAAAAGTTAACCTTTATGCTATCTAGTTGGCTGGACAGGAATTTTAATCTACCAGAATGAATGTGAACCAATATAACTTATTACTACAAGTGAAATGAACATGAACCGACATAAGTGATTTCTATAAGAAATAAATCATAAATAACAGGACATTCTAGAAATGTCAAGGGGTTGTTATGTAAATAACCAAAAGGATGGCCTGTGACAACAAGTCATAACATTTGAATGGAACAAGCAGGTTGTGGACATTAACTTGTACAGACACATTAACGCTTGTTATTCAGCCTTAGATAATTATCAGGACCAATTCCAAATATCAGGTGATACAAGAAAGTGAAAAACTTGCTGTTGCATACCCAAGTGCTGAACTACAGGAGGTTCAGGACAAGTATTATGGGAAGCAGGAAACGACAGTGCAAAACTATCATAAAAATATTAGACAGCTACTGACAAACTGTTTAATTTTTTTTTTAAATCAGACTAATCAAATTAATGACTTACCAGTATACTGATCAGATTTTGTAAATGATTCTGCTGTATAGATGCCTTTACCAAACATGCCTCCTTCACTGGAAACTCGAGGATCAATGCCATTGGAAGCAATAGCTTCAGGAGACTTTGTGCCATGAAATAAATAGTGCTCATTCACTTCAAAATAGAGTTCTTCTTTCATAGAGTCCTCTAGGTTCTCTGTTGTTGTGATTCTTCCTTTTGACCTTGGAAGTTTCCTAACATCAGGACAAATATGATTTTGTGAACACATTTTCTTAAAAAGTTGCTTCCTCTGTCCTGAGTATAATTCAAAAAGGTCCATATTCTCTATTCTTTGTACGTCTAACACTTTAATTTTTCTGTGTGATAGTCCAGCAGCATCACTACCTTGGCCAACATAATTTGGATCCCAAGTTTTATTTATTAGATTTTTAATGGCTTCCTTAGTCTCTGAGTCAACATTCACCAAATATTTCTGTTTCTTTGGTCTATGAGAACTGAACATGCCTTTCAGTGTGTTCAAGAAACCTTTTTCTGGATTTAAACTATTTAGTTTCCAGTAAGATGGACAAATTTCATCACTTTCAGCTGCATGTTTCAAAAATTCACAGGTACCTCGCTTCGGGGCTTTAGAAGACTTTATTCGATTCTTTGGTAAATGAGATGATAAGCCAGAAAGTTCCTCACTAATGGTCTTATAAACTTTTTCAACCTGTTCCTTCTCTCCTTTGATAATGAATCCTGCCTTTTTTGTCTTGGGATTAGGAGAACTTTCAATCCACACACATGATTTCATAGCCTTTTGAAGGATGCGATGCCTGGAATCCTTTGGCCAAAAGTTAACAATCTCTTGGTTAAAATATTGCGTGTGTAAACAAACTTTGAAGATTGCTGTTTTTAAATCTGACCACATATTCTCTATGCCACTACCATGAAGTGCTGCAATACTGATTTCTGCACTACTTGAACTTTTTAAATGATGTTGTAATACTTCAACAACAGCCTCTTCAATGTCACCCTCTTCATCTCCACTATCTTCATCATCTGAGATGGTTTCATCAGGCACTAATGAACTAGTTGCACCAACATTCTGGACAGTTGTTATTTTGGCAGGTGAAAGCTGGAAGTGCTGTGATGCTTTATTTTTGTACTCTTTGAAAAGCTCTGTGTCCGGTGCTAAAAGCACAACTTTATGTAAAGCTTGGCCAAATTGTGATGATTTTATGCTCGCTAAAGTAATCTCAGCAACATCAGATGCAGGAAACTGAAATGCCCTTCCACAGCCTAAAACAGGAAAAGAAACAGACTTGGCATTTAGAGCAATCGCCTTGGTAATAACTGACTGAATGGCTGTGGAAAGTTGTGCTGGGGATGAGTTTGGTTCCCATGGGGTAAGAACTATATGACAAATAGCCTGACATTTTAGATGACTGAATGGTCCCATTGTTGTGAGGACTACATCAGTTGGGTGAGCTTCATGTTCAGCTTGTAGAACTTTCCACAGCGAAGGGCACTTTTTGTTAAATGTTTGTCCAACTCTTGTCCTGCGTAGGTCAATATGTGTGGTCAAAACACTCACTAAAACATCAGAAGTTTCTTTTGTAATGTCACCATAAGGTTTAACAACCAGCTGACAGATGTCATTTATCTTAAGCATTAGTTTAGTTTCTGTCCGTACTGGGGCAGCAACTTGTAGACGCACTCTGCGTTTTAGTTTTGAATGATCTGGCTGCTGTGCTTTCTTCGATGTTCCCATTTTGAAAGACTCTAAGCTTGGTAGTTTATGAGAAACAATACATTTTTTTGTAACTTCAAGAGTATCAATTTTTTTCTTCATTTTATCAGATGCAAATCCTTTTGCAATCAGCATCAGTTCTTCGGGTTTCTTAAATTCAGACCTCAGATCCCAGGATTTCACCATCACTTTTGTTTGCAATTCTGTCAGATTTCTGTGTACCTGTTGTATGACCGTTCTATCACCTTTAAATTTTATGTCAATGTCAGCTTCTGTGGATGAATAATCAACTTTCTTAACTTGTAGCAAACACTGTTTGATTTTATCTTCATGGAATTTATGAAGCAATTTTGCATGCAATCCTCTGACAGCAAATGATTTTTCATGGTCCACATGGTCAAGCATGAGTGTTTTAATCTCTCTGATTGACTCAAAAACATCATCCTTGATACCTTCAACATAAATTTCTGTTTTCTTATCATTCCAGGAAATTTTGACAAGAAATTTTTCTTCTATTGACAATTTTAGAGACTGCAGTTTCTCTGTGGGTATTTCTGCATCAGATGTACTAGTTTCTTTATAATTTAATTTGCCATTTAGAAAATCCATGGCATCTTTTAAGGCATGGTCACTTTCAGCAACTACTAACAAAGATTTATCATGGATGAAAACTTTGGCTCCATTCAGGTGATTTGTATTCAAACTCAGTAGGTACTGTTTACCTTCTTCTTTGCACAGAATGGAATGCATAGCTGGAGTGATATCTAGTGGTCCCTCCTTCAACTTCTTTAGTTCTTTCAATAATTTTAATTGCTGCTCTTTGACACTTTCTGTTTTCCCCTCTACAACAGCAAAACTTCCATTAAAATAAATACGGCAATCTACAAAATTTCCAAAACAATGTGGCAAGAATTCTTTCTGCCAAGTTGTCATTTCTATTTCTTCAATACATAGTTTTGACTGTTCATCTTTTTTGGCCAATTCTTCTTCAAGCTGCTTTATTTTTGCTTCTTTCTTTGCTAGCTTGCTTGCCAACTTGTTTTTACTTCCCTGCACAACTTTCTGGAATGCTTTGTTTGCAGGTAAATTTTGACTGCAACTTTCACCAAGTGTACCTGCTATGAAACTAGATGATGTGTCCTGATTAATGTTCTCAAGAGATGTAGAACTAGTTCTGTTTTGTTTGCTCATAATGTTACCATGCTCACTTGCATTAAATATAGCCTCACTCCATCCACGAATGTTATACGACTTCATGTTGTTTGTCTTATTAATTTCAGATTTTATTTCAACACAAATTTCTTCATCATGAGAAGGGGTATGTAAGCATTTCCTGCCATGATTGGTCCCTCTTCCCCTAGTATACCCAGTGTTCCCAGTTGGTCTGTCATATTTGCTTCCGAAGTCTTTGACCTCATGAGACACATTTTTGCTGGAAGATGATTTGCTTCTCACATTATCTTTTCTTATTTCCTCATTTTGTTCATATGATTTCCTTCTTAAAGGTGATGCCCTGTGACCTCCTCTCAGTGCTCGAGTACCTCTTCCCCTAAATCCTCCTCTGATTGGAGGTCTTTGTCTGGATGTAACAAAAGCATCTTTATTTTGGCTTCTGTTGAGTCCCTGATTTAAAGCAGACCCAACTTTTTCATATTCTGGATCTGAATCACTCTCTTCTGAATTATCTCTTTTAGATTCATTATCACAGTCTTTATTTTTATTTTTGTTTTTATCTTCTTCATTATCACTTTTATCTGTGTCTCCTTCTGTGTCTTTGTCTTCACTAGCATCATCTTCATCTTCTCCTTCTGTATCTTTTTCCATTTGTGCTTCTTCATCTTCTTCTATTTCTTCTTCTGCATTGTCTTCCATTTCTTCTTCTGCATCCTGTTCCACTTCTTCTTCTGCAATATTGATTGTCTCTGCTACTTCATGATGTATCTGCTGTCCAATGTATTCATGAAAATTATTGTAACAAGGATGAACAGAAATGTGGTAGTCTTCAGATGGTAACGGCACAAGATCACTGCTTTCCAAAATTTTCTCGACCACTGCAAAAGAGTTAAAGAAAAAGTCATTATATAAAAAAAGTCATTATATAGAAAAAGTGTGTTGAGCACAAAACACATGATATATCTATACACGTAAATATGAGGGGGCTTGAAATTAAAACCTTAAAAGTGTGATAGAGATTACAATAACCATGCCACTGTCTTGTAATCTGTCAATATTGTTGTTAAGGATGCCAAAAGTGTTAAGAACATGACATCATGGTTCAGACAGACACGGTGATGTCATAAGGACAGTTTAAATATGGCCGCCCCACTTTTGACACGCACCGAAGAGGAGCAGCATTCTGTTATCCGTTCTTTTTATCAGTAAAGTGATTAAACTTATAGAAATTCATCAACGAATGAAGGTCTAGTATGGCGATGCATGCCTGTAAGTTCAGCAAGTGTATGAGTGGAGTAGGAAATTTCAAAACCATGTAACTTCTGTGACAGACTGTTAACGACTGGGTTAGGCACACCGAATAGTAACCCCAGAGTCGATTGCAGCCGTTGATGGCCTCATACGGGGAAAACTTCTGATTGACTGTGAGTGACATTACCACACATCTTGACATCTGTCAAGGTTCAACACACCACATAATCCATGATGTGCTACAGCATTGCAAAGTGTCTGCAAGGTGGGTGCCACAGCAGCTGACTCCAGAACTGAAACGACACATTGATGCTTGTCAAGAACTATTGCAGTGCTTTGAAGCAAAAAGTGATGGTTTCCTATCAAGAATTATTACTGTAGATGAAACCTGGGTTCACTACCATAAGCCAGAAACAAAGAGAGTGAGCAATGAATGGCGCCATCCCTCCTCTCCTAAACTAAAGAAGTTTTGCATGCAGCCATCTGCAGGGAAGGTTATGCTGACTCTCTTTTAGAGTAGACCAATCATAATGATGCGGATACCAGGAATGCAGTTAGAGAGGGGTTATCTGGCACCATGGAGAATATGCATTAGAAGCTTCTTAGGGGTTGGGCCCCATTTTTAAAAACATTTTTAAAAGGAAAAAACAAGGCAAACCGGCCCCATGGTGTTTTTTTGGATGGGCCCCATTTAATCTTAAGGGAATAAAAACCTTAAAGGGATTACCATGCTTTAACCCAAACAATTTGGGAAAATCAAGACCCAATTGGGGACACAGCACCATCCCTCTCCCAAAACCTTTTAAGGGCATTCAAAACTTAGGTTTCACAGCCTTTTCCTTAACCGGGCCAACTAAATTAATGGGCACAGCAACCCCAATCCCCCCCGGGAAAAAAGGGGACCCCCCAGGGCCCCGGTTCCAGGCCCTTCTCGAAAGGCTTTCGTGAGTCCAAAAAAACCCGGGACACTTGAGGTGGCCCGGGGTTTTTGGGGGCCCAAAACTGGAAAAGGGTTAACCCGTTGGATTGCGGGCCCTTGGGCAAAACAACGGGACCTCGGGGAGGCCAAAACCTCCTTTTTTGAAAAAATTTTTCAGACCCATTTTTGTTTTTTTTTAGGGTTTTATTTTTTGACATAGCTTGATTTGTTTCTTAGAAGGTTTTTTATAACAAAATTTTTAAAGTTAAACCTACCTCGTAAAATTTTCAACCAAACAATTCCGGGTTTTAAAACCCACTGGGGGCCAACGGGAAATTTTATTACCAAAAAATTAAAAAAAAATGGGTTTTGGGGTATTATATTTAACCCCCCTTAAATTTTCCCCTTTTGAAGCCCGGAAGGTTTTAGGGAATTTTCCCCTTTAAATCTCCTTTGACGGCCTTTTTGGGGGCCCCGGGAAAACTAACCCACCCTTTTAGTTATTCCCTTGTTTAAAATTAAAAAATTTGACAAAAATTTACATTTTAAAAAATTTACTAATTTTTTTTTCTTTGGCAAATTTTTTCCGCAAAAGTGGGTATGTAAAAAGTCCAAACCAAGTTACGAGGGGAACAAACAAAAATTTGCATTTCAAGGGGTATGGGAAAGTTTCATACTCCCATTTCAACCCCAAGTCATCAATTTCCCAAAATTTTTTTGGCATTATTTGAAAAAAATTATAAATTTAAAACAGAATTTCATTTTTTTGCCGAAACATTAAGGGGGTTTTAAATTTAAAAATTTTTTTATCCCCAATTTGTTAAGGGGATTTCTTCCGTAAAAATTCCAAAAGGGGCAAGGATTCTACGTTAAAAAGTTTGGTTGGAAAACTTTTTGGTTTATAGGGGGGAAAATTTTTCAAGGGGCCCGAAGCGGGGCCCCGAGAAAATTCCCGGAAAGGGCGATTTTAAAGAAAAAAAAAAATGAAATTTTGCAAAAAAAGAACCGATTCAATGAAATCAAAGAAAAAAATAATTACCGGAAATTAACCCAAAAAAGGTTTTCACAAACGATAAAGCAAATTTGGTTTGTTCCAAGGTTAGAAAATCTGAAAAAACTGGGGAAGGGAGGGGGGGAGGAACCAAAAATTAAAAGTATTAAAACCTTTAAAGCATTTTGGGTAAGTCTTAAAAGGGCCCTCCCGGATTTTGGTTGTTGGGGCCCCTGGTGTAAAATTTAAGGCATTTTTTTAATGAGAAATTGTTTAAACCTTTTTAAAAAATTGGACAATTTACGGAGAGAAAAAGAAGGGGTTATTTGCCGAATTTTTTCCCTTTTCATTTGGGGGAAAAGAGGGTTTCCAAAAACAGGTTTTGGCAATATCCCCCCAACCCAACCCAAAACCTTTTTAGCCCAAATGTCTAAGTTTTGGAAATTTTGAAAAGGGTTTTGGGAAAAAAAGTAAACTTTAAACAGGGCCTTAAAACCCAAAAGAATTTATTTTGTTTTTTAGTAAATCCCAACACTTTTTTAATTTTGAAAAAAATGGAATGTTTTAAAAAAATTCCCAAAAGAAACAAAGGGGGCGCTTTTTCAAGCGAACCAATTTTTTCCAATTAAATTTTTGTCAGGGAAGAAACCCGAGATTTTAAAAAATAAATTTCAAAAACCCAAATTTTAAAACCCGTTTTAAACCCGTCGAATGTCGGAAACCGTTAAGGTTTTCAAAATTTTTTTTGACAAACGAAATACCGATGTTTGGGGAAAAACCCCAAAATCCCTTTTATTTTCCCAAAAGTTGTGGGAAACAAAAGCCCCAAGGAAGAAATTCGTATAGAGGGGTCAAATGCTTAAAATTTTTGCAGCAGTTCGGGCCCCTAA
This sequence comes from Cepaea nemoralis, assembly GCA_014155875.1. Lineage (NCBI taxonomy): Eukaryota > Metazoa > Mollusca > Gastropoda > Stylommatophora > Helicidae > Cepaea > Cepaea nemoralis. Next base: position 856,101 of record JACEFZ010007167.1, read on the forward strand.
CCTTTTTTTAAGGCAAAAATTTGAAAAGGCCGTGATAGTTAATTCCTCAGAAAATTTAAAAATTGAATTTGGGGTTTAAATCCAAAAGGAAAGTTTGAGTTTCCTTTGGGAAACCCGGCAAAATTTTTTCCCCTTTTTCAAGACAATAAATGAACAAAAATTAATTTGAACCATTTTTATGTTTTTTCCCCCCAATTTTAAATTTTTTGAAAAGGCCCAAATTTTTCCCTTTTTTAAGGGAAGGAAATTTCTCCCTTTTAAATCAAAAGTCAAAATTTAAAATTGGGTTGCGCCAACGTCTGTTTGGGTTAAAAAAAATTTAAAGACAAAACTTTCCAACTTTAACTTGTCGACATTTGGGAAACCATGTCCCCCTTTGGTTTTGTCGTTCAAACCGGGGTTTATCCGGCAGTATTGTGCGCGGGACTAGGTCCTGTCGCTAAATTTTTCCCCTTTGGAATGGTTTGCCCCAAATAGATTTTTTTTCCCCCTGAAAAGGAATCAGGAAATTTGGAGAAAAAACGGTTTCCAGAACCCAAAAGCGATTCAAAAGAGAAAACCCTGTCCTTTTCTCAAAATGGCACCAGCAGGGAGAAACCAATTTTTTAAATTTCAAAAAATTCATGATTCATAATTCAGGGGGGGTTAATTTCATATAGAAATTTAAAATGGAAATTTGAGGATGAAGGTACAATTAAAGGGGCCCGGGGGTTTTTGGGAACCAACACACAAAAACCAAAAACAATTTGGACCCTTTTTGCAAATTTAAAATAGACGAAATGCCCCCTTTGGGACCTTTTTACTTTTGAGCATTGTTTAAATCGCCGTTGAAAAACTTTTCCAGTACCGTGGGGTGTGGGGAGGCGTTAAAGGCCCCCCCAAATTTTGAAACTTTGACCCCCAAAAAAGGGACCCCACAAAAAATTTTGTCTCCCCCCTTAAAAATTTTAAAAATTTTCTTCCTAACCTTTTGGGGGAAGAAAAAAACCATTAATTGGTTTGGACCGACTACAAATTTAAATTTTAACCAAAATTTTTTTCCCCTTTATTTTTTTAAGGGGCCCAAATTTTGACCAAAAAAATTTTTAAAATTTAAGGAAAAAAAGTAATTGAAAAATTTGTTCTTTTCCCCTTTTTCCTTTTGGTGAAAGAAACCAAAACCCATTCTTTGGCCAAAAGAAATTATAAAAAGGGTTTTTAAAAACGATAACCCCAAAGGGAGCCAAAGCCAGCTGTAAGCCCCTTTTTGGGTTTTCTAATCACCTTTTTTCGAAGGTTTTTTAGGAAATTTTGGAAGTACCTTAAACCCTTTTTCAGACAAAAAAAAGCTTCGCTACCCTTTTGGTATTAGAATAATACTTTTTGGCCCAAGAACGTCCCCCCCTTTTTAGGTTTAAACTAGGGTTTTTTTCAGGGAATTTTTAAACTGGGCTTATTTTTGTTTTTATGATTCATTTCCTTTCTAATTTTTAAATCTTTACTTACTTAAAATTAAACAATTTTCAACCAAATCTTCCCTTTTTGGAATTCTACAAACCTTCCCAAGGTTGGAAAAACATAAACAAAATGATTTTGGTATTGGGGGAAATTTTTAAGGGAAAGTTTCAGAGGGTAAAATTTTTTCCAAAATTTTTAATCTGGGAAGGGTTCCTATAAAAAAGAAAAAAATTGGGTTTAAATTGGCTTTAACCCTTTAAAAGGTTAATTTTATACCCCCAAAGGGGAACTTCATGTTCCCCAAAATTTGCAAAAATATTTTCCCCAAAAATTTTGGGAAAAATTTTCCCCTTAAGGAAAGAATATGCCGATTAAAATGGGATTTTCCTTTAAAAACCCGGGGGATTTTTTTTTACCAAACAATAAAATTTCCCTTTTTTTTTAACAGGAAATTGAATGGCCCAAAGCAAAAAAGGGAAATTTTAAATTTTCAAGAAGTAAGGGTTTAAACCCAATTTTTAATAAACCGTGCTGGAACAAGGGTCCATTTTCTACGGTGGAATTAACATTAAATCATTATTTTGAAAAGCTTTGGTTTTTCAATTCCCCTTTTGGTGGGCCCAAAATTTCGGGTTTGGGGGCCCCCGATAATTTTTTTCCCTTGTTTGCTTTGCAAGTGTTTTGAAAAACCCTGTTTAAAGGGTGGTTGGGCCCTTTCCAAAATTTCGATTTGGAAATGCCAAAATCGAGGACCGATAACAATTGCCCATATTTTTTTGTTGGAAGGAATGCGCCACAAATAACCTTTTCACAAACCTTTCGCCCAACCCCGAAAATGAAAAATTTTTTTTGGCTGAAAAATTTAACCCCTCCCCCCTCTGGAACTTTTCATTTAAAAGAAATTTTAAAAAGGGGGTAGGTTAAGTTTTTTCCCCAAAATGACCCCTTTAAAAATTTCCAATTTTCCGCTCAGGGAACCCTTAGAGGGGAAAAAATTTTTTTTTGAAAAATTTAACCCGGAACTTTTTTTGGGTAGGGGAAAAAATTAAAACCTTTACCCCCATTGAGAAAATTCCATAATTTTTTCTTTTGCTAAAACTTTCCAGGCAGGGAATCCTCATTACCCAAACTCCCAAAAAACCCATATAATTTAACCCCTTCATTTTGGGGGCGAAAGCCTTTAACAACAGGGGGAAAGCGCACATCACCGTTGGGAATTTTTTTACCCCTTGGTTTTTTTTAATTTGGGTTTTTTAAGTTTTTATTTTTTTTTGGGAATTTTGTTTATTTTCAAACCCGTAAATTGACTTTTCTTTTTTCCATTATTTCAGGGTTTTCCTTTTTGGGAAATTTAAATTTTCCCTTTTTTTAAATTTTCTCTTGTTTAAAAAATTTAAACCCTTTTAATCTCGTTTAAAACATTTTCTATTTCTTTTTTAAAGCCTTTCCGCCTTTTCCGTTTTTTTCCTTTTAAAGGGCAAATTTTCCCCTTACCTCAACTTTACCTTTTATTATTTTTAAACCCCCAAATTTCTTTTTGAATGAAAAAATGATGAAAGAAAGGGGGAAAAAATTAAAAAAAGGTTATAAAATTTTAGGGCCCAAAATTTACCAAAATATTTAAAATTTTAATTTGTTTGGCCTTTTAAAAAAAATTGAACGGGAAATTTTATACCCGTTTAGTAATTTTGGGCAATCTGCACCACTGCTTGGAAACCCCCGGTTTTGCTTTTTTCCAAAATTGGGTTTCAGGGAATTAGGGTACCCCAAAAAACCCCCCCTTTTTGGGGTAAGAAAATTAGAACATTTACAAAAATCAATGCACTTAATTTTTAAGGGTTTTATTGAAGAGTTTTAGTCAACACCCCAACAACCAACCAACACTTTCCCCTGGGGTTCGCTTTAAATACATATTTAAGCATTAAACATCCCCCAGGTAAAGTGTTTGAAATTTTTTTAACAAAAACAAGTTTGAATTAAAAAAATTACCAAGAATTTTTGTTTTTTTAAAACCCTTTCTAAAACAATTTAAATTTTTTTTATCCCAAAATTTTTAGAAGGCGTTGTTAAGACAAAAAAATTTTACTAAATTCGGTTTTTGTAAACATTTTAAAACCGGAGAAGGCCCCCTTCGCAAATTTTAAAAGTTGTTTTGGGAAAAATTAAGGGTGTTATTTCCCAAAATTTGGTCCAATTAAATGTCCAAAACCAACTAACCCCGATTTTTGTATTTTTGTGCAAATTGGACGAAAAATTAATCAAAAACCCCAAACAAATTCAAAAAGGGGGTTCCGTCAAGTAATTAAAACTAAACCCAAAAAGTTAATGCACTAACTTTAAAAACCAAAAACCCCCCCCAAGGGAAAAAGGTAAAACCCCGAAGGCCCAAAATCCAGGCCCTTTCAAGGTCTGTCCTTTAGACCGTCCCGTCACTGATGGGCCCCTTATTGCGGGGTTTCCCCGGGAACCCCCCGGCAGGTTCCACCCGTTGTCGGTTGCGCACGTTGTGAAAACCCGCGAACAGACGGGCTCCGGGAGGAAAAGGGCCGCTTTAAGAGGGCTTAAATATTCGGCCCCTTTTATTTGGGTTTAGACAATTTTTCCCCGGGGGGGGTTTGCTTGAAAGTTTTTTAATAATCATGTGGGGGGAAAAGGGTTAAAATTTTCTGGTGAAAATGCAAAAGCATCAAGTTTCGGGCTTTTTAAAACCCGGGCCCCGGGGCCCTGGGGTTTAAAAAAATAAATGGGTTTAAATTTAACCGGGGTAGTTTCCCTGTTTAACCGATTCAGATCCCCAGAGGGGGCCAACCCCCCTTTAAAACTTAGGCCCGCTTTAGGATCATCACCCTTCTAAATACATTTGGGAAGGTTTTAGAGAAGATAGTCGCTGTCAAGCTGCAAGAGTTTTTGGAAAGGGGGAAGCTTCTTCCAAGAGGCCTGGGGAGCTACTGGCCAGGAAAAGATACCTGGTCAAATGCAGCAACTTTTGCCTTTGACGTTTCTGAGTGTTCCAGAGTAGACAGGAAACGATGGCGGCAGCGCTTGATCTCGAGGATGCGTACAATAGAGTTCGCTATGATATTTTGATGAACGCACTGATGGAGAATGGGGTCAATCCCTGGTTGGTGAAATGGATAGCAGCGGTTCTGCATTCTAGTCGGGTTGTTCTCCGTCTGGGTGCATGGACATCAGAGCCACATATTTTAACCCCGGGACTGCTACAGGGATCTGCAATCTCACCGATGCTCTTTAACGTGTATATGAGCAAGATTGCAAACCTAGAAGCGCCAGGGGTTGGAAGGATACTAACATTTGCAGATGATATTCTTGCATATAGGCAGGGGAGAAATAGGGAGCAAATAGCCCAGGAGCTACAGGCAACAGTAGACAAAGTGATTGATTGGTGCACCGAAATGAGTGCTGTCATCCACCCGGAAAAGGCGGCTGTTTTGTGGTGCTCTCTAGACAAAGGATTGTGAGAGCTGATGTTCCAAACCTCACGATAGATGGTAGAAGTGTCAGCAGAGAGAACAAACTGAAGTATCTGGGAATCACATTTGACAGGAGTCTGTCCTTCAAGGACCATGTGGAGACGGTTGTGACAAAATCTCGAAAGGGACTCAATGCACTTATAACTATGGCTACAATGGACACAGAGCAGAGAATGCACTTCACACTATACCAGCACTTGATCCTCTCAGTGATTGATTATGGACTAAGACTGCTCACTGTCTCAAAGAGTCAGCTGGTGAAATTAGAGCGCATACAGAACTAAGCTATGCGGGTCATTCTGGGATGCACTAGAGACACCCCAGTAGTGTGTATGCATTACATCCTTGGTCTGCCAACTGTTGCTGGTAGGCACAAGGTGATGCAGGCGAAGGCATACCTCAGAGTAGCTGCAGACATAGATCACCCGTTGCATGAGGCGCTGGACGTAGTGAAGGGTCAGAGACTGATAAGAGGGAAATCATGGATGGCGCAGGCGGAGGATACGATCAAACAGGTGTGCCACTTAGAGAACATCAGGCGAGGAGAGGAGTGGGTCAGAGTGCCAGCAGAGCAGTCAGACTTGTGCAGAGGTATAATCACATTGAGCCGGGAGTGCAGGGAGTGGCCAGCAGGGGCCACGGAAGTGGAAATCCAGCAACTAATTCAGGATAATGCTCGCCCGGGTGATTATCTACACAGATGGTTAAGTGTTGAGAGGCAGGAGAAGTGCCTGGGGATTCTTAGCAAAAGCTAATGGTCGACGTTTGGTGCAGGAGAGCCTGGCATATACCACAACATCTAGCTAAAGAATGGAGGTGGAGGCGGTCAGTGCAGCTTTCCGCTGGATGGAGAACATGATACATACACACATCGTGATTGTAACTGACTCAGAAAGCATGCCGAGGGTGAGGACAGGCAGGCTTCATGCAAAGTGTCTTGCTTCGCTTCAGAGGTCACGGGTGGCAAGCATCACCCGGATCTTTTTTCCGGGGCATGCTGGTGTGCTGGGGAATGAACAGGCAGATAGATTGGCTGGTTCGGCAAATCTTGGTGGAGTATTGATGCATGATAAGGCAGACATGGTTGCGGCCTTGTGGGAGCAAGTGTACACCTCGGAGGAGCAAATGGATCACCATAGTCTGGCAAGAATGAGACAGCGTGGAGTGACGAGGGGATCTGACCGACGCTCGACGCTCAGAGGAAAGGCGAGACGGACATATAATCAGACTGCTACTGGAACTGTTGGTGTTGGAACTCTTCGCTGGCTGCTGAGGATGGGACCGGAGCGATTATGGAAATGCCTCGAATGCTGTGATGTTGGTTCCTAAATCAATCAATCAATCTTCTGGGATGAACAAGGCATTATTTGAGAGCACTACATGCCAAAAGGGAAAACTCTCACCATTTTTTTTTTTTTTGGCGTTCGCTTGCTTTGAACTCAAGCGTAGTCCATACACACTATTTATAGTATTGATGGACTGAATTTTGCATGTGGATTAGCTTTCCCTATTAACAGGGTCCCTCGCCATCAGGCAAACCCACTCCAACTTCAGAGGTACTTGTAATTAACGTCCCCAAGTCAAGGACGACAGGTCAACATTTTAGTCCAGCTGTCCGGTGTAGGGTTTGAACTGCTTACCTCGGCATCAGCACACCGGATGTTTAAGAACACACATTCTTATCCATTCGGCCATGCGGATCTGCACTGTCACCAGTGATACATGTACAGTTCTAAGGAATCATCTTTGACCTGCAATCAAATCCAAACGACGTGGACTTCTGAGTAAAGGTGTCCATTTGCAACATGACAATGCTCGACCCCACACTGCCCGTGCAATGGTTGAAACCATTGAAGACTTCCACTCTCAGTGTGTACCACATCCCTCATACTCGGAAGACCTAGCCCCAAGTGATTTCTACCTGTTTGGAGGAAAGACGTTTTGGTCCGATGAAGAGGTACAGCAGGTAGTGCATGAATGGTTACACATGCAACCAAGAGAATTTTTTTCAACAGAAATCCAAGCACTTTATCAGCGCTGGAGGACTTGCAATGAACTACATGGAAAAATGATACATTTTTTCTTTACTTTTTCAGAATATATTGAAGCCCCCTCATACATCAAGATCAGGGGTAGTAAACCATCCTTTTCTTATTTTGTAAAAATCTGTAGTCCATGTCAGAAATGGAACCAGGTCAGCATGAGTCAGAGTTAGACATCACAACTTCTAAGCTTCTCCACTCTAAACTGATGTCTACATAATCTATGACCTTTGTCATTAAAATACAATGTTACATTGCTGAATGAATTATGTGATAATAATGAAATAATTAGATGAACAAAATGTGAGTCAAAGTGTCTTCGTATTTGAGATAGGATCTGGGCAGCAATGTGGTTAGTTCACTGGTTCACCAACATAGTGGTCAAAGGCTCAATTCCCAATGGTGTTGATGGTGTTGGGGGAAAGCAGGGGTGTTACGAGTTGATATGGGAGAAATAAAAGACAAATGGACAGACACAAATATATAAATATCAGATGAGTGGAGTGCCATTAGGTGTGACTACACAATGCTGGTTTTGTTAGGAGTGAGTGATGGTGAAGGAGGGTTATATTTATTATTGTGAGCAGATGATATTGTGACACAAACTAATTCAACTCAATTTAGAATGACTGATGATTTCACAAAATCTCTAGCAGACAACTGCAAAGGACTTAACTGTTGTAATATTGTTAAACTATGTCAGTTTCAATCAACGCCTGCATTCACTGTCTCGCTAAGTGAGGAAAACACTGGCCACCTATTCTTCTTGTACACCCAGGCTTACAAAATGTGATGGCCTTTCACATCACAGACCCACAGCAGATCCCTAATTCACCATAATTAATAAATACCAGTTTCAACCCCACTCCCATATGGGCAAGACATGTTCTATTCTGAGTGATACTTTCTGTGTATAAGAAGCTTAAAAATATATATATAACCTGTTTAAGAGAAATCAAAGTATACTATAAGTTATTCTCACAAATAAATGGTTCCTTAAAAATAAACCATATAAAAATGCTTTCAAGGTAAAGACAGGTAATTTTGCAAGCTTTTGATTTTCATGAATGGATTGTGGAAAAATAATTTGGCATACTGTGATCAGTCAGAGATTCTGAGATAAGTAGCACATTTGTTTCATTTTCTTTTCATTGTTTTCATCTTTCCACTCTTCTCATTCATTCTTATGCCTTAATGTAGTCACTGTAGTGTCTTCCCCATGTTTATATGTTGTGTTTTGTGTATGTATTTGTTTGCTGATGAAGGCTAGTATCCGCAACGTCCTGTGTTTTCCGTAATTGTGTTCTGTAAAGATGCATTACTCTGTGTTATTTTATATTGCCTACATTTACACAGCTTTACTGCAGTTCCTCTAATTTTATCCAAACATATTTAGGTAACAATGTAGAAAATGCCGTGACTCCCATAGAGAGATATTTAAATAAGAATACAAAATACATGAGGAGCTTTCCTAGCACCTGGAAACTTGTGGAAGTCAAATAAAATTAAAACTAGCATATTTAACTCTAACATAGAAATAGTAGCCTACTGCAACACGGATCAGAAACATGAAGAATGATTAAAACAATTACAAGCTACAAACATGCATTAACTGGTGCCCCCTGGAACAGAATCACCAATGTGGAGCTTTGGGAGAGAACTAAACAAATTCTAGTGAATCAACAGGTAAGGGAAATATGCTGGTGCTGGATATGACACTTACTGAAAAAACCTGAGAATAGTATAACTACCATGTTTCACCGAAATTAAGACCTAGCCCTAAAATAAGCCCTATCACAATTTTTCAGGATGCTTTTAATATAAGACCTACCCCTAAAATAAGCCTTAGTTAAGATCATCAGCTAGGATGAAGTTATTAAATGTGCACTTTCATTCAAGTACTTTGTTCATGGCATCAACTTTTCTAAATACCAATTCTCCAACGTGATTGACAGGGATGAAACTGCAGTGTTTATGGGTCTAGGGTTTCAAATGACAATTGATCAGGTGAAATTCAGAATTTTGGAGAGTTATTACGATGTTCCAGAAGAAAATGACATGACTGTATGTGAATAAATGTAAAATTGTGTACACGAATAAATGTAGATTTTTGTACCTGAAAAAAGAAAACAGACATCATCAGAAAATAAGCCCTGCATTTTTTAAAGCTAAAATTAATATAAGACCCTGTCTTATTTTCGTGGAAACACTGTAAATAGCCTTTCACTGGAACTCACACAACAAATTAAATAGAGGGAGTTCTAAAAAACACATGGAGAAGAGAACTAGAACACGTGAATAATATGGGGAGGACATGGAACTAGCTGCAATAGTTAGCAAAGGATAGGAGAACTTGGCGTAGTTGTTTGAGGGTGTCTATGTTAAACTAGAGGTACAGGGCAGAAGAAAAAATAAAGTTGTTCATAATAATAAAACAGTGGTGTCATTCAAGTACTTTCTTTAGACACAGACATGTACCCCTTTCACTTTAAATGGTAATTATTGATATCATAAGAACTCAATTTAATTTCTGATCATTATAGCTTTGAAGTCAACCTTATAAAATGGGAAGCTGAGACTAGTTTGGGAAAGTAAATTCCAAACTGGCCATATAAATCCTTTGCACTATAGTGGTCATTGAAAAAATTATATCTTCAGTATAAGTAAATGACATACAAACAGTTATTTTACTTTACATATTTAAGTATTTGAAACAAATCAAACTAAAGTAAAAAGAACACAACTATATACTATACATTACCTGCTTTCTGACGAGGGTGGAAGTAGACTACAGCCATTTTAAACTTTGGCCATGCCTCGGATGATTCAATGATATCGCAACCATCAGCAAACTCACTTTCAAAATACAAACATAAAAATTCCCGGGATAATTTCTGAAAGTCAATACTATTTACAACAACTGCAGCTTCTCTGGATGCCAGCAATAATTTCACCTTTTTAGATTCCAAGTATGCATTTGCAATTTTCTTTTTAGCTTTTGAGAATTCTGAGGAAAAAACATAAGTATAGCATCATCTGTAAGTTACATTTACTAACATATGCAGTATAATAAATTGCATCCATTCAAACATTTTTAACATTTAATTTGCTCCTCTCCAGTTTATTTCTGCGCTACTTTCAGAAATAGTGTTAAGTTAAAAGTTGCATGTCCCTTACAGGACATCACAATCAGACTCAACATTTTTTGGGGATTTATGATTTACTAAGCAATTTTTAGATTCAATAGTTTGTCACTGCTTTCTAAACAACTGGTGCTATTACCACCGAAATCAATGAAAGGCTGTCCAAATTGGCTGCGGCTGATTCAAACCCAGTATGTTGGCGAATTGTGAAACATGTTCACTGCCCCTGCACCACAGATGCCGGCTGTGTACATTTTTACAGCATTACTCATTAAGCTTATAGTTTACTTTTCAATTCAGTGTGGCAATATGCTGCTAGTATGTTCTTTTTCTCTCTTGTAACCTGTGGACTGTCAGAGTACCATGTCATATACAATTATGTCTTCCACTGCTAAAGATCTTCATCATCCTTATCAAGTGCTATCTCTACACTGAAGGTCGGCTGAATGAGTCTCCATAATGTGTCATGCATCTGCACACTGCAGTTATACAGGATTTTTTTAAAGTCTATCTCTTGATTATGTCTACTCAGACGTAATGTTGTTTGAATGCTTTCCATCACTTTTTCCTACAACACATCCTATAAGGATGTATACCTCTTTATTAAAAAAAGAACTTTTTAGATTCCTTACGTGCATTGGGCATATGGTGCTAACTCATATTTTGATAAAATAATAAGTACTTGGTATGGTCTCCTTATTTAGCCAACATACTTTAATTGTCTGACTCAGATTTCACTGAGTAATGTTTTCTTCAATCCCAGTTTTTTAAAATATTTCTTTGTTTGGTTTCCTTATCTGCCATGGTATTTCTACTATTCATCTTTACAAATACACTATGACAGCTTCAATTTTGCCGTCACATTGTTTACACATTGTCTATGTTTCTGCACCTTACAATAACAATGAGTAAACGTAACACTTTATCACACTTAAATGTCATTAAAAACTTCAGCTATTTAGATGTCAGAAGCTGTTTCATGTTGTTGAATGTTTAATATCTTTTGCAGAATACATTTGGCAAGGTACTGGAACAAATTGTTGCTGTTAAGCTGCAAACATTCTTGGAAAGGAAAAAGCTACTACCAAGGCTATTCAATGTTATGCGTGAGCAAGATTACAAGCAAATAAAGCACCAGGGATTGGAAGGATACTGACATTTGGAGATGATGTTCTTGCGTATAGGCAGGGGAGAGACATGATGCAAATAGTTCAAGAGTTGCAGGGGACACTAAACAAAGTTATCAACTGGTATAAAGAGATGGTTAGTGTCATTAACCCCAATAAGGTGTCTGTGTTATGATGCTCTCTGGACAATAGGATTGTTAAGGCTGACCTCCCAAGTCTTAAAATAAATAGCAGAAATGTTAAAAGAAAGAGTAAACAGAGGTACCTGGGAATTACCTTCGACAGAGATCAAATGGAAGCAGCTGTTATGAGATCTAAGAGGGGACCTGGTGCACTGAAGATCATGACAGCAATGGACATGGAGCAAAGAATGTTGTTCATTCTCTATCAACATCTGATTCTCTTAGTAATTGAGTATGGATTGGGACTGCTCACAGTGTCAAAGACTCAGCTGGTGAAACTAGAGCACATAAGAAAATACTGATGACGTAAAAAGTATGAATTACTGGCTATCACCATCATCATGTGCCCTGTCACATGAGCCAATGAGTTTGTGTCTTTCGATAGATCTCAGTCCCTGATTTTAATAATAATAATATTTAAGACATTATTTTCTATCTTTACCAACCTAATCAATTTGTGTACTAAATCCCTTCCCTGTCATTACTAAGGCAGTCAATAGTACTGCTGTATAAAAATCATCATGGGATGAATGAAATCATATATTTTCCCAAAATATTCTTGACATCAATATGTTGCTTTAGTTCATAATATTGTGTTGTAATTTGATATACTTATGTTACAATCTCACATGGGGAGAATCTGTGAATATATATATCCAAACTAAATTTTTTTAAAACTATTCTCATCACCAAAACTATGTAGATGTAACAACCTCAAGTTGACTATTGTTTCCCCTCAATCTAATCAAGTTGATGTATGAAGGAGAAGATTATATTTCTTATACCCAAGTTCCTCATCACAGGAAGAAAATGAATGCACTGTGTGCCCAGTTTGTACACAAATAGTAAATGATTAACTATTGAAGTTTAAAACTGTGTGAGAGAGATAACAGAGTAATTTGTATGTATGTTGTTCAAAACACAACATCGTGTGTTTTCTGTCTCGTGTTTATTTAAACTCAACATCTTGCATGCAGTCACGCTGACAGTATCTGACACAGATAACATGTAAAGTATAATATTTTCTGTCATTGTGATGTAAACCATATGTGCAGAAAGATTGTGAGAGTGGAAACAAGTCTCATCCTCTAGTGTTGTATAAATTGAACACAACCATAATCTTCTGTCTGTCAGAAATCCCTAGGTTTATTCATGTACAAAATCCTTGTTGATTTTCACTCACTATCATCATATCATCATTAAGGCTAGCTTGTAAATGTTTGTAAACGCATATGTAAATGCTCTCAATGTAATAGGTTCCTTCATGGTAACATAACATCTCTTGTTGACAGTATGATTCTGGAGACAGATGTATATGAGGTTGTGGTCATATAACTGTCAGATGTGTGAGTGGAGCCTAAACAAGCCTCTCTAAGGAGTGATGTAGTTTCTCAGTTCCAGATGGTTCCAGTTTGCTGAATATTACTGCTCCAGTGCAGGTGTTTGAATGTCAAGACTGGATTAAAATTCATCCATGGCAAGGTCCAGATCACACTAAGCTAACTGGATATTCTTTACAGGATGTTACAGTCACCCCAGCATTCTTTGACTCTTTGTGATTTCTTGGCAAGTTTACGATCAGTAGTCTGCCACTGCTTTCTGAATGACTAGCACATGTACCATTGTATGAAAACAAACACAAGGTGGTCTGCAGCCGAATCAAATCGCCCGCAGCTGTTTCAAATGCGGTACGCGGGATTATGAATTACGTCCGTGACCCCTTTGGCATTGAGCCGCCAGTGATCACACGAACTAAACAAAATACTCCTAAAAGAGATCTGCAATGTATATCTATTTTCCTTTAATCTGGTATGTAATATGTTATACTTTACTAATAATTAGGTGTAATATTATGGCAACTATAAATTATGTGTGTGCCAGTTTTTCAGGTTTGATAAATAACTCCAGGCACAAAGTAAAATAATTACGTATGAAATCAGTTAAAATATCAGGCAATCAAAACACAAACTAACCTTTAAGTTTGTTCTCCAAGTAAACAAGAGCTCTTCCTGGAAGGAAGGGATACAATTTGACCTCCTGAACATCGACATCCAAAGTACTCTCAACATAATTGGTAATCAAGTCTTCATTGTAGTTCAGAGGTACATTCTGTAAAGACATATGTTTTGAAAACTATTCTGTAAAGATACATGTTTTAAAAACTATATGAAATGGCATTCTAGTTTCTGAAATGTGACACCAATGAATTATTGTAATTAAATACTCTTATATATTGGAAATCAGTCTGTTAAAAGTAACAATATTCTTTGATGAAGGACAGCAACAAAATCCCTTGCAAGTCACAGAAATGTGGTTTTACCAAAGCCTGTTAAAAATAACATGGACTGCCAAGATTAGTAATCTAAATGTTTTGGTAGAGCCTAAGATATACAAATATATGTTCACAAACATCAGAAGGAGGCAGTCCACATTATTGGCAGCACCACCGTGAGAAGAGAAAAATCTTGAAATAAATTGTATCAAATGATAAGATCAATGACATAAAAGACAGAGAAAGACAGCCAGAAAGATTCTTAACAGTTTTGCATGATGGCAGGGGATTACATCAACGCATGAATGGATATATCCTAGTCAAGAACAGGAGCTATAGAGTGGTACACCAGTTGGCAGCTGATGATGATGAAAACCTGTCAAGTATAAAATGGTTGGGTGGGTGGATGGGTTGGTTAGTGTAGTTAGTTAGTGTAGTTGGGCGGGCGGTTGGTCGGACACAATTTATCTGTGTGCAATTAAATAAACAAGCCACAGTAATAGAAAGCAAAATTTAATGTTCTTATCTCCCTTTGGGCCGCGATCAGCTGTGCTCATTTTACTAAGATTCCTTTGTACTTCCTGGTTGTAGATCACAACACAAAATTATTAATAACTCCGCTTAGAATTGACATACAGTCTTCAATGGGATAACGTTGGATTCATCTTGTCAAGCTGTATCCAACAGTGATGGTTTCATAAGTAAAATCCCAATATTTAAATATTGTGTGTGTGTGTATCTCTGCTGGCGTGCATATTAATAACAATTAATATTATATAATAATAATACACATATTGACAGATTGAATACGGAGTGACTATTCGCAATGGAATTGCAAATAGAAAAAAATTATATTCGCAATGGAAGTAGGTCACGTGATTATTCCCATACGTGTTTCCATATTACAATATTTTGTTGATCTATTAACATGTCCTCAGTAGCAAAGTGGTTAGTGTCTCCGCCTGGTACACGGGAGCTCGAGGATCGATTCCCCGCCGGGGAGGCAACATTTTTTTTTTTTTTTCATTTTCAGGAATTAGGTGACACCAATGCTAGTCTGATGATTTCGCTTTAGGCATATGTCTTCTACGGATTTTGTGTATTAGGTGTTGTTTATCTTGCTGCACAAGAACCTGCGCACTTGTCTTTCTGTTCTTATCTGTCCTCTACTTTTGTTATCTTGGGAAAGGCGCTTAGTCAACCGAACACGAGTTCTTCTCTCTCTCTCGTTCTAAGTCTCGATCCCCCACCTCTCTCTTTCTTGTCTTTACCACTCTTTAATGTCTTAAAATACATCTTTCTCATATCTCTGTTTCTCACAATATCTTCGTTATCTATCTCTCTCCTCTCTCTTTTCCACCTGCTTCATATATACCAGTTTTCCTGCACTTTATATGCGTAGCATTTCCTTATTCTTGTTTATTTATTAATTCATGAGGCCAGTCAGTGGAAAGCCTGGTGTTTGAATTGCTTAATCATGTCTCTCTGAGGTGAAGCATTTTACTGAAGGCCATAGAAAGTGTCAAATTAAGAGGACCATCACTACTGCGATATTATCAGGACATAAATAGTAGGACAGTAACGTAAACAAACATGGATGCCTGGTAACAGTAAGTGTACAGAAACGAAAGTTAACAATTCTTGAACTCGCCTGGGGACAGAATTATTTGTAGGGATCGTTATTTGTATTGGGGATACCTGTTCTGAAAAATTATTCTTGGTATTTAAACAAGACTAACGTAATGTAAAAATAAAACGGGATGCCAAAAGAACGGACAGAAGTAAGAAGAAGAGTGATTCATTAAAAAATACGGAGAATTCGGCAGAATTAAACACGCAACAGTGAACACTCCTATTTAAATTAACCACCTTCTTAGACTTCTTTGTGGCCCAAACTAAAATTGACTAGTGAGGAGACGCTGTGACATGTTTGGTACTTCCCGCGGTACTTTTGCTTTCTTTCACCCCAAACAAAAGGGAATCCCAGGGTATGACGTCACATCCAGGGGTTCCCTGTGTTGCGCCGAACATTCAGGGGGTTTCCGTGTGTTGCGCCGTAGCTCGGTGCGCAATTCTATGCGGCGGCTGTGGTGCGCTATTCTTTCACTTTCCGGTTAGGGTTAGGATTAGGGTTAGTGTGTGTACCCTACCCCTAACCCTAACCGGAAAGTGATTGCAGGACCGATGCAAATGAGGATCGAAGGGAGACAGAAACGGTTGCCACAGCCCAAAGAAACAACACTGTGGTGTGGGGCAATTGAAACGCACTGACACGCACTCCAGCCGAACACAGAGATCACCGTCGGCGCTAAATATAGCTGGTGACACTAAATATAGCTGGCAAAGTTTGTTTGGGGTGAAAGAAAGCAAAAGTACCCTTCCCGCAATTCGATTGCGAATATAATTTTTCTCTATTCGCAATTCCACTGCGAATATAATTGTTTTCTATTTGCAATGGAATTGCGAATAGAGCCTCCCTATTGAATAATAATATGTATTTTATGATGTTCATATTTTGCACTTACCTCTAATACATAAACTTTACCATCTTCTCCAGAAATATCTCTGTACTTGTTGAAAGCCATTTTCATGCATGAATGTAGTTAGTAGTAGTAGTAGTGCTAGTATAGTACAGTAGTGTAAAGTACTGTAGTTATGAAGCATGAACTAATGAAATGAACTATCAAGACAATGTCAATAGACATCATTCATGATCATGGCGACACAGTTCTCTGCAATTTGATCTAGGCTTATTTGAGAATTATTCAGTAAACATAGAGTTAATTGGGTTAACTTAAACTAAATCCTACTTGTAAACGATAATTTTATCACTTTCAACTAAACTTTAAACGTTTACTTTCTCTGAAAACGGAATAACATACTCAGAAAAATTCGTTGCTAATAATACAACGTCACGTCAGCCAAGTCTACCATTTGTGGAAAACGAAAGTGAAACAATCAGCAGCAGTAGGTTTCAGTTTTAGTTTTTAATTGTCTAAAACTAAAAGTGAAACTAGTTCCACATTTATAGCCAAAAACACAGCCTAACTAATATATGAAATGATTAATCGACATACAAGAACACAGAACATGGAATATAGACCCGTCTGTCGGAAGAGTGCATGGAATATGTGTAGTGGGTGTCACTAAGAAATTTTAAAATGCACTGTTTCTATTTAAGTTGCTTAATTATGTATCATTTTTTCCTAGAAATCCCCGTCATTACCACAGGAAGGAAATCCCCCGCCTATCTTGTTTGGGAATTCCCCTTTTGCTTGCTATTCTGTTACCATACTTTGTGAACAACACCCAAGAAGACTCTTCACATGGAAGACCCCGGACAGTATATTACCAAAAATCAGATAGATTATATTTTAATACAACGAAGATTGAGATCAAGCATAACATCTGCAAATACCCTACGAAGTGTAAACTGTGATACAGATCAACATCAAACTCCAAAAGCTTACCCGAGAACCAAGGCCACTTTGTTTTGAAAAAAAACATAAGAGTTTTACTTTATAGTAAGATCTTACAAAAATACCAGATGCATACAACGTAGAAGTTAGGAATCGTTTTGGGGTCTTGATGTCTGTACAAGAAGAAATAAACTGGCAGTACAAGCTAGAGATATCTTGATAACTGCAGCCAAAGATTTAATTCCGACTAAGAAAAAGCAACAATTACATCAGACACGTTCATCATCATCAAGAGCCGTGCCGGCTGGCGTAGGCGTTCATGGCTTTCTATAGATCTCGGTCTTTGGTTTTCTGGATCAACTCTGGTGCTGATATTCCTCCATGCCACCGTCTCAATCCATCCAGCATCACTTCTCTTGGTCTACCTCTGCCTCTCTTCCCCTCGATCTTTCCAGTTGTTACGATGTTCTCCAATGCCTCTCTTCTCATCACGTGACCGAAGAAAGATGTTTGTCTCTGTCTTATTGTTGTATATAATGTTCTAGTTTCATTAGCCTGTTTCAGGCACTCGTCGTTAGTTACTCTGGCAGTCCAAGGAATTCGCAACATTCGTCTCAGGAACCACATCTCTGTTGCTTCTAATTTCTTCTTAATTTGTTCATTTACGTTCCAAGATTCACTGCCATACAGCAAAACTGGTTCTACATAGCATTTCAGCACTCTCTTTCTTACATTCAGTGATAGTGACTTATTGCATAAGATACTCTTCATTTTCTGAAAAGCGGCTTTTGCCTGCCCTATTCTACTCCTAATCTCTGTTGTACATCTTCCATCTGATGTTATAAATGCCCCTAGGTATCTAAAATTATCAACTTGGTTAAGGATTTTCCCTTCTATTTCTATGTCACATTTTGGTGTCACCATTTTCTTTGATATTACCATTGTTACTGTTTTCTTGATATTCAAGGAGAGTCCTTTCCTTGCACTCTCTGTTACTACAACGTCTAATAATTGTTGTAGGTCTGTTGAATTATCCGCCACCAATACTGTGTCATCTGCATAGCGTATATTATTTATATTATAACCTCCAACTAGTATTCCTGGCATCTCTTTGATCTCTCTCATTATTACTTCGCTATACAGGGAGAAAAGATCTGGTGACAAGACACACCCTTGTCGTACTCCTAGCTTTATCTGTTCGTAACTACCCTCTTTATTTCCCATTTTAATTGCTGCTACTTGGTTCCAGTAAACATTCTTTATTATTCTTAAATCTTTTCCATCAATGTTGATATCTTCCAACATTTTAATCAGTTCATCATGTTTTACTTTATCAAATGCCTTAGTATAATCTATGAAGCACAAATATATGTCTCTCTGTTTCTCTATTGACCTTTCTATTAGTGTCCGTAATGTATAAATTGCATTGTTTGTGCCCTTTCCTTCCACAAATCCATACTGTTCTTCACTAATTTCCATTTTTATTTTCTTTTTGATTCTTCTCATTATGATTCTGAGTAGAAGCTTAGTGATATGGTTTATAAGGTTAATTGTACGGAAATCTTCACAATCAATTGCTCCTGGTCTTTTTGGTATACAGAGTATACAGGTTGGTATACCTGGTATACAGGTATACAGACACGTTAGAATTAATAAAACAACGAAGGAGGTGAAACCGATAACAGCAAGATGAATTATAAATCTTTAACTCGAGAAATAAGAAAGAACACAAGAAAGGACAAAAATCAATATATACAAGATTGCTGTACCAGAATAGAGCAATATCATAAGACTGGAAGAGATTACGAAATGTTTAAAGAAATGAAGTTATTGACAAGAAATGTTCAACCTCAATTGAATTTATATGTGACAAGATGGGAAATACCTTAACAGAATCTAAACAAATTTTAGGAAGATGGCAGGAGTACTGCAGTGAAATGTATGATATGTTTTTATGAGTGACAGTGAGGATATGAATGAGATACATGAGCCAATGGCAGCAGAGACAGAACCCGAACCCTCATTAGATGAAATTGCATGAGCAATAAAGAACCTGAAGAATGGTATATCACCATGATGTGATGAAATATAGCTGAACTAATTAAAGCGGGAGGGGAAGAAAGCATACAAATCTATCATGCATTATGTAAAAAGATATGGTATATGGCCAAAAGATTGGAAGAGAATTATCTTCATTCCAATACCAAAAAAGGGGCAACTTAAAATTATGCACCAACTATAGAACTGTTGCCCTGATCAGTCATGTATGTAAAATTCTACTAAAATCATAATGGGAAGACTTCGTAAGAAAATGGAAGAAGAAATTAACGTAGTTCAAGCTGGATTTAGACAAGGAAGAGGAACAACGTTAATTTCTTCTTCCATTTTCTTACGAAGTCTTCCCTTCATGATTTTTCGCATTCTCAACATGAGTTTAATAATAATAATAGAGAAGTGCAGAGAATTTAATGTAAACCTATTCTCATGTTTTGTGGATTATTCAAAGGCATTTGACTGTGTACAACATCAGAAACTTTGGGAAATCATGAGTGTCGTATTATTTCTATGTGTCGTCCCTGGGGTGAGGGGAATCAACACCGACATTCTTTTAACCCCATATCAATGTCTTGAGGATCTCCCAGCTTTCTGTCCACAACACCCCGTCAGTCCCTGGATCTCTCTCTCTCTCTCTCTCTCTCTCTCTCTCTCTCTCTCTCTCTCTCTCTCTCTCTCTCTCTCTCTCTCTCTCTCTCTCTCTTACTACTGAACCAAGCCCCCCTCTCATTCTTTTCCCAAAAACACTACACAACACTGGCTCTAACAAAACAACAAATTAGTTTACTAGAGAAAAGTGTCATGTCTGTGCAAAGTGTATGTGTAGAATGTCTGTCGTATAATCTAGTGTGTATGTAGAGTCCGACCGAATAGATCAGGAGCAAAGTCTGTTTCATCACTGTACTGGCCACACAACAGCACCATATATGATGGAAAGAAGACCTCACCCAAATGATGTGTCTCTCAGGCCAAGTGTCGACTTCCTCCGATAGCTCTTGGACAATCCGGATGCTTGGTCATCAATAGTGGAAACAGTCCAATATTGATCACCAATCTAACACACACAGTGTAACTACTCTGTTCATAAAAGTTCTGTGATCAGAGAATCCTAAAAGTACTGTTACTGTCACTTTGGAAAACTCAATGTTAGTATTTAACTGTTCCTAGGAATACACCAGTTGTAACTCAAAATGTTAATTTTCCCGGCATTTATATCTACTAGTGTTCCTGGTAGCGGTGTTATTGTCAGTGTCTTGATTTTACTGTGATGTAAACTATCACTCAGGAAACACACTTAAATAAGCATTGTTTCCTGCTCAGCAGAGGCCAGGTTCCTGCAGACCCTCTGGGTTATGGGCCCAGTGCAAAAATCCTCTTAGTAAACTCTGCCTTCAATATTCGAGCCATGACTTTTCTTCTAGCTTCTTGGTAAATCTAGTGGAATCTGTTGAAGAGAGAACACACCTGGTGAGAGCAACCATATTCCGACCTTTATTAGGTGAGTGTAGGCCGACGGCAGCACTCAGATATATAACAGAGAACCAACCTCTGTCATAAGGCCGAGGAGCTCATCACATCGGTCTGAGTCATGGTAAGACAAGGAAAGACTAGAGGAAAAGGGCAGAAACCCAGTATATACCCCACTAGAAGATCCTACCAGTTGACATTTCCCCCATCCCCTAACCATCCTCAATCTCCCTAAATATTATCCCACTACATTGTCCTTAACTCACTGAGTTAAATGATATCTCACACCAGCTAATTTAAGCTACGCGATAGGCTACTGTTGCCGACGCTCTTATAATACGTTCTATCAACTGTCGCGAAATCACTGTAAATTAACAATCAGATGATACAGATAACAAAGACAGTCTGATTCGCAGCTACAAGTTGTTTATTCCTGGAGGCGGTGAGATTAAAGCGGTACAGCCGTCTTTGAAAGTTCCCCACAAGACAGAAAATTGTAGGCATGTTGTTGTGGCCCGATCGGGAGAATGCAGGAAACACGCTAGGATTGTGTTGGTTGTCAAAACAAGGGAGACAACTTTTGCATTGGTTGAACAAAGGGGAAAGAATATTTCTGAAAGAGTTAGTTGCCCCTTGAGGACACCTGTGTTGACATCAAAGGAATGTCACTAAAACAATCCAAGGCTGTTTGACAAAAACTATGACTTGTTTACAGGTTAGTGTAGACAAGAAAGTTGACTTGGGTTGACGTGTTTCGTTACCGCAGTTATGAATTCGGAGAGCATCTACCGTGTTTAGATTTACTTAAAGTTAAATAACATGTGTCTTTATGGCAAATTGTAGAGGCCATCCAGGAGTAATGCGGTGTTTCATAAGGTACTCTATATAGTGTATTTAGGCATAATTAATATAGGCAGTAGCCTTGTTAAAACTAGCTAGGGTGCGGTAATAATTAGCTCTGCTAGTTGAGAATAGGGTAGTGAAGTAAGAATTGGCTCTGCTAGGGAGAATAGTGTAGTGGGGTGATATTTGGGGAGATTGAGGATGGGTTGGGAGATGGGGGAAATGTCCAATAGTGGGATCCTTCCAGTTGGGTGCCTACTGGGGATTTGCACTCTGTCTATTGGTCTTTCCTTGTCTTAACCTGATTCAGATTGAGGTGATGAACCACTCTGATCCATGACAGAGTTTAGTTCGCTGATAAATATCTGAGCGAGGCAGTAGGCCTACACTCAGCTAGTAGGGATCAGTATCAGGCGGCCTTCACCAGATGTGGTCTCTTTCTCTAACAGGTTCCCCGACAGTGACGAGGAAGCTTTACCCTGGGTTTGATTGAGGTCTACTCTCATTAAGAAGAACATCAAATGAACATTCACTTTATTTTATAAGATGAATAAATACCCAGAGAAAAGTGTAGTAAGCACTGTTTATGATGGGCCTAGGATCCAGAGGGTCCATACGAAACTGGCTCAGTTGAGCAAAACATTATAAACGATTCATTTACAATAAGGATTCACCCAGGTTGGGTGATACTCGTTTCTTCACCACATACCACTGAACACTAGTGAGTAGAAAAGAACATTGAACATGGCGTTCTCGTGGAATAATTTAGTCCAGTGAAGAAGTACTTTAGAACCGTTTGTGTGTGACAATCTAGAAAAATGGATTAGAACAAATGTGAGACCTGTGACATTGAAACCTAGTTTTCACGGTACAGAGATCCGTACTTATCTGAGTCATAGGGACCTTAGTCTTTACAGTGAGTGACAGATCCATGATTAATGTTAAACGATAACCATTTTCGGAGGATCGTGCATCTAGTAGACCCAGTAGATACCGGAGAAAGTCAACGTCTGGAAGAAGAGACGCATCAATGGGTGAGGTCTTCATGTGCTAAGCTATCATGCTGTGGCGTACCCTTGCTATGATGAGGATCTGACTTGGCTCCGAATCACTGGTCTAATTCTACATACACCTTAGAATATTCGACACACATTCTACACACACACACACACACACACACACACACACACACACACACACACACACACACACACACACACACACTTCTCACACACATACTCTTTGCTTTAATAAATTATTTTGTATTTATTTGGTGAAGCTAGAGTTGTTGAGTATGTTGCGTTGGGGAAGAGTGAGAGGGGGAATGATTTAGGGGTGAGTGAGAGTAAGAAAGAGGTGTCTACAGACTGAAGGAGTTTTGTTGACGGATTCTGGTGGTTTCTCTAGGACAATAATATTGGGTTAATAAAAATGTTTGTGTTGATTACCCTCACTCCAGGGACGACACTAAAGTAATAAAGGATTACTACGACATCAACGCACATTACTACACTCGATTCCTAAGAATAATCCAATGTAGGTTTATTTCATTAATTATCATATATTTATTCCGGTTTGAAAATTGGGACTACTAAATCACACGAAGGTAACATGTCCGCCAATGTAAATCGACAGAAGACACTGTAATCCCTCTCCAGAATCAAACTCGGAATAACACAAACGTCTTAGTTGTTTCACAACATTTGGTCGACTTCCTCAAAGTTGTTTATCCCACCGGTTTTAATACTGGGTCTGAGTGACGTCACAAACTGTCCAGACACTAGACAGTCTAGAAGCTATTTTTCTCTCTCCGTTTCCGACTTAATGTCAACAACTGGCTGGTTGTCCCTTTCATCTGGGAAATCATCTCGGTACTTCAAAAAGTCTTACCGGTCTGTAATCTAGAGAATTCTTGTCCCCCCATCAAAAGATCCTGCCGACCTACATCCCGACAGTCCGTCTACCACATCAAAGGATGGCTGCCGCCTGCAGATGTATGTCACGATAGTCTTCCCTCGATCAACCACACATTAAAGAATGCCGACTGTATGTAGACGTTTGATGCGACATTCTGTAATCGATCGACCTCCAAGATTTTATGTGACAATGAGGAATAAGGGCTTTCCATCGTATATAATACAATTTATAAGAATGCTCCATCTAGACCAACAAGCAGCGGTTAGAATAGATGGCGAGACATCAGATTGGTTTGACATCAAGCAAGGAGTCCGTCAGTGATGTCTGCTGTTCCCTTATTCATTTAACCTGTATGCCGAAACTATAATGAGAAATGTAAGAGATGATATCAACAGGGAGCTATATCATATAGGATGCCCTAAATATCGGTGGTCATGACATGCCAGAGATTCGGTATGCTGATGATACAGTATTGCTATCCACAACATAGAATGGTATAGAAAACCTAATAGCCTCAACCCAACTGAACAGTGAAAATGGCGCAACTTATATCTTAACATAGCAAAAACAAAGATAATGAACACAGATAAAACTACTATGGAGAAAAATAATATATATGTTAATGAGGACAGATTGGAGGTGGTGGAAAATGTTGAATATCTTGGGTCATTGATTACCAACAATGGTGACACAATGAAAGAAATTAAACGACGACTTTCAATTCCTCTTCAAAGACTAAAACGACTGAATAAATTATGGAGTGGGTCAGATAGAACTACAAAAATTAGATTTTTACGAGCAAGCATCTTTCCCATTGCAACATACGCCTGTGAGACCAGGACACTTACTAAACAAGCTGAACAGCGCATAAAAGCCTTTGAATATAAATGTTATAGACGAGTTCTAAGAATATCTTGGGTAAGAAAGAATAAATGCGTCCATACTTCAAGAGCTGAATATTGAAGAAGGTTGGCTATTAAAGACGATAAAACAGATAACATTGAAATATTTTGGTCACTTGAAACGTCACGAAAGTTTGGAGAGAACAATAATGGAGGGTTATATGCCTGGGAAGAGAGGAAGGGGAAGGCCAAAGAGAAGATGGGTGCAGGATGTGGCGGATGATCTCCAGACGGGTGTATCAGACGCGGGACTTCTTGTTTATGATCGAGAGGTTTTCCGGAAAGTTTTTATGAGAGCGAGATTTTGCAAAGGACATTACTGAATGAATTAATTCTGTTACCACTATTTACAGAAAAATAGCAACCGTCTTGCCGTTACCAAGCTCGATAAGGAAGCAAGGGAACGTAGTAATAGTAGTAAAACTATCTGTGTCAGTCAGTCTTCAGTGGAGATTTGTTCGCAACATAGACGAGCAATATCTCCCTGCGGGCGAAATCTCGCTGGTCGCGTGAACCTCACTGAAGACAGACAATGTCAGGCGGGGAGTCTGACAGTAGTACACGCTTCCATAACATAGGTCCAGGACACTTACAATGATAGATGTACACGCTCATGCAGGTCCAGGTACTTGATTTGAGGCACTCAGCTGGGGGATATTGCTGAATGCCTCTAAATCAAATCCCCCGGATGTGAGGACCCGACCGCTACTCACCTTCTGCTCTTGGAGGTTTGATGCTGAGCCAGCAGCATCTGCAGCGTACCTTGTTCCAGACGTACTGGTCATCCTTTCCTCTGGAGAAAAGCAAGGCAAGGCCGAGAGAGGGATCATGCTGCATGGGCAACACATGTTCTCTGAATCCATGCCAGGCATTGTGCGATGGAATTTCTAGCTCTAGTTCCAATCCACATACTTTCGCCTGTAAATACGGCAAGGTGCCACTACCAGTAACACTGAAACCTACCATACCATACATATTGTAAGAGGCCAAGTAAATAGGGCTGACTTGAGACTGCCTACCTCATGCCTTAGAAGACTTTAGCTGCAAATCCGATCAATCATTGACAAGTTTATACTTCATAAACAGATTGGCATGAGTTGGTTGAGGGTCTATGTTCCATTGGTAGATGAAAGGAAGAAGTAGCAATAACACTCTTTGAGACTATTGACACATTACATAAGATAAAAAAATTCGCAAGAATCAGTCTGCACTCATAAGTGTAGAGAAAAGAAAAACAGATCACGTAATACACTAGACATATACAAATGTAATTATATAAATAAAGTGTCTACATTGGGATTCGAACGAGCCAGCAAACATGAACAAATTCCTTCCAACAAACAAATGTATGGGACAACTACCTGGGGTAGCAAATATCAAGATGGTGTTCAATCTTTCCGCCCGTTAGGCGAACTGTGTATTTGCTTTTAGTTTGTTTTGTTCCGGAAGTGGAATGCCTCAACAGTTTCAAGAGATCAACGGATTTATGTTCCCAGGGAGAAGAAAAGATGCCAAATCTGTCTGGAGCAAGGACATTCTTCAGTACACGGTGCTGCAGTAGACACTTGGTGTACACAGAACTAACAATCAAACAGTCATGGCGTACGAGTTTGTACCATGGGCGAACAGTGTGAACCCAGGATGCGAGGCAAGTAACGTCCTACAACGGTCCCAGTTAACTTTTAACACTTATTTCTTTTAGAAGCAATCTTGTTTCTATAGTATGTCCAGAAATGAATGCCGTCATTCACGGTCAATTATTTTGAAAACTGTCTGTTGCATCGTTATGAAATTTTTTCTGTCGTCTTATATTTACCCCCACCCAAGGAATATGTCTTTGATAGGTCCAAAAGCAACTTAAATCATGAAAAGCGGCGACATTTCTTTGATGTTTTGATGAAAATCTAGTGATTTCTCGCTAACAAACTTGTTTTACAGTAATGCCAATTCCCCCGCCAGTTCGGATGACAAACACAAGACGTATCCAGATTCGTATGGGAGTGGGTGCATTGTCTGCTCTGCTGAGACGGAACGTGATTACATGTTTTACACGATGAATATAGCTGTGAATGTCTCTGTAGTGGGCTTCTTTCTTAACGGTCAAGATGTTGGTCCTCTTTTCATTGAAGTTTATAGAATGATTCGTATGTTCGTGTGTTGTCTCCTCATTTGACAACGTGTTTCTTCTCACGTCTCTTGTTATGCCACAATATGTCAGTTCCCACCGCAATATTACTCTTCGGTTGGTATTCAATGCGTCTAGAGCTCTTTGCTTTTTCAATGTCAGTTGTTTGTCACCGTTGAAGGCTCACGGAATTGAAAATTCATCACTGTGGAATACAAACTGTTGCCATTAACAAGTTGTATTGTTTATGCCGACGCTGTAATGTTTAGGGCCTGCAATTCTTCTGAATATTTGTAGCAAAATATCCCAGTTGGTGTGCACGTGGATTAAGGTCTGCGATCTGCTCAGACCTTAATCTGTGTCGGACGATTCCAGTAGGTTGATGACTGCTCTCGGTTGAATAAAATTCAATCCATCCTTTCTCCAATAGTCCTCTTCCTCTTGCAACACATGGTCCTCACATTTTTCCAGTAACTTTTATCAATATTTAATAGCGCAGACTGGATTAGTATCTTGAAATCAGACAATTTGAATATAGTATTGTCAGCTGCCACCTGTCCTTTAATGTTATCCCACACAAGTTCTATAGGGTTAATATGAGAATGGTACGGAGGAAGTCTCAAGCACCCATGACGATGCTCTTCTATCAACTTGTCGATTTGATATTTCTTGCTTTTTGGCGTCTGTTTTACAAGGGACAACACTTCTAGCTAGAAATACGTTTCTGGAAATGGTATGTTTTCCATTCGGAGCCATATATTTATTGCTCCCTTTGTGCTCGATGCTGTAGGTATTTTGTCTTCTTGGGCAACAACATTGATATCATGCATTGTCCATAATTGGACACGATGGTCTGTCTAGGGATGGAAGCACAGTATTCTCGAACCAATCTCTAAATACATTACCATTCATCTTATTATGATAATCCCTTTTGTCTGTATGCTTTGATACGAACACGAGCCCACCATTCTGTTGTAAGCCATTATGCGTATTACCAGCATGGGCCATGACCACAAGCTGTTCTATACTACTGGGCACATATCGCTTTATCTGTCCATCCACTGATCGCCATTCCTTATCAGTTGTGTGGTGCGCATTGATCCACATTTCATCCAAACACATTATGCCATAATTTTCTTTGCGCATTTCCCTTATTTCACGTAAGGTATCTGCTTCTCATGGCTCCTAAATGCGGTTGCTCGCAAAGAATATTTCTACCGCCTGTCAAAGACCTACGTAAGAGCTCAAACCATAAGAAGAGCTAAATAGAGCTAGAGAAAAGGACAAGTAACATAACTGATGTAGTAGACCAGACAGAAGAGACACAAACGCTATAAATAGCTATAACGGGACACACTCGTGTCAACAAGGAGGGCAACGAGTGTACGTGAGCTGGGGTTACCCAAGAGACTGGGAAACCCGCATCACGAGAAGTGACCAAGTAATTATGGTTACTACAACCAAGTGACCAGCGTGCTGGAACTCCAAGCACGTAAACCAGCGGTTGCACGGAGAGCTACTTGCTCGTGGCTGAACACGCCACACGTAGCTTGTTCAGACAGAGACTCGACGGCGTAGGGAACAGACTGTATATCCGCTGTGGATACTTTGTTGTTAAGGACAGTATCAATAGTTTAAGACTTAGCTTCAGTAGTTATTATTATTAACATCATCTCCTCATGCCATCTTCATAACATACTATGATGTTTAATACCAATGTGGTATTCCGCTCGTGGAGCTTATGTACCATCAGCTCCCAATAAAATGTATCCTTTTGCAAACCATACGAGTTGTCACTTTCGTGTAGTGCAAAAGAAGGGAATCCTTGTATGCCTGTCGCAAGTGAGTTGCTGACAGGCAGGATACCAATTTGGTGTCAGAATCGTTGGCCTGGAATCACCGTCCATTACCATTTGGTGTCAGAATCGTGGGCCTTGAACCACCGCCAAATAGGCAGGATACCATTTGGTGTCAGAAGTTCCTTGAACCACCGGTCATTACCATTTGTTGTCAGAATCGTGGATCTTGAACCACCGTAAATTACCATTTGATAAACATATTAGGATACCATTTGGTGTCAGAAGTTCCTTGAACCAGGGTCATTACCATTTGTTGTCAAAATCGTGGGGTTTGAACCACCGTCAATTACCATTTGATAAACATATTAGAATACCATTTTGTGTCAGAAATATCTGGAACCATCTTTAAGTACCATTTTATTATCAGAAGTCACCTATTTAATTACCAATTTGCCACATAACTTCGGAAATTTGATAAAATAGTATTGATATATATTTTTCTAAATTTGTTTGATGGAAATGTATCAAAGTTACAAATTTAACCATCAGTTGTGAACCATTTTGTGTGATACTATCATATGTCAACATTCATCACATTCACGTATATAATTGTGCAAAAGCAAATTCTTTTTGCACAACAGAGATAGATTAGAGGTTAAGCTAAAGTCATACAGCGCAGCTCAGTCAGAGACGATAGAAAGTGAAGACAAGACGACATTGACATTCATTTGACGATCATTTATACTATTATACATTCATATCATTTACATCAATCATCATGTATATCACATTTGTAAGTTACCATCCGTATAAACTGTATTATTTGAATTAATAACAAACATGTATTGTACATTTCATGCATGTTTCTAAACTGTTGATGCTCTATGAAACAGAGACATCAGTTGTGAAAGCAAGTCGATCAGTTGTGTGTACGAAAGACAACGGTGGAAACATCCCGAGTGCCGTATTTTTCAGCAGATTAGATGAGTATATTTTCCACTAATTTTGATAATCATCCGTTAACACTGCATCCTATTTCTTCAGTGAAGATTGGAAATTTGTAAATTGTTTTCTAACACATAATAATTGTAAAATTAGAGAATATCAGTTGTGGAATAATATAAAGCCATAGCAATGGCATCATTAAATGACTGCATCCAGGCTGGGCAAAAACTAGGCCATACTGGAGAGAAATTAGAGAAATGGGCAGAGCAGAAATACAAAGAAGAAACAGAAAAACATTGAGAGATGAAAGAGCATTAGAAAGACAACATCAGAAAGAGATGAAGGAGTTAGAAGAAGTCACGAAACAGAAGGAATTGGAAATAAAACAGAAGCAAATAGAGGTAGAGTCACAAACCAAATTAAAGATGAAAGAGATGGAAATCGACTCTAACATCCAGATAGCCGCTACTAAACAGAAGAGTCGGGAAGAGCAAAATAAATTTTCTAAGTATAAGGGGATCATCAAGCCCTTCAGTCAAGGCGATTCCATTTCAGCTTGGACTGAGAATATAGAATTCCAGCCCAAAAGTCAGAAAATACCATTAGAAGATTGGGCAATGATCTACATGAGAAACCTCAGTGGGGAGCCATTAAAAGTTATCGAATCGATACCATCAGATCTAAGAAGTAACTATCAGTATATCCATGATAGGATTATGCAGCATTTTCTACTCGATGCTCCTGGATATCAGATCCAGTACTCTCAGATAAAACCAAAGCCAACTGAAACGTTCTTAGACTATGTTTCAAACGTTCAGAGTATATCCAATAAATGGCTTAAGGCAGCAAAAGTAGGGAGAAATTTTGATAGATTGCAGGATTTAATGGTGATGGATAAAGTCATATCCACAGTTCCTACTCCCTTTGCTAAGTTCCTTCAACAAGCAGACATTGAATCTATTGAACAACTCGAAAAACGTGGTTCAGCGTATTTTTCTTCAAACCGCGACATATTTAAAACATCTTTACATGATACTGAGATCACTGCTTTTGTTAAGAACGTACCTAGCAGGCCTTATAACCAAAAAGGGTATCAGAAGAAAGATAAACCCTATCAGAAGCCACCACAGTGTGGGTACTGCAAATTGTTTCATCCGCAGTACTCGATGTGTGATAAAAGTCCATCTTATCCTGCTCATCTTGAAATGATGATGAAAAAGCAGGAAAACAAACGAAACTCATACAAACGAGCTGTAAAATGCTTCTTCTGTTCAAGTTATGGCCACTATAGTTCTAAATGTTTGGGCAGGCAAAGAATAAAGGCTAGCAATGCTGTACTCTTAGATACATCATCTGACGATGATAGTGTAGTTGATTCTGAGCTTGAAAATGTATTACCATTCAATGAGTGTGAGAGTGTGGCTGTAGTGACTGATATGTTAGACTTTAATAAATGTGACACGTGTCACCAGTTTCATGCGGACGGAAAACTTAAATGTGGTCATGTTGTACCATGTTCCAACGAAGATGCTAATTCAGCTTTAGCCTCCAGAGGTAATATAAAGTTCCACGATGCACTGGTCAACGAACAACCATGCCAATGTTTACTGGATAGCGGGAGCACTTTACTTGGTGTAAGAAGAGAGTTAGTTAAGCCAGAAGATTATACGGGTGAGTTTGTCAAATGCCGCACTTTCTCTGGAAACATTGAGAAATACCCGCTGGCAAAAGTTCATATAAACACCCCGTTCCTTTCCGGCACATTTACGTGCGCGATTCTGCAAAATCCCTGTACTGACCTGATTTTGGGGTGCCTTGCCCTCATTAAAACAATGTACCTGAGGACGAAATATTAGCCTGGAAACAAACCAACACGGCTAATGCTGTAACGAGGTCAGATACCCAAACTCATTATACTGACCTACAAAATGAAATGTTACAGTTGTTAACACCCAGCGGTACTAGTAACAATACCACTCGACAAGAGTTTATCGAGGCACAACGCACCGATCAAACTATCGCACCTTATTTTAAATTGTTAGGTGAGCGAGCGAAAGTTACTAAAAATGCATCTTGGTATTTTAAAATACACAACGGAAATTCTCATGCGTTATTATACCACCAATAACCATGAAATTCAGCAGACGGTGTTACCTTTAAAACACCGACAAAATGTGCTAAAGATTGCACATGATTCACCGTTTGCTGGACATTTGGCCTATGACAAAACGAGAGCCAGAATTTTGTCACACTTCTATTGGCCTAAGTGTTGTAACGATATTAAATCTTTCTGTCGGTCATGTACCATTTGTCAACATTTAGTGCGAAAGGGAAAGCATGCAACAGCCGAGGTTCAACGTTCAATATTGGCCTCTAGACCATTCGAAAGTGTAGCGGTGGATATTGTTGGACCCCTGAATCAGGTGTTGAACAAAGGAAACCGGTTCATACTAACCCTCGTGGATCTTTGTACAAGGTGGATTGAAGCGGTGCCACTCAAATACATTACCTCCAAAGATGTGGCAAATGTATTTTTACATCTATTTTCTCGATTTGGCTTTCCTCGAACCATATTAAGCGACCGAGGAACCCAGTTTATTTCGGCTGCTATGCAAGCCCTAACAAAATTGCTAGGAATAGAACAGCATTTCTGTAGCCCGTATCACCCTGCGAGTAACGGGATTATAGAAAAAATTAACGGGGATCTAAAACACATGCTGGCGAAAGTAACAGCAGAGAACCCATCTGATTGGGACACTCTATTACCAGCAGTGCTCTTTGCCCATCGAGAAATTCCGCACTCAAGTACGGGTTTCTCACCTTTCGAGTTAGTTTATGGGGCGAACCCTCGTGGACCCCTAACAATTTACCATCAGCTAATCACTAGCTCAGTAGACAGTCCAACTTTAGTAACACCATACGAGATGGTAACAGAGACTCGCGATAAAATTATGAAGGCGTGTGTAATAGCCAAATCATCTTTGGAGAGAAAAGGCCAGATGTACCGCGATTATGCAAATAAGGGTGCCAAAACCCTACACCTTGAACCCAATCAAAAGGTGCTACTTTTACTACCAGATAAACGTAATTTGTTACTAACATCATGGCAAGGGCCATTCAAAGTTGAACGAAAGATATCAGATGTCGATTATGAAATATCGATAAAGGGAAAATTAAAGATATTTCATATCAACATGCTGAAGCCTTATTTCTCACGACAGGAACTGACGACAGACGAACAGAATGCATCTACACCAAGCAACCGGACGACATACGTACATAACACAACTACACTAGGTAGGCAGACAGATGACGACGACATCGCAAACTCACCTAGCCAGGAAACAGAACACACAGCTAGTACAACGACAGTACTTAATCAGACAGATGACGATGGAATAGAACTACCAGTCCCGACAGTAGACACGACTGGGACAATTGATAGCATACGTTTAGAACCGAAACTTACAGACGAACAACGACGACAGATTATAGAGTTAGTAACGGAGTACAGGGACATTTTTTCCGACATCCCAGGTAGGACAGACAGGATAGAACATTCCATTATTCTGACTGATAACACCCCTATCAAATGCCGACCTTATTCCATCCCATTAAATTACAGGGAAGGTCTCAACAAGGAACTTTTAAATCTTGAGTCGAGTGGAATAATTCAAAAATCACAGTCAGAATATTCTTTTCCGATTGTCCTGGTCAAGAAAAAGGACACGACGATCCGCCTCTGCGTCGATTATCGCCGGTTAAACAACGTAACTAAAGTCGATGCAGAGCCTATCCTATCATGTGACGATCTTATCCTTGATATGTCAACATCACGTATCTTTTCGAAACTTGACCTTACGAAAGGTTATTGGCAGGCCCCGATGCAGCCATTATCTATACCTTTAACAGCTTTCTCTACACCTCTAGGTCTGTACGAATGGCGGTTTCTTCCTTTCGGTCTTCGTAATGCACCAGCCACTTTTGTTCGACTCACTAGAGACCTGTTACATGGAATTACTAATACATCGACTTATATTGATGACATTTGCATCCATATAGCTGACTGGACATCACACTTACAGAAACTGCGATATGTCTTCGATAGATTGCGATTATTCGGTCTTACAGTAAAACCCACCAAAGTGGAGTTGGGAATGGAAGAAATTGATTTCCTAGGCCATACCATCTGCAGAGGCCAACTCAGAACAGATGAGAGAATTGTGACCAAGATTCTTAATGTAACTATGCCAACGACCAAAAAACAGGTCCGTAGTTTGCTGGGTCTTGTCAATTATTACAGCAAATTTATACCAAATTTGGCTGAAATCACCAGCGTTTTTTCTAATATTTTAAAAGCATCTGTAAAATTAAATATTCAGGATGCACAGTTAATTGATGCTTTATCAAAATTGAAACGTATGTTTAGCGTTCCACCTATTTTGCATTTGCTTAATCAGAATCTTACGTATTTCCTCCGTACAGACGCAAGTTCTATTTAAATTTCTGGCGTCTTAGGCCAGTTTTATGAAGGAAAGTTTCACCCAATAATGTACGTAAGTCGTAAGATCACTCTGGCTTAAGGAAGATATTCAGCCTCTGAATTTGATGCTTTAAGCGTGATCTATTGTGTCAGGAAACTTCATAGATTCCTAGCGGGTACAGAGTTTGTTATTGAAACCGATAATTCGCCGCTAACTGTCATGCAGACTGGGGTTCATCGCAATAACAGGATCTACAGGTCCTTGATACTGCAAAATTATGCCTTCACTATTAAACATTTGAAGGGAAGCATGAACTCTTTGGCTTACACATTGAGCCGACCTTCTCACATTGAGATACCTGAAATACGAGAAGCGAGCGACCTTACATCACCAAAAACATTGACACTGTAATTATCTAGTGCCCTATGTGGTGATTGTGAACATTATAGTGCGTTACTATCGCCAGTGGCTTAAACCTGTGTAATATAAACTGTGTCAGTATCAGTGAAAAGAACAGGCACATTATTAGGTGTCTACACCACTTATACAACTCTTGAGTGGATCGAAGATTAGATTTGAACCTACACCAATCAGTAGCATAACATTAGTATGAACATAACCCAGGATGAGAGCGTAAATCAGACTTTGTCTACTTGAACTGTATTTTCGAGGACATTCTACAGAGGACACTGCTCCAACATCACACCTGGATGTAATTAATTAGTGTAGTTAGTTAGAAATTATTTGTGATATGTATATAACATGTTTTATAAACAGTCGCGTATAACTTCATATTGTGGTAGTATTAAAATTATGATTGTAGATTTACCATATAAGTTTATTTAGGACATTTTAGAGTTATAATTCACCTACATTTAATTAAGAACTAATTTAATTTAACACCTACATCATGATACTTTAGTTTATCACAATTTAAACATATTTAGTTATATAATTAGTAATTAAAACATCACTTACAAATTAACCCAATCATTTAGTAATTTATATCATTTCATGTATTAAAAACACTTTAAGGTAACTAACCCATTTTTCCCAAATTTAATTATTTAGTTTGATTATTTCCCTTAGATTAATTTAGAACAGTACACCAACTTACAATAGATTAGTTAGATCAGTCATTACTATAGGATTGGTAGCGAGCAATCCATTCAACCATGAATATTTTTGTATAGATTTGACGAGTGCAGAAAGACAGCACAGTCATGTGGCTTGAAAACCGATTTAAATTCAGCCAACGATTTAATGTACATATTTATTGTTCATCCAGTTAATATTTCTTGAACCATATTTTAATGACTGAACCAAATATTTTAAAACCCACTGTTGAATGAAAGATGAACAAAAGATGTGTGAATGAGAGAGAGAAAGATGAATTAAATCAGGAGAGAGAGAGAGAGAGAGAGATGAGAGAGATGAGACGAGAGAGAGACCGAGAGAGAGAGAGAGAGAGATGTAGCCGGTATTTTTTTTTTCACCGCACAACACGACTTGTTGTAACTTGTCTGTGTCAATCTGTGTAAACAATGTGTTGTTGAGATTTTATAAGTGTGTAGTTGCCATACTTTAGTGTTAGACATAGGAAATATATTTTGAGCATCTTAAGACGGTACTGTAGTCATGAATCAGTATAAAACACTCGTTTGTGGCTACAACAAACCACTTTACGGCGCTCGAAAGAGTACATACACGAAAATTTAGAAACACATACACATGTTAGTAAGTAAATACACTTTAGTTTATAGGAAAACGAAACCCAACCAGGAAAACAAACACAAAAACGGCATCATCTTTACTTCAAAGAACGGTAACTACTCCAACGGGGGAAAAATAACATCTAAAAACCCTAGTGTAACACTTAAGTATTTCTTTACAACAAGCTATAAAAGGTGAAGAGTGGCACATAAGCAGTATACTAGTTGGGGGGAAATTTTTTTATGGGAGCATGAACATTTAGTGTCCATGTATTGCCTCGTAACAGAGGGAAGTTGTATGGGGTTGTTAATTTAAAAAAATCGGAGGACAGGGCTTATGGCATTGGATCCGGATCACACAAATTCAGAAATATAAAGACAGTTTATAGCCAACTGTACTAGTGTGGTGAGTACCCAAATTAGCCAAGTGAAGTATACAATAGTGTGACGAAGGAAAGGAGAGCTTTTTTCCTATCCCCCGAAGAGAAGTAGAGAACTTACGAAGTCTTTGACAAAAATTTGACGCTAATTTTTTTGATATTACAACTTGTGTTACCCCACACAACTTAAAAGTTTGTAACACAACAGGGGAGGAAAAGAGCCTGTCAAAGCCCTAGTAAGAGCTCAATTCAAGAGAGCTAAATAGAGCTAGAGGAAAAGGGCAAGTAACATAATGTTTAGTAGACCAGACAGAAGAGCACAACGCTATAAATAGCTATAACGAGCCCCTGGTCAACGGGGGGAACGATGTACGTGAGCTGGGGTACCAAAAAAGACTGGGAAACCCGCATCACGAGAATTGACCAAAATAATTATGGTTACTACAACCAAAAGACCAGCGGCTGGAACTCCAAACGTAAACCACGGTTGCACGGAGAGCTCTTGCTCGTGGCTGAACACGCCACACGTAGCTTGTTCAGACAGGGGACTCGACGGCGTAGGGAACAGACTGTATATCCGCTGTGGATACTTTGTTGTT